>LR738712.1:749202187-749258773 GCA_902687465.1 Secale cereale | reverse complement strand
GGGGGGTGTTGAACATGACATATCTTGTATTGCTATTCATATCTTCTCTAGCCTTGTATATCTGACTTCTAGAGATATGGTAGGATTAGTTTTCCTTGTCACGCAAGACATCCTGTGTATATATTGTAACCTACTCCATGGAATACAATGAGTTGCATCCTATACCTTTCTACAAAAACGTCCCCCGCGTCCATTCATGCAGAAAGCAAAACCATCGTGGACGATGAGAAGAAACCCAGAGGAAAGAAAGAGCATTGCCTACGGGCAGCATTTTCTAATGTAGAGAACGGGTGAGCTGACTTGGCACGATTTTGTTGGAACAAAAAAAGCCCTGGCCCTACCCCGTAAAACTTACTTTTTTTTAGGGGTAGCCATGAACTTAAGGTGGGGATTATTATTATTTTTTACAATATACTTCAACTTCCGCACACGGCCAGTGTTAGGCGACGGCCGACCGGCCCAAACTTTCGGTCAGTCGGCTCCGCGTCGTTGGATTATCCTACTGCCAACCGTCCAAAACTTATCTCTTTACCCCGATATGCGTCTTTCTCGAGAAACTAACACACGACCCCTACCGCACGCGACACCTTAGCTTGCCGCATGCGCACCTACTAGTCGCTCCCATCGCCACTCACCTCCTCGCCGGATGCGGTGGAGGTCCGGTCAAAGCAATCTGCCCCCATAGGCTCCAGTGGTCGTTGCGCTCTAGAAGAAGCTAGTTGCAGCATAATAAATCAGTGGTTCTGGCAAAAAACAAAATCTCTAGTTCCAACAATGACATAGATCTAGCAAAAATCAAAAGCTGGGAGGGTGGTAGCAGAAAGTAGAGTTGGTTATAGCAAAAGAACACCCCAAATTACATATCCTAGCAAAAAAATGTCGCTAATTCCAACAAAAAGAAAATAATTAACAAATGTAGCAAAAAAAAATGCCGCCAGTTGCAGCATCTTCTCCACCTGTCGTAGCACAATGTAACCATCGTTCCAACACAGTGGCCCGGGCTTGCAGCATCCGCGCCACTTGATTCCAGCTTCAGATGACGATGGTTGCAGTACCGCCTGATACGTCCAAAACGTATCTATAATTTCTGCTTGCTCCATGCCCTTTTTGTGTGATATTGTTATGATATTTATGCACTTCCATACACTTTTGATCATATTTGGACTAACCTAATAATGGTTGCAAAAGTGCACAATGTTCTTGTTTTACACTTTATTGCGTAGGAATTACTTGGAAATTGACAAAAACGCAAAAGGAGTCGTATTGGAGTAGGACTCTCACTTTCCTGAAATCTGTCTGAGAACGTTTTTTAAAGATGGTCACGTTCTGGCCCGAAGACGACGTCAAACGGAAAAAGTCTAGTTGCGAAAGTTGTGGGGAATTTCGAGGCGATGCTTCTGGATATAAAATTCATCCAAATCGGAGTCCGGACGGTCGAGTAAAGCCCGTTTTACTGAGGCCCAAAATCTGATGACGGGAATCCGATAGTCTATATAAAGAGAGGAAACCTAGGTCACCAAGGGCCATGAATTTTCCTCCTCCCAAGCCGCCGTCTTGGAGGGAGGACCAGCACCATTGCAGCACCATCCACAAGGAAGAAGGGGGCCAAGGAGCCGCTGCCCCCTAGGGCCGCCGCCGCCCCGAGGGCCGCCGCCGCCTCCTACGCGCCCCAAGGGCCGCCGCCGCCGCCTCCGTGGCTGCCGCCGGCCATCTCCTCCTCGCGGGGTTGCACCTCTCCATCAACACCATCATCAACCTCTTCCTCACCATGTCCATGTGTGAGTAGTCTTCTCCGGGGCCGAGGGCTCGTACGTGTAGCTATGTGGTTATCTCTCTCCCATGATGTGATCTTCGTTGTGATCATAGGCTATGTTAATCTAGGGTGATCCCATGATATTTCCCCTTCCTCTATGTACTGGATTGATGTACTCACTTGTCTTTATCTAGTATAATCCCCAAGACCAAGGTGACAGCGGTCTATTGGACATGGATTAGAAAAATATTTTCATGAGTGATTTCCTCTCTTGTGTCTTGATTGAAGATTGAGAGTCTCTTGGTGCTTGTCTTTGACTATCCTTTAGATATGTTGTGGTGATTGTGGTACTCTCTTTGGATGGCCGCGGTGACATTGGGAAATCCTTAGATTGAGAACTACGAACTTTGAGGTGTGCTTTTGTAGCCCTACATAATTCCCGTCCTCTCTTGACCACGAAGGAATGACCTCCGGGTGCGTCTCCATTGCATGTTTTATGGGAAATATCATGTGATTCAATTATGTTAATGTTGTTGGGAGTTGCCACTAGTGAAAGTATGATCCCTAGGCCTTGTTTCCACCATTGCAATACCATTTGTGCTCACGTTTACCACTTGTTTGCTTGCTGCACTTTTTATTACAGATTTATATTACTTTGTTTTGCCATCCATATCACTTGCCATTTAACATCTCTTCGCCGAACTAGTGCACCTATACATCTGACAAGTGTATTAGGTGTGTTGGGGACACAAGAAACTTCTTGTATCTTAGTTGCAGGGTTGCTTGAGAGAGACCATCTTCAACCTCTACTTCCCTGAGTTCGATAAACCTTAGGTCATCCACTTGAGGGAAATTGCTGTTGTCCTACAAACCTCTGCGCTTGGAGACCCAACATAGTCTACAAGAGTAGAAGCGTGTGTAGACATCAAGCTATTTCTGGCGCCATTGCCGGGGAAGTGAGCGCTTGAAGGTATATCTTTAGATCTTGCAATTAAATCTTTTCGTTTCTTGTTTTTATTTCACTAGTTATGCTTATGGACAACCTTGCTATTGGATCGTTGCTTGTGGGAAGATGCCCCACACCTGTGGTGGTTGCTCCTCCCCCTACTGAAATTGTGCCCTATAAAATACCAGCTGGTATTATCGATTATGTTTTGGCTAATCGTTATGCAGGAGACAGACATCCCGGTGAACATTTGCTATATCTGTCACAATTATGTTCATTATTTAAGCTTGCAGGTGTATCAAGGGAGTTTGTCATGAGGAAATTTTTCGCCGTATCACTTATAGATAAAGCTTCAGATTGGTATAAGCTTCTCGATAACGCGCACTTGCTTGATTGGCAAGAGCTTATGTCTCTCTTTTATACTAAGTTTTATCCTCTTTATGAAATTCATCGAGACAGGAATTATATCTATATCTTTAGGTCTTGTGACGGAGAGAGCGTAGCTCAAGCTTGGGGGAGACTGAAAACGTTAATGCTAAAAAGTCCTAACCATGGGCTCCCCAAAGATGCTTATGTGGAGAGTAAGAGTACCTTTTTGCATGTGGATCATGGTAACAATGCTTTATGTGAAGCTTATATTGTTGAGTTTATTCGTGATCCCACTGAAAATTATTATGAGAAGGGAACATATGCTTATAGATATTTCAATAATATCAAGTTCCCTCTCTTTATGTTGAAGGTTTTGAAGCTGCACTTGTTTTGTCTTCCTATGCTTATTGCTTTGTGCTTCAATGAATTATTCTATTGCAATATTCCTATGCATAGGAAGCATGTTAGGCTTAAATGTGTTTGGTATTTGCTTCTTGATGCTCTCTTTTGTTCTTCAACTCTTATTCCTACGAGAGCATCATTGAAGTCTTATGCCTAGCTTAAAGGCATAAAAGAAAGCGCTTTTGGGAGGCAGCCCACAATGAATAAAATTTTATTTTGCTTTTGTTGTGTCTTGATGTTGTTACTACAGTAGCATCATCATTGTATCTTTACTTTTCAGCTTTGTGCCAAGTGTAGCCTCTGATTGCAAGAAAGTTCAAAAGTTGTGACGTGCTGTCCAGGAAACAGATTTTGTCCTTGGACAGAAAAATTCGTATAAAATCACCAGATCATCTTTTTGGTCTGAATTTTTTCGACAGCGTGCTCTATACAATTGTCTTTCGGGCGTCTGTTCTGAGTTTTTTTATTAGAGTTGCAGAAGTCCCCCGAAAAAATCATTTACTACCTGCTGGTCTGTTTTTCACAGATTCTGTCCTGTTTTGCCTTTTCTGCATTTTGCAAACCTTGAGCTTGCTTTTTCTTTGCAAAAACCATTTGGCAATCTTGAGAAACAGTAGACCTTCAAGAATATCCTTATTTCCAGCAAGGAACAATTATTTTATTATGGGTACTAACCTCACTAATCAGATTATGATGAGTTATGTATGAAGGGAGTTTTCAAGTGTGCGAGGGAAGATGATAAAAAGATTCAGGAGTGTCAAACGCTCAAGCTTGGGGATGCCCCCATGCACCCCCAAGACATATTCAAGAAGACTCAAGCGTCTAAGCTTGGGGATGCCCCCGTGCATCCCCTTCTCCATCAACATTATCAGTTCGTCTTTCGTTCCACTATATTTTTATCACTTCATGTGTTATGTGCTATGCTTGGAGCGTCTTGCTATTAGTTTTCCTTTTTAGTTTTCTTTAGCTTTTCATAACGAGTTGGAACTCAGCTTTCTTTGAGTGGGAGAGAAACATGCTCCACTTCAACCTAGAACACAACATAGAATTTTCATGTCTATCTTTGCTGTGTATGTTCTTGGTCTTTCAATAGCTACTGTCATGTTCAGCTCTTAGTTTTCATGCTTATCTTTTTAAAGAGCTTTTGTTTAGTTGGTCGCTGGAACTCTCTTTAGTTATCATGCTTATCTTGTTAAGAGAGTTGGCTTCTGTTGCACTGGTCGATATGTCTATGATAAAATGCTACGTGCATAATGGTGCTTAGTAGTTCATGTTTTCTTATGGTTAGTCTCAAATAGCTCGGGGGGTTTTCAATGTGTTATTGGAGTACCAACATGATTTGTTTGCCTATGATGTGGTATGGTCTAGTGATATCTTCCTCCAAGAATTTATTTTGATTGACTTGGCGTATGCTCACACATATTTAAGACTGTAAAGAAAGTCTATCAAGCCTTGATGATCTTTAATTTCTGAGTAGCGATATAACTTCCATGCCTGATTCAATGTTGCTTTGTCGCTCTGCATGATTATGACCGTCATTGCTCTTTTAGTTGGTCGCTCCCAGTCTTTTGCTAACCTTCGCCTGTATTAAGCGGACTAACTGCTTGTGCATCCAAAATCCTTTAAACCAGTTATGCCATATGAGTCCACCATACCTTCCTATACATGGTATTTACCTGCCATTCCTAACGAAGACTTTCATGTACCATCTCGAAATTAATCAAAAAAGCATTTCTCTTTTGTGCCTCTGTTTTAGCTCATGAGGAAGTAGTAGTTAATTCATGATCTTTTTAAGTTGGACAAGCTTCATCCCAGGATTGCATGTCTAATGTGCAAACCCATAATACGAGAAGGAACTGGCATAGAGTGCGCCCGGCTCATTAAAAAAATATACAACAAACAAACCCTCCTTCACGCTTTGTTCATGAGAAATCAGAAACTTTGGCAATGATAAACAAAGGAGATTAAGAGGATGTGATCGTCCTCATTCGGGGGCCGTTCCTCGAAACTTGTCCAGCTCGAGAAGTAATTGAGTTATCTGCTAGCATTCGTTGACGAAATATGCATCTCTAAAAAAATAAATTATTACCTCTGTTTTTAAAAACCAAGAGCTCTGGTACATGTTTAGTTTTTGTTTCCGACCACGGGTTTTCAACCTTGCCATCAAAAGCCACGGTTCGAGAGTGTCCACCTTCTTTAAAGCACCAACTATTGAGAGCATGATTGTCATTCTGAGTGTAATGTGCATTGTCCCAAAGTACCATTGTCTTTTGCATGATTATGATATCGTTTATTCTGAAATCATTGTATCTAGTCGTCACTTAAACTTTGGAGGTGCCCCTGCATTTATGTTTTGCTTCACTAAAGGGGGCAAGCGAGATATCACTTTGTCATATTTGCACACCATGCTCACTACAAGTCTATTGAGTGTTTCAATATCATATTGTAAAACTTTCAATTCTTTGTGATTTTCTCATGAGGCAACTTAATTACTACAGATTCTTTGTGTCAGTAAGCACTTGACATGTGACTGTGAAAAATTCTTATATGGTTAATAGCATGTCACCACAGAAATTATGCTTGTTATCATTTACCTACTCGAGGACGAGCAGGAATTAAGCTTGGGGATGTTGATACGTCCAGAACGTATCTATAATTTCTGCTTGCTCCATGCCCTTTTTGTGTGATATTGCTATGATATTTATGCATTTCCATACACTTTTGATCATATTTGGACTAACCTACTAATGGTTGCAAAAGTGCACAATGTTCTTGTTTTACACTTTACTGTGTAGGAATTACTTGGAAATTGACAAAAACGCAAAAGGAGTCGTATTGGAGTAGGACTCTCACTTTCCTGAAATCTGTCTGAGAACGTTTTTTAAAGATGGTCACGTTCCGGCCCGAAGACGACGTCAAACAGAAAAAGTCTAGTTGCGAAAGTTGTGGGGAATTTCGAGGCGATGCTTCTGGATATAAAATTCATCCAAATCGGAGTCCGGACGACCGAGTAAAGCCCGTTTTACTGAGGCCCAAAATCTGATGACGGGAATCCGAGAGTCTATATAAAGAGAGGAAACCTAGGTCACCAAGGGCCACGAATTTTCCTCCTCCCAAGCCGCCGTCTTGTAGGAGAGGACCAGCACCATTGCGGCACCATCCACAAGGAAGAAGGGGGGCCAAGGAGCCGCTGCCCCCTAGGGCCGCCGCCGCCCCGAGGGCCGCCGCCGCCGCGCCCCCAAGGGCCGCCGCCGCCGCCTCCGTGGCTGCCGCCGGCCATCTCCTCCTCGCGGGGCTGCACCTCTCCATCAACACCATCATCAACCTCTTCCTCACCATGTTCATGTGTGAGTAGTCTTCTCCGGGGCCGAGGGCTCGTACGTGTAGCTATGTGGTTATCTCTCTCCCATGATGTGATCTTCGTTGTGATCATAGGCTATGTTAATCTAGGGTGATCCCATGATATTTCCCCTTCCTCTATGTATTGGATTGATGTACAAATTCACTACGCCACACAACAGCTACTACGGAACTAAAGGAAAAACCGGGCCACTAGGGCTTGATAACAATTCTGGTGGACTCAGTCCACCTGGTTGATATCTAGCCGGGCGCGTCTTGCGGATGCCGAGTCCTCTCCGGGTGCTTCCGCGTTGGAGCTGGCCGGGGTAGGATGGGGAGCTACAGGGCTGGAGTAGCGGTGGTGGCCTTCGCGGGGTGTCGAGGTCACCGTCCCATTGGAGTAGGCCTCCAAGAGACGACGGAGATCTCCGGGTGAGGCGATGGCATTGCCCGGGTAGATGACATGGTCAGAATTTGGGGGCTCAACCGGCCTTCCAAGCAGCACTATAGGGGTGTCGGGGGCGGGTGCGGCTTCGCTCCTTGCCGGGGTCAGGAGAGCGAGCGTCCTGCGGGTCTCAATCAGATCAAGAGTGACCTGGTCAAATAGTGCCTCTTGCGCTCTCAGGTAGCGCACCAGATGCACCAGGGCAGGATCCGACTCCTGGTCCCCGTTGGCGACCTGGGTCGGTCTACCATAGCCTTCACGGCTAGGGTAGTAGTAGAAGGAGCGGCAGTTAACCCTCGGCGACAGATGCCGAAGATGAACTATAGCCTCTCGGGCTGCAAGTTGGATGGCTTGGGGCTCGTCGGAGGTCGTCCTCCCGGTGAACCGGTAGGGGCGCTCCGATGTGATGCCTCTCCCGTAGAGGTGCACCGTGGCCCAGAAGTGATGGATGGAATTACTCGTGTGCTCTTGGTACACGACATATTCCGGCGGCTCGTCGATGCCGAAGGCACGACGGGTGAGATTGGTGAGGATGGCTACGAAGCCTTCGAGCTCGACTACAGTGGTCTCGTTGCGAACGAGGGGACCTGGCATCTTGGTGGTTGGATATCGAAATGGGGGTGAGGCTGTGATATGCTGAGTTTGGGGCAAGGCTTCCTTTATAAGTCAGCCGAGTCTTCCGTCGCACGCTTGTGGATGAGAAAGCTCAGGTGTTGGCACAGGCACACGGCCTATGGATAGACTGATAGGTTGGGCACCGGCTACCAAAAGATGTCGGTTGCCACTATGGATGGGATAGACTTGACTGTGGACAGGAAAAGATGTGGATGGTGTGGAAACCTAGGGATAGTGACCAGGCTAGGATAGGATTAGCCAATGGTCAGCCTGGCTCTGATACCAAGGCTGTCGGGGCCGGATTTCGGGAACACAATATTCCAGAAATTAACCCCTAGTGTCATCACCAGCCCAGGATTACTGTTACTGGTGGACACATCCTTGTTACAGATTACCAAGCATTTACAAGAATTTGATACAAGACCATAAAGGTCTACTGATACAACAATGACTCCGGTGGTGGATGAAGGAATTGGCTTGTGGATCTCCACATCGATGGGGCTCCATTCCCACAGGAACAGCTGACCCGGATAACTCCTATCCCGCGTGGCTGTACTCCTAGGCTTCGCACGGATGTCGCTGTGGTTTTCCCCGTAGAACTCCTAACCTGGCCAAGTAAATAGCCAGGGACAAGCCTGTGAGTACGTTTGAATGTACTCGCAAACATCATGGACAAATGATATAACAAATGCAGCAAACAATTATATGGTCATGATGAATTAAACTATATGCATATGCTCATGATGGACTTATATTAAATGCATGCTGACAGTATTAAAACAGGACATGATGAATAATAGTTAGTGCAGAAAATAAATATTAGTATCAATAAAATCTAAAAGAAATGCCGGTCGGATGTCAAGTGACATCACGGTCGGTCTTGAAAAGAAATGCCAGTCGGGTGTTTAAAAGAGAAATCGGACGATACCATCCGAGAACTCAGGCAACGCCACGAAATGACTTGAAAAGAAATGCCAGTCGGGTGTCCACAAGAGTAGTGGCGTGATAAACCGTCTGAAACTCGAGGGACGCCACAAAAGGACTTGAAAATAAAGGCGAGTGCCCGGGGTAGTCCAGCCAGCCCCTGAGACACTCTAAGGAAATAAAATAAGAGAAACGGGTTAGTCCACAATAATAATCATATCATCCATAATATACTAATGGTAACACCAGTAGCAACGATAATTATCCTGCAAAATAACCCTGCTCAATTTTAAATATTTCCTTCGGAGACCGACTATAAGACCGACACTTGACCAACCCAGATTGTAGTCCTTAACCGCGGACACGGCTATTCGAATAGGTTTATAAACTCTGCAGAGGGTGTACTCTTTACCCACAAGTATAGGATTTCTTTAGTCAGTATCGTGACACTGACTAATTCCCATTATGGTCTTTGGGTTGAAAACACGCCTGACCAGCACACACCAGCTTAACTTTTCTGCTGCCAGGAATCACCCAAAACAACAGTTAAGTAAAACTCTAAGTGGGAAGGCTACAACCTCCAATAGCATGGGATCACTATTCAAACGCGCGGATTACAAGGGTACACTCCCTCTCGGCATCACGACAGCCGGAAACACCCATGCCCCCTTGACCCGATGACTGGATTTAGTCCAGGGCCCTGGAAACCCTCATCGTGGCCCTCTGTACGGTGTGTGCATGGAAAGGGGTTAACAACTTACTAAACCATACCTTACCCGAGGCAGGGACAAGTGTGTTGGAAATATGCCCTAGAGGCAATAATAAATTGGTTATTATTATATTTCCTTGTTCACGATAATCGTTTATTATCCATGCTAGAATTGTATTGAAAGGAAACTCAGATACATGTGTGGATACATAGACAAACACCATGTCCCTAGTGAGCCTCTAGACAACTAGCTCGTTGATCAATAGATGGTTACGGTTTCCTAACCATGGACATTGGATGTCGTTGATAACGGGATCACATCATTAGGAGAATGATGTGATGGACAAGACCCAATCCTAAGCCTAGCACAGATCGTGTAGTTCGTATGCTAAAGCTTTTCTATATGTCAAGTATCTTTTCCTTAGACCATGAGATTGTGCAACTCCCAGATACCGTAGGAATGCTTTGGGTGTACCAAACGTCACAACGTAACTGGGTGGCTATAAAGGTGCACAACAGGTATCTCCGAAAGTGTCTGTTGGGTTGGCACGAATCGAGACTGGGATTTGTCACTCCGTATGACGGAGAGGTATCTCTGGGCCCACTCGGTAGGACATCATCATAATGTGCACAATATGTGATCAAGGATTTGATCACGGGATGATGTGTTACGGAACGAGTAAAGAGACTTGCCGGTAACGAGATTGAGCAAGGTATCGGTATACCGACGATCGAATCTCGGGCAAGTGCTATACCGATAGACAAAGGGAATCGTATACGGGATTGATTGAATCCTTGACATCGTGGTTCATCCGATGAGATCATCGTGGAACATGTGGGAGCCAACATGGGTATCCAGATACCGCTGTTGGTTATTGGCCGGAGAGTTGTCTCGGTCATGTCTACATGGTTCCCGAGCCCGTAGGGTCTACACACTTAAGGTTCGATGACGCTAGGGTTATAGGGAAAGTATGTACGCGGTTACCGAATGTTGTTCGGAGTCCCGGATGAGATCCCGGACGTCACGAGGAGTTCCGGAATGGTCCGGAGGTAAAGATTCATATATGGGAAGTCCTGTTTTGGTCACCGGAAAAGTTTCGGGCGATATCGGTAATGTACCGGGACCACCGGGAGGGTCCCGGGGGTCCACCAGGTGGGGCCACCAGCCCCAGAAGGCTACGTGGGCTAAGTGTGGGAGGGGACCAGCCCCAAGGGGGCTGGTGCACCCCCCCACCAAGTCCCAGGGCGCCTCCAAGAGGGGAGGGGGGCAAACCCTAGGACAGTTGGGCCCTAGGGCCCAATAGTGGTGCGCCTCCCCCTCTCTCCCCCTTGGCCGCCCCCCTAGATGGGATCTAGGGCTGGCCGCACCCTAGGGGAGGGAAACCCTAAAGGGGGGCGCAGCCCTCCCTTCCCCCTATATATATGTGAGGTTTTAGGGCTGTTGGACACACGAGAAAGTCTCCCTCTTGGCGCAGCCCTACCCCTCTCCCTCCTCGTCTCTTGCAGCGCTTGGCGAAGCCCTGCTGGAGTCCCGCGCTCCTCCACCACCACCACGCCGTTGTGCTGCTGTTGGATGGAGTCTTCCCCAACCTCTCCCTCTCTCCTTGCTGGATCAAGGCGTGGGAGACGTCACCGGGCTGCACGTGTGAAGAACGCGGAGGCACCGTCCGTTCGGTGCTAGGATCTTCGGCGATCTGAATCGCGGCGAGTACGACTCCATCAACCGCGTTCTTGAACGCTTCCGCTTAGCGATCTACAAGGGTATGTGGATCCAACTCTCCCCTCGTAGATGCATCTCCTAGATTGATCTTGGTGAACGTAGGAAAATTTTTGTTTCCCATGCGACGTTCCCCAACAGTGGCATCATGAGCCAGGATCTTGCGTAGATGTTTTCACGAGTAGAACACAAAAGGGTTTGTGGACGTTGATGTTTAGATTGCTTCCCTCCTTAGTCTTTCTTGATTCAGCGGTATTATGGGATGAAGCGGCCCGGACCAACTTTACATGTCCACGTACATGAGACCGGTTCCATCGACAGACATGTGACTTTTGTTGCATAAGATGGCTGGCGGGTGTCTGTCTCTCCTATCTTAGTTGAATCGGAATAGAACAAGGCGGTCCTTGTAGAAGGTTAAATAGCAACTTAAATATCACCGTTGTGGCTTTGCGTAGGTAAGAAGCGTTCTTGCTAGATACCCATAGCAGCCACGTAAAACATGCAACAACAAATTAGAGGACGTCTAACTTGTTTTTGCAGGGTATGTATGTGATATGATATGGCCAAAGACATGATGAGATATATTTGATGTATGAGATGATCATGTTGTAATAGTTAATATCGACTTGCATGTCGATGTATACGGCAACCGGCAGGAGCCATAGGGTTGTCTTTAATTTTTGTATGACCTGCGTGTCAATCATTAAGCGCTATGTAATGCTTTACTTTATCGCTAAACGGTAGCAATAGTAGTAAGAGCATGGTGGGCGCGCGACAACCCCGATGGCGACACGATGATGGAGATCATGATAATGGGGATCATGGTGTTGCGCCGGTGACGATGGAGATCATGCCGGTGCTTTGGAGATGGAGATCAAAAGCACGAGTTGATGGCCATATCATGTCACTTATGATTTGCATGTGATGTTAATCCTTTTATGCATCTTATTTTGCTTAGGACGGCGGTAGCATTATAAGATGATCCTTCACTAAAATTTCAAGATGAAATTGTGTTCCCCCCGAGTGTGCGCCGTTGCGAAGGTTCGTCGTTTCGAAGCACCACGTGATGATCGGGTGTGATAGACTCTACGTTCGCATACAACGGGTGCAAGCCAGTTTTGCACATGCAGAACACTCGGGTTAGACTTGACGAGCCTAGCATGTACAGACATGGCCTCGGAACACGGAAGACCGAAAGGTCGAGCATGAGTCATATAGTAGATATGATCAACATGAAGATGTTCACCATTGACACCACCTCATCTCACGTGATGATCGGACTTGGGTTGGTGGATTTGGATCATGTCACGCTCGGATGACCAGAGGGATGTCAATTTGAGTGGGAGTTATAAGTAATTTGATTAGTTAAATTCACTTATCATGAACAATAGTCTAAGTTGACTTTGCAAATTATGTTGTAGACCAATAACTGCGTTGTAGCTCCCTGTTTAATACGATCCTAGAGAAAGACTAAGTTGAAAGATAATGTAAGCAAGGATGCGGACTGGGTCCGTAGTCCGAGGAGTGTCCTCACTGCTGCACAGAAAGCTTACGTCTTTGATGCACCGCTCGATGTGCAAACCCCTACAACGTTGTCTGTACCTGACAGAGACGTCCTGATGACTACTTGATAGTTTAGTGCACCATACTTCACGGCTTAGAATCGGGATTCCAATGACGTTTTGAACGCCATAGAACATATGAGATGTTCTAAGAGCTGAAATTGGGATTTCAGGCTCATGCCCGTGCTGAGAGGTGTGAGACCTCTGACAAGTTCTTTTGCCAAAAAGATGGAGGAGAATGGCTCAACTAGTGAGCATGTGCTCAGAATGTCTGGGTGCTGAAATCACTTGAACCAAGTGGGAGTTAATCTTCCAGGTGAGATAGTGGTTGACAGAATTCTCTAGACACTATCACCAAGCTACTAGAACTTCGTGATGAACTATGACATGCAAAGGATGGAGATGATCCCGGTGCTGTTAGCGGTTCTTAGTACCGCAAAAGTAGAAATCAAGAAGGAGCATCAAGTGTTGATGGTTTAGCAAGACCACTGGTTTCAAAAGGGGCAAGGGCTAGAAGGGAAACTTCATGAATGGCAAATCAGTTGTCGCTCTAATGAGGGAACCTAAGGTTGCACCCAAACCTCGAGACTAAGTGCTTCGATTGTAAGGGTAACGGTCACATGGTAGCGGAACCACCCCAAATACATGGTAGATATGATAGCTGGCAACTTCAACAAAGTATATTTGATATACGTGTTATTGATGTGTACCTTAGTAGTACTCCTTGTAGCACCTGGGTATTGGATACCGGTTCAGTTGCTATTATTAGTGACTTGAAGCAAAGGCTACGGACTGAACAGAGACTAGCTAAGGACGAGGTGACGATGTGTGTTGGAAGTGTTTCCAAGGTTGATGAGATCACCATCGCACACTTCCTCTATTTTCGAGATTAGTGTTGAACCTAGATAAATGTTATCAGGTGTCTACGTTGAGCATGAAAATGATTAGATCATGTTCATCGCAATACGGTTATTCATTTAAGTTAGAGAATAATGGTTATTCTGTTTACATGAATAATACCTTTATGGTCATGCACCCAATGGTTCGTTGAATCTCGATCATGGTAATACACATAATGATAATATTAATGCCAAAAGATGTAGACTTAATAATGATAGTACCACTTTCTTGTGGCACTGCCGCTTAGGTCATTTTGGCATAAAATGCATGAAGAAACTCCATGCTGATGGACGTTTGGAGTCACTTGATTTTGAATCGCTTGACACATGCGAGCCATGCCTCATGGGCAGGATGACTGAGATCTCGTTTTCAGGTACAATGAAACGGGTAAGTGACTTATTGGAAATCATACATGCTGATGTATGTGATCCAATGAAGATTAAGGCGTGTGGTGGGTATCGTTATTTTCTCATCTTCAATGACGATTTGAGTAGATATGGTATATTTACTTAATGAAGCAAAAGTCTGAAACGTTTGAAAGGTTCAAACAATTTCAGAGTGAAGATTAAGAATCATCATAACAAGAAGATCATGTTCCTACGATCTGATCAAGGGGATATTATCTGAATTATGAGTTTGGCAATCACTTAAGACATTGTGGAATTGTTTCGCAGTTGAAGTCCCCTGGAACACCACAGCGTAATGGTGTGTCCGGACATCGTAATCGAACCTTATGAGATATGGTGCGATCTATGGTGTATCTTACCGATCTACCGCTATTATTTTGAGGTTATGCATTAGAGACAGCTGCATTCACTTTAGATAGGGCACCATCTAAGTCCGTTGAGACGACGCCGTATGAACTATGGTTTGGCAAGAAACCAAAGTTGTCGTTTTCTTGATGTTTGGGGCTGCGATGCTTATGGCTTCAGCCGGGAAAAGCTCGAACCCAAAGCGGACAAATACATCTTCATATGATACCCAAGGGTAACAGTTGGGTATACCTCCTATCTCAGATCCAAGGGCAAAAATGTTTGTCCCTAAGAACGGGTCCTTTCTCGAGAAGGAGTTTCTCTCGAAAGAATTGAGTGGGAGGAAGATAGAACTTGATGAGGTCGTCAAACCCTCACTTCAACCGGAGAGTAGTGCAACACAGAAAGATGTTTCTGTGGAACCTGCGACGTTGAAGAGGAAACTAATGATAGTGATCATGAAGCTCCAGATCAAGTTGCTATCGAACCTCGTAGGTCGACAAGGATATGTACTACTCCTGAGTGGTACGGTGATCCTGTCTTAGAGGTCATGTTGTTGGACAACGATGAACCTACGAACTATGGAGAAGCGATGGTGGGCCCATATTCCGACAAATGGTTAGAAGCCGATAAATCCGAGATAGGATCCATGTATCAAAACAAAGTATGGACTTTGGTGGACTTGCCCTGTGATCGGCAAGCCATTGAGACAAATGGATCTTTTAAGACTAAGACGGACGTGGACGGTAATGTCACCGTCTATGAAGCTCGACTTGTGGCGAAGAGTTTTCCACAAGTTCAAGGAGTTGACTACGATGAGATTTTCTCACCCGTAGCGATGCTTAAGTCCGTCGGAATCATGTTAGCATTAGCTGCATTTATGAAATCTGGCAGATGGATGACAAAACAAGTTTCCTTACCAGTTTTCGTAAGGAAAGGTTGTATGTGATACAATCAGAAAGGTTTTGTCGATCCTAAGGATGCTAAAAGGATATGCTAGCTCCAGCGATCCTTCCATGGACTAGAGCAAGCATCTCGGAGTCGGAATATACACTTTGATGGAGTGATCAAAGTTTTTGGGTATACAAAGTTTGGTGGAAACTTGTATTTGCAATAAAGTGAGTGGGAGCACTACAACATTTCTGATAAGTATATGTGAATGACATATTGTTGATCCGAAATGATGTAGAATTTCTGGAAAGCATAAAGGGTTGTTTGAAATGAGTTTTTCAAAGGAAGACCTAGATAAAGCTGCTTACATATTGGGCATCAAGATCTATACAGATAGATCAAGACGCCTGATGATACTTTCAAAAGATCACACACCTTGGCATGATTTTGAAGAAGTTCAAAATAGATCAGTCAAGGAAGGAGTTCTTACCTGAGTTGTAAGGTGTGAAGTTGAGTAAGACTCAAAGCTTGACCACGGCAGAAGAAAGAGGAAGGACGAAGGTCGTCCCCTATGGTTTTGTCATAGGCTCTATACGATATGCCATGCTAAGTACCGCACCTGATGTGTGCCTTGCCACATGTCTGGCAAGAGGGTACAAAGGTGATCCAGGAGTGGATTACTAGATAGTGGTCAAAATTATCCTTAGAGGAATAAGGAAATGTTTCTCGGTTATGGAGGTGATAAAGAGTTCGACGTAAAGAGTTACGTCGATGCAAGCTTAACACCTATCCGGATAACTCTAAGTGGAGATACCGGATACGTATAATGGAGCAACAGTTTGGAATAGCTCCAAGTGGAACGTGGTAGCAGCATCTACGATATGACATAAAGTTTTGCGAAGTACATAGGGATCTGAATGTTGCAAGACATGACTACAACCTCTCTCACAAGCATAACATGATCAAACACAGAACTCATTGAGTGTTAATCACATATTGATGTGAACTAGATTACTGACTCTAGTGAACTCTTTGGATGTTAGTCACATGGCGATGTGACCTACGAGTGTTAATCACATGGCGATGTGAACTAGATTATTGACTCTAGTGCAAGTGGGAGACTGTTGGAAATATGCCCTAGAGGCAATAATAAATTGGTTATTATTATATTTCCTTGTTCACGATAATCGTTTATTATCCATGCTAGAATTGTATTGAAAGGAAACTCAGATACATGTGTGGATACATAGACAAACACCATGTCCCTAGTGAGCCTCTAGACAACTAGCTCGTTGATCAATAGATGGTTACGGTTTCCTAACCATGGACATTGGATGTCGTTGATAACGGGATCACATCATTAGGAGAATGATGTGATGGACAAGACCCAATCCTAAGCCTAGCACAGATCGTGTAGTTCGTATGCTAAAGCTTTTCTATATGTCAAGTATCTTTTCCTTAGACCATGAGATTGTGCAACTCCCAGATACCGTAGGAATGCTTTGGGTGTACCAAACGTCACAACGTAACTGGGTGGCTATAAAGGTGCACAACAGGTATCTCCGAAAGTGTCTGTTGGGTTGGCACGACTCGAGACTGGGATTTGTCACTCCGTATGACGGAGAGGTATCTCTGGGCCCACTCGGTAGGACATCATCATAATGTGCACAATATGTGATCAAGGAGTTGATCACGGGATGATGTGTTACGGAACGAGTAAAGAGACTTGCCGGTAACGAGATTGAGCAAGGTATCGGTATACCGACGATCGAATCTCGGGCAAGTGCTATACCGATAGACAAAGGGAATCGTATACGGGATTGATTGAATCCTTGACATCGTGGTTCATCCGATGAGATCATCGTGGAACATGTGGGAGCCAACATGGGTATCCAGATCCCGCTGTTGGTTATTGGCCGGAGAGTTGTCTCGGTCATGTCTACATGGTTCCCGAGCCCGTAGGGTCTACACACTTAAGGTTCGATGACGCTAGGGTTATAGGGAAAGTATGTACGCGGTTACCGAATGTTGTTCGGAGTCCCGGATGAGATCCCGGACGTCACGAGGAGTTCCGGAATGGTCCGGAGGTAAGGATTCATATATGGGAAGTCCTGTTTTGGTCACCGAAAAAGTTTCGGGCGATATCGGTAATGTACCGGGACCACCGGGAGGGTCCCGGGGGTCCACCAGGTGGGGCCACCAGCCCCAGAAGGCTACGTTGGCTAAGTGTGGGAGGGGACCAGCCCCAAGGGGGCTGGTGCACCCCCCCACCAAGTCCCAGGGCGCCTCCAAGAGGGGAGGGGGGCAAACCCTAGGACAGTTGGGCCCTAGGGCCCAATAGTGGTGCGCCTCCCCCTCTCTCCCCCTTGGCCGCCCCCCTAGATGGGATCTAGGGCTGGCCGCACCCTAGGGGAGGGAAACCCTAAAGGGGGGCGCAGCCCTCCCTTCCCCCTATATATATGTGAGGTTTTAGGGCTGTTGGACACACGAGAAAGTCTCCCTCTTGGCGCAGCCCTACCCCTCTCCCTCCTCGTCTCTTGCAGCGCTTGGCGAAGCCCTGCTGGAGTCCCGCGCTCCTCCACCACCACCACGCCGTTGTGCTGCTGTTGGATGGAGTCTTCCCCAACCTCTCCCTCTCTCCTTGCTGGATCAAGGCGTGGGAGACGTCACCGGGCTGCACGTGTGAAGAACGCGGAGGCACCGTCCGTTCGGTGCTAGGATCTTCGGCGATCTGAATCGCGGCGAGTACGACTCCATCAATCGCGTTCTTGAACGCTTCCGCTTAGCGATCTACAAGGGTATGTGGATCCAACTCTCCCCTCGTAGATGCATCTCCTAGATTGATCTTGGTGAACGTAGGAAAATTTTTGTTTCCCATGCGACGTTCCCCAACAAAGTGGTAGCACGAAACAAGTATGGGGGTTACCGGAACAAGACTCGATCTATGGTCGACTCAGGAGGCTTATGTTCCCTGCAGTGGTTAGCACAACAAAACATTCTTTCACAGTATCACCAGGACAGGGCCACAACCCTTGCCTGCTTCCACAAATATCTCGTGACACCACCGTGTCAAAAAGGGCCCGTGCCCACCGGCACGTCCAAAACAGGAGCACACTCCTGGATGCTCACAAACTATGCATGTTGCAAAATGCATGCAAGAGAAAATAATTATATGAACATGCATGCATGAAATATTTCTACTCATATGAAATTCTTATTAAGAACTAACAAACCATGCATCAAATATTCTAGCAAACATTCACCATATCAAGTGTTCAAGATGCTTGCCTTGAACATGCAGAAGCATTGGGTGCATACCAAAAGTTTTGAAAATATTATCTCCCCTCCATTTTCCTATTTTCAAAAATACTTAAATCACCACATAATTCAAAAACAGCACTAAAAAGTATTTCAAATATTTTGAAATAAATACTAAAATAAACTAGGGAATGTTTAAGAAATAACAGAAAAAGAATTAATTTATTTAGAGCATATTTGAATTACTTATGGAATTACTAAGTTGGAAAACATGATTAAAAGCAATATTAAATTCATTAAACAGAAACTATGCATAGTAAAAATGCTCACTTAATTTAAATAAACAGAGCATGATTTTAGAAACCTACAGAAATTTGAATTACCAATTTTAGAGTAGAAATGGCTACTATGGAAGTATTTGAATATGTGCTGAAGGGAAAAAGGGAGAGATCAGAGATGCGCCTTGAGCGCTGGATAGCAATTGGGCCGGCTCGGAGATGCACGGCTACGCAGACAAAACGGCGTCTCACCGACAGGTGGGACCCACCTGTCGGGTTTGCCTTCTCCCTCGCGCGCTCCTGAACAGAGACAGAGGCGAGCCCCGGCGTTCGGCGCCGGCAAACGACGGCGCCCCACGGTGAGCCGAGCCCATCGTTGTGTCGAGGAAGCCAAGGCGGTCCTGCCGGTGGCCTGCATGGCCGGCGGGAGGCCCTATCTCGCCGGTGACGAGGATCCCCGAAAGTCTCCGGCGGAGACGAATTGGGCATTTCACCCACGGTGGTTCCCGAGGTAATTTGAAGGTGGGGATGGGTCGGTGGATGCTCAAAGAGGCTCATGGTGGATAGATTTTGGAGAGAGGGGGTCGGACGGCGTCGGAACCAACCGAACGGTGGCGGTGGCAGAAGCTGCCGGAGACGGGGGAGGTGACCGTTTCCGGTCGTTCTGCTGTTCGAGGGAGATCAGTGAGGGAGGGGGAAGATGTGGTGGTGCTGGTTGCCGGCCTGGGGTGGCTTATATAGGCGGGGCAAGGCGGTTCGGTGGCTTCCAGAGAGCGGACACGGCGGATGGCCATTAATGGCACGGCGTGGTCGGTTGCGAGGTGGTTGAGGGCGGTGGAGCTCGGTGCGACGTGGTGAGGACGGTGGCCGTCCGCCGTTAAGGCGGGGTGCGCTGGCTGGCTCAGAGCTGAGCCACGCGTCGAGGGCGGCGCCGTGCCAGGGCTGACGGCGGCGGCGGCCATTGATGGCAAAGTACGGGCGGTGGCGAGGCCGTTGGTGGACGGCGGGGTTTGGTGTGGGCGGTGGTGGCCCGCAGTAATGCTGGGGCATGCTGGTTGGCTCGGAGGGGCTCCAGGTGTCCCGGGCGGCGCCGTCCACAGCGGGCTGCGGCGGCGGCCATTGATGGCAGACGCGGGCGGCGGCGGTGGTCAGCGGAGTAGGAGAGGCCGGTGGCCGTCCAGAGTTACTCCGGGGTGCGTTGGCTGGCGAGGAGGCGAGCCACGCGTCCTGGCGGCGCGTGACAGCGACAGCGATTGCGGTTTGCGGCTCGGGACGGTGGAGGGCAGCGCCAGGGGGAAGGCTCCGGTGCGGGGGAGGTTGCGGCTGGTGCGGGTGGCCGGTGTAGCGTACGGGGCAAGCCCGGGGAGGGCAGCAGAGGGCAGTGGCATGGCTCGGGTGCAGGCGTGGTCATAGGCGCGCTCTGGACGCGCTCCGTGCACGCGCACAGTGCGTTCGAAGAAATGCCAGTGGCATCTTCATTGATCCAAACGAGCTACCACTTAACCGAGTGATGGTTGCAAGGTTGGCAAGGCTATTAGACATGGTGGTTAGGCCAGACGATCAAGAGTGCTGTGCAGTTTGGAGATAGGCAAAAATGTTGTCATGCACACAAGGTGCTCGACAGAATGATAGAGCTATCTAGTTAACTTTGTTGGAAGTGAAACTTGGCAGAGTTGTGTCTCCTTACAGATAATAGATGATGGTGGAG
Organism: Secale cereale; assembly: GCA_902687465.1. NCBI lineage: Eukaryota > Viridiplantae > Streptophyta > Magnoliopsida > Poales > Poaceae > Secale > Secale cereale. The sequence continues at coordinate 749,238,205 of LR738712.1, read as the reverse complement.
TTGGTTTGTGGAAGGAGCAAACTTGCTAATGCAAGTTTTACTGAAATTCAGTTTTGGACAGAAACTTCAGAGGGGTTTTTGGTGGACTTACAAAATTCAAATGGAGCTGATATTCTGGACTTAAGGTTTTGGTTGGAAGTACTATAAGATGGACAAGTATCAGAATTTTTGGAGCAAGGAACAATGGAGTTGTAGTTGTAACTGGAATCTGGGACAGAATTGAAAAGGGGATGGTTCACTCAAATTTTGCAAAACACCAAGTTGGGTTTTTGCACCAAAGTGACATATAGGCATCATAAGACCTCTCAGAATTATGGTGGAATTTTTAAAGAATTATTTAAATTAGTAGTAGTGCAAATAGAAGCATATGAAGAAAAAAAACTATTAAAAGAATTTTTCTAGGGCAAAATTTTATTATGAAAATAATTCTTAACAAGTAATGAAATGTTTTCAGATGACTATCAGAGCCCACAAAAATACTGCAAAATTTCTATATGGAGGGAAGAAACCGGAAACAAAAGGTTCTAAAAACACTAAAGAACTTTTTGTAAATCAAAATTTTTGTTTCTAGCCAAATTTTATTTAATGAAAAAGTAATTAAATTTTTGGGGTGTTACAAACTCTACCCCCCTTAGAAAAATCTCGTCCTCGAGATTTGTTAAGGGCGGAAGAATTAAAAAGCATACCACACAAACAAAACACTCATATGCAAAATGCAAACAGGGCAATACATTCATGACATACAAACAAAACAAGATCACATCATGCAAACAAACACTACATGCTATGCCAACGCACTCACGACCGTCTACGGTCCGAAAACGAGATCTTCGGGGTCAAGCGGAAGGCTTCCCGGTGTTGGAACACATCCTTCTTCTTCCGGAGGGAGGGGAGGAAGTTGAGGGAGCAAACGAAGAACGTGTCCCTCCTGAGTTGGCAGAGGGGGTCCGCCAATGGCAATCCGGGGATTCAGAACAGCAAGGTAGTGGAGATACTCCAGTATTTGCTGGGTGAAGCGCTCCTGGGCCATCACATATTGAATGAGATAGACCAAGGCTGGATCGCTCTCCGCACGTCCACAGCGGAACGTAGCTTCTGCTCCAAAAGCAGCGCGGCTTGGGAAATAGCAGTATTCTCTTGTGCTGGCACAAGGTACCGCAAATCGAAGACGGGTGACTGCTTCATAAGCAACGGACTCGATGGCCATGCCTCGGGTTGGCATGGATCTCCCGATGAAGATAACATAGGGAGGGCCTTGGTTTATACTTGCTGGTGGAATGTGCACAGCTGCCCAGTATTTCGAGAGATCAGAAGTGATCCTCGATTTGAACAGCTCATACCGGGGTGGATGGGTAGAGCCAAGAGTATTGCGGGTAAAATCCCACAATATCTTAACAAAACTACCAGGGCTTGTATCGGGGGTTCTCAGGTAAGCTCCGGGGTGAGACATGGATGGGTGAATGAGGAAGGGCGGTGCTTGATGCTGATGGTTGCTGGTGTTGGATGTGAAAGTGGCTTCTTATAGAGTGCCTGGGTTGGGGAACATGAAGTGATGCCAGTACAACGGGTGTACCGACTCCGGTGCGGGGCTGTCTGAGTCAAAGTCTCAGGCCTCAATCCCAAAAAGATAGGTGACATATTACTGCGCATGTCGATTAGGGGTCACGTCTAGAATTTTACTCTGCAACCACTCGTCAAACAATTCATGCCAGATCACACATACTATTAGCTGAAGACACGCAGGTGGTTTACAAATTCACTACGCCACACAACAGCTACTACGGAACTAAAGGAAAAACCGGGCCACTAGGGCTTGATAACAATTCTGGTGGACTCAGTCCACCTGGTTGATATCTAGCCGGGCGCGTCTTGCGGATGCCGAGTCCTCTCCGGGTGCTTCCGCGTCGGAGCTGGCCGGGGTAGGATGGGGAGCTACAGGGCTGGAGTAGCGGTGGTGGCCTTCGCGGGGTGTCGAGGTCACCGTCCCATTGGAGTAGGCCTCCAAGAGACGACGGAGATCTCCGGGTGAGGCGATGGCATTGCCCGGGTAGATGACATGGTCAGAATTTGGGGGCTCAACCGGCCTTCCAAGTAGCACTATCGGGGTGTCGCGGGCGGGTGTGGCTTCGCTCCTTGCCTGGGTCAGGAGAGCGAGCGTCCTGCGGGTCTCAATTAGATCAAGAGTGACCTGGTCAAATAGTGCCTCTTGCGCTCTCAGGTAGCGCACCAGATGCACCAGGGCAGGATCCGACTCCTGGTCCCCGTTGGCGACCTGGGTCGGTCTACCATAGCCTTCACGGCTAGGGTAGTAGTAGAAGGAGCGGCAGTTAACCCTCGGCGACAGATGCCGAAGATGAACTATAGCCTCTCGGGCTGCAAGTTGGATGGCTTGGGGCTCGTCGGAGGTCGTCCTCCCGGTGAACCAGTAGGGGCGCTCCGATGTGATGCCTCTCCCGTAGAGGTGCACCGTGGCCCAGAAGTGATGGATGGAATTACTCGTGTGCTCTTGGTACACGACATATTCCGGCGGCTCGTCGATGCCGAAGGCACGACGGGTGAGATTGGTGAGGATGGCTACGAAGCCTTCGAGCTCGACTACAGTGGTCTCGTTGCGAACGAGGGGACCTGGCATCTTGGTGGTTGGATATCGAAATGGGGGTGAGGCTGTGATATGCTGAGTTTGGGGCAAGGCTTCCTTTATAAGTCAGCCGAGTCTTCCGTCGCACGCTTGTGGATGAGAAAGCTCAGGTGTTGGCACAGGCACACGGCCTATGGATAGACTGATAGGTTGGGCACCGGCTACCAAAAGATGTCGGTTGCCACTGTGGATGGGATAGACTTGACTGTGGACAGGAAAAGATGTGGATGGTGTGGAAACCTAGGGATAGTGACCAGGCTAGGATAGGATTAGCCAATGGTCAGCCTGGCTCTGATACCAAGGCTGTCGGGGCCGGATTTCGGGAACACAATATTCCAGAAATTAACCCCTAGTGTCATCACCAGCCCAGGATTATTGTTACTGGTGGACACATCCTTGTTACAGATTACCAAGCATTTACAAGAATTTGATACAAGACCATAAAGGTCTACTGATACAACAATGACTCCGGTGGTGGATGAAGGAATTGGCTTGTGGATCTCCACATCGATGGGGCTCCATTCCCACAGGAACAGCTGACCCGGATAACTCCTATCCCGCGTGGCTGTACTCCTAGGCTTCGCACGGATGTCGCTGTGGTTTTCCCCGTAGAACTCCTAACCTGGCCAAGTAAATAGCCAGGGACAAGCCTGTGAGTACGTTTGAATGTACTCGCAAACATCATGGACAAATGATATAACAAATGCAGCAAACAATTATATGGTCATGATGAATTAAACTATATGCATATGCTCATGATGGACTTATATTAAATGCATGCTGACAGTATTAAAACAGGACATGATGAATAATAGTTAGTGCAGAAAATAAATATTAGTATCAATAAAATTTAAAAGAAATGCCGGTCGGATGTCAAGTGACACCACGGTCGGTCTTGAAAAGAAATGCCAGTCGGGTGTTTAAAAGAGAAATCGGACGATACCATCCGAGAACTCAGGCAACGCCACGAAAGGACTTGAAAAGAAATGCCAGTCGGGTGTCCACAAGAGTAGTGGCGTGATAAACCGCCTGAAACTCGAGGGACGCCACAAAAGGACTTGAAAATAAAGGCGAGTGCCCGGGGTAGTCCAGCCAGCCCCTGAGACACTCTAAGGAAATAAAATAAGAGAAACGGGTTAGTCCACAATAATAATCATATCATCCATAATATACTAATGGTAACACCAGTAGCAACGATAATTATCCTGCAAAATAACCCTGCTCAATTTTAAATATTTCCTCCGGAGACCGACTCTAAGACCGACACTTGACCAACCCAGACTGTAGTCCTTAACCGCGGACACGGCTATTCGAATAGGTTTATAAACTCTGCAGAGGGTGTACTCTTTACCCACAAGTATAGGATTTCTTTAGTCAGTATCGTGACACTGACTAATTCCCATTATGGTCTTTGGGTTGAAAACACGCCTGACCAGCACACACCAGCTTAACTTTTCTGCTGCCAGGAATCACCCAAAACAACAGTTAAGTAAAACTCTAAGTGGGAAGGCTACAACCTCCAATAGCATGGGATCACTATTCAAACGTGCGGATTACAAGGGTACACTCCCTCTCGGCATCACGACAGCCGGAAACACCCATGCCCCCTTGCCCGATGACTGGATTTAGTCCAGGGCCCTGGAAACCCTCATCGTGGCCCTCTGTACGGTGTGTGCATGGAAAGGGGTTAACAACTTACTAAACCATACCTTACCCGAGGCAGGGACAAGTGGTAGCACGAAACAAGTATGGGGGTTACCGGAACAAGACTCGATCTATGGTCGACTCAGGAGGCTTATGTTCCCTGCAGTGGTTAGCACAACAAAACATTCTTTCACAGTATCACCAGGACAGGGCCACAACCCTTGCCTGCTTCCACAAATATCTCGTGACACCACCGTGTCAAAAAGGGCCCGTGCCCACCGGCACGTCCAAAACAGGAGCACACTCCTGGATGCTCACAAACTATGCATGTTGCAAAATGCATGCAAGAGAAAATAATTATATGAACATGCATGCATGAAATATTTCTACTCATATGAAATTCTTATTAAGAACTAACAAACCATGCATCAAATATTCTAGCAAACATTCACCATATCAAGTGTTCAAGATGCTTGCCTTGAACATGCAGAAGCATTGGGTGCATACCAAAAGTTTTGAAAATATTATCTCCCCTCCATTTTCCTATTTTCAAAAATACTTAAATCACCACATAATTCAAAAACAGCACTAAAAAGTATTTCAAATATTTTGAAATAAATACTAAAATAAACTAGGGAATGTTTAAGAAATAACAGAAAAAGAATTAATTTATTTAGAGCATATTTGAATTACTTATGGAATTACTAAGTTGGAAAACATGATTAAAAGCAATATTAAATTCATTAAACAGAAACTATGCACAGTAAAAATGCTCACTTAATTTAAATAAACAGAGCATGATTTTAGAAACCTACAGAAATTTGAATTACCAATTTTAGAGTAGAAATGGCTACTATGGAAGTATTTGAATATGTGCTGAAGGGAAAAAGGGAGAGATCAGAGATGCGCCTTGAGCGCTGGATAGCAATTGGGCCGGCTCGGAGATGCACGGCTACGCAGACAAAACGGCGTCTCACCGACAGGTGGGACCCACCTGTCGGGTTTGCCTTCTCCCTCGCGCGCTCCTGAACAGAGACAGAGGCGAGCCCCGGCGTTCGGCGCCGGCAAACGACGGCGCCCCACGGTGAGCCGAGCCCATCGTTGTGTCGAGGAAGCCGAGGCGGTCCTGCCGGTGGCCTGCATGGCCGGCGGGAGGCCCTATCTCGCCGGTGACGAGGATCCCCGAAAGTCTCCGGCGTAGACGAATTGGGCATTTCACCCACGGTGGTTCCCGAGGTAATTTGAAGGTGGGGATGGGTCGGTGGATGCTCAAAGAGGCTCATGGTGGATAGATTTTGGAGAGAGGGGGTCGGACGGCGTCGGAACCAAACGAACGGTGGCGGTGGCAGAAGCTGCTGGAGACGGGGGAGGTGACCGTTTCCGGTCGTTCTGCTGTTCGAGGGAGATCAGTGAGGGAGGGGGAAGATGTGGTGGTGCTGGTTGCTGGCCTGGGGTGGCTTATATAGGCGGGGCAAGGCGGTTCGGTGGCTTCCAGAGAGCGGACACGGCGGATGGCCATTAATGGCACGGCGTGGTCGGTTGCGAGGTGGTTGAGGGCGGTGGAGGTCGGTGCGACGTGGTGAGGACGGTGGCCCTCCGCCGTTAAGGCGGGGTGCGCTGGCTGGCTCAGAGCTGAGCCACGCGTCGAGGGCGGCGCCGTGCCAGGGCTGACGGCGGCGGCGGCCATTGATGGCAAAGTACGGGCGGTGGCGAGGCCGTTGGTGGACGGCGGGGTTTGGTGTGGGCGGTGGTGGCCCGCAGTAATGCTGGGGCATGCTGGTTGGCTCGGAGGGGCTCCAGGTGTCCCGGGCGGCGCCGTCCACAGCGGGCTGCGGCGGCGGCCATTGATGGCAGACGCGGGCGGCGGCGGTGGTCAGCGGAGTAGGAGAGGCCGGTGGCCGTCCAGAGTTACTCCGGGGTGCGTTGGCTGGCGAGGAGGCGAGCCACGCGTCCTGGCGGCGCGTGACAGCGATAGCGATTGCGGTTTGCGGCTCGGGACGGTGGAGGGCAGCGCCAGGGGGAAGGCTCCGGTGCGGGGGAGGTTGCGGCTGGTGCGGGTGGCCGGTGTAGCGTACGGGGCAAGCCCGGGGAGGGCAGCAGAGGGTAGTGGCATGGCTCGGGTGCAGGCGTGGTCATAGGCGCGCTCTGGACGCGCTCCGTGCACGCGACAGTGCGTTCGAAGAAATGCCAGTGGCATCTTCATTGATCCAAACGAGCTACCACTTAACCGAGTGATGGTTGCAAGGTTGGCAAGGCTATTAGACATGGTGGTTAGGCCAGACGATCAAGAGTGCTGTGCAGTTTGGAGATAGGCAAAAATGTTGTCATGCACACAAGGTGCTCGACAGAATGATAGAGCTATCTAGTTAACTTTGTTGGAAGTGAAACTTGGCAGAGTTGTGTCTCCTTACAGATAATAGATGATGGTGGAGTTGGTTTGTGGAAGGAGCAAACTTGCTAATGCAAGTTTTACTGAAATTCAGTTTTGGACAGAAACTTCAGAGGGGTTTTTGGTGGACTTACAAAATTCAAATGGAGCTGATATTCTGGACTTAAGGTTTTGGTTGGAAGTACTATAAGATGGACAAGTATCAGAATTTTTGGAGCAAGGAACAATGGAGTTGTAGTTGTAACTGGAATCTGGGACAGAATTGAAAAGGGGATGGTTCACTCAAATTTTGCAAAACACCAAGTTGGGTTTTTGCACCAAAGTGACATATAGGCATCATAAGACCTCTCAGAATTATGGTGGAATTTTTAAAGAATTATTTAAATTAGTAGTAGTGCAAATAGAAGCATATGAAGAAAAAAAACTATTAAAAGAATTTTTCTAGGGCAAAATTTTATTATGAAAATAATTCTTAACAAGTAATGAAATGTTTTCAGATGACTATCAGAGCCCACAAAAATACTGCAAAATTTCTATATGGAGGGAAGAAACCGGAAACAAAAGGTTCTAAAAACACTAAAGAACTTTTTGTAAATCAAAATTTTTGTTTCTAGCCAAATTTTATTTAATGAAAAAGTAATTAAATTTTTGGGGTGTTACAAACATAGTCTACAAGAGTAGAAGCGTGTGTAGACATCACCGCCCTGCTGGTTCCAACACGCCCCGCTTGGCCTAGAGCTTGCACTATGGCGTGGTAGCAGCAGCGGGGATCTTCGTCGCAAGCATCGGTACCGCTGCAGCGCGGGTGGTTGGCGGAGGAGCAGGAGCTCGATGAACCCCTCGAGGGCGGAAAAAGAGAGGGGGTACTGCGTGCGGCGTTGGGCCAAAGAGCTGCTATCGCCAGTCGGCACAGCCTATCGCTGGTGGGGGAGGGCACACACCTACAGATGGAAGAAGAGGGGAAGAGCAGAGCTCGCAGACCAAAGGAGATGCGTTCATGGGCGAGGAGAAAAATTAGTGGATCGGGATCTGGTCGACCATGAGGAGATAAGGTAAGGCAGAGGCAGCCATTTGATGCATGGACCCACGTGCAGACCGCATGTGCATGAGTGAACGGTGCGATCGGCTGAAAACTCCGCGGGTCGAGCGGATACAATCATTTCCCTTCGCACACTGAAGTACAATTGTCCATTCTTCAGGAAGTTGCATTGAAAATGGCCCGAATCCAGATTTATTTTCATTGGCAAAGATGATTCCAAATAGATGTTTGTTTCGGCTCATGGTTCATTGTGTACGAGAATCGTCTACAAACATGGCCTACATAGGTCTAGAATTTTTTTGTGGAGAAAAAAATAGAATATTGAGTAGCAATAGTAGTAGCATCACCGGTGGGCGTAACTGGCGGGTGGGTGGGCGACTGTGTTGGTGACCACATGGCATCCGCCGGCCGGCGGCGTCCTCCCACCGCGGTGGGAGTCAGTTCTGGGCTCTGGCTGGCCCGGAGTCCGACGACTCCGACGATGGGGACGACGGCGGATCTGAGGTGGCGGCGTATTCCCCGACGCCGAGCGACAAGGTTTGGAAGTTTTGGGCGCTGAGTACTCGGAGGAGGAGGTGGCCGCCATCATTGATGGGATTGTTCCGACGAGCGATCGTGCTTGGGACGGGCTGGGCAAAGCGGACACGGTGGAGGTGCTCCGGCGAGTGGTACACCGTCGGACGGCCCCGATGGCGATTCGTCCTTGGAAGGGACCTCTACCCAAGGTATTTCTTCCCTCCCTCACTCTTGGTGATTTTTTGGGTTCGTGGAAGGTCGTGAATGATCACCGGAAGAAGTCTAGGCCGGCGGTGGCCGCGTCGCCGGCGAGTGATTGCGATGGGATCCAGGAGGCTCGGGCTGCTCGTTTGAAATCATTATTGGGCCATCACGGGCCTGACTTGATTGAGGTGGACCTGGGCGCAACTGATACTGGGCAAGTGGCCCAAGTAGCGACCCAAGTCACCGAAACGAGCCCCTCGATCGACCCAGATCGCACTCCTAGTTTAACCGAGGGGGCGCAACACGTACGTGATGGTCCTCCTGATCGCATTAGGGTTCCTATGAGCGCTAGGTTTGGCTTCCCATCGCTTGGGTCCGGCCGCGCTAGACGAGTCTCTCCGGTGGGAGCTGCTCCGAAGCCCCTGCCGGGAGCCAAAGGCATGGCGAGGCGAGGCCAACCGCCGCCGCTGCCGGCCAAGCAACCCCCAGTGTAAGCACATGCGATGCAGCAAGAGGGGCTGCCCGTCGGCTTAGTGGCTGGGCGGGGCGGCTCGAACTCGGCCGGGCGGGGCGGATCCCTTGTCGTCGGGCGCTCGGCGACCCAAGATGCAGGCCGAGGCGGTGCCCATGGTGCTGGGCGAGGGGGAGCACATGGCTCTGGACGGGGCGGTGGCCTTGGTCGAGATGGTTTCGGCGGTGGCAATGCTAGATACAACCGCTATGGACAGTGGGGTGACGACGGATATGATGCGTACGGCGAGGATCTGCACCGTGGTTCTTCGTCGGGAGGTGGTCGTGCCTCTGGTTGGAACAATGGCCACAGAACGGGGCGCGGATTCCAAGGACCTCCAGGCAACTTCGTCGAGGGGGTCGCTGGACCAACGAACCGGTATAACTGAGGAGCTCACCGGGGTTTCCTTGGCGGGAGAGGAGGAGGGCGTCGCCAACCTCCACCGCGGCCTCCTCCACTGCCTGCTGATCCGACTGTGGTGGCTAATGTCGTGCCTGCTGTCACATGGCAGACTTCCTCTCCAGCTCTTCCCGAGGCGGCGGTCGAAGCGGTCCGGGCTTTGGCTGCTATCAGTGTTCCGGTGACCAGCGCCGGAGTTGCTATGGTCGCTGACGAGGCTTCTGAAAAGGGTCTGGATAAACGCAATAGTGAAAAGTTATCTAAGTGGGCTATTACGAAGAAGAAGCTATCGTGCTATAGATGTGGAGAGCCAGGACATTTTGTGGCACAGTGTACCACAGAACTGTGTGATTACTATTGTAGATCGCAGCATAAGTCCGGTGATTGTCCACTTCTTTCTGGCCCCAAGCCGGTAGTCACTATTTATGGAGTGTGTTGTCAGGAACTTATGTTTTTTGAGTCACATGATGTGGTACCTTCGATGCATATGCAAGAGAGTTCTTTTCCCGCGGTCGTCGAGGCTACTAATGGGAGTTTATCTGAGGCACAGATTGTGCCACAGCTGCAGGATCTTGTTCCAGGAAATCACCAGTGGGACCTTGTCAAGTTGGAAGCCCAGATTTACAAGGTTGATTTTCCCACTAAGGAAGATCAGTTATATATGCTCAAATGGGGCATGTGCAGAGTACCTAGTACAAGTATTGTCCTTACGTTTGACGAATGGAAGGATAAGGAGCCTCTGGGCACACCTTTGGAGAAGGTATGGGTTCATTTCTATGGTGCACCACGCAAACATGTCAATCACTTTCTGGTAGCTTGGACTTTGGGCTCTCTCATTGGGAAGACGGAACAGGTGGATATGCCTTTCACTCGAGCACATGGTGCAGCGAGATTGCTTGTGAGTGTTGTCAGCTTGGAGTTTGTTCCAGATGTGGTCAAGTGGACACATGCCGGCATCACATATGTTCTGGAGCTTGAGATTGAGGATACCCCGATCCCTTAGGAGGGCGAGGGGGACGACATCCAGGATATGGATACGACTGAGGGGGATGGGGCTACTGGCGATCAGAGTAAGAAGCCGGAAAGCACATCCCGGGATACGGCTAAGGGGCCGAAGTCACTGTTTGATAAGACGGAGAAGTCTGCTTCGGGAGCGGCTGTCTCTTCGACTCCGATGAACTCTCTTCGGTTTGGGTCTTTTGATGTCCATTCTGCGCCTAGTCGCCTTTAGAGTACCCGAGTGGAGATGGACGATCCGACAGAACCGGAGCTACCGTCGGTGTTGTCTTCTGGTTATGTGTCACAGACAATACCGGCATCCCCGGGGGCGGACTCCGGCACGATGGTAGGCCCAAGGACAGTGCTCGGTCAGATTTCGGAGCTCTACTCTGCGGACATGGAGGATCATCCGCAGGAGGCCTACCGATCCACCACTGCCCCCGAGCGAGATGGTGATTCGCTGCAGATGAGGTGCCCGGCGTCGTCTAACGGCGCACTGGACATGCTTCACGTACCTGGCGGTGACGGTCCGGGAGGGTGTGGGCAGGAGGCCCTCGCCCCTACTTCTCCTTTGGTTAAGGCGCCACACACCGGAGGAGATGTCGGATCGGGAGGGGGGTGCGGGCAGGTGGCATGCGCCCCTACCTCTCCCAGGTCGTCCCTGGAGGGGGTGGTCCTTGCTCAGGTACCGGGTGGTGATTCAGGACTGGGATCTCCGGGCGCGCCGAGCTCGGTGGCGGTGATGGCTGGGGGAGCTTCGTCGGGCCTGCAGGAGGAGGGAAGCTTTCCGGCTGGTGCAGCTCAGCTGAGTCCTGTTGGGGGTCGGGCAGGAGGCCTTACCTCGAACGGGGTCACTCTGGACGACATCATCGCTTTTGGAGGGATTCCGGACCTGGTTTCTGATGGTCGACGGATGAGCTGTCGCCTACAGGATCAGCTGGATGTTGATGACATGCAGCTCCGTTGCGCCATGCGGGCGGACAAGCTTCATGATATTGAGGCCACTACTGGTATGTTAGTCAACACTTCCAATTCTATTTTGCATTTTTCTAATGAAGAGATTATTCATAACGCAAAACATTTGGGAGTTTCTCTGGGTAGTAACGACATTGAGGTTTCTAAGTCCGTTAACGATCTCTTGGATCTTGAGGCGGAGTGCGCTTTAGAGATGATTAGAAACCTAGCGGCCATCAAACCTATGAACGATTCTGAGGTAGATGCTTTGGGAGTCAATGTGCTCGATAGCTTTTGTGCGGACCTGGCACCCTCTATCCCTGAGAATGAGGAGGAGGAATGCTTTACTTCCCCAAGGGATTCCGGTATTGTTGCGTCCCAGGCGGATGTGTCCACCGAACTCGATTGTGAGGACCGGGTAGAAGACCAAAACAAACCGAAGCGCAAATGGAATCGTAAGATTTATCCGACATCGGCGGTGCGTAGAAGTGATAGGATCCGAACCACTAAAAAATTGATGATGAATTATGAAAGGAATTTTTTGGAATAGCAGAGGTCTTAAAGACTTGGCTAAAAGAAGGTTTCTAGCAGATGTGTCCATAGATCATAAATTTGATTTTATTGCCCTTTCAGAAACTAGAAGGGACAATTTCACCCCCCCCCCAGTTCCTTAGTACTCTTTCGGGTGGGGTTGATTTTGATTGGCATTGTCTACCCCCAAGAGGAAGATCCGGTGGGATTTTACTTGGGGTTAAATGTGATTCTTTGGAAGTTAGGAATGTGGTCATGGGAGACTTTGCGGTGAAGTTTCGGGTTCGGTCAAAGGCCGATGGATTTTATTGGGCCTTGGTGGCGGTATATGGGGCCGCGCAACCTGAACTCAAACCAGACTTTTTGGCGTAGTCCATATTTGTGGGAACGAGGAGCTCCCAATCCTGATTGGGGGTGATTTTAATATTATTCGCAGACGGGAGGAAAAAAACAATGATAACTTTGACGGCAGATGGTCGTTCATGTTTAATACAATTATTGAAAGCCTAGACCTTTGAGAGATTGAGCTCTCTGGTAGGAAATTCACTTGGGCTAACACATTACCGGTCCCGACTTTTGAGAAGTTGGATCAAGTTCTTGCGAGTGTCGAATGGGAACAGAAGTTTCCCCTTGTGACAGTCCAAGCGCTCTCTCGCGCAATCTCAGATCATACCCCAATATTGGTTGATTCGGGAGAGGCAACACATGTGGGGAACAAGAGCACAATCTCTTTTGAATCAGCGTGGTTTGAAAGAGAAGGGTTTCTGGATATAATTGCAAGAGAATGGGCTATAGACTCAGGAGGGAGAACGAATATTGAGCGTTGGCAAAATAAAATCAGGCATTTGTGACAGTTCTTGCGGGGTTGGGCTAAACATCTTAGTGGGATATATATAAGGCTGAGAATGAAAGGCTCCTTTTGCTTATTTAGTCCCTAGACTTAAAAGCTGAGTCCTCCATCTTAGATGCCAGAGAGTTGGAAACTAAAGTGGAGGCGGAGTTAAGATTGAAAGAACTGCTCCGTGAGGAGGAATTGAAGTGGGCACTGTGTGCTAACGTGAGCAAAATCGTCCAAGGGGATGATAACACACAATTCTTCCACGTGATTGCGAATGGCAAGCACCGAAAGAAGAGAATCTTTCAGCTTGAGCAAGATGAGGGAACGATTTTAGGACAGGAGAACCTAAAGGACTATATCACCAATTATTATAAGCAACTGTTTGGGCATCCGGAGGAAAATTTTGTTTCTTTGGATGAATCGAGGGTTGAGGATGTTCCTCAGCTCGCAGTTGATGAAAACAATATTTTGACCGCCCCATTTTCGGAGAAAGAGGTGTTTGAAGCAATCTCCCAAATGAAAATTAACAAAGCTCCAGGACCGGATGGTTTTCCAGCGGAGTTTTATAAAAAGTGCTGGCACATTATTAAGGGGGACTTGCTTCCGATGTTCCAGGATTTTTTCTTGGGACAGTTGCAGTTGTTTCACTTGAATTTCGGTACTATCACTCTGCTTCCTAAGAAAACAGAGGATGTACGAATTGAGCAATTCAGGCCGATCTGTCTTCTTAATGTTAGCTTTAAAATATTCACTAAAGTTGGGACTAATAGGCTTACACAGATTGCGCATTCTGTGGTGCAACCATCCCAAAGTGCTTTCATGCCGGACAGAAATATCCTAGAAGGGGTTGTGGTTCTGCATGGAACGCTCCATGAAATCCACACGAAAAAACTAGATGGGGTGGTTTTCAAAGTGGATTTTGAGAAAGCGTACGACAAGGTAAAATGGCCTTTTCTTCAACAGGCTTTGCGTATGAAAGGATTCGATTAGGCCTGGAGAGACCAGGTAGACTCTTCCACGCGAAAAGGGAGTGTTGGAATCCGGGTTAATGACGACATACGTCATTATTTCTAGACACATAAGGGTCTGTGACAAGGAGATCCGATGTCGCCGATTTTGTTCAATATAGTCATTGACATGCTGACAATTCTGATAGGAAGGGCCAAGGATGCTGGTCAGGTAGGTGGCCTTGCCCCGCATTTAGTTGACGGGGGAGTATCTATCCTACAGTACGCTGATGATACTATCATCTTTATGGAGCATGATTTGGCTAAAGCTAGAAACATGAAACTAGTTTTATGCTTGTTCGAACAATTGTCGGGGTTGAAGATTAACTTTCACAAAAGTGAATTGTTCTGCTTTGGAAGAGCTAAAGAAGAACAACAAGCTTACAAAGAATTGTTTGGATGCGAGTTAGGGTCTCTACCCTTCACGTATCTGGGTATACCAATCCACCATCGCAAGCTCTCTAGCAAAGAGTGGAAGAGCATTGAAGATCGGTTTGAGAAAAAACTGAGCTGCTGGAAGGGCAAGCTTATGTCATACGGAGGACGATTGATTCTGATTAATTCGGTTCTCACAAGTATGCCTATGTTTTTATTGTCGTTTTTCGAAGTACCAGTTGGAGTACGGAAAAGGCTAGACTTTTATCGATCACGCTTCTTCTGGCAGAGTGATGAATTAAAAAGAAAATATAGACTCGCTAAGTGGGATATCATTTGTAGGCCAAAAGACCAAGGGGGTTTAGGCATTGAAAATTTAGAGGTGAAGAACATATGTTTGCTCAGCAAATGGTTGTATAAGCTATCTCTAGAAACGGATGCCACTTGGGCACAAATTCTTCGTAATAAGTACCTTCATTCCAAAACTTTGTTCCAGGTGACGATAAGACCGACTGATTCGCCTTTTTGGAAGGGACTCATGCGAGTGAAATCAGTCTTTTTCAATAGGACAAAATTTGTAGTTGGAAATGGTACTTCCACAAGATTCTGGGAGGATGCGTGGCTAGGGGAGACACCCCTGGCGATCCAATATCCGTCTCTCTATAATATTGTTCAGCGAAGAGACGCTTATGTTGCAACAGTACTACAATCAACTCCTCTTAATATCCAATTCAGGAGGACGCTAGTGGGAAACCGTTGGGAAGCTTGGCTCCATCTTGTGAGACGAGTGATGGATGTCCAACTATCTCAACAGCCAGATCAGCTGCGCTGGAAACTAGCTAAGAATGGAGAGTTCTCGGTGAAATCCATGTATTTGGATATTATCAACACTAGCGTGATTCCTAGTTAGAAACATGTTTGGAAAGTCAAAGTGTCTTTAAAAATCAAAGTGTTTATGTGGTTTGTTCACAAACAGGTCATCTTAACTAAAGATAATTTGGCAAAACAAAACTGGACGGGGTCTAAAAAATGTAGTTTTTGTGATAGTGATGAATCAATCAGACACCTCTTTCTTGATTGCCCGCTGGCAAAGATTTTGTGGTGGTCGGTCAACATTGCTTTTAATATAACTCCTCCGACTTCCATCCACACGTTATTTGGGACGTGGCTTGATGGGATTGACGTAGTAACAGCGAGACATATCCGTTTAGGAGTATGTGCTTTACTATGGGCAATTTGGAACTGTAGAAACGATTTGGTTTTTAACAGAACAACAAATATTCATTTCTTGCAGGTTATCTTCAGGGCCACTACACTTATCCGTATATGGTCGCTACTCACTCCGACAGAAGTCAGGGAGCATTTGGTTACTGGATCTATCCGTTGAGAGACGGTAGCTCTGGATATTTTCAATCGGTTTGGATGGCGGTCATGTAATAGGATAGGTGTTTAGTTTCCTATCTGACTTTTGCCTGCCGGTTGTGGCGGTCCTCTTTTTGTTTTCGTACTCTTTTTTTTAGCACCTGATTCTTTGTTTTGAGACGGCGAGACTATTGTTGGACCATTTGATAATATGGCCGTATGCATCTATATGATACAGAGGCCGAGACAAACCCCTTTTCGAAAGAAAAAAAAGTATCAGCATCAGCATAGAGACAGCTCCAAAGATGTGCGCCAAATGTCCATGTCGCGCCTCAAACATTCGAAATCTCACGAGTGGAATCACGGATGCCTAGCGCACGTCGTTGGATGGACTAAAGTGCACGTACCGCACGGTCCGGGCATTTGGCGGTGCGTTTCGATGCACGACACGGCGTTGGTTCGTTGTCCACTCTTTGTCCCGAGCGTTTTCTTTTACGAAAATACTAACGCTTACACGTGTAGATGTTTGCATCTCGTTCACACGCATGGATCAATTTTTGTTTGTGTTTGCATGAATCTTGACATATTTTGCTAGATTTTTTATGCCACGCAGGATTTGGCTGGTGTGTGGGCATTCATCCGTCGCCCACACGTCCGTTTCATCACGCAGAGGTGCTGGCGTGTGGGCGTTTAGCAGTTCGTCCACACGTCAGTTTCATCACGCAGAGGTGCTGGCGTGTGGACGTTTAGCAGTTCGCCCACACGTCAGTTTTCAACGCACGCAGAGGTGCTGACCTGTGGGCGTTTATCAGTTCGCCCACACGCCCATCTCCTCTCTCCACACCCAAAGCTGTCCGTTGCCATGTGTTTTGCAGGGTACATGGCAACTGCCCTAATGTGCTTGTAAGAAGATATCAACTCTCTCTTTACCCGAGCATGTTATTTTGCCATGTCTTTTTGTAGTGATACATGGCAACTGCCTAGTGTTTAGTAGATGGCAACTCCTAAAGTTTTTCAAACCATGGCAACTGTAGTAGACCAGATCATACGTGGCAACAGCTGCAGTTGTCCAAAAAATGTCATCTGGCACTTGACCTGAGATGGCAACTGCAGTTGAGCAACCATGCACGACAACTGTAGTTCAGCAACATGGCAACTACAGTCAAACGAACACGGAAGAGGGTCCGGACCATGACCACTGCGGGGGCGCGTGGCGACTGTCATGCGTGGAGTGCGGAACAGTGAGGTAGGAGGCCGAACGACAGGCGTATGAACATTACTTGTTTTGCCCATACATTAAACATGTGTACTGGTCTTTTTAGACACCGCACAAATCGTGTAGCCAGACCCCGTAACGCGCACACGTGCGGGCGGGAGTTATCGGGACCCTTCTTTTAAAAAAGACGGTAACGTTACTTGGCGATCGCTCGCCAGGAACCCATTTGGAAGAATCATTGGAGCGACGTGACATTTTCTTTCTATGATGAACGCCTTTTTTCAGAAAATCACATGTGCTCCTGGCGAACGCTTCGCCGGATACGCGGCCGCACTCTTTCCTTTTGGATCAATCAAAAAGAAAGAAAAAGATGACGCGGTCGCATCCAGCGCTGGCTTTTTCGTGGACGGTCACGCACGTCACAGGATTTCGCTCACCATTTATTTACGGGGATTACGCTTTTGCGCACGCCGCGCCGACCATACCACGAGAGCTTGCCAGCGCCGCAGCCCAATCCGCGACGGGCACGTCACCCCCCAGAGCGCCGGTGGCCCCGCCCCTAAGCAACCGAACCAACCGCGACGGACGAATCCTCCACCCGCAGATTCGAATCCCTCCCCTTTCCTCTCTCGGTTTCCTTCACCAAAACCAGGCGCCCCCGTCTCCGTCTATTTAACCCGCCGCTCGCCTCCTCTCCCCCGTCCGTCCCGTCCTCGCGCTCCCGCACGCTTTCCCCATTTCCCTTTCCCGTCGCCGCCGAATCCGCCGGAGCCACATCCACCTCGCCAACCCCACCACCGCCCTATTTCTCTTCCCCACGTGCGCGCGCTCCTTCCCCCTTACCCACCGGCGACCACGCCCGCGCCAGCGGCGGACATGGCGCGCCACCGCGGCGCCGCCCTGTTTCTGCTGGCGCTCCTCCTCGCCGCCGCCGCCGCCGTCGCGGGAGAGGCGTCGGCCGACGAGGCCGCGCAGCTGCCGCTGGTCATCCAGCTGCCGGCCGCGGAGGACAAGGGGGCCGAGGAGGCGTGGACGGAGGTGCGGTGCGCGAGCTGGAGGACGGCGGGGGAGGCCAACAACCTGGCGCCGTGGGCGGCCGTGCCGGAGGACTGCGTGCCGCACGTGCGCGCCTACCTCACCGGCCCCGCCTACCGCTCCGACCTCGACCTCGTCGCGCGCGAGGCCTCCGCCTACGCCCGCTCCGCCGCCGCCGCCAACACGAACGAAGCCACCGCCGCCGCATGGGTCTTCGACATCGACGAGACGCTGCTCTCCAACCTGCCCTACTACGCGCAGCACGGATACGGGTGAGCCGTTTCGACATTCCGGACCAGAAACCTCGATTCCTCCCTCAACTGAGATTCGCTCTGCTCACGCGCGGTTCATTTGCCCCTTGGATTGCAGGCTCGAGCTGTTCGACCACCGCGAGTTCGACCGGTGGGTGGAGACGGGGGAGGCGCCGGCGATCCCCTCCAGCCTCCGCCTCTACAGGGAGGTGCGCGACCTCGGCTTCAAGACCTTCCTGCTCACCGGCCGCAGCGAGGCCCACCAGGGCGTCACCGTCGACAACCTCAGGAGACAGGGCTTCCACGACTGGGACAAGCTCATTCTCAGGTACTACCCACGTACCTCTTCGGCTGTTGCCATTGCACATCACTTTCACAGTGCCTTGGTGGGGAAATTTCATTGATCTATGCCCTGTTCCAAATATTTAAGCTGGTTCTGTGCGCTATTTATAATAATCACTGACTGAGACATCAATTAGAATGCCCAAATTGCCAAATGCAGCAGTCTTTGTCAAAAAAAATGCATAAAAAATTCAGTGCTTCGGGAATGCCCTTGCATATATGCAGTTGTTCATTATGCTGGACTGGATACTCTGTTCTGGGTGTGCGTTTCAGATATGAATTTAGTTATTATTAGTACTGAAAAGAAGGGAGAAACCATCTTGTTTTAGTTAGTGCTGAATTTCACAGCCACTAATCTCGTTTTATCTTCCCAATTGGGTCAACTGAGCGATCCGGCATCCAATTTGTATCCAGAGCACCCTAGTGTTTTGCCATCTAGTGCTCCTCATTTCTGCATAATGGGATTCTGAAACATGCATACCTTGTGCGATGATTTCCAGGGCACCAGCGGACCGGGCGAAAACGGCGACGGACTACAAGTCGGAGAAGAGGAAGGAGATGGAGGCGGAGGGGTACAAGATCCTGGGCAACTCGGGCGACCAGTGGAGCGACCTGCTGGGCTACTCCATGAGCGCCCGCTCCTTCAAGCTCCCCAACCCAATGTACTACATCCCCTGACAAAACAGAGCAAGCATGATTGCTGGGCATAGTGTGAGGAATGCAGCGTTTATTTATCTGTTGCGTTCGTCGTGCCGGCCCGATTGATTGAACCGTGTGTGTGTACTGACTGACTGAGTGTGCAAAACAAAACTGAGAATGGAATTGAGATGGAAGAATTAATTTGTGAATGAGTGTGCATACATTGGGCTTGGGCTTGTGAGCTCGTTTGTGATGGATGAGATGAGAATGCTGTTGCTTTGAAATGAAATGTTGACTTCATGGACACACTGTACCAGATAATCTCATTTGCTCATAGTCTAGCAAGACCTAGCCTCCCTACCTCTGCTGAACAAACCCAAGAACCAGCTAACAATAAAACTGCAGTGCTGCTCTGTGCAACTCTTTTTTGAAGATTTATATTGTGTCAGCAGGATCTCGCATCTACCAACACTTGTGTAGGATCTCTGGGGCTTGAAGTAAGACTGAATTGCATCATCAGATTCTCAGGGCACCTTTTTTTTTTTGTGTGTGCGGGCATCTATAGAAAGTAACAGCGTCCAAGACAAAGTTAAGAATGAATGAATTTCCCCAAAAGGGAGATGGATGTTTTGACTCGCAAGGTTATCAAAATTGCTGCCAAAATCAGATTTTTACACTGATACTCTGTTTAGTCGTTGACTTTAAACTGAACCTCCAAGTAACAGGATCAACAGCCAGACAACACGCTGACATTGCACAATAAAAAAAAATTAACATATGCTGAATCTTATTACTTGTAAAAAAAACTATTGCGTGTGTCGCCGCCCTTCCAATTTCATTGGACGAATAATATCTAGTACTCCCTCTGTAAACAAATATAAGAGTGTTTAGATCACTAAAATTGGACGAATAATATCTAGTACTCCCTCTGTAAACAAATATAAGAGTGTTTAGATCACTATTTTAGTGATCTAAACGCTCTTATATTTCTTTACGGAGGGAGTATAAGAATAACACCGCGGCGTGTCCCTGAAACTTTTGATAACCTTCTGGTTCAGATGGCTTATTACCAACTGCATCATCATGTGTTTTTCAGTGTTGTAGGACCTGCAGAACATGCTTCATATGGAACTGCATCATCATGTGTTTTCAGCGTTGTAGGACCTGCAGAACCTGCTTCATGGACGGCCTCGAAGATGGGTTTGTGCCCGTGCAAATTAGTCCTAGCTTCAACACCAGTTGTACCTCACGCGAGTAGGCTGGATCTCCAACGTCTGCATCTATCAGATTTGTCAAATGGATGTCCTCATCTTGATGAAATTGCCTCCATGCCCATTGCGCCAAATTCTCGTACCCGCCCCCACCATTTGCGCGCCTCCCTGTTACCAGCTCCAAGAGAACCACCCCAAAGCTGTACACATCAACTTTCTCATTCATCTTTCTCGAGCTTCCGAACTCTACAAAACAAAAAGTGTAAATAGTTGCTCACACAGATATAATACAGAGTTCAAAATAACTGAAATTCCTACCTGGAGCTATGTATCCAAAGGACCCAACTACCGCTGAGACAGACTCTGGCTCACCAGCTTTAAGCAGAGAGCGAGCTAGGCCGAAGTCCGCAATCTTCGCCTTGAACTGAGGATCCAGTAGGATGTTGCTGGACTTCACATCGCGGTGTGCTATGGCAGGAGAGCAACCGTGGTGCATGTAACACAGCCCTCTCGCTGCATCGATTGCTATTGACATCCTTGTTGGCCAGTTCAACAACTGTCTACTTGTACTAGTCGTTGGTTCATCTTTCTGAGTGTGTTAGAAGACAAATCTAAGATTCTAAGTCGGCTCAGCTTGGATATAGTGTCTGGAATTTCACCAACTATACTCATATTACTCATTGACAATACTTCTAGGTTTGTCAAATTTCCCAACTGTGGATCGATTCTGTGTGAATCAAAGGGATTGGAGGATAGTTTCAGAACTTCTAAGAACGAAAGCTGGCAAATTGAACTTGGAATACTACCGTAAAAAAAATTCGATTCAAGGCTAAGGTAGGTAATCGTTTTTGACAGTAAATGGATATTTAATGGAAGGCCACCAATAAAAAATTTGAATGAGAGGTCCAGATGCTCAAGGCTTAAGCAACTGTAAAGAACCATAGGGAAAGAACCTGGAATGTTGTTGGACGAAAGGTCAATGTTGGTAATGTTCTTGAAGGAGCAGATTTCTGAGGGAATTGGCTTGGCAAGATTGTAGAATCTGAGTGAAATACCTCTAACAAAGCCCTCCTGGGTGCAAGTGACCCCATCCCACTTACAGTGGCCTCTGTCAATGATGGAGCTCCAGTTGATAGTCGTCTGAAGGCCCCAGTATCTGTCAAGGCTAAGAAGTGCGGCCTTTTCAGCCTTCCTGCTCATAGCTCCACAGTTGTACCCAAGGAGCATGCAGATGAGGAGGACTAGAGATAGCTTGTGGAGGATGGTATAGTGAACAAGGTGCGAATTTGCCATGACTCTCATCTTGGGCTTGCAGAGGATGGTATGAATACCATCAACAAGGTGGGGAAATAGCAGCCTCACTCGTATTGGTCCTATATATATTGAGGATGCTATGATGAACAATGTGGGAATTATATGCAGTGGAGCTGAAAGAAGTCAAGTCAAATTAGGTGTCCTGTCAATTTCCAAAGAAGGGAAATAAAAAAAGAACATGTCAATCCGCTATTCAATGGTTTTTCTGACCAGTGACCGTTTCTACATAGAATAGTTGCTTTTGACTAGATTGATCCATGGATTTGTTGACTAGAGTTCTTTACTACAGGTATGATGCCAGATGATGTAAATGATACGGCGGTGGTATTAATTCCGAAAGTACCACATCCTCGTGAACTAAAGGATTTCCGGCCTATTAGTCTTTGCAATGTGGTATATAAAATCGTGTCGAAATGCATGGTGAACAGGTTGCGACCTTTCTTAGCAGAGCTTATCTCGGAAAATCAAAGTGCATTCATCCCTGGCAGACTGATTACCGACAATTCGATTATTGCATTCGAATGTATTCATCATATACAGTCTGTTAAGGACAATTCACCGGCTCTATGTGCTTACAAGCTTGACCTTTCGAAGGCATATGACCGAGTAGACTGGGATTTCCTGGAGAGGGCCCTGCTCAAATGGGGCTTTTCCCAGTTCTGGGTATCTCGTGTAATGGCGTGTGTTTCTTCGGTTAAATATTCAGTGAAATTCAATGGCAAGTTACTGGACTCCTTTTCCCCCTCAAGGGGCCTCCGGCAAGGTGATCCGTTATCACCCTTTCTATTCCTATTTGTTGCGGATGCTCTTTCAAGGCTGTTTAATAAATCTATGGCAGAGGATGGGTTGAAAGGGGTGAAAATTTGTAGAGGGGCTCCGGAAATCTCCCACCTGTTATTCGCGGATGACTCACTCTTATTCTTCCAAGCTTCGGAACAGCAGGCAGTTTTGGTTAAAGGTTTGTTGAACACTTATGCAGCGGCTACTGGCCAGCTTATAAATCCATCAAAGTGCTCCATCCTTTTTTCAGATCACTGTCCGCCTACAGTTGCAAACAATGTGAAGAGTGTGTTGGAGATAACACAGGAAGTCTTCGAGCCTAAGTATCTAGGCCTCCCTGTGCCAGAGGGAAGAATGCATAAAGGCAAATTTGAGACTGTCCAGGAGAGATTAAGGAAGAGATTAATCGACTGGAGTGAACAGTATATGTCTTCAGGTAACAAGGAAATTTTAATCAAATCAGTTGCTCAGGCTATACCAGCTTATGTCATGAGTGTCTTCAAGCTCCCGGCATCGATTTGTGATGAGTTAACTCGCATGATGCGACAGTACTGGTGGGGAGTTGACAAGGGGAAGCGTAAAATGGCATGGCTGAGCTGGGACAAAATGTGTTTACCCAAATCCATGGGGGGCATGGGTTTCAGAGATATGCGGGCGTTTAACCAGGCCCTTCTCGCAAAACAAGCATGGCGCCTTCTGGATTCGCCAGACAGTTTATGTGCTAGGCTTCTCAAGGCAAAGTATTTCCCGAGTGGTAATTTACTGGACTCTCGGTGTTCTCTACCAATGGTTCTGCAGTGTGGAAAGGGATTGTTCATGGTCTTGACCTTCTCAAAAAGGGGGTTATCTGGCGAGTGGGAGATGGGACGCTTATACGTACTTGGCGAGACCCTTGGATCCCAAGAGCAACCTCGTTCCGACCTATCACCCCCAAGCGCACTTCCCGGATGAACCGTGTCTCAGATTTCTTGGATGAGAACGGTGCATGGCGGATGGATCGGTTGGAACAGAATTTTTGGCCTATGGACATTGATCATATTGTGAAGAAAAGGCCGTCCCCAAGGCAACGTTGTGATTTTGTTTCGTGGTTTCCAGAAAAGAGTGGCCAGTTCTCAGTCAGGAGCGCCTACAGACTGGCATACGATCATAACATAGCGTTTGCAGGGGGAGCTTCGTGTTCAGCACCAAGTGGAGTGCGATCAAGTTGGAATGCTGTGTGGAAATCGTCAGTACCCCAGAAGATGAAAATCATAGCTTGGAAGGTAATTGCAGGTGCCTTGCCTACAGCAAAATGTAAAAGATTCAGACATATTTCCACGCGATCGACTTGCCCCTTGTGTGGCGTGGAGGAGGAGGGCTCATTTCATGCGCTAGTTACCTGCAGTAACGCGAGGCTGATTTGGTTGAGTATGAGGACTAGATGGCTCTCCCCTCGGATGAGTTTCTAATAGACAATGGAAAGGAATGGTTATTGCACTTGCTGGTGAACTGCAGCGAGGAAGTTCGGGACATGGTGATCATGCTAGTTTGGCGAATCTGGCAGCTACGGTCAGACCAAGCACATGGCAAGGAAATCCCACCAACGGAGGCGACGGTGGAGTTCCTGGACAGCTACTACAAGTCCATTAATCTAGCAGGCCGGTTTAGCACGGAGGAAATAATCAAAGGCAAGATGCCAATTTCGGCCGCGGGTACAGGTTATGTGCCCAAAGTGAAACCACCGGCCATGCCATGGCCTGCGCCAATGCCAGGCTTCGTTGCACTCTCCGTCGATGGAGCTTTCCTGGAGGCTGATGGGTCCGCTGCTGCTGGCATGATTCTTCGCGATGACAAAGGCAGGATTATTTTCTCAGCATACCGTTATATCTTCCATTGCAATGATCCGTTGGAAGCGGAAATACACGCCCTCGTGCAGGGAATGGCGTTGGCGATACAACATACGTCGCTCCCGGTGGTCGTTCTGTCAGATTGTGCTGAAGCTCTTTCAGTGCTGTCTAACAATGGCCTGGTGAAGTCAGCCTATGGGCAATTGGTTATTGAGATTAAAGAGATGATGAGTAGTAGGGAGTTTTTACCTCAGAAAATTCACCGTAGTCAGAATTGTGTTGCAGATCGGTTGGCCACTTACAGCCGCCCCGAGAGAACCACAGCGGTGTGGTTACGGGCAGCTCCACCTTGTATTGAGGACTTGTGGCCTCTTGATTGTAACACTATAACTTTGCAATAAAAACTCCCTTTCCCCATAAAAAAAAAAGCAACGAATAGCACCCGTCACCAAGGAAAGATGCTTGCGTGAGACAGAGTCGTCGAAAAGACCACCGTATCAAGAATCACCGGACGAGCGAGGGAGCGAAACCGTGCCCGATGATGACAGAAGAGGAAGCAACAAGCTAGCAGAGATGTACACTCGAGCAGTTAGAGCAATGTGCGGCGCCCAACAGCAAGCAGTTGCAAAGGAGGGAGCGGCAGCCTGCAGAGGAACAAGCAAGCTGGCAGAGGAATCGTACGGGGATCTGCAGAGGCGCGGCGGCCAGGCGGAGAAGCCACGAGCTGCAGCCTGCGGAGGCGGGGGTCGAGCCGTCCTGCAAGATTGGAAGTCGGCGGGAGCGTCGAATTTGGAAGAGGGCGAGCTGGAGCGGAGTCCGGCGCCCCAATTGAAAAATTGTTCACCGACCTAACAAAATGTTAATTAATTCATTTTATTTATCATTTTCTAAAAATGTTCATCGCATTCAATTTTTTTGTTCATCGGATATAAAAAATGTTCACCAAAATTTTAAAAAATTTCACCGGTTTTTTTAAAAAAGTTCATTAAATTCAAATCTCGTTCATCGTATTTTAAAAATGTTTTTTTTGGAACAAAGACGCTAGGAGCGTCCGGCTTTAAATTAATAAAGCCAACAAGGCAACGTCAACCACACTCACATAGTTCGATATTACAGACCAACTAAGATCGCGCGAATAAAACACTTAAAACGCATCCGACAAGTATCTTAACAAAGGTGCACGGTAGGAGCAAAAGCCCAAAAAAAAACCGCAGCGTCTAAGTAGCAAGGGTGGGGGCTCCCTCATTATGACGCGAGAGCCTCGACACCAACTTGATCTTCTCCATCACTGCGTGCATGTCCTCCTCATCACGCGCTTTCTCCAATGGCATCCACACCTGAAGAAAGAGATGGCATTTGAAAAAAATGTCAGCTGGATGGGTTGGGAACTTGTGTTCGATGGTGATTTTGTTCCGAACCGTCCAGAGGGACCATAGAAGCGCCCCAGCGCAACGCCATAGAATACGTGCATTCGTCCCAGTCTGGGCGTGGATAATAGATACGAGGTCCGCCGAAGATTGGGGGTTCCAGGTTTTGGCAAAGGTCCCACGGATCGCACTCCACGCAAACTTCGCCAGCACGCACTGGAAGAATACATGATTTGCATCTTCGGGCAGCCCGCAGATAGCGCAAGATCCGTCAGTAGGTCCCATGCGTTTCGCCACGTTAACAGACGTAGGCAGCTGGTTCCGGAATGTTTGCCACAAGAAAATCTTGATTTTAAGCGGCAGGCTCGCCTTGCATAGTCCCCTGACCATGGCTAACACAGGTCCGTCGGTCAACTTGGCATATATGGACTTAACCGAAAAAAAATTAGATGCCGTAAGATTCCAGGCAATGCTATCTGTCTCGTTAGATAGGTTAAAATCCCTCCAAGCTACCACAAGACCGTCCCAGCTAGAGGCCTCCCCCTCCCCTAAAGTACGAATAAAAGAGATCGCCGGAGGATGCACACGCAGGGCGTCGGCCACCGAAATAGAAGGGTCAGAGGCAAGATGGTAAAGATCCGGGTGGGATTGCCACAAGGGCGCATTTTCCCACCAGTGATCAAGCCAGAAGCGAGTAGACTCGCCGTTCTTGACTCCAAAAAGTGCCCCCAGGGCGAACGCCGGTCTAACAGCTTGGATCCCTTTCCAAAAAACTGATCCGGAAGGTTGCGCCTTGAAAACATTTCCGTCCAGGAAGTACTTAGCCCGAAGGATTCTAGCCCAGAGACCCGACTCGTTTTGTGCCAGACGCAACCACCACTTGGTTAAGAGGGCCACATTCATAAGTTTGGAGTTAATGACACCTAGGCCACCGAGCTTTTTAGGACAGCAAACTGCCGCCCATTTCACCAGATGGTACTTCCGTTTGGTCCCAGCTCCTTCCCAAAAGAACCGGGACCGCGGGGTGTCCAATTTGGCATGCACGCCGTCGGCCAAAAGGTACATACCCATGTTGGGGAACGTAGTATTTTAAAATTTTCCTGCGATCACGCAAGATCTATCTACCAGATGCATAGCAACGAGAGGGAAGAGTGTGTCTACGTACCCTCGTAGACCGGAAGCGGAAGCGTCAAGTGACGCGGTTGATGTAGTCGAACTTCTTCACGATTTAACCGATCAAGCACCGAACGTACGGCACCTCCGCGTTCAGCACACGTTCAGCTTGATGACGTCCCACGAGCTCTTGATCCAGTTGAGCTTCACGGGAGAGTTTCGTCAGCACGACGGCGTGGTGACGGATATGATGTATTCACCGGCGCAGGGCTTCGCCTAAGCACCGCGACGGTATGACCGAGGTGTGTTTCTGTGGAGGGGGGCACCGCACACGGCTGGAACAATTCAACTTGTGTGTCTTTGGGTGCCCCCCTGACCCCGTATATAAAGGAGCAAGGGGGAGGCCGGCCGGCCCTTGTTTGGTGCGGCTAGGGTGCAATCCTACTAGGAATAGGATTGCAATCCTATTCCTAGTAGGAACCACCAAAGAAGGAAGAGAGGGAATAGGAAAAGAAGAAGAGGTGGCGCCCCCAAACTCCTAGTCCAACTAGGAACCCTAGGTGGGGCGCCGGCCAGCCCTATGGGCTGCCTCTCTCTTTTCCATAAGGCCCACTATGGACCATCCCCCTTCGTAGGGGGTTCCGGTAACCCCCTCCGGCAATCCCGTTAAATCTGAAACTTTTCCGGTATACTTCCGGTGTTCGAATATAGTCGTCCAATATATCAATCTTTATGTCTCGGACATTCCGAGACTCCTCGTCATGTCCGTGATCTCATCCGGACTCCGAACTACCTTCGGTACATCAATACTCATAAACTCATAATACCGATCGTCATCAAACGTTAAGCGTGCGGACCATACGGGTTCGAGAACTATGTAGACATGACCGAGACTCATCTCCGGTCAATAACCAATAGCGGAACCTGGATGTTCATATTGGCTCCTACATATTCTACGAAGATCTTTTATCGGTCAGAACCGCATAACAACATACGTTGTTCCTTTTGTCAACGGTATGTTACTTGCCCGAGATTCGATCGTCGGTATCTCTATACCTAGTTCAATCTCGTTACCGGCAAGTCTCTTTACTCGTTCCGTAACACATCATCTCGTGACTAACTCATTAGTCTTTTGCTTGAAAGGCTTATTGTGATGTGTGTTACCGAGAGGGCCCAGAGATACCTCTCCGACACTCGGAGTGACAAATCCTAATCTTGATCTATGCCAACACCACGAATACTTTCGGAGACACCTGTAGAGCATCTTTATGATCACCCAGTTACGTTGTGACGTTTGATAGCACACAAGGTGTTCCTACGGTATTCGGGAGTTGCATAATCTCATAGTCATAGGAACATGTATAAGTCATGAAGAAAGCAATAGCAGAAAAACTAAACGATCATAGTGCTATGCTAACGGATGGGTCTTGTCCATCACATCATTCTCCTAATGATGTGATCACGTTGATCAAATGACAACTCATGTCTATGGTTAGGAAACATAACCATCTTTGATCAATGAGCTAGTCTAGTAGAGGCATACTAGGGACATACTGTTTTGTCTATATATCCACACATGTACTAAGTTTCCGGTTAATACAATTCTAGCATGAATAAAAGACATTTTATCATGATATAAGGAAATACAAATAACATCTTTATTATTGCCTCTAGGGCATATTTCCTTCAACCCATAGTAAAGATGGGCAGAGAGGAAAGGCTTGAGTTGGTCAGGATCAGGCGCGCTGCCGAGGACATAAATCTACCCCGCCAAGGGCTAACCCTATTGAACACTTTTCCGTAGAGGGGCTCCCACTCCGCGATGGTAAGACCTCTGGTAGATATGGGCAGCCCCAGGTATTTGATCGGGAAAGATCCACGTTTACAATTCAGGGAGTTCGCCACCCAAGCACTCTCCTGATCATCCATCCCTATGGTGATCACTTCGCTCTTATGAAAGTTGATCTTGAGCCCCGACATTAGTTCGAAGGCGAGGAGCAGAAGTTTAACGGACACCACGCTACTATCGTTGGGTTCAAATAGTAGCATCGTGTCGTCCGCGTACTGAAGGTGAGAGACTCCTCCGGGGATGAGGTGAGGAACTAAACCAGAGATGTGACCGGCAGCCCTCGCACGGTCAATTAAAGCTGCTAGGGCATCGACCATGAAATTGAAGATCAAGGGGGAGCTCGGATCACCCTGTCTGAGTCCCCTTTTATTACGAAAGAACCTACCCATCACGCCGTTAATGGTAAGAGCCGTATGACCACTGGAAACTAGGTGCATAAGCCTATGCACAAAACCTGCCTCAAAACCCTTTTTGAGGAAGACTTCCTGAATAAAGGCCCAATTCACGCGATCGTAGGCCTTCTCGAAATCGAGCTTAAGGAGCACACCCTTGGCTTTAATCCTTTTGAGCTCGTGCACGATTTCCAAGAGGACAATCAGTCCCTCTAGGATGTTACGATCCTTAAGGAAACCCGTTTGGCTATGGCTAATGATCCTTTGCGCAATTGGAGCGAGGCGAGAGGCATAAGCCTTAGCACAAATCTTAAAGGGGACATTTATGAGAGTTATCGGGCGAAACAGCCTAATATTGTCTGCCCCTTTAACTTTTGGGATAAGACTGATGGCCCCATAGTTAAGGCCCGAGAGGTCAGTTGTTCCTAAGGCAAAACCATTCACAATCGCGTAAAATAAGTGTTTGAGGATGGGCCAAAAGCGCTTGAAGAACTCCACGGGCCATCCGTCCGGGCCGGGCGCCGTGTCGTTCTTCATATCCGATAACGCCTGATCAATCTCCTCGGGAAGAAAGGAAAGGGCCAGCCGATCGTTTTCCTCCCGAGACACCTTATCCTCGGGCTCCCACAGGTCCGCGCGAAGGGAAAGGGGTTTGTCATTCGCAGTCCCCAGAAGGTCAATGAAAAACTCATATATGTGCGCCGAGATTTGGTCCTGAGAGAGCAACAGCCCCGAGCTGGATTGGAGACGGAGGATAGTGCTTTTCCTTTTCCGTCCGTTCGCAAAAGCGTGAAAATATCCCGTGTTAGCATCACCCTTCATCACCCATTTGACACCGCCCCTACGGCGCCAATATTCCTCCTCGGCTCTGAGGAGAGCAAGAACTTGGTCTTCCAGAGCGTATCGATAGGCCCACTCCGATTCAGAGAAAAGACGTTGGTCTGCTTCCAGGTCGAGGTTAGCGATCTCCTCCGTGATCCTGGCCCTCTCTTTCTTAGACGGACTCCCCTGATTGGCCCCCCAGCCACGAAGAAAAGATCGGAGCTTGGCCGCCGCGGCGGTCCACAGCTCAGCCGGGCCCCTTTGCTGACCCAACGCAGAGCAGATGAGAACCCATCGCTCACGGACCAACTGTTCGAACCCCTCAGACTCGAACCAGGCCGTTTCAAAGTAGAAACGCTGGCTGCGGCAAATCGTCTCCTCCCCTGAGGAGAAGATGAGAGGCACGTGGTCCGAACCAATGCGCATTTCTGCCACCAGCGAGCAAAGGGGGAACAGGGTTTCCCACTCGGGGGTGAAGAAAACCCTGTCCAGGACGCTCCGAACCGGATTGGTTTGTTTGTTGGTCCACGTAAACCTCGCTCCGGTTCGCGCCGCCTCACGGAGAACAGCCGAGGCAATCGCCTGATTGAACATGGACACCCTTGTCCAGTCAATATTGTTGTTGTTCTTGTCCGCACCCGAGCGGATCGAGTGAAATCATTTTTTAACATCATGAAATGAGTTTTTAAAAATGAGTCAAATCAGTTTTACGAAATTAGTGTAACTAGTTCTTTGAAACAAATAAAATATGTGTTTTCAAATATGTGAAATTGGTGTTTTCAGACGAGCGTAATCTGTTTTTGAATGAGTGTAATTATTTTATTAAATGAGTGAAATATGTGTTTCGGAATAAGTGTGATCAGTGTTTCAAAATGAGTGAATTTAGTTTTTTTAAATGAGTGAAATCACCTTTTCAAAATGAGCGAAACCATTTCTCTGAAATGGCTTAAATATGTGTTTCAAAATGAGTGTTTTTTTTGCAATGTCATTTCAGTTATTCCAATTTCATATTTTCACAATAACTGAAACTAATTATTTGAACTCTCAAAGAACTGATTTTAATTCTTCAAAAAAGAAGATTTCAATCCAATAAAAAACATACACTACCATATTTTAGAAAATATTACTGAAACTTTAGTATTTCAAAAGAGTGGCATAAATATATATTGTTGCAATCTCATTTCAGTTATTCCAATTTCAATTTCATATTTCACAATGACTGAACCAGTTATTTCAACTATCAAAGAACTGATTTCAATACTTCAAAAAGAAGATTTAAATCCTTTCAAAAACATATTGCACTATCATATTTTACAAAAGACTGAAACTTAGTATTTCAAAAGAGTGAAATCATTCTGTAAATGAGTGAATCTGTATTTTCAAATTAGTGCAATAATTTGTTTGGAATGAGTAAACTTTGGTCATTGAAATGAGTTAAATCGTTTTTTTAAGGAGTAAAATTGTTTTTTTAACTCATTTGAAATATATTCAAGATTAGTCTTGTTTTAAAGATCTCATTGTCAGGAACTCAAATATATAAAAATATGAAATAACCAGATTTTTTTTAAAATATATTGGTGAATTAATATCTCACAAGAAAATAAATGCTAGTTTCTCTACGTGTGAAGAGTACTGTGAGTGTGCATGCAGTACTAGATATAAAAGTAGTGGGGACGGGGTCAGGTATTTGTCAGATGGTGTCAGCCGTATATAGAAATGCATTGCATAAACGAATCTTTCCAACTTTATACGCTCAATGCATGCACACATCTGAATGCTAGAATCAACGATGGATGCATCACCGGTAGCTCCCGGCTCCGGTAAAAATACTTTTTCGAGTTGTGCCCTCGCAACGAAATTCAAATGTTGGTACACAGTCATATTTGTATTTTTTTTCTTTATTCTAGCGTATGAATTTTTTAATGTACTTTATCTGGTTTATTATATTAGATCAACATAACACTGGATATAATCAGATAAGAAGACATAAACACGAAAACCACCGTAAACAAATGGAAGACTGACTAAGACTATCAGTTTTGCCAAAGCATATCCAGATGTGCCATAAGTATTGCACATCTAAGTCATATTTCATTGATCTTACACGGAGATTCGTGTGGGTATTTTGTTTTTCCTTTTTTCCTTTTCTTTCTATACTTAACGAAGTCACTTAGATGTGCAATAGTTAGGGCACATCTAGATGTGCCCTAGACACACCGTACAACTATATACTTTCAAATTCTTGCAACAACCGCAATTGAACTTGTCGTTGTTGTATCACCATAGCTCACGTCAATAATGGACAGCATCGAGAAATGAGACCACTGATGTACACAAATCTCGTTGGATGGCCATGTATGATGCGCCAATCATATCGATGGGCGGTCATCCTGATCTCGACAACGAGCCACCCTATTATCGTAGAAGAAGGTAAGATTGCCACCGCCGATGCAAGTAGGAAGAGGTTGTCAAAGAAGGTAAGATTGCCACCGCCGGTGCAAGTAGCTGAAGGTGGCCGACGGCTCGTTACCTCTTCCCTGGTCGTTGTATTTTGTTTCCACAAGCCAGCCATGCAGCACAAATCCAAGAAAACAACTTGTTGATAAGACCGTCACTATGCTTTTTTTTTGTCAGACATGTACTATCACTACGTTGCCGTAGAGAGCACCATGACAGGACTCATCAATAAAGACAGGCACAAAAAATAGTTTCGTTTAGAGAGAGGCGTATTTTTATAGAACAAAGGAAGGGTAATAAACAAAACGTTGTCGATGGTAATATCACAGCAACTCCACTCCTACACTAGCCAGAAGAACTACTCACACATGTCGTCAACTCCTTTACAACCAGCAAGTTTCCACAACTTCAGCTCCTAAATGATCAACACAGGGAGCTAGGCTACGTTCTTCTGTAATGGCATGTTGCCAAAGATGCGTGCATTGCATTGCTTCTAGAGACTCCAGCAGATCAGCATGACAAGAGAGCCAAATCCCTTCCTCCTATTGATTGGTTCTCTATCGCTCGAAGGCATCCACCAATTTTCAAGTGTAATATCCAGAGCAATTTTCAAAAGAGTAAGGAAGTAGTGCCAAACCTGACGAGCATAGACACATCCCATCAAGATGTGGTTGGTTGTATCTTCAGCTTGGTCGCAGAAGTAGCAGGCGTCCACCTCGTCCTCCGGGCCCCGTCTTGCTAGCCGATCCGATGTGCAAATGCGATATTTGAGAGCTAGCAAGATGAAAATTTTGCAATTCAAAGCAACCCAGCTGTTCCAAAGATGCTTAGCACAGGGCGAGCGGACGACGCCCTCCCACAACATGCGATTGGTGGAGAAAGCAAAGTAGGAGCCCTCTGCATTCCAACGCCAGAGAGGCTGATCAGGATCATCGGGGATGAGTTGCTCGGCCATGACGGCGTCTCAAAGATGAACATATTAGACCTGATCTAAGGTGGACATGCCGCCAGCAATGTCAGTCACCCATCGGTTGTCCATCAAAGCTTCCTGAACCGATCGAGAAGCAAGCCGTCGTGGATTCACTTTCTGGAGGATAAGAGGTGCCAGGTTCGCGTATTTGAGGGAATGTTTCATGAATTTAAGGGAAAAGTTCAAAAAAAATGGAAAAAAGTACGCGAGTTTGGAAAAAAGTTCATGAATTTATTAAGGAAGAAAGTTTTGAAAAAAATACGATTTCAAAAATTACCACAGATTTTAAAAAAGGAAAAGGAAGAGGAAAAACCCAAAAAATGTCCATAAAAACGAAAACGGCGCTATATTACTTAAAAGATTTAAGCATTACACCCGGTCTCTGCATAACTAAGATGCACATAGCAAAAACCCGAATACAGAAAGCACCGACTGGAAGCTTCGAAAAGTTTCCCAAAACTGGCCATGGAAGCTTCTTGGAGCTTCCCACAGCTTCCTGTTGATGCCAACCCGTCTATTTACTTGGGCAGCCCATTAATTAGGATATATCGGGGAGAGTCTTTTGCATTGTATACGATTAAGCCCATAACCATGGGTGCATATGACCTCACCATGTTCTAGGGTTCGTCCCATTCGGTTGCTCACTCCGTGATCTATGTGTGATTTGGCTTGCCAAATATAATATGTGCGATATATTTAAAAAATCATTACTTAAGGGGTATCACTTCCAGATGTCACCTTATCAGACATGGACAAGTGGCGCACTGCATGTAGGCCACTTGTCGCAACCTGAATGTTTTTTTTTCTTAATCATATATTATCTTTTGAACCGTGCGTACAATTTTTTTTCTTGAACCAAGAATCCAAATGCCGAACCATCTTCACCTTTGGATTTTTTTATGCCAAGATCTTCGAAACTAGATCACATTTTAATAGGTTTCAATAAAATTATTTTTCAAGAAATAACCAAAAATAAAAAAAAATACCGCAAAAAAACCGATAAAAAGGAAAACAAAAAGCCCGGTTTACACAAAAACTGAATACCAAAAAAAGGAAGAGAAAAATGTAGCCTGGAAGCACAAATGTGTTTTCTCACCCTTTTTTAAGCTCATGTTGTGCTTTTCCTTTTTTGTTAAGGGAGAAACAACACGTGCTTCTCGCGGAAGCACAAGGCTGCTTCCATGGGAAGCAAATCCGTGCTTCTCGTGGAAGCATAGATTTTGTGATTCTTGTGAAAGCAAATCTGTGCTTCCACAAGAAGCAAATCTCTGCTTTACGTGGAACCATAATTTTTTTTCCCAAGAAGCACGGAGAAAATATGCGCTTCTCCTAGAAGCACAAATTTTCCTCGAGTTGCACAAAGCTATGCTTCTCGTGGAAGCAAATATTTATTTCTCATGAAAGCCCAATTTTTTGTCCACGCCCAGGGTCGATCCTGAGATTTTGGGGGCCCAGGGAGAGATTAAAATTGAGGCCTTTAATATAGACATCATAAAATAAATATACTTATATATATGAAAGATTACCAATAACACTAAAATGCATCAAAAATCAGTATGTTATTAATATGGTCGCCACTATTTTCTTGTTCTTTAAGCTTCTCACTAATATGCCTCCAATGTCCTAATCCTTCAAATGCTAAGGAAGTGTGGTTTAGGCTAATGCTAGACTTGAAGTCTTAAATCAGAAGCAAAAAAACTCTCTTGACATTTCTTTAATAAATTAGCCATTTTCTATCATGTTCCTCTCCATTCCTTAATTTCCTATGATAATGAGCATATGAACAATGCCTTCCTACATGTCTATATGGCATTCAAAACAAATTGTCCTCTCTCATATGACCTTTCTCAACAAAGATGTCTCTTACTTTATTATCAAGATTACCTTAATTTCTTGGATCATAATATCATCAAACACTAGCGGACGGTGCATGTGCATTCGATGAATTACCTACGTTCTCAGAGCCACTTACAATGTTATCGGCAAAGTCGGGGTCAACATTTTCTTCTTCTTGATCGGATTCTGAATTTCCATTACTTGGTTGCTCTTTGTCTATGGCAACTATCGCCAACTCATCATCTGGGTTTATCGAAGTAGTAGAAGCACCAGTAGTAATCTTGAAAATATTATGAATATCTGCGCGTTGTGATTGTTGAAGTCAGCTTTCTCACTTTTCCTTTCACCACTACTGGATAGATAGTTTATTCGATGACATGATAAGAAACAATGCTGAAGATAAACAAAAAGAATCTCATCAATTGGTGAACAGTCCCTCTGTGTGGCTATTCATCTAGGGACCACAATATGAATAGAAGATATACCTGGATAGTCGGATGGTCGAATCACTGATGGATGGAAAAGCAAAGCGAGGTTGCATTGGGCCTCCAGGGAATTGAAATTGGCGGAAGTTCTAAATTAGCAAGGAAAGGGATCCTAGTGTTTTGCCATCTAGTGCTCCTCATTTCTGCATAATGGGATTCTGAAACATGCATACCTTCTGCGATGACTTCCAGGGCACCAGCTGACCGGACGAAAACGGCGACGGACTACAAGTCGGAGAAGAGGAAGGAGATGGAGGCGGAGGGGTACAAGATCCTGGGCAACTCCGGCGACCAGTGGAGCGACCTGCTGGGCTACTCCATGAGCGCCCGTTCCTTCAAGCTCCCCAACCCAATGTACTACATCCCCTGACAAAACAGAGCAAGCATGATTGCTGGGCATAGTGTGAGGAATGCAGCGTTTATTTATCTGTTGCGTTCGTCGTGCCGGCCCGATTGATCGAACTGTGTGTGTGTACTGACTGACTGAGTGTGCAAAACAAAACTGAGAATGGAATTGAGATGGAAGAATTAATTTGTGAATGAGTGTGCGTACATTGGGCTTGGGCTTGTGAGCTCGTTTGTGATGGATGAGATGAGAATGTTGTTGCTTTGAAACGAAATCTTGACTTCATGGACACAGTGTACCACATAATCTCATTTGCTCATAATCTAGCAAAATCTAGCCTCCCTACCTCTGTACCTCTGCT
>LR738712.1:749176315-749202109 GCA_902687465.1 Secale cereale | reverse complement strand
CCCCCAAAAAAAAGCGGTTTACATCTTCAGATCGTCTTACATTGTTGCAAGAACCAGCTAACAATAAAACTGCAGTGCTACTCTGTGCAACTCTTTTTTGAAGATTTATATTGTGTCAGCAGGATCTCGCATCTACCAACACTTGTGTAGGATCTCTGGGGCTTGAAGGAAGACTGCACTGCATCATCAGATTCTAAAGACACCTTTTTTTTGTGCCGGCATCTACGGAAAGTAACAGCGTCCAAGACAAAGTTCAGAATGAATGAATTTCCCCAAAAGGGAGATGAGTGTTTTGAAGAGCAAGCCTAGATTAGAACGACAGCGTGACAAGATCGAAACTCGCTGGAGCTACCGTGACACGCAAGGTTACCAGAATTGTTGCCAAAAGCAGATGCTTATACTGATACTCTGTTTAGGCCTTGACTTTAAACTGAACCTCAAAGTAACAGGATCAACAGCCAGACAACAAGCTGACATTGCACAATTATGAAAAAACAGATGCTGAATCTTATCTTGCAACTACTGCGTGTGTCGTCGCCCTTCAAATTTCATTGGAAAAATTACATCTAGTAAGAATAACAGCACGGCGTGTCTCAGAATCTTTTGGCGGCCTTCTGGTTCAGATGGCTTACAAACTGCATCATGTGTTTTTTTCAGCGCTGTAGGACCTGCAGAACCTGCTTCATGGACGGCCGTGATGATGGGTTTGCGCCCGTGCAAATTAGCCCTAGCTTGAACACCAGTTGTACCTCACGCGAGTAGGCTGGATCTCGTATGTCTGCATCAATCACATTTGTCAAATGGATGTCCTCATCTTGATGAAATTTCCTCCATGCCCATTGCGCCAAATTCTCGTACCCGCCCCCACCATTTGCACGCCTCCCTGTTACCAGCTCCAAAAGAACAACCCCAAAGCTGTACACATCAACTTTCTCATTCATCTTTCTCGAGCTTCCGAACTCTACAAAAAAAATGTAAGTAGTTGTTCACACAGTTATAATACAAAGTTCAAAATAAGTGAAGTTCTTACCTGGAGCTATGTATCCGAAGGACCCAACCACCGCCGAGACAGACTCTGGCTCACCAGCTTTAAGCAGTGGGCGAGCTAGGCCGAAGTCCGCAATCTTTGCTTTGAACTCAGGATCCAGTAGGATGTTGCTGGACTTCACATCGCGGTGTGCTATGGCAGGAGAGCAACCGTGGTGCATGTAACACAGCCCTCTTGCTGCATCGATTGCTATCGACATCCTTGTTGGCCAGTTCAACAACTGTCTACTTGTACTAGTCGTTGGTTCATCTTTCTGATGCAGCCATTCATACAGGCTACCATTTTCCATGTATTCGTATATGAGGAGCTTTGATTCGGAGCTTGAAACGTAGCCAAGCAACTTTACGATATTGGCGTGCCGGATGGATCCAAGAATCTCAATTTCAGCTTGAAATTGCTTTTCCAGCACATCATGTTCCTGTACGCCATTACTACACCATATTTGCTTGACAGCTATAACCTCGCGGTTGGTGTTGTCAAGGCAGATCTTATACACCTTTCCTGAGCCACCGCTGCCGACAAGGTTTGCATCAATGAGGTTAGAAACGATGTCTTGAATGTCATAATCAATAGCTTGGAAGGCCGTAAGCTTCCACTGTGGAGATGGGGCATCATCCTTTTCCTTTGAGAAAAATGCCTTGATCTTAGTTATACCAATCAGTCCTGTGCATA
Source organism: Secale cereale (assembly GCA_902687465.1). Taxonomy (NCBI): domain Eukaryota; kingdom Viridiplantae; phylum Streptophyta; class Magnoliopsida; order Poales; family Poaceae; genus Secale; species Secale cereale. The sequence goes on along the minus strand of LR738712.1, from coordinate 749,200,389 downwards.
TGAGAATGGTTGAACCAAAGACCAGGAGAATGATTACAAACATCTTCAGGGGCAATCTGGTGCACGGAGGAAAGTTTCCAAAGTGGTTGGAGGAACATAAGCCGGGATTGGAAAGAAAGCTCTCTTCAAACTTTCTCATCTCGAAAGGAGATGGTATCTTGCCACTCAGTTGGTTACTAGAGAAATCGAGGAAGATGGAGGTTAACTGTAACCGTGTGACGTTTTCTGGTATGGTACCGGATAGAGAGTTACTGTGCAGATCGAGGGTTTTCATATTCTGCATTCTCCAAATCCCACCAGGTATTGTCCCATATAGTGTGTTAGAAGATAGATCTAAGATTCTAAGTCGGGTCAGCTTGGAAATAGTGTCTGGAATTTCACCAACTATACTCATATTACTCATTGACAATACTTTTAGGTTTATCAAATTTCCGAACTGTGGATCGATTCTGTGTAAAGCAAAGGGATTGGAGGATAGTTTCAGAACTTCTAAGAACGAAAGCTGGCAGATTGAACTTGGAATACTACCGGATAAACTATTCGATTCAAGGTTAAGGTGGGTAATTGTTTTTGACAGTAAATGGATATTTAGTGGAAGACCACCAACAAAAGAATTGTATGAGAGGTCCAGATGCTCAAGGCTTAAGCAACTGTAAAGAACCACAGGGAAAGAACCTGGAATGTTGTTGGACGAAAGGTCAATGTTGGTAATGTTCTTGAAGGAGCAGATTTCTGAGGGAATTGGCTTGGCAAGATTGTAGAATCTGAGTGAAATACCTCTAACAAAGCCCTCCTGGGTGCAAGTGACCCCATCCCACTTACAGTGGCCTCTGTCAATGATGGAGCTCCAGTTGATAGTCGTCTGAAGGCCCCAGTATCTCTCAAGGCTAAGAAGTGCGGCCTTTTCAGCCTTCCTGCTCATAGCTCCACAGTTGTACCCATGGAGCAAGCAGATGAGGAGGACTAGAGATAGCTTGTGGAGGATGGTACTGTGAACAAGGTGCGAATTTGCCATGACACTCATCTTGGGCTTGCGGAGGATGGTAGGATGAACAAGGTGGGGAATAGCCATCATCTCTGGCTTATGGGGGATGTTATGATGAACAATGGGGGAATTATTATGTGGTAGAGCTGAAAAGAAGACCCATGGTCAAGGTCTACTGATAGACAAGTCAAATTATGCTTCCTGTAATTTCCAAGAAAGAAGTTAGGTTTCCTGTCAATTTGCCATTCAATGCCTTCTCTGACCAGTGGCCATTCTATGTAGAATAGTTGCTTTTGGCCACTTCTTGGATTTCTTGAGGTCTTGAAGGGTCCAGCGATCATTGTCATATTTAAACTGAAAAACTTGACGAGTTGTTAATAATTTTTGGGAAGTAAGCTCTTTTGTGCTACAAAAGAGTCTTATTTATGATTTACGGCGTAATAATCCTCCATCTCTTCAAACATATGGTTAGCATCTCAAAATTTCTCTTTGCCCTTAATTTGATTTAACTAGGTATAGTTGTGAAGGTCTTCAAGATCAACAGATACGTGACCAATATGGCGCACAAACAAGCACATGGAGATAATCAGTTGAGGTCACCTTTCATTTCTGCTAGTCTTATTTGAACTATTTAGCTACACGAGACAACTTGTGGAGAAAGGTGTTCATTCATTTGGTGCATATTCGCGCTGGCCTGATTGACCGTGTACGGACTGTGCGAAACAAAATTGAAAATGATATTGAGATGGAAGAATTTAAACTGGAAAAAGGATTCACTAACTTCATGTAGCATAATTTATGCTGTACATAGAATTTATACTTATACCAAGTGTGATCATCAGATTGCTCGGGTGGGGTTCAGAGACTGCATCATCAGATTCTGAATAGACACTTCTCTTTGTGTAGGCATGTACAGCAAGTATCTTGTTCCAGAGGCAACATCGCCACCCGCATCCATAATTTGGGCACGGATGTAAACTCCAGTGTGCAAAGCTTATTGCCTGCAACCAAAAGTGTTGCCAAAACCATGTCCATATGCTTAACAAGTTAGTGGTCAGACTGTAAACTGAATCTCAAAGTAAACAGGATCAACAAACACAATTGCACGGGCATGAGCCAGTACAGAGCAAATGAATCCTACAAGCATAGGGCATCATTTGTACTTGCTAGAACATAAATGATCCCTGATATCGCATCCACCAGCAATACTGATATCCAGGAACTTCTTCAGGGGTGCCATCAACAGAGCACCGTCTACTTCCAGATATCAGTCTGGCAAAGTAGGAAGGACATAAAAATTTTGTTTACTGAGCACCATGTTGCTTATCTCTGCATAATGCAATTCTGCATCGTGCCTTTGCGATGTCCAGGGAAGCAGCTGACCGCAAGATAACAGCGACAGTTCCTAGGCAACTTAGCAAATATCCTGAATCTGTCAGTTGCACAATTAAGAGCAGAAGAGTCCCTCCCGTTCTATTCGCTTGAGCAACCTATACAAATAACACATCACTTAGAATGCGTCTGAACAATGTATGAAGAAATAGAAATGCTAGAAAGCATCAGAAACACTTCTTCCACGTGTTCACCATGATAGAATTGGGAAGAAAATTCAAGTCTCACCCCCACCTGAAATCGGGGGGGGGGGGGGGGGGGACATTAGATGTTTTGTGATTTGTGAATGCCACGTATCATCCATCAGGATGGGTCTCACCTGCATTATATGAGACCTGGTCTCATATATTTTTTTTCCCTTCAGATGATTATTGCTGCCGTTTGGGTTGCAGAAGTTTCCATTTGGAGTTTTGAGACCATTGAGCTAACTTGTTCAGTTACACAATCCAGCATTTTGTACCAATAATTCGTGTCATGCATGCCAAAATGATCTATAGTTCTATACTATACCCACACAAATCTGAGTTCACATAAGACAAGTTTCAAAGAACGGCAATAGACAAGCGAGTGAGCAATAATACAATATGTTATGTTATTTTCTAAATAATAATATCCAATACAACAATGGTACTTCATGAAGCAGCCAAAGAAAAAAAAATCAGATCATGGAATTTAAATTGGCAGTCCAACACTTGCCAATCAAAAACCATCGGAAATAACTATATTTTCGCTGCGATTGACATGTAAATGCATGTTATTACCTGCAGCAGCAGCAGGAAAGAAACTTTTGAATGGACATGGATAGATAGTGGACAACCGATTATCGGGGTTGCTTTTAAAGATCTCCTCAAACTGCAATGACTCGAGATGAACCATGAAGATGCCCCTAGATGTTGACAGAAATGCCACATTATCATCCCCAGCAATAAACATCACTCTTTTGATCCACTCCCCTGATTTCAGAGGGAGAAGCTTGCGCAACTCGAAAGTTCGTCCTGGCATCCACCCAGCAACACCGTCAAAATTAGTCGTCCTTCTCTCCCATAGTTGTGCTCTGTAGGATTCCGACACGACGATGAAACCAAGCGTGCCACCCAGAGTACTCAAAAAGAGTTCCTGATACTGATAGTCGGTGACGCATGCGTCTGGTGGCACCTGGATCACGGCTAGGCTCTGTCTATCAAAATTAAGCTGGTCCCACCTGTCTTCTCTGGCACCTTGATTGTCATGCATGAAGCGGGGACGTAAGGGGGGAAACGGAACCTGACTGCGTGCGGTGAGTGGGGTGGGATGGGGGTGGGGATGGTGTGACGAAAAAAAACCAGACGAGGTGGGACGAAAAAACCCTGGAACAAAGACTACCAACTGCTCCATTAGGAGTAAAGATAATACGCATTGTGCTGCACAAGCAAAGCATGCGTGCACACAGCCGCCCTTCCATGGCTGACATGTGAATGTACACGCATTTTAAATTTTTAATCATTTACCTTCCTTTGTACAAATCAATTAAGAACTAATAGTGGCTCAACTTGCTAGAGTCCTGGCTTAGCAGAGTGAGGTTTGGGGTTCGATTCCTCTCACCTACGCATTTTTTAATTTTATTTCCTCTCTGTTTCTTTCTTCTACAGACAGGTGGGACCAGCTAGGTAGAGAAAGAGAGTGGGCTGACAAGGTGCCGTTTGACCGGTCAACTAAAGAAAATATGAAGCTATACAATGTGACAGTGACCGTATAATCACGGGAGTCACGGCCGTGACTACCGCGAAAGCACAACCATGACTCTCGTGGAAACAAAACAATGACTCTCGCAGAAGAAAGCAGAAAACGTGTTTTTTTTCGTTTCCAAGATGCACTACTGTGACTCTTGCGAAAGCACAACCGTGTCTCTTGCGAAAGCAAAACCGTGAATCTCGCGAAAGGAAAAAAAAACAGAAAACGTGTTTTTTCTGTTTCCGAGAGGCACGGCCGTGACTCTCGCGAAAGCACAACCGTGCCTCTCACGAAAGCAAAACCGTGACTCTCATGAAAGGAAAAAAAAACAGAAAAAGCGTTTTTTTCATTTTCGAGAGGCACGGCCGTGACTCCCGTGAAAGCACAACCGTGCCTCTCGCGGAAGCAAAACCGTGACTCTTGCCGTTTTTTCGCAAAAAAAATTATTTTTTTATCGAAAAGCTAAGGAAGACCAGTGGAAAACCAAAACGTCGAAAAAACCCAGACAAAACCGTTTAAAAAGCGGAAAACGCATGCAAAAAAAAAATCCAAAGAGAGTACCCAGAGTGCAACACGTGGCGAATGGCTGAGAGCACGCCAAGTGGCGCTGATCACTACGAGGCTCCGGAAGGAGCGCTCGTTAACTAGTTGCTCCGGATATATAGTACTATGTGATTCCTCGAATAGTATGTCTTTCTCAATGTGATCAACCCTTCTAAGGTAATATTGCATGGTGCACAACATCTTGTCAGTTGCAGAAACACATATATATGGAGATAATAAAAATTCAAACATCCAAAGCAGTTTCACCGTCTAAATTGTGCTCCCTACATTCCTAAATATTTATCTTTTAAAGATTTCAACAAGTGACTACATACAAAGCAAAATGAGTGAATCTACACTCTAAAATATGTCTACGTACATTCGTATATTGTAGCCCATTTAAAATGTCTAGAAAGACAAATATTTACGAACGGAGGGAGTAGTTCTTGGGAACTTTGAAAGATAAAAGTAATGCTGACATGCTAGTAGAGAGCATAGTGAACACAATACAGTTGCAACATCCGCCGGTGATCTTCTCTAGAAAAATATAGGCATAGAAATTTTCTCACGCGCTGATACGTCTTCAACGTATCTACTTTTCCAAACACTTTTGCTCTTATTTTGGACTGTAACTTGCATGATTTGAATGGAACTAACCCGGACTGACGCTATTTTCAGCAGAACTGCCATGGTGTTATTTTTATGCAGAAATAAAAATTCTCAGAATAACCTGAAAATCAACGGAGAATTATTTTGAAATATATAAAAAATACCGGTGGAAGAATCCAGACCAGGGGGGCCACACTGTGACGACCCCGGCCCGACCGTGCACTAATCATACACGCAAATGCACACGATCAAGCCTAAGGACTCACGTGAAGGAATCACAACACAACTCTAAAACATAAATAAATACATACAAGTTATATATTACAAGCCAGGGGCCTCGAGGGCTCGAATACATAACATGTGTCACACACATAGTCAGCGGAAGCGTTAGGTATCTGGGTACAGATACAACACAGAAGAAGATAGGCCTTTTGCAAAGGCGGGGCAAAATAAAAAGCTACGATCGAAAAGGCGCATGCCTCCTGCCTGGGACCTCCGATCCTACTCCTGGTCGTCGTCCGCCGGCTCCTCGTAGAAGTACTCGCCGGCCGGGTAGTAGTAGTAGCCAGCCTCGGGCTGGTAGTAGTAGTCGTCAACGGGGGCTGCAGGCACCATGGCTCCGTCGTCTGGTTTATCATGCGGGTAGGACAAAAGAGGAAGCAAAGCAACCGTGAGTACTCATCCAAAGTACTCAGCAAGACTTACATCAGATCTATACTAGCAATGCATTATTTTCAAAGGAGGCTTTATGTGGGTGGACTAGACTGCAGAAAGCCAGAGTAGAGGGGGAAAAAGCCTAGTCCTGACGAAGACTAGCATCTCCAGCGTCTTGCAGCAATTAGAAGGGAGCAGAATAGTTCATCATAATGTAAAGGGTTTATAGTACTAACATCTTCATATCACAAGTCACCAGTTCTAGTTGTACCGAAGTGGATACAACTCCGAGTGTCCGTTACCGTAGGACAGGCTATCGATAGATTGTTTCTTCCCTGCAGGGGTGCACCAAGTTACCCACCACGCTCGCTTAACTCTGGCCGGACACACCATCAGGTCGTGCCCGCCCTCGGCTAAACGATACGACGCAACCCGACCGGATACCGCCAGAGAGGATCGAGCACGCCGGACTAATCCTATGCCCCCGGGGGTCATGGCCGTCGCCCCGGACACTCCGCACGTTGCGAGGCCCTTCGGTAGCAGACCTAGCAACCCCTTATACAAGCGCAGTTGCATCCTAAGTCCAATCCGAACGGGCCGCTCAATCGCTGACGTCGTGACGACTCCGGCTGATGTATACGACGCAGAGCACCCACTCACACCCACGTGGTGGTTAGTGCTATCGGACCCGGAGGCCCCTCGGATCAAATATCCAAATCGCTTAGTGTGTTGGGAGCGCGCGGTAACGAGCAGAGCCTACGATACTGTTGGCCCCGTCGTCCCGTCTCGAGGACTTGTGACAAGGACTGGAATGACCGGCCACGCCTCGTAGTTATCTCGCGGGTACCCTCACTGGTCACCCGACTCCACAGCTCACGCCTCAAAGGCACTCGCGGGTACCCCTCTGGGTCAACCCGCCTCCATCCAACATGAGTAGTAGTAACTTCAAAGTGTCATCAGACGCACGATACCTCTGGCCGCACGCCTTTGTTCCTGGCGACGTCCGGCCTCGGGGATCGATACGTCTTTAAACACGGTATGGTAATCCAGGGCATCCGTGTGGTTTTCATGCCGATGAGGAATCCGAGGAATCACCCTCGTTGGACTCCTATACGACAAGTCCCGTTAAGGTGATACCGGAGGAATCACCCTCGGCGGTAATCACCATAGCGGATGCACGACAAAAGCTAAGTCGGAAGTGGGAAGAGGAATCACCCTCGGTAACCCACAACGAGCTAGCTATACTACAGGGACAACATCGAAAGTGAGTTCGGAGGTATCACCCTCGTCACCCGATGTTAACTCTGCGGAGTCGAGCATATTAGGGGGGGTTGTGCGGTGATGTGAAGAAGGTCAGGGGAAGGGGGCTCGATCGCTTGATCGAGGCAAGGGTACTATGCGAGGCAACTACGAGAGTGTGGGACCATAGCAGTGCTACCCAACCTATACTAAGCAGTTTATGAATAAAGGCAGGTATCAACAGTATTTGCAAAAACAGGTTATGCAACAGTAATAGGAGCAGTAGCAGTAGCAGCAATTCTAATGCAAGAATAAGAGAGAATAGACATAGGCGATATCGGAAATGCTCAAGGGGGGGTTGCTTGCCTGGTTGCTCGGTGGCAAAAGCAAGGTCGTCGGAGGGGGAACCAATCACCGGGACGGCGTCGGTCTCGGGATCTGCGTCAGCGCCGGGCTCTACCGAGAGAGAAGAGGGGGAAGAAACAGATAAATACACAAAACATATGCAACACAGAGCGTGCTAAGCTATCGTGCAGTGCAGGGTTGCCTAAAAATATGTCTAAGTCATATTGGTTATTTTTAGGATTTAACTGGATTTATTTACCGGTGTATGTGCACTATTCATCTACCGGAAACGGGCTAAAAGTTGCGGGTTCACCTCCGTAGAGGGTCCCGATACGGAAACGGATAGCACGGTTAGAATCGTCTCGTCGTTCTGGGCAACTTTCATATAGAAAGTTTTTCGATCCGAGCTACGGTTTAAAAGTTATGAATTTTCAAAGTTTATTTGAATTTCTGGAATTATCTTAAATAACAGAAAAGATTTATTGCATCAGCATGACGTCAGCACTGCGCCAGCAGTCAACAGAGGCGCTGACCAGGGTCAAACCTGACCTATGGGTCCAGTGGGACCCACATGTCAGCCTCTGTTACTTTAACAGAGTTTTAAACTAACTAAACAGGTTAATTAGGGGTGTGGGACCCACATGTCATAGACTAATTAATTAAACTAAATACTTTTTATTTATGAAATCATTTTGATTAGTTTTAATTTCACAGGGGCCCACATGTCAGCGACTGGGGTTGCCCAGTCAGCAAGGTTGACTGGGTCAACCCAGTCAACAGGGGCCCACAGGGCCCACGGTCAGTGACACTGAGGGCGGGGCCTACCAGCCACGCCGGCGCCGGCGCTGGGAACAGCTCCGGCGACCGAAATCACGGCGGCGTCTCGCCGGACTTGGCCGGAATTGCGCTACAAAGCGCCGTTCGGCTCGTTCTTGGGCGCGTTGGATCGGCCGTTCGAAGCCGCATCGAATGGAGGTGGTGCCCGGAGCTGGGATGGACGGCGACGAGCGTTGCGACGTCGTCGGCGGCGAAGAGCGTTCGGGCGAGATCGGGCACGTAGCTACGGTGCGTTTTAGCACGCGCATTTGGTCGCGTTCGAGAGAGGGGCCAACACCGCGTCGATCTGTCCTGCAAGCGCGGCCTGAAACGACCGGAGCCGAGCGCTATGAGCTCGCCGGCGGCGAGGTGTTTCGGGCGAGCGCGGATCCGTCGCTGTAGGGCACTACGATCTACGGGGCTAAGCGTGTTGGAACCGCGAGGAGGCACTGAGTGCGTTCCCGCACTCAGATGGCCATGACAGGGGCTTATGCCACGGCGGCGATGCTTTCGGGCAGCGATGGTGGCGATGGCTATGGTGACGCATTCGTACGGGAAGGAGAGGGGAAAGAGGGAGGAGCTCACCGGGCGGCTCACACGTAGGCCCGTGACAGTTTAGGAGCAGCAGATCGGCGTCGGGGAAGAAAGGGATCGCCGGCGGCCCGAGGAAGAAGACGACGCGTTCTCGGTGCGGTGGTGCTCCCCGGCTTCGTCCGTGGCCACCCGAAGAACGAGCAGTCGCCGGCGAAGCCCGCGGACACGGAGAGGCGGCGAGTGGGTGACCGTGGCCGCGTAGTTGACGACGAACGGCGGCGATGGCGCTCGGGCGCCGATGGGGAAGGAAGGAGGAGGCTCGGGGAGAAGGGGGAAATGGTCGAGGAGGACCAGGGGCTCCTTCTTATCCCCTCCCCGGTCCTGTAGTGTCGGTGGAGGCGCTGTAGCGGCAGGTGGCGGCGGGAGCGGCGGCGAGCGCGCGGTGGCCACGGCGAGCGCGACAGCGAGGCGGGAGCAGGTGGAAGGAGGCCGCGGGGCTGGGCTGGGCCGGCGCTGGGCCGCGGGGAGGTGCCAGGTAGGTGGGCTCTGCCCCTTTTTCCTTCGTTTATATTTCTGTTTACCTTTATTTCAACAGCAAAGAGAAAAGGAAAAGGTAGGGCCATCAAATGGTGTTTGCAAAAATTGTGAGTTGGCCCAAAAATGAGGTTGCAATATTCCTCACCACAAAAAAATTGCTTTGGACTATTTTGGATCATTTTTGAATTTTACAAAAATGAAAAAGCATTTAATAGTGCTGTTATAACACTGTTTAAATGCCCTAGCCCATTATTTGAGTTGATGGTGATGTTGTTTTTACTAACAACATTTGTTTTGAAATATTTGCAACAACATGGACATTTTTCCATAATTTTTGGAACAACTTCATTTTGCACTTGGATTTGGATTTGAATTTTTAGGGGCAAATTGAGTTGACTTGTTTAACCACTGTGATTTGCATTGTAAATGAAAATGACTTGGCATTATTAGCAGTTGATCACAGTGATCATTACAAGGGGGTGTTACAAATTCTCCTCCTCTAAAAGAAATTCTCGTCCCGAGAATTTAGGAGGTAGAAGTAAAGAGGTCGGGGTACTCCGCCCGAAGATTTTCCTCGCGTTCCCAAGTGGCTTCATCTTCATTATGATTTGACCACTGCACTTTCAGGAACTTAGTTGTCTTCTGGCGGGTCCGACGTTCAGCTTGATCGAGGATGCGGATCGGATGCTCCTTATAAGAAAGATCATCTTGAAGCTCGAGCATCTCGTGATCCACAGCACGATGCGGGGACTCCTTGAAGGATCGACGAAGTTGCGACACATGGAACACATCGTGGATATGCGAGAATTGCGGAGGCAATTGCAATTTGTAAGCCACGAATCCACGTCTAGCAACCACGGGAAAGGGACCAATGTAGCGGGGAGCTAACTTGCCCTTGATGCCGAAACGGTGGGTGCCCTTCATAGGGGTGACACGAAGATAAACTTGATCACCTGGTTGATAAGTCAATCCCCATCGCTTGCGATCATAGTTGCTCTTTTGACGGTCTTGAGCCGCCTTGAGATTCTCACGCACGATACGGACTTGCTCTTCGGCGTGTTGAATGATGTCCGGACCAATAACTTGTCGTTCCCCAGTTTCTGACCAATTCAGAGGGGTTCGACACTTACGTCCGTACAGAACTTCAAAGGGGGCCATCTTCAAGCTTGCTTGATAGCTGTTGTTATACGAGAACTCGGCATATGGAAGGGATTCTTCCCATTTCTTACCGAATGATATAACACAAGCTCGCAGCATATCTTCAAGCACTTGATTGACTCGTTCGACTTGACCTTGGGACTGGGGGTGATAAGCTGAACTCCAGTGGATATGAGTTCCCAAAGCTTCTTGAAAACTTTCCCAGAACTTGGAAGTGAACAGGGTGCCACGGTCCGAACTGATCTCCTTCGGAATTCCGTGGAGGGATACAATTCGGGAGATATACAGTTCTGCTAACTGGCTAGCAGTGATAGTCTCCTTTACTGGCAAGAAGTGTGCAACCTTCGAGAGTTGGTCGACGACGACAAGAATGGCATCGTTACCCTTCTGGGACTTAGGAAATCCAGTAATGAAATCCATCTGCACCTTATCCCATTTCCACAGCGGAATAGGAAGAGGTTGCAGAAGTCCAGCAGGCTTCTGATGCTCTGCCTTCACGCGACGACAGACATCGCATTCAGCAACATAACGAGCAATATCCCGCTTCATATTAGGCCACCAGTATCTTTGGCGGAGATCACGATACATCTTAGTACTACCAGGATGAATAGACAGCGGTGTATCATGTGCCTCCTTCATGACCTTGTCAGTCATTAGGTCGAAACGAGTTACCACAAGGCGGCCTCGGAAATACAAGGTTCCATCTTCGGATATTGAGAAATCCCTGTATTTCGGAAGATGCAGTTCCTGTTTTATAACATCAACGTGAGCATCTTTGGTTTGCGCTACCTTGACAGCCTTCTCAAGATCCGGCTGTATCACAAGGTCATTAAGCGAACCATGTGGAACGATATGCAGATTCAGCTTGCGTAATTCCTCATAAAGACGAGGCTGAGCTCGCCTAACTTTGAGGTTGGTGCTGTATGACTTGCGACTCAAGGCATCGGCCATCACATTAGCCTTGCCAGGGGTATAAGAAATACCACAGTCATATTCAGAAATAGTTTCCAACCATCGCTGTTGGCGGAGATTAAGATCCGGCTGAGTGAATAAATACTTCAAACTTTGGTGATCAGTATAAATCTCACACCGGTTACCGAGAAGGTAATGTCGCCATAGCTTCAATGCAAAAATCACTGCAGCAAGTTCCAGATCATGCACTGGGTAATTTTCTTCATGCGGACGCAACTGACGTGATGCATAAGCAACTACTCTTCGTTCTTGCATTAGGACACAGCCTAATCCTTGACGAGAGGCGTCGCAATATATCACGAAGTCCTTGCGAGAATCTGGAGGAGCAAGCACTGGAGCAGAAACGAGCTTGTCCTTAAGAGCTTGAAAGCTTTCCTGGCATTTATCTGTCCACTCAAACTTAACGCCTTTGTGAAGCAGATTAGTCAGGGGCTTGGCAATCTTGGAAAAGTTCTCGACGAAGCGACGACAATAGCTAGCAAGGCCGAGAAAACTTCTCACTTGCTTGACATTCTTCGGAGGAGTCCAGTCAAGAATAGCCTGAACCCGTTCCGGATTAACGGCAATGCCATCCTTGGAAATCACATGTCCAAGGTAGGTCACTTCGGAAAGCCAGAACTCGCATTTGGAGAACTTAGCATAAAGCTGATGCTCTCGCAGCTTCTCCAGAACAAGGCGAAGATGTTCGGCGTGTTCTTCCTTGTTCTTTGAGAATACCAGAATATCATCCAGATATACCACGACGAACTTGTCGAGGTAATCCATGAATATATAATTCATCAGGCGGGAGAAGGTAGCTGGTGCATTAGTCAGTCCAAAAGACATGACAGTGTATTCATAGGAGCCATAGCGAGTAACAAATGCAGTCTTTGGAATATCCTCTTCGCGAACACGGATCTGGTGATAACCCAACCTCAAGTCGAGTTTAGAAAACACCGATGATCCAGCCAGTTGATCATATAAGTCGTTGATCCGAGGAAGTGGATATTTATTCTGGATAGTTGCCTGGTTGATAGGTCGGTAATCTTGTACCAGCCTATTCGTACCATCTTTCTTCTTGACGAAAAGAGACGGTGCTCCCCAGGCAGAGGAACTAGGACGGATGAAGCCCTTCTTGAGTGACTTGTCGATTTCCTCCTTAAGCTCAAGGAGCTCATGCGGTGGCATCTTGTAAGGACGCTTCGCAATAGGAGTAGTACCCGGCTTCAGGTCAATAACAAATTCGACGGCTCGAGCAGGGGGTATTCCTGGAAGTTCTTCTGGGAAGACATCCGGGAATTCGCATACAACTGGTATGCTTTCGAGCCCTTCAAGTGGTGAAGCATTCAATGCATTTAAGGCATAGATTTGAGCTTCGGCATTATGGGATACACGAGCGCGGCAATTCACGAGTTGATTCGAGGGGTGCCGAAGACGTACAGTCTTGGTGGCACAATCAATTAGGGCCTCGTGAGCCTCCAACCAATCCATTCCTAGGATAAGGTCGATGCCGCAGGATTTCAGGACAATGGGGTGTGCCTGAAACTTCATTTCTTCTATCTCCACTACCACTTCCGGACAGAACAAGGTGGATTTGCACCGACCCGCGGAGGTTTGTACGGATACCGTTTGATATAGTTTATCTTGTTTAAAGCCATGTTTAAATGCAAATGGTTCTGATATGAAGGAATCAGATGCACCAGTATCGAACAAAACATTAGCAAATACTGAGTTGACAAGAAGTGTACCCATCACTGTGGCTGGCTGCTCTGGGTCTTCACTCAGATTGACGTGGTGAAGCTGACCACCACGAGCATACGAAGGCCTGATATTATTGTTGCGCTGCGGAGGAACTCCACGTCCACTGCCACGGCCAGCAGAAGGAAGAGCCAGCTGACCCTGAGCCTGTGGACAGTCTCTGGCACGGTGACCCGGACGGCCACACTTGAAGCAGAGTCCACTCTCTGGACGAATCGCAGGTGCTCGAGGTGCTGGGACAGCAGGCCTGTACTGCATTGGCGGTGGAGGAGGCAGACGAGGTGCAGCATAAGAAGGCCTGTACACTGGAGCGTTTGGACGGTACATGCTCTGAGGAATCCATATGCGGCGCTTCTGAGAAGACGAGCCCGAAGATGAGCCCGACTCGCGAGAGCGCTTAAGAGCATCCTTATGTAGCTTGAGTCCAGTTTCAACCTGAATGGCCTTGTTCACTAAAGTGGCGAAGTCCGGAAAGTCCAGTGCCACTAGAGCAAGCAGAATATCATGATGAAGTCCGCGCCTGAACTTCTCTTGGCGTCTTGCGTCAGTAGCGATATCCTCCTCAGCATAGCGGGACAGCTCAAGGAACTCCCGCTGATAGGCATCAACTGACTTGTTGCCCTGAATCAGGTTACGGAACTCCGTACGCTTGCGGTCGATAACCCCTTCCGGGATATACCGAGCACGGAAGGCAGTCTTGAAGTCTGCCCAGGTGATGACAGTTCCAGTAGGCACTGTGTTCCGGTGCGTATCCCACCACTGGGCCGCCGGACCCTTCAGGAAATATGTCGCAAACTTGACATAGTTGTCAGGGGACACGGCGGCAGAATCCAGCTCAAAGAAGATATCACGCAGCCAATCATCGGCATCCAAGGGGTTGGCGGCACTGCGAAATGCCGTTGGATTGAGCCGCAGAAATTCTTGCAGAGTGATAGCGGCTGGCTGATGCTGAGCATTGGCGTTGACCTGGGGTATCTGGTTGAGCATACCCTGCAGCACCTGACGCTGCATGTCAAGGGTCTGCATTACGGCAGCCATATATTCTGGCGGCGGAGGCGGAGGCGGAGGTGGAGGTGGATCATCGTTACCAGCCATCCTGATAATTCCAACAGGGGTGGTTTAGAGACAAGAATACACGTTGCATGAATTCAACAATGTAGTAAATATGCACGACATAAGGAAGTGCATTAGTACCACATCATACACATCATGACATACGGGTTCGTACATAGCGTCGGTTACAAACGGGCAGCATAACGGCGCAAAATCAAAACTAGACATAGTAGGCGGCGCGCAGACCGCGGTAAGGAAGTACACAACGAGACATAGCAAAGGCTACATCAACGTCGGAGAAGGGAACTGAAACGGGGTAGCTGCAAGTGCGGACGGCGGATCTCAACCGCAGAAGGATCCTGAGCTCCATGTGCACTCTGATGCAGAACCCGGTATCGGTCGGGAATCAGAGGTCCACGAACGGGCGTGTGACCTCCAACCGCAGGCCACTCGACACCTGGAGGTGTGTTGATCCTGCGCGGGCAAAGGATAGACTGAGGAAGTGTCCCTGCTTGGACAGCCGGTACCAACTGCGTCAACGTCTGGTAGAGAACTGTCCGAGTGATGGACAACTCAACCGCCAGGGCCCGAGCAGTTCGATCCAGCGCCTGAGTGTGCTGAATCAGAACCTGCGGGTCATATCGTCGACTCTCGTACGGGGCACAGATAGCTGAGTAGTATCCAGTCTCATCTCCAGCAGGTGCATACGGAATGTATCGAAACTCAGAGGCATCCAAGCTATCTCTGTGCTCTCCTCGGAGGCGTGCGACAGCAGCGTAGGCAGCATCATGGACTGCCATCGCAACCGTCACGCCACTACCGCGAAAGCGGTACAGCTCAGTGTCTGAGTCATCCTGCCGGTCGTAGATACGAACAACAGCATAATACTGCTCCTGGTTGAACTCGCGATACTCCTCGTAGACCATGTACTCGGGGTACCAGCGGTAGCCCAGCCTGGTCAGGAGAGCGACTAGAATGGCCGGAAACCCAGGGGCATCTCGAGCCCAGGTGCGAAGCACAAGCTGAGTCTCCGGGCGAGGTGGAAACAGAGGATTCATCTGAAAGAAGAAGAATCAGACTTGTCAAGTTCCAATGATAATTAAACAGAACTTGATAGGAAAGGTTAAACAAACAAATGGAAAGGAATGATTATCAGACTATTCAGGTCAATGGTAAGAAACCGCACTGATATCCAGCTCTCCGGGTAGATGTGGAAACGAGAACCTAATGGAGTTAGTAAAACTTAACCCGAATAGACGAGAGAGAAGAGTCCCAGAGTATAGACGAGGAATAAAAGAAGCTACACCACCCAAATGGCGACGTGGGGCCATAAGCCACACAGCCAAGTTAGTAAAACATTTTTGGACCTCTAGACTCGACTTCGGCCAAGGAGTGGAAAAGGGGGTTCCTACAGGCAGTCGGCTCTGATACCAACCTGTGACGACCCCGGCCCGACCGTGCACTAATCATACACGCAAATGCACACGATCAAGCCTAAGGACTCACGTGAAGGAATCACAACACAACTCTAAAACATAAATAAATACATACAAGTTATATATTACAAGCCAGGGGCCTCGAGGGCTCGAATACATAACATGTGTCACACACATAGTCAGCGGAAGCGTTAGGTATCTGGGTACAGATACAACACAGAAGAAGATAGGCCTTTTGCAAAGGCGGGGCAAAATAAAAAGCTACGATCGAAAAGGCGCAGGCCTCCTGCCTGGGACCTCCGATCCTACTCCTGGTCGTCGTCCGCCGGCTCCTCGTAGAAGTACTCGTCGGCCGGGTAGTAGTAGTAGCCAGCCTCGGGCTGGTAGTAGTAGTCGTCAACGGGGGCTGCAGGCACCATGGCTCCGTCGTCTGGTTTATCATGCGGGTAGGACAAAAGAGGAAGCAAAGCAACCGTGAGTACTCATCCAAAGTACTCAGCAAGACTTACATCAGATCTATACTAGCAATGCATTATTTTCAAAGGAGGCTTTATGTGGGTGGACTAGACTGCAGAAAGCCAGAGTAGAGGGGGAAAAAGCCTAGTCCTGACGAAGACTAGCATCTCCAGCGTCTTGCAGCAATTAGAAGGGAGCAGAATAGTTCATCATAATGTAAAGGGTTTATAGTACTAACATCTTCATATCACAAGTCACCAGTTCTAGTTGTACCGAAGTGGATACAACTCCGAGTGTCCGTTACCGTAGGACAGGCTATCGATAGATTGTTTCTTCCCTGCAGGGGTGCACCAAGTTACCCACCACGCTCGCTTAACTCTGGCCGGACACACCATCAGGTCGTGCCCGCCCTCGGCTAAACGATACGACGCAACCCGACCGGATACCGCCAGAGAGGATCGAGCACGCCGGACTAATCCTATGCCCCCGGGGGTCATGGCCGTCGCCCCGGACACTCCGCACGTTGCGAGGCCGTTCGGTAGCAGACCTAGCAACCCCTTATACAAGCGCATTTGCATCCTAAGTCCAATCCGAACGGGCCGCTCAATCGCTGACGTCGTGACGACTCCGGCTGATGTATACGACGCAGAGCACCCACTCACACCCACGTGGTGGTTAGTGCTATCGGACCCGGAGGCCCCTCGGATCAAATATCCAAATCGCTTAGTGTGTTGGGAGCGCGCGGTAACGAGCAGAGCCTACGATACTGTTGGCCCCGTCGTCCCGTCTCGAGGACTTGTGACAAGGACTGGAATGACCGGCCACGCCTCGTAGTTATCTCGCGGGTACCCTCACTGGTCACCCGACTCCACAGCTCACGCCTCAAAGGCACTCGCGGGTACCCCTCTGGGTCAACCCGCCTCCATCCAACATGAGTAGTAGTAACTTCAAAGTGTCATCAGACGCACGATACCTCTGGCCGCACGCCTTTGTTCCTGGCGACGTCCGGCCTCGGGGATCGATACGTCTTTAAACACGGTATGGTAATCCAGGGCATCCGTGTGGTTTTCATGCCGATGAGGAATCCGAGGAATCACCCTCGTTGGACTCCTATACGACAAGTCCCGTTAAGGTGATACCGGAGGAATCACCCTCGGCGGTAATCACCATAGCGGATGCACGACAAAAGCTAAGTCGGAAGTGGGAAGAGGAATCACCCTCGGTAACCCACAACGAGCTAGCTATACTACAGGGACAACATCGAAAGTGAGTTCGGAGGTATCACCCTCGTCACCCGATGTTAACTCTGCGGAGTCGAGCATATTAGGGGGGGTTGTGCGGTGATGTGAAGAAGGTCAGGGGAAGGGGGCTCGATCGCTTGATCGAGGCAAGGGTACTATGCGAGGCAACTACGAGAGTGTGGGACCATAGCAGTGCTACCCAACCTATACTAAGCAGTTTATGAATAAAGGCAGGTATCAACAGTATTTGCAAAAACAGGTTATGCAACAGTAATAGGAGCAGTAGCAGTAGCAGCAATTCTAATGCAAGAATAAGAGAGAATAGACATAGGCGATATCGGAAATGCTCAAGGGGGGGTTGCTTGCCTGGTTGCTCGGTGGCAAAAGCAAGGTCGTCGGAGGGGGAACCAATCACCGGGACGGCGTCGGTCTCGGGATCTGCGTCAGCGCCGGGCTCTACCGAGAGAGAAGAGGGGGAAGAAACAGATAAATACACAAAACATATGCAACACAGAGCGTGCTAAGCTATCGTGCAGTGCAGGGTTGCCTAAAAATATGTCTAAGTCATATTGGTTATTTTTAGGATTTAACTGGATTTATTTACCGGTGTATGTGCACTATTCATCTACCGGAAACGGGCTAAAAGTTGCGGGTTCACCTCCGTAGAGGGTCCCGATACGGAAACGGATAGCACGGTTAGAATCGTCTCGTCGTTCTGGGCAACTTTCATATAGAAAGTTTTTCGATCCGAGCTACGGTTTAAAAGTTATGAATTTTCAAAGTTTATTTGAATTTCTGGAATTATCTTAAATAACAGAAAAGATTTATTGCATCAGCATGACGTCAGCACTGCGCCAGCAGTCAACAGAGGCGCTGACCAGGGTCAAACCTGACCTGTGGGTCCAGTGGGACCCACATGTCAGCCTCTGTTACTTTAACAGAGTTTTAAACTAACTAAACAGGTTAATTAGGGGTGTGGGACCCACATGTCATAGACTAATTAATTAAACTAAATACTTTTTATTTATGAAATCATTTTGATTAGTTTTAATTTCACAGGGGCCCACATGTCAGCGACTGGGGTTGCCCAGTCAGCAAGGTTGACTGGGTCAACCCAGTCAACAGGGGCCCACAGGGCCCACGGTCAGTGACACTGAGGGCGGGGCCTACCAGCCACGCCGGCGCCGGCGCTGGGAACAGCTCCGGCGACCGAAATCACGGCGGCGTCTCGCCGGACTTGGCCGGAATTGCGCTACAAAGCGCCGTTCGGCTCGTTCTTGGGCGCGTTGGATCGGCCGTTCGAAGCCGCATCGAATGGAGGTGGTGCCCGGAGCTGGGATGGACGGCGACGAGCGTTGCGACGTCGTCGGCGGCGAAGAGCGTTCGGGCGAGATCGGGCACGTAGCTACGGTGCGTTTTAGCACGCGCATTTGGTCGCGTTCGAGAGAGGGGCCAACACCGCGTCGATCTGTCCTGCAAGCGCGGCCTGAAACGACCGGAGCCGAGCGCTATGAGCTCGCCGGCGGCGAGGTGTTTCGGGCGAGCGCGGATCCGTCGCTGTAGGGCACTACGATCTACGGGGCTAAGCGTGTTGGAACCGCGAGGAGGCACTGAGTGCGTTCCCGCACTCAGATGGCCATGACAGGGGCTGATGCCACGGCGGCGAGCTCCACGGCGGCGATGCTTTCGGGCAGCGATGGTGGCGATGGCTATGGTGACGCATTCGTACGGGAAGGAGAGGGGAAAGAGGGAGGAGCTCACCGGGCGGCTCACACGTAGGCCCGTGACAGTTTAGGAGCAGCAGATCGGCGTCGGGGAAGAAAGGGATCGCCGGCGGCCCGAGGAAGAAGACGACGCGTTCTCGGTGCGGTGGTGCTCCCCGGCTTCGTCCGTGGCCACCCGAAGAACGAGCAGTCGCCGGCGAAGCCCGCGGACACGGAGATGCGGCGAGTGTGTGACCGTGGCCGCGTAGTTGACGACGAACGGCGGCGATGGCGCTCGGGCGCCGATGGGGAAGGAAGGAGGAGGCTCGGGGAGAAGGGGGAAATGGTCGAGGAGGACCAGGGGCTCCTTCTTATCCCCTCCCCGGTCCTGTAGTGTCGGTGGAGGCGCTGTAGCGGCAGATGGCGGCGGGAGTGGCGGCGAGCGCGCGGTGGCCACGGCGAGCGCGACAGCGAGGCGGGAGCAGGTGGAAGGAGGCCGCGGGGCTGGGCTGGGCCGGCGCTGGGCCGCGGGGAGGTGCCAGGTAGGTGGGCTCTGCCCCTTTTTCCTTCGTTTATATTTCTGTTTACCTTTATTTCAACAGCAAAGAGAAAAGGAAAAGGTAGGGCCATCAAATGGTGTTTGCAAAAATTGTGAGTTGGCCCAAAAATGAGGTTGCAATATTCCTCACCACAAAAAAATTGCTTTGGACTATTTTGGATCATTTTTGAATTTTACAAAAATGAAAAAGCATTTAATAGTGCTGTTATAACACTGTTTAAATGCCCTAGCCCATTATTTGAGTTGATGGTGATGTTGTTTTTACTAACAACATTTGTTTTGAAATATTTGCAACAACATGGACATTTTCCCATAATTTTTGGAACAACTTCATTTTGCACTTGGATTTGGATTTGAATTTTTAGGGGCAAATTGAGTTGACTTGTTTAACCACTGTGATTTGCATTGTAAATGAAAATGACTTGGCATTATTAGCAGTTGATCACAGTGATCATTACAAGGGGGTGTTACACACACCCTGTCCACGAGGGTGGGGGCGCGCCCCCCCTGAGCGCGCCCCCTGTCTCGTGGGCCCCCTGACGCTCCACTGACCTCAGCTCCGACTCCATATATTCACGTCCGGGGAGAAAAAAACCTAATAGAAGGATTCATCGCGTTTTACGATACAAAGCCGCCGCCAAGCCCTAATCTCTCTCAGGAGGGCTGATCTGGAGTCCGTTCGGGGCTCCGAAGAGTGGAGATCGTCGCCGTCGTCATCATCAACCTTCCTCCATCACCAATTCCATGATGCTCACCGACGTGCGTGAGTAATCCCATCGTAGGCTTGCTGGACGGTGATGGGTTGGATGAGATTTACCATGTAATCGAGTTAGTTTTGTTAGAGTTTGATCCCTAGTATCCATTATGTTCTAAGATTGATGTTGCTATGACTTTGCCATGCTTAATGCTTGTCACTAGGGCCCGAGTGCCATGATTTCAAATCTGAAGCTATTATATTTTCATGAATATATGTTAGTTCTTGATCCTATCTTGTAAGTCAATAGTCACCTACTATGTGTTATGATCCGGCAACTCCGAAGTGACAATAATCGGGACCACTCTCGGTGATGACCGTAGTTTGAGGAGTTCATGTATTCACTAAGTGTTAATGCTTTGGTCCGGTACTCTATTAAAAGGAGGCCTTAATATCCCTTAGTTTCCAATAGGACCCCGTTGCCACGGGACGGTAGGACAAAACATGTCATTCAAGTTCTTTTCCATAACCACGTATGACTATATTCGGAATACATGCCTACATTACATTGATGAACTGGAACTAGTTCTGTGTCACCCTATGATATAAATATTACATGAGGAATCGCATCCGACATAATTATCCATCACTGATCCAATGCATACGAGCT
The DNA here is from genome assembly GCA_902687465.1 of Secale cereale. Taxonomy (NCBI): domain Eukaryota; kingdom Viridiplantae; phylum Streptophyta; class Magnoliopsida; order Poales; family Poaceae; genus Secale; species Secale cereale. Next base: position 749,179,346 of record LR738712.1, on the reverse strand, counting down.
TTTCACATATTGCTTGTTGCTTAGTTACTTTTCTGCTGCTAACACATACATTGATCGCTGACAGCAAGAAAACAGCGACAGTTCCTAGGCAACTTAGCAAACATCCTGAATCTGTCGGCTGCGCAATTAAGAGCAGAAGAGTCCCTCCGGTTCTATTCGCTTGAGCAACCTATACAAATAACACATTACTTAGAATGCATCCGAACAATGTATGAAGAAATAGAAATTCTAGAACGCATCAGAAACACATCTTCCACGTGGTCACCATGATAGAATTGGGAAGAAAAATCAAGTTTATCCAGGCTTTACATCACCCGGTTTATTATTTATGTTAAAAGGAAAAACTAGTGCATGGGGTCCTGCTTACAAATTCTGGAAGCACTGCTATTACAGATAAGAGAAAACACATAGAAAGTTCATATCACCAAACCCAGCTGAACGAGATAGCAAACTGTAGTCAGGTGCTTGAGAGAGCTGAACTACATAACATCCAGGATAGAACCGAAATCCATAAGCGCATATAAATTAACAGCCAAGATCAGTATTCTCATTGATGCGTTGTGCCGCCTGCTCCACCTTCACCTTGTCTCCGCTCATCAAGATTACTCAGTCCTGCATGAATAATGAAATGGTTTACAGAAGCATTGATCAACTTTCAACGATCGCTAGGTTGACAAACAAGTTTGTTTACAGTAGCATTTAATTTACAATTAATATTCAATAAAGACAGCACAGTAGCTCCAAACCTTCCAATTTCCTATACCAACCAAGGTGACAGGGTAGCTCATGATTTCAATGTTTAAGCTAGTTTATCTTCTACATTAAATTATTCTTTCCGAGAAGCAACTATTAATACTTCAAAAAAAGAAAGTCCCAAACTGTTGTATCTTCACAGTTTATAGCAAAAATTACTACGTCGATAGGGCTTCCATTGAGCTAGAAGTGCACTGATTTCCACAGAGCAAGGTCCTGGCGGTGATGAGTGATGACTGGTGGCTGATAGCAAACTACCTGGGAGACAATAACCTTATCTCGAGGTTTCAGGCTCAAGACACTGCCACCCTGAACCAGAATCACTCGAGGGGATGCCCACTCATGCAAGTTTAGCATTGAGTCATGATGTTGCAGTGCATTCATTTGCAATAACTTAGATAGGTAAAAATCTGCAGTTCTAAATTAAGGCCAACAGAGCCTTTTGTTCTGATGTTTCTGTTAGAGGCAGGGTTAGTGATGCTGCAAAACCTGTGTTGTGTAACTACGTATGCGTGGGCTGCAATTGATAGAGCAACAGACTAAGTAATACTAACTTAGGATGGTTATTGACTTATTATTGCTCATTTTGATTGCGCACGTTTGCATTTAGAGTTTGAGACTTTTGAGTCACGATGCAGTTATTATGTTAACTTGTTCAGTTACACAATCCAGCATTTTGTACCAATAAAAGATTAGTTGTTCAGATTGTTGCCAATTTCCAACTATTACATATCTCGTGCATGCCACAATGATCTGTACCATACCCATACAAATATGAAATTACATAATGCAAGTTTCAAACATCGGCAATAGGCAAGTGAGTGAGCAATATAATATGATCTGCTATGTTATTGTTCTGAATAATAATATCGAATATAACACGGTACTTCGTCAAGCAGACAAAGAAATAGTAATAATTGATATATAAAGGAAATTAAATGGCTAGTCCAACAGTCGTGAAACAAAACCATCAGAAATAACTATATTTTTGCTGTGATTGCCATGTAAATGCATGTTATTACCTGCAGCAGCAGCAGCAAAGAAACTTTTGAATGGATATGGATAGATAGTGGACAGCCGATTATCGGGGTTGCTTTTAAAGATCTCCTCAAACTGCAATGACTCGAGATGAACCATGAAGATGCCCCTAGATGTTGACGGAAATGCCACATTATCATCCCCAGCAATAAACATCACTCTTTTGATCCATTCCCCTGATTTCAGAGGGAGAAGCTTGCGCAACTCGAAAGTTCGTCCCCGCATCCACCCAGCAACACTGTCAAAATTGGTCGTCCTCTCCCATAGTTGTGCTCTGTAGGATTCCGACACGACGATGAAACCAAGCATGCCACCCAGAGTACTCAAAAAGAGTTCGTGATAGTCGGTGATGCATGCGTCTGGTGGCACCTCGATCACGGCTAGGCTCTGTCTATCGAAATTAAGCTCGAGGATACCCGCCAGAGGGCCAAAGATAAACCAGCACAGGGAATTGCCAAGCAGGATGCTTCGACTGGGAAGACAAGACGGGGTATCAAATGGAAGCAAGGTTGAGATGGGAGCGGCCCAGGCTCCCATCTCCGACGAGTAGACACAGGCTCGTGCCACGCCCTCGCTGGTGCACGCCAAGACCACCTTGAAGGGGCTCCAATGGCAGGCACCGTGCACGTGGCCCTCGTCGCCGGCAACACAGAGCACATCCGCTTGCACACGGGACTCGCTCCAGCCATGACCACCCAGCTCTGGCGGACTGCCTATGCAGCGGCGGTCGCCTGTGACGGGATCCCACACGACGACTTGGCGGCAGCCCCTGCCGGTACGGTCACTGTTGGTGAAGAGGACGCGACCGTGGCGACAGCTGCGGACGGACCAGATGCCGCCTTCGATGCCGTCGAGCTGCGGGGAGAAGCGCTCGGGCGGGATGAGGTCCGGCGGATCCAGAGTCGACCTGAAGGGGGGTTCAACGAAGCTGGAGCTGAAGAACACGCCGACGATGGGGGGTTCCCGGTGGTGGGCGCAGAAGCGGCGGAGGAACTGGGGGTCGGCGACGATGCGGCGCCAGCGCTTGCAGACGGAGGAGACGCGGGGGAGGGAGGAAGGTCGCGGGGGGAGCCGCAGGAGTATCTCCATCAGGAGGTCGTCGTCCTCCATCGGCGCCCTGCGCGATGACGAAGAGGAGGTCGAGCCTACCGGCGTCGACGCCGCCGCGCCACTCGCCTGCATCCCCGACTTTCTCCGGCAGCGGCGGCGAAGCTGGGCGGAGCGCATCTCGGCGGCGTAC
>LR738712.1:749135244-749175932 GCA_902687465.1 Secale cereale | reverse complement strand
GAGAAAGATGGCGGCAAGGCGACCTAGTCGTAGGTCCGGTGCTCGTCGGCGGCAGTGCCACTCCTCCCTCACCACCATTCCGCGGATCTCCAAATTTCGCAGCATTTCCACTGTTACCGGTGTCCTCAATAGCGAGGATAACCCCGTCGTGCCCCAACAGGAGATGTTTTGTATATTCAACAAAAGGGCATGTTACAATTGTAACAACTTATTGCCAAAAGGCCATGTTTCAACCTCGCAAAACCTTTGCTGTAGAAAATTTTCGCAACAAGACCTCTGTGTAGAAATTTTTGACAACAAGATCTCTGTTGCAGAAAGTACTGCAACACCACTTTTGTTGCAAAGGGGACTGCTCACGTGGGCACATCAGAGCAAGTATAATAATGAGCTTATAGCCCGCTTAAATGACACTTTTGACTATGTGAAGAAGTAGGAGGAGCAGGCTCTCATGCAAGAGCCTAGTTATATACACATTCCTAGGTAAATTCAACCAAAGTGAAGAAAGAAATAAAGAGAAGATGAAAAAAAGTACTAGTATAAAAACCAAACTTATAGCCAACATCATTGTATGAGTGTATATAGATGATGGCTATAGATGACATGACAATTCCTTACAGCCATCAGCTGGGTATATTATTAACCATGCTCTCAGACGGTCATTTAGCTGGAGCTGCGGGCACGTGAGACAGAGCTGCGGGCGCGTGACGACATCGGCGCACGACACTCCTTCCATGAGAGACAGGGAGAGAGAGAGAGAGAGAGGGGGGGGGGGACGAGAAAGATGGCGGCAAGGCGACCTAGTCGTAGGTCCGGCGCTCGTCGGCGGCAGCGCCACTCCTCCCTCACCACCATTCCGCGGATCCCCAAATTTTGCAGCATTTCCACTGTTACCGGTGTCCTCAATAGCGAGGATAGCCCCGCCGTGCCCCAACAGGAGATGTTTTGTATATTCAACAAAAGGGCATGTTACAATTGTAACAACTTATTGCCAAAAGGCCATGTTTCAACCTCGCAAAACCTTCGCTGTAGAAAATTTTCGCAACAAGACCGCTGTGTAGAAATTTTTGACAACAAGATCTCTGTTGCAGAAAGTACTGCAACACCACTTTTGTTGCAAAGGGGGCTGCTCACGTGGGCACATCAGAGCAAGTATAATAATGAGCTTATAGCCCGCTTAAATGAATCTTTTGACTATGTGAAGAAGTAAGAGGAGTAGGCTCTCATGCAAGAGCCTAGTTATATACACATTCCTAGGTAAATTCAACAAAAGTGAAGAAAGAGATAAAGAGAAGATGAAAAAAAGTACTAGTATAAAAACCAAACTTATAGCCAACATCATTGTATGAGTGTATATAGATGATGGCTATAGATGACATGACAATTCCTTATAGCCATCAGCTGGGTATATTATTAACCATGCTCTCGGACGGTCATTTAGCGGGTCCATCCAATTGTGAGGAGGGGATCGATTGGGCAACACCACGGATCGATTAGTAAAAATGATAGTAATCGATTAAAGTGAAGAAAGCCGGTTGTGCTGAGTTTGAATAGGATGTCACGGGGAATTTGCGGTGCTAAATCGTAGTAACATATCTCCACAATCACAAAGCGGCAGCATCTTCCTCTTCCTTCGCCAAACGGAACCCTAGACCCCCAAAAAAAACTAGACGTGGGTGCTCAACCGATCTCCTGCACAACCTCTCGTGCCCCTGGTCCGCGATCATAGGCCGGCCGCGCGAGGGTGCCATGGACCAGACGGAATTGCCGGACGACGCGCTCGCGGGCATCCTCGGCCGCCTCCTGCCGCGCGACCTTGCCACATGCCGCTGTGTCCGCAAGGTGTGGCGCGCCATTGTGGACGCCAGCGGCCTGCTGCTCCCGCACGTCGTGCCGCTCACGCTGCACGACCTCTTCCTCAACTACAGCAACCACACGAGCCCGCGCTTCTTCGCCCGTCCCGTCGCCTCCACGCGGCAGCCGGCGGTCGACGGCGATCTCGGCTTCCTGCCTCACTACGGCAGCGGCTCCAGACGGATCGTCGACCACTGCAACGGCCTCTTGCTCTACCGCGACCGGAGGAGACTCTCCGTTGTTAACCCCGCCACGAGCCGTTGGGAGGACCTTTCCTGGGAGGACAATGACGGCTGCCATGACGCGTGCCTCGTGTTCGACCCTGCCGTGTCTATGCACTACGAGGTGTTCTCGGTCCGGCTCGAGCCCGGGGAGGTGATCATAGAGAACCCAGCCGAACCCGATCTGATTGGATGCCCACCGTCCCCGTGGATGTTAAATGTATTCTCATCTAGCACACGGCAGTGGCAGAAGAGGTTGTTTGTCCGCGAAGCCAAGGCTCCAAAGACAGTGACTAGTGTGCAACAACTAGATCCAGCAGAGCAAAGATCAATGTGGTGCCCTGGCAGTGTCTATTGGCGAGGATCACTCTACCTGCTGCATTGCTGTGGTTTGTTTGTTGTGAGGTATATACACATCATATATAGCACATCTCTGAAAGGCCACCTTTTCAACACACTAGTGGTTGGGGCGCACCTTGGTGCGCCTCCTGAGAGGAAGCTGGGGCGGTGCTAGGTTGGATGCGCTCCTTTCACTTTCTTCCTTGTACTATGTAGTGTTATTGGATTAGAATTAGAGGTGGCTCGTTCTACACAGAAGAAACACAAGATGGATGGGCACATCAACAACTACCAATTCAACCCAAGTACAACATCTTGGAGTGCCACGACTCGTCTCTTGTAGGATCGTTCTGAAATTCTCAATCTCAATTTGAATTACAATTTCTTCGTATCAAATGACGATTATAATATCATTCACAGATAAAATCTCAACAAGGAAGAGAGAGGGGAACGATAAGTTGCTTAGCTCGAATATGAGCTAGTAATAGTACCCGCCGGCTCCGTGGTGCGCCATTGGCATGGGCACAAAGGTGTTCGACTCATTTTCGCTGCTGTCGACGGCAAGCCCATTGAGGCCGGCCTGCCCCTGCATCCCTCCCTGCTAGTACTGCGCCCACATCTGTTGCTCCTGCGCCAGCACTCTTGCTTCGTCTCCATCTTTGTCATCTTATAAGAGGTGGACACTCCTACCAGCGCCATCTCCTATACCTATTAATCCAGCAAATTATAAGGAACATTGCACTCATATCAATGAAACTAACAACTATTCTATTAGTTTTTTCCAAAAAAAAGGAACAAGTATGTGGCCACACAAGGACGTAAGCATTTTATGTGAGCACTCTTCTTCGGGCCACAAGCAGACCATTCCAGCATCCCACAACCAAACACAATGGATGTGTATACATATCACTATAAAGGGGTATGCACGGTTACGGGGAGAAATGAGAGTAATTAACCATGATATAACCTAACCAAGAGCTGTCATAAGAGTTATATCACTAGCTAGTCCTATTTTTTAGGGGCAGAGCAAATTGTCCAACAAATAAATCACCCGTATATACAAGTATGCAACGAATTAGACCAAGTTACTAACTCTATGACATAACTCCCAAACCTAGTGACATTTCAGGAGCAGAGCAAATTGTCCGAAAATAAGTCAATCAATACAAGTATGTAACGAGTTAGACCAAGTTACTAAGTCTATCATACACCTCATATTTGAACCAAGCATGTGTGTGCAATAATACAATTTATTTCTATCAAAAGTGTCTCAATATGCTCTAATTTATCTCAAATTACATCATTGGACTCATAAACTGAAATAGATAACTTGCCCTTACTCATGACCAGTCAAAGCATATAAAAATTGGTGTGAGTTAAGCTATACCTCAAGCTCCATATCATGATCTGAAAACTAGTGCATGGTAGCCTGTGACCCATGTGCGAAAGAACAATCCGCGGAGTTCTTTAAATCCTTCCACTACTATAATTCCTCGCCGGTCCTTGAAAGCCAGCGAATAACATTTGATTGGTGAGAAACACAAGCTATAACAACACACATAATAAGTGACTCAAATCATTTTTACGGTTGCTGATCAAAATGGTACACACAATGCCACCCTCTCATTCAGTTAGTAAACCAGAAACCAAATCACTGACACGACACAGACGACCACAACATGTATTCCTAGAACACATGCATTACACATGGCGGGGTCACAATTACAATGAAGTGGATTATGCAATCAAAAGGCAGTAGAGTTTGTGGCATACATGTACCGATGGCTCGAGATGGTGCCCGTTTGCCCGCCATCAGAGATCTTGACCTACAGCCAGGCATTCACACTGACTGAAGGAACATCAAAGCAGCAGACTTGCAGCCCAATGGGAATCAAGGTATTGTCATGGTACCTTCCTATGACAATAATTAGCATTTCTGATCTATGACCACCACGTTGAGGTTGCATCTCAGGTTCTCCTGCCACAGAGAAGGAGCTTCACAAACAGAGCAAACCAAATTTGTTGAATCGAATAGGGAGAGTGGGATAGAGGCACGAGGAGAAGAGGGGCGAGAGCACCTTGGTCACGGCCGCCGTGCCTGTCGTCCGTGCGTGGAGCTGCCCATGCCCATCAACCACGCGAGCATAAGTACACTGGAGGCCGTGCTTGGTCGCAACCAGCTAGAAGGCTTGACGACAACGATGACCTGCTTGAGGAAACCGATCGCATTAGGAAAGAAAGCAAATCATACCTGCGTGAGTAACAGCAAGGCAACACCCAAATCGAATCGAACCAAGGGGAGAAGAAGAGGGCCGTGAGAGGACCTTGTCGACAGCCAGGCTCTTAACATCACAGGGCACGGCCGCGTCGTCGCCGGAGAAGACCACGCAGAGCAGACTGACTCCTCTCCCGACGCACGACCGGGGAGAAGGCCCAGATCAATGGAGCACCGTTGTGATGCGGTTGGAGAGGTGGCTGCACAAGAGCAGGGGATCAAGGAGGTCCTGGTTGTCCTCGAACTCAACATTAGCTAGCCAATGCCATCCTCAACATATTCCTGATCATAGAAACCATATATATTTTTCAGAAAGTTGCTACAAGAAAATCAATAAATTGTGGAGTGACTATATAACAATCTCAATCTCGGCTTTCTAAATTTACCTAACACAAAGGATGAGAAATAGCAATCTCAAGAAGCACATGCAGTGCATTATAATCTCGACAAATAAGGAAGAACGATTGTTTCACCTCTAGTGTTCAACATTACAGTTGTCACAAGTTGTGCAAGCATGACAAGCTCACTACTGACTATAGTCTCTGTGCATTGCGTTTCTGAAACTAAATGCACATTACTGTACTTCACGTGGCTCGCCTCGGTAATCATAAGTTTCTCCTGCAAATGCCTAAGCAAAACCTATCGGACGAGGAACACACAGTCAGCAAAAGGTTAACTTGGACCCCGGCCACTTCCGACTTAGTTCAGAACAAAAACAGAATGAGACATAATAAGCAGCAAAGAGGATATGAACATGTTCAGGCTTTCTGAATGAACACGCTACTCAACTGTAGTTAATATATAGCAGATCAATATCTAAAAATACTTGCCAAAACATGCCAACCAAAATAAAGAGGTAGCAAGCCTATTTAATTCAATGAACAGTCACAAAGTTTTACTAAATAATGGCAGTTCTGACTGCTGCTTAAGATGGAGCATAGTGTGATGATGCAGCGACAACCTCATAAACTCGAGCATACACCAGCAACCTATAAATGAAATGTGAACCAAAACAAAGTATACTTGCTTCAAACGACAGAACATACCTGAACATTCATTTATCCATATCTCTCCTCAGAAATTTTCCTCGCCAGATATGCACACACCATGTGTGAGATCTCCTTGAAAAGAAAAATATATGCCTCTCATATTTCCTCCTGTCTAGTACAGAACCTGACCATAGAATATGATGAAAAATTCAGACTTTCCATACTGCATATTCATGCTAAAACCAGTTGCTCACATAATTCAGGTAAAGTGTACATTCAAATACATCCCTACAGGAAAATAAAAGCCTGGAAAGCACACATTTTAGTGAACATGTTTCAGCATTCTTTTCTACTCGCATTCGGAAAGGGTCAACGAGAACATAAGAAAACCTAAAAATAACCTCACGATCAAACAAAATATACACAATTTAATAATTTTTGTGTTTCTTTATACTTCTATTCACCCCATGGATTCTTATTAATCTCAAAATCATGTTCACTAAAACGTGTGAGCATAAACAAGCTATGCAAGGCCATATGGCGACAGTTACAACAGATTATTCCATCAACCAACTGCACTCATCACTTGCAGATTAAAGTTACAAGAAACTATCTGCAATAACCACTTACTGTGCTCACACCTATTCCATCGACATGATAATCTAAATTGTAAAAAATGCATAAAATGGTCAATAAGAACCCCTTCACATACCTCCACATGCTTTTCTCCAAATCATGTACGTGTACCGACTCTGACATCGATGATGGAATGTAATAGTACCTGGTAGTAGAAGAGGTCAGATTAAACATTAACGCACCAATTTGTGCTTGGAAGTCAAGCTCATTAATAAATCACAGTGGATATGCAACACGCCAATAACAGCTAATTCTTGACCCAATTGATCCTCAGATAAATGATGGAATATAAATGTAAAACTGGTAGTAGAAGGCAGGTTAAGTATTGACACACCAATTTGTGCTTGGAAGTCAGAACCATGAATAAAGTACAGTGGATATGCAACACGCCAATACAAGCTAATTCTTGACCCAATTGATCCTGACATAAATGATTGAATGTAAATGTAAAACTGGTAGTAAAAGAAGTCAGATTAAGTATTAACACACCAATTTGTGCTTGGAAGTCAGAACCATGAATAAAGTACAGTGCATATGCAATTCGCCAATACCAGCTAATCCTTGACCGGAACTTTATTTTTGTCAGTGACGACCATGACAGATCAAACAAAATGGAAACCAAAGCAGGTTGTTGGGACTAATTTTCTGAAGAATGAAATCACATGGCTTACATAGACCACTACTTCCCTGCCAGCCTTCTGGGATTTTCATCAAATGCCTTGTAGGGGTACATAATCAAAATCTGCAAAAGCAAAGATGATAAATTCTGGGAGCAGGGCACTCGAAAGAGGAAAACAAAGCAAGTAATGAGGTTGGGAAAATGTTCTGCATCATTTGTTTGTGCTTCGACAAGAGCAGCAGCGCGAGCTCCGTAACTGAGAAAGGGACGCACGAGAAGGAGAAGTGCATTGGGTGAAGCGCTGCAGCAGTCGTCTGGCACCACGAGGACCACCATAGCATAAGCATCGATCACCCTGCAAGCAGAACAGAGGGTTGAAATATCTGAATCAAAAGCAAACTCAATGAATCGTTAACTGTAAAATACTCTGAAGAATGTTCAGCCTTTTTCTACAGAGGAGCCTGAACATCTATTTGTTTTGCTACTTTGCCTGGTAGAGAGAAAGAGAGGGGAGAAAGGAGGTGACGTGCGTGGGGAGGCGAAGTTGGTTGGAGCATATCTAGCGACCTATTCCTTCTGGACGAAGGATAAGAGCAGTGGTTGAGCAGTGGTTGACCATCCCTACATTTTTTTCTCCATGGTAAAAATCTAACTCTCCCGCACAGTGCATGTTGCCAACGTGGACACGGTGAGCGAGCGCTCCTTGCGCGACCATTAAAGTGTTTAATGTACTATCAATTCTCTATATATGTCACGGACAATTTTCTCAACATATTTTTGCGAACGAGCTTACTGTTAGAATAAATCTGAGGCGCTCCGTCGATCTACCGAGGACCAAGCTATCACGCAAGCATGACACCGAGATTTGTTAATGAGGTTCACCATCATGGCTATATCCCCGGGGCCTGTGACACCGTCACAATACCGCACCCCGACTGCCCGGGCGCCGGCACACGCCGCCGGCTCCCCCGCGTGCCCGTGCTATTATGTTGGCATAGGTTACATCGTGTGTCTACCCTCGCTATATAAGAGAGGCCTAGGATACAAGTGTCCTACTAGGACACGACTCCATATCCTATCTAAACACAATACTACTCAGAGTCCAACTGTAACCTACCTTGTACACTATATTCAAGAGAATTCTAACACTTACCATTATTTTTTGCAGGTTATCTTTGTCAGCCAGGAAATACCGAGTGATACAAACCCCAATAAATATCGATGAATGTAAAAAAGCACAGCCTTAAATTGGGAAATCGGAGAAGGGCGTGTACTTTGCATCAATGCATGTTAGTTTTCGACTTCAGGTTTGGACACTCATGGAATCAAGTGAACGGGTAGATTGGGTGTCGAAGAACATTATCGATCTTAAGGCATGTGCAACTGTAAATTCGCATGGATTGCACAGTATGGAAGGAACCCTAAAAACTTGGATTTTAGATGGTGATGATGATGTAGATGGCAACAACGCAAGGACAATGATAGAAAATTTGGATTGGGACTCGGACGATGATAGCATTGTGAATATTGAGTATGCTTATGAAGGTATCTGCAATGATATCCACTTTCTCGGGTTTCACCCCTACAAAGAAGTTATTTTCTTGGGGTTAGCATCATCCCAAGGCGGAGTAGGAGTGGCTTGTCATTTGAACTAGTGGTTGGGGCGCCACCCTATGACGCCGCTTGAGACGAAGCTGTGCACATATTTTCATTTAAAAAAAATACATAGAGTCCTCTTCTCCGTCTAAAAGAAAATCTCAGAAAAAAAAATCCTCACCTTCATCTAAAAAAGAAGTAAAAAGGAAAAAAATACCACCACTTTGCATAACCCTCCATTTAAAAAATACCGGAGGTCCCACCTTCATCTAAAAAGAAAAAATATATTAAAAAACAATTTACACCTTTATCTAAAAAACTCCAAAAGATTTCTCACCGCGGCCAACCAGCTTGCGCCACATGGCATAGCTGGTTGGCCGCCCTTCACGCGTAGCTTAATGGGTTTAATAGCTCAAAATTTCAGTATCTAGGCATACTAAGCCAACACACTTACTGGCTTGGCATACAAGGATCGTTTCCATACGCCCCTTGCATTAGTGGGCATCTTCTAAAAAGCTTCAGAGAGTAGTGTAAATAATGCATGGCACCCTGGTCTTTTGGTCCTTTTTTCTGTTTATGATTATTTCCATAAAGAATACCCTGTATGTATGTCACTCTAACTTATTTGATCACTTTCCAGCCATTGTTCTTTTTTTTTTCTGTTACAGTATCTATAAAGCCTCTCTGTTGACTGAACTACACATGTATATGGTATCATACAAAAGTTAACTTAACCCAACAGTATTTATCCCAGCGATTCGAAATAAAAAAGGTTAGCTACTTATCGCAATGACACCAAAGGCCGAATGCCGAGCCGGCAAAATCAGAGGCCCTGTGCAAAACTTTAAAATAGGACCTATCTGGTGTTTAAAAACAACATAAATAAAGCTATAATAACATAAAGATCACAACATCTTACATACAAATTGGAAATATCAAGAATCGTATCAATTTTTGGTTGTATAGTCTCCAGTTAAACAACATCATTCTTTTAGTGTTCTTTGTAATAAAATCTTCAATAATATCCTATAATCAATCTTCTCTAATACATATTTTCTATGTTAAACCCTTGCTTTTTTGTTTGTCTCTTCTTATGCTTTTGGTAACCAGATTCATGTCTTCTAAGTGAAGACACGACTTGGATTTTGCAAAACCAGACCCCCAATAGATGATTAGAATAAAATTAGCTGCTAGTGCAAGGTTTTAGGAAAACTAAATAGCAGGCGAAATTCAAGTTCACAGTCAAAGCCTCACAAGATCTCCGGTTATTGACGAACACGGGGCGACAACATTTGAGAGATGAGAAATTGGAGATGGCTTGAACAGGAACTTTACCTATCGGCGGACAGAAGATAAGAAGAATCCCTCGTCTCGATCCCTCGCTGACGATTCCTGCCTTACTGGTCAACTGGTTCTCCCTCGTCTAGATCCCTCGTTTGACAGAAGAATCGCGATCTAATCTGCGTCGATGGCCGCCGAAGGAAGACACGAAGAGACGGCCGCTCCTCGCTTTGTTTAGATTGCTGGAGCCTGGAGGCGCTCGACAGGAGACGATCGAGGGCCTGCTTCTGTGCTTCAGGCGCGCAGCGGCCCAGAGGGCAGACGCCCATCTATGAATGAGCATTTCAAGAAAATGGGCTTAGCCTAGTCGATGAACTGCGTCAAAAAAAAAAAAATTCTGGGGCCCCTGGAATCGGTGGGCCCTGTGCGGACGCACATGCTGCACCCCCATGGGCTCGGGCCTGAGGCCGATGCACACCAGCCTCAAATATTTTTATATCCGAGACATATACCTATATAATTTGTGTTTTGAATAAACTTTTAAGACGCGCCATGCTTATGTTTAAGATTAAGATGTTTATATTGTTATATAGATCTTCCTCCAACTCATTAATGGAAAAAATATATTCAAGCAAAGTTGTGGAACCAAAATAAGATCTTCTTACAAACGTCGTTAACACTTGTAGCTGGTTCGAATTTTGCATACGCAATAAACTCACCCATTAATCATGAGATACATGTGCAAAATTTGCCGTGTTTAATTTTAGTCTTTTTGCGGTTAATTTTACACTTTATTGTTCAGATACATTGTGAAGTGAGGACACATATAGTCATACAGAAAGTATGAAGTATGGCTTTACTGAAATGAAAATTTGAGGGTGGCCATAACGAGATTGTAGAGCTCAGTTGGATAGTGATACAAAAAGTATCAAACATAATTTTATTGGATTCAAATTTGGACTGATGAGGACTAATGTTTTGGATTCCGCATGCAAAAAGAATCTCATGGGGGACATCAAATTTTTCAGTTACCGCGTAACTAATAAATAACAAATGGTGAACTGTTCTTTTGGATGAATTTTGAATATAACCAAATTTTCTGCTCGGTAACCAAATTCCACATGGTGACTATAACAACATTACAGAGTAGCCGTTAGATCAATATTTTTATACTACACACGGTCTATAACATAGCAATGATGTTGAAATGGTACATGATAATTCAAAATGCAAGCTCCACCTTACTAATAGAGGGTGACTATATACATTTAAAGTGCTATAGTCAAGTGAAACATCTTTATGACAAAAAATAGAAGATGAAGGGCCTACTGGTTGGAGATCCTGATGCACTAGTAGAAAACGGGGCAATGGTCCAGCCCATTAGTCCCGGTTCAATCAAGAACCGGGACCAATGGGGGCATTGGACCCGGTTCGTGAGCCCAGGGGGCCGGCCAGGCCACGTGTGCCATTGGTCCCGGTTCATCCCTCCCGTTCTATTCGCTTGAGCAACCTATACAAATAACACATCACTTAGAATGCGTCTGAACAATGTATGAAGAAATAGAAATGCTAGAACGCATCAGCAACACTTCTTCCACGTGTTCACCATGATAGAATTGGGAAGAAAATTCAAGTCTCACCCCCACCTGAAATCAGGGGGGAGGGAGAGATTAGATGTTTTATGATTTGTGAATGCCACATATCATCCATCAGGATGGGTCTCACCTGCATTATATGAGACCTGGTCTCATATATTTTTTTTCCCTTCAGATGGTTATTGCTGCCGTTTGGGTTGCAGAAGTTTCCATTTGGAGTTTTGAGACCATTGAGCTAACTTGTTCAGTTACACAATCCAACATTTTGTACCAATAATTCGTGTCATGCATGCCAAAATGATCTATAGTTCTATACTATACCCACACAAATCTGAGTTCACATAAGACAAGTTTCAAAGAACGGCAATAGACAAGCGAGTGAGCAATAATACAATGTGTTATGTTATTTTCTAAATAATAATATCCAATACAACAACGGTACTTCATGAAGCAGCCAAAGAAAATAAAATCAGATCATGGAATTTAAATTGGCAGTCCAACACTTGCCAATCAAAAACCATCGGAAATAACTATATTTTTGCTGCGATTGACATGTAAATGCATGTTATTACCTGCAGCAGCAGCAGGAAAGAAACTTTTGAATGGATATGGATAGATAGTGGACAACCGATTATCGGGGTTGCTTTTAAAGATCTCCTCAAACTGCAATGACTCGAGATGAACCATGAAGATGCCCCTAGATGTTGACAGAAATGCCACATTATCATCCCCAGCAATAAACATCACTCTTTTGATCCACTCCCCTGATTTCAGAGGGAGAAGCTTGCGCAACTCGAAAGTTCGTCCCGGCATCCACCCAGCAACACCGTCAAAATTAGTCGTCCTTCTCTCCCATAGTTGTGCTCTGTAGGATTCCGACACGACGATGAAACCAAGCGTGCCACCCAGAGTACTCAAAAAGAGTTCCTGATACTGATAGTCGGTGACGCATGCGTCTGGTGGCACCTGGATCACGGCTAGGCTCTGTCTATCAAAATTAAGCTGGTCCCACCTGTCTTCTCTGGCACCTTGATTGTCATGCATGAAGCGGGGACGTAAGGGGGGGAAACGGAACCTGACTGCGTGCGGTGAGTGAGGTGGGATAGGGGTGGGGATGGTGTGACGAAAAAAAACCGGTTGAAAAAAAACCAGACGAGGTGGGACGAAAAAACCCTGGAACAAAGACTACCAACTGCTCCATTAGGAGTAAAGATAATACGCATTGTGCTGCACAAGCAAAGCATGCGTGCACACAGCCGCCCTTCCATGGCTGACATGTGAATGTACACGCATTTTAAATTTTTAATCATTTACCTTCCTTTGTACAAATCAATTAAGAACTAATAGTGGCTCAACTTGCTAGAGTCCTGGCTTAGCAGAGTGAGGTTTGGGGTTCGATTCCTCTCACCTACGCATTTTTTAATTTTATTTCCTCTCTGTTTCTTTCTTCTACAGACAGGTGGGACCAGCTAGGTAGAGAAAGAGAGTGGGCTGACAAGGTGCCGTTTGACCGGTCAACTAAAGAAAATATGAAGCTATACAATGTGACAGTGACCGTATAATCACGGGAGTCACGGCCGTGACTACCGCGAAAGCACAACCGTGACTCTCGTGGAAACAAAACCATGACTCTCGCAAAAGAAAGCAGAAAACGTGTTTTTTTTTCGTTTCCAAGATGCACTGCTGTGACTCTTGCGAAAGCACAACCGTGTCTCTTGCGAAAGCAAAACCGTGAATCTCGCGAAAGGAAAAAAAACAGAAAACGTGTTTTTTCTGTTTCCGAGAGGCACGGCCGTGACTCTCGCGAAAGCACAACCGTGCCTCTCACGAAAGCAAAACCGTGACTCTCATGAAAGGAAAAAAAAAACAGAAAAAGCGTTTTTTTCATTTTCGAGAGGCACGGCCGTGACTCCCGTGAAAGCACAACCGTGCCTCACGCGGAAGCAAAACCGTGACTCTTGCCGTTTTTTCGCAAAAAAAATTATTTTTTTATCGAAAAGCTAAGGAAGACCAGTGGAAAACCAAAACGTCGAAAAAACCCAGACAAAACCGTTTAAAAAGCGGAAAGCGCATGCGAAAAAAAAATCCAAAGAGAGTACCCAGAGTGCAACACGTGGCGAATGGCTGAGAGCACGCCAAGTGGCGCTGATCACTACGAGGCTCCGGAAGGAGCGCTCGTTAACTAGTTGCTCCGGATATATAGTACTATGTGATTCCTCGAATAGTATGTCTTTCTCAATGTGATCAACCCTTCTAAGGTAATATTGCATGGTGCACAACATCTTGTCAGTTGCAGAAACACATATATATGGAGATAATAAAAATTCAAACATCCAAAGCAGTTTCACCGTCTAAATTGTGCTCCCTACATTCCTAAATATTTGTCTTTTAAAGATTTCAACAAGTGACTACATACAAAGCAAAATGAGTGAATCTACACTCTAAAATATGTCTACGTACATTCGTATATTGTAGCCCATTAAAAATGTCTAGAAAGACAAATATTTACGAACGGAGGGAGTAGTTCTTGGGAACTTTGAAAGATAAAAGTAATGCTGACATGCTAGTAGAGAGCATAGTGAACACAATACAGTTGCAACATCCGCCGGTGATCTTCTCTAGAAAAATATAAGCATAGAAATTTTCTCACGCGCTGATACGTCTTCAACGTATCTACTTTTCCAAACACTTTTGCTCTTATTTTGGACTGTAACTTGCATGATTTGAATGGAACTAACCCGGACTGACGCTATTTTCAGCAGAACTGCCATGGTGTTATTTTTATGCAGAAATAAAAATTCTCAGAATAACCTGAAAATCAACGGAGAATTATTTTGAAATATATAAAAAATACCGGTGGAAGAATCCAGACCAGGGGGGCCACACCCTGTCCACGAGGGTGGGGGGCGCGCCCCCCCTGAGCGCGCCCCCTGTCTCGTGGGCCCCCTGACGCTCCACTGACCTCAGCTCCGACTCCATATATTCACGTCCGGGGAGAAAAAAACCTAATAGAAGGATTCATCGCGTTTTACGATACAAAGCCGCCGCCAAGCCCTAATCTCTCTCAGGAGGGCTGATCTGGAGTCCGTTCGGGGCTCCGGAGAGTGGAGATCGTCGCCGTCGTCATCATCAACCTTCCTCCATCACCAATTCCATGATGCTCACCGACGTGCGTGAGTAATCCCATCGTAGGCTTGCTGGACGGTGATGGGTTGGATGAGATTTACCATGTAATCGAGTTAGTTTTGTTAGAGTTTGATCCCTAGTATCCATTATGTTCTAAGATTGATGTTGCTATGACTTTGCCATGCTTAATGCTTGTCACTAGGGCCCGAGTGCCATGATTTCAAATCTGAAGCTATTATATTTTCATGAATATATGTTAGTTCTTAATCCTATCTTGTAAGTCAATAGTCACCTACTATGTGTTATGATCCGGCAACTCCGAAGTGACAATAATCGGGACCACTCTCGGTGATGACCGTAGTTTGAGGAGTTCATGTATTCACTAAGTGTTAATGCTTTGGTCCGGTACTCTATTAAAAGGAGGCCTTAATATCCCTTAGTTTCCAATAGGACCCCGTTGCCACGGGACGGTAGGACAAAACATGTCATTCAAGTTCTTTTCCATAACCACGTATGACTATATTCGGAATACATGCCTACATTACATTGATGAACTGGAACTAGTTCTGTGTCACCCTATGATATAAATATTACATGAGGAATCGCATCCGACATAATTATCCATCACTGATCCAATGCATACGAGCTTTTCACATATTGCTTGTTGCTTAGTTACTTTTCTGCTGCTAACACATACATTGATCGCTGACAGCAAGAAAACAGCGACAGTTCCTAGGCAACTTAGCAAACATCCTGAATCTGTCGGCTGCGCAATTAAGAGCAGAAGAGTCCCTCCGGTTCTATTCGCTTGAGCAACCTATACAAATAACACATTACTTAGAATGCATCCGAACAATGTATGAAGAAATAGAAATTCTAGAACGCATCAGAAACACATCTTCCACGTGGTCACCATGATAGAATTGGGAAGAAAAATCAAGTTTATCCAGGCTTTACATCACCCGGTTTATTATTTATGTTAAAAGGAAAAACTAGTGCATGGGGTCCTGCTTACAAATTCTGGAAGCACTGCTATTACAGATAAGAGAAAACACATAGAAAGTTCATATCACCAAACCCAGCTGAACGAGATAGCAAACTGTAGTCAGGTGCTTGAGAGAGCTGAACTACATAACATCCAGGATAGAACCGAAATCCATAAGCGCATATAAATTAACAGCCAAGATCAGTATTCTCATTGATGCGTTGTGCCGCCTGCTCCACCTTCACCTTGTCTCCGCTCATCAAGATTACTCAGTCCTGCATGAATAATGAAATGGTTTACAGAAGCATTGATCAACTTTCAACGATCGCTAGGTTGACAAACAAGTTTGTTTACAGTAGCATTTAATTTACAATTAATATTCAATAAAGACAGCACAGTAGCTCCAAACCTTCCAATTTCCTATACCAACCAAGGTGACAGGGTAGCTCATGATTTCAATGTTTAAGCTAGTTTATCTTCTACATTAAATTATTCTTTCCGAGAAGCAACTACTAATACTTCAAAAAAAGAAAGTCCCAAACTGTTGTATCTTCACAGTTTATAGCAAAAATTACTACGTCGATAGGGCTTCCATTGAGCTAGAAGTGCACTGATTTCCACAGAGCAAGGTCCTGGCGGTGATGAGTGATGACTGGTGGCTGATAGCAAACTACCTGGGAGACAATAACCTTATCTCGAGGTTTCAGGCTCAAGACACTGCCACCCTGAACCAGAATCACTCGAGGGGATGCCCACTCATGCAAGTTTAGCATTGAGTCATGATGTTGCAGTGCATTCATTTGCAATAACTTAGATAGGTAAAAATCTGCAGTTCTAAATTAAGGCCAACAGAGCCTTTTGTTCTGATGTTTCTGTTAGAGGCAGGGTTAGTGATGCTGCAAAACCTGTGTTGTGTAACTACGTATGCGTGGGCTGCAATTGATAGAGCAACAGACTAAGTAATACTAACTTAGGATGGTTATTGACTTATTATTGCTCATTTTGATTGCGCACGTTTGCATTTAGAGTTTGAGACTTTTGAGTCACGATGCAGTTATTATGTTAACTTGTTCAGTTACACAATCCAGCATTTTGTACCAATAAAAGATTAGTTGTTCAGATTGTTGCCAATTTCCAACTATTACATATCTCGTGCATGCCACAATGATCTGTACCATACCCATACAAATATGAAATTACATAATGCAAGTTTCAAACATCGGCAATAGGCAAGTGAGTGAGCAATATAATATGATCTGCTATGTTATTGTTCTGAATAATAATATCGAATATAACACGGTACTTCGTCAAGCAGACAAAGAAATAGTAATAATTGATATATAAAGGAAATTAAATGGCTAGTCCAACAGTCGTGAAACAAAACCATCAGAAATAACTATATTTTTGCTGTGATTGCCATGTAAATGCATGTTATTACCTGCAGCAGCAGCAGCAAAGAAACTTTTGAATGGATATGGATAGATAGTGGACAGCCGATTATCGGGGTTGCTTTTAAAGATCTCCTCAAACTGCAATGACTCGAGATGAACCATGAAGATGCCCCTAGATGTTGACAGAAATGCCACATTATCATCCCCAGCAATAAACATCACTCTTTTGATCCATTCCCCTGATTTCAGAGGGAGAAGCTTGCGCAACTCGAAAGTTCGTCCCCGCATCCACCCAGCAACACTGTCAAAATTGGTCGTCCTCTCCCATAGTTGTGCTCTGTAGGATTCCGACACGACGATGAAACCAAGCATGCCACCCAGAGTACTCAAAAAGAGTTCGTGATAGTCGGTGACGCATGCGTCTGGTGGCACCTCGATCACGGCTAGGCTCTGTCTATCGAAATTAAGCTCGAGGATACCCGCCAGAGGGCCAAAGATAAACCAGCACAGGGAATTGCCAAGCAGGATGCTTCGACTGGGAAGACAAGACGGGGTATCAAATGGAAGCAAGGTTGAGATGGGAGCGGCCCAGGCTCCCATCTCCGACGAGTAGACACAGGCTCGTGCCACGCCCTCGCTGGTGCACGCCAAGACCACCTTGAAGGGGCTCCAATGGCAGGCACCGTGCACGTGGCCCTCGTCGCCGGCAACACAGAGCACATCCGCTTGCACACGGGACTCGCTCCAGCCATGACCACCCAGCTCTGGTGGACTGCCTATGCAGCGGCGGTCGCCTGTGACGGGATCCCACACGACGACTTGGCGGCAGCCCCTGCCGGTACGGTCACTGTTGGTGAAGAGGACGCGACCGTGGCGACAGCTGCGGACGGACCAGATGCCGCCTTCGATGCCGTCGAGCTGCGGGGAGAAGCGCTCGGGCGGGATGAGGTCCGGCGGATCCAGAGTCGACCTGAAGGGGGGTTCAACGAAGCTGGAGCTGAAGAACACGCCGACGATGGGGGGTTCCCGGTGGTGGGCGCAGAAGCGGCGGAGGAACTGGGGGTCGGCGACGATGCGGCGCCAGCGCTTGCAGACGGAGGAGACGCGGGGGAGGGAGGAAGGTCGCGGGGGGAGCCGCAGGAGTATCTCCATCAGGAGGTCGTCGTCCTCCATCGGCGCCCTGCGCGATGACGAAGAGGAGGTCGAGCCTACCGGCGTCGACGCCGCCGCGCCACTCGCCTGCATCCCCGACTTTCTCCGGCAGCGGCGGCGAAGCTGGGCGGAGCGCATCTCGGCGGCGTACCGCGATGAGGTACCCTAGTGGGCCGAATTTTTAGGCCGCGATAAATACGTTTATCTTGGGCTGCACCGAGAGGGCCCAGGCCAGGACAACCGCCACACTGACGCTGCATTTAGGTCACATCGACCCTTAAAAAGAAAAACTAGCACACTTCCTCTCAGAAAAAAAAATCAACCCTCACGCACTATAGTTCAGTGAACTTGGCAGGCGAGCGCCGATGCCCCACCATGAGAAGAGGAGAGGCATGTAGGTCATGTAACGCCGGTAACGACATGTGTCATGTATTGAGGTCCCACCATGGCAGCGAGACCCAAGGGCCCCGCTTTCTCCATGGAGGTTCCGTTGATATCATTTCCTCACCCTCATTCTAGTTCCTGAGAAAAAGGCCTACAACCCATTTCAGATTGTGCAACAACAGCGATATATGCGTGTCAAGTGCTCCTTGGAAGCAGCGTTTTGCGGTTGACTGCAAGGATCGTGCGGTGCTAGTGGCGAGGTTGACTAGTCCCGCAATTTCCTCTTCCCCCTTTCTCGGTAGCTTTGACTTGCCGAGGCCATGGATGACGGTATCTCTTATGCCGTTGTTTGGCTGATGCCCCATTCTATTTTGGTATTTCTGTAGTTCTACTCGTATTCAATTTGCTCTTGTAGCTTTCCCTTTACACTCGGGTGTCCATGGGATGCGGTGGTGCATTTTAGTGTGGCGTGCCCCACGACAAGGCGGTTCTGTTTAGCGGTGTTTTTCCTGTCAACTGTGAGATGGAGCTGCGGGCACGTGACGGCATCGGCGCACGACGCTCCTTCCATGAGAGACAGGGAGAGAGAGAGAGAGGGGGGGGGGGGCGAGAAAGATGGCGGCAAGGCGACCTAGTCGTAGGTCCGGTGCTCGTCGGCGGCAGTGCCACTCCTCCCTCACCACCATTCCGCGGATCTCCAAATTTTGCAGCATTTCCACTGTTACCGGTGTCCTCAATAGCGAGGATAACCCCGTCGTGCCCCAACAGGAGATGTTTTGTATATTCAACAAAAGGGCATGTTACAATTGTAACAACTTATTGCCAAAAGGCCATGTTTCAACCTCGCAAAACCTTTGCTGTAGAAAATTTTCGCAACAAGACCTCTGTGTAGAAATTTTTGACAACAAGATCTCTGTTGCAGAAAGTACTGCAACATCACTTTTGTTGCAAAGGGGGCTGCTCACGTGGGCACATCAGAGCAAGTATAATAATGAGCTTATAGCCCGCTTAAATGACACTTTTGACTATGTGAAGAAGTAGGAGGAGCAGGCTCTCATGCAAGAGCCTAGTTATATACACATTCCTAGGTAAATTCAACCAAAGTGAAGAAAGAAATAAAGAGAAGATGAAAAAAAGTACTAGTATAAAAACCAAACTTATAGCCAACATCATTGTATGAGTGTATATAGATGATGGCTATAGATGACATGACAATTCCTTACAGCCATCAGCTGGGTATATTATTAACCATGCTCTCAGACGGTCATTTAGCTGGAGCTGCGGGCACGTGAGACAGAGCTGCGGGCGCGTGACGACATCGGCGCACGACACTCCTTCCATGAGAGACAGGGAGAGAGAGAGAGAGAGGGGGGGGGGACGAGAAAGATGGCGGCAAGGCGACCTAGTCGTAGGTCCGGCGCTCGTCGGCGGCAGCGCCACTCCTCCCTCACCACCATTCCGCGGATCCCCAAATTTTGCAGCATTTCCACTGTTACCGGTGTCCTCAATAGCGAGGATAGCCCCGCCGTGCCCCAACAGGAGATGTTTTGTATATTCAACAAAAGGGCATGTTACAATTGTAACAACTTATTGCCAAAAGGCCATGTTTCAACCTCGCAAAACCTTTGCTGTAGAAAATTTTTGCAACAAGACCGCAGTGTAGAAATTTTTGACAACAAGATCTCTGTTGCAGAAAGTACTGCAACACCACTTTTGTTGCAAAGGGGGCTGCTCACGTGGGCACATCAGAGCAAGTATAATAATGAGCTTATAGCCCGCTTAAATGAATCTTTTGACTATGTGAAGAAGTAAGAGGAGTAGGCTCTCATGCAAGAGCCTAGTTATATACACATTCCTAGGTAAATTCAACAAAAGTGAAGAAAGAGATAAAGAGAAGATGAAAAAAAGTACTAGTATAAAAACCAAACTTATAGCCAACATCATTGTATGAGTGTATATAGATGATGGCTATAGATGACATGACAATTCCTTATAGCCATCAGCTGGGTATATTATTAACCATGCTCTCGGACGGTCATTCAGCGGGTCCATCCAATTGTGAGGAGGGGATCGATTGGGCAACACCACGGATCGATTAGTAAAAATGATAGTAATCGATTAAAGTGAAGAAAGCCGGTTGTGCTGAGTTTGAATAGGATGTCACGGGGAATTTGCGGTGCTAAATCGTAGTAACATATCTCCACAATCACAAAGCGGCATCATCTTCCTCTTCCTTCGCCAAACAGAACCCTAGACCCCCGAAAAAAAACTAGACGTGGGTGCTCAACCGATCTCCTGCACAACCTCTCGTGCCCCTGGTCCGCGATCATAGGCCGGCCGCGCGAGGGTGCCATGGACCAAACGGAATTGCCGGACGACGCGCTCGCGGGCATCCTCGGCCGCCTCCTACCGCGCGACCTCGCCACATGCCGCTGTGTCCGCAAGGTGTGGCGCGCCATTGTGGACGCCAGCGGCCTACTGCTCCCGCACGTCGTGCCGCTCACGCTGCACGGCTTCTTCCTCAACTACAGCAACCACACGAGCCCGCGCTTCTTCGCCCGTCCCGTCGCCTCCACGCGGCAGCCGGCGGTCGACGGCGATCTCGGCTTCCTGCCTCACTACGGCAGCGGCTCCAGACGGATCGTCGACCACTGCAACGGCCTCTTGTTCTACCGCGACCGGAGGAGACTCTCCGTTGTTAACCCCGCCACGAGCCGTTGGGAGGACCTTTCCTGGGAGGACAATGACGGCTGCCATGACGCGTGCCTTGTGTTCGACCCTGCCGTGTCTATGCACTACGAGGTGTTCTCGGTTCGGCTCGAGCCCGGGGAGGTGATCATAGAGAACCCAGCCGAACCCGATCTGATTGGATGCCCACCGTCCCCGTGGATGTTAAATGTATTCTCATCTAGCACACGGCAGTGGCAGATGAGGTTGTTTGTCCGCGAAGCCAAGGCTCCAAAGACAGTGACTAGTGTGCAACAACTAGATCTGGCAGTGTCTATTGGCGAGGATCAATCTACCTGCTGCATTGCTGTGGTTTGTTTGTTGTGAGGTATATACACATCATATATAGCACATCTCTGAAAGGCCACCTTTTCAACACACTAGTGGTTGGGGCGCACCTTGGTGCGCCTCCTGAGAGGAAGCTGGGGCGGTGCTAGGTTGGATGCGCTCCTTTCACTTTCTTCCTTGTACTATGTAGTGTTATTGGATTAGAATTAGATGTGACTCGTTCTACACAGAAGAAACACAAGATGGATGGGCACATCAACAACTACCAATTCAACCCAAGTACAGCATCTTGGAGTGCCACGATTCGTCTCTTGTAGGATCGTTCGCAAATTCTCAATCTCAATTTGAATTACAATTTCTTCGTATCAAATGACGATTATAATATCATTCACAGATAAAATCTCAACAAGGAAGAGAGAGGGGAACGATAAGTTGCTTAGCTCGAATATGAGCTAGTAATAGTACCCGCCGGCTCCGTGGTGCGCCATTGGCATGGGCACAAAGGTGTTCGACTCGTTTTCGCTGCTGTCGACGGCAAGCCCATTGAGGCCGGCCTGCCCCTGCATCCCTCCCTGCTAGTACTGCGCCCACATCTGTTGCTCCTGCGCCAGCACTCTTGCTTCGTCTCCATCTTTGTCATCTTATAAGAGGTGGACACTCCTACCAGCGCCATCTCCTATACCTATTAATCCAGCAAATTATAAGGAACATTGCACTCATATCAATGAAACTAACAACTATTCTATTAGTTTTTTCCAAAAAAAAGGAACAAGTATGTGGCCACACAAGGACGTAAGCATTTTATGTGAGCACTCTTCTTCGGGCCACAAGCAGACCATTCCAGCATCCCACAACCAAACACAATGGATGTGTATACATATCACTATAAAGGGGTATGCACGGTTACGGGGAGAAATGAGAGTAATTAACCATGATATAACCTAACCAAGAGCTGTCATAAGAGTTATATCACTAGCTAGTCCTATTTTTTAGGGGCAGAGCAAATTGTCCAACAAATAAATCACCCGTATATACAAGTATGCAACGAATTAGACCAAGTTACTAACTCTATGACATAACTCCCAAACCTAGTGACATTTCAGGAGCAGAGCAAATTGTCCGAAAATAAGTCAATCAATACAAGTATGTAACGAGTTAGACCAAGTTACTAAGTCTATCATACACCTCATATTTGAACCAAGCATGTGTGTGCAATAATACAATTTATTTCTATCAAAAGTGTCTCAATATGCTCTAATTTATCTCAAATTACATCATTGGACTCATAAACTGAAATAGATAACTTGCCCTTACTCATGACCAGTCAAAGCATATAAAAAATTGGTGTGAGTTAAGCTATACCTCAAGCTCCATATCATGATCTGAAAACTAGTGCATGGTAGCCTGTGACCCATGTGCGAAAGAACAATCCGCGGAGTTCTTTAAATCCTTCCACTACTATAATTCCTCGCCGGTCCTTGAAAGCCAGCGAATAACATTTGATTGGTGAGAAACACAAGCTATAACAACACACATAATAAGTGACTCAAATCATTTTTACGGTTGCTGATCAAAATGGTACACACAATGCCACCCTCTCATTCAGTTAGTAAACCAGAAACCAAATCACTAACACGACACAGACGACCACAACATGTATTCCTAGAACACATGCATTACACATGGCGGGGTCACAATTACAATGCAGTGGATTATGCAATCAAAAGGCAGTAGAGTTTGTGGCATACATGTACCGATGGCTCGAGATGGTGCCCGTTGGCCCGCCTTCAGAGATCTTGACCTACAGCCAGGCATTCACACTGACTGAAGGAACATCAAAGCAGCAGACTTGCAGCCCAATGGGAATCAAGGTATTGTCATGGTACCTTCCTATGACAATAATTAGCATTTCTGATCTATGACCACCACGTTGAGGTTGCATCTCAGGTTCTCCTGCCACAGAGAAGGAGCTTCACAAACAGAGCAAACCAAATTTGTTGAATCGAATAGGGAGAGTGGGATAGAGGCACGAGGAGAAGAGGGGCGAGAGCACCTTGGTCACGGCCGCCGTGCCTATCGTCCGTGCGTGGAGCTGCCCATGCCCATCAACCACGCGAGCATAAGTACACTGGAGGCCGTGCTTGGTCGCAACCAGCTAGAAGGCTTGACGACAACGATGACCTGCTTGAGGAAACCGATCGCATTAGGAAAGAAAGCAAATCATACCTGCGTGAGTAACAGCAACGCAACACCCAAATCGAATCGAACCAAGGGGAGAAGAAGAGGGCCGTGAGAGGACCTTGTCGACAGCCAGGCTCTTAACATCACAGGGCACGGCCGCGTCGTCGCCGGAGAAGACCACGCAGAGCAGCCTGACTCCTCTCCCGACGCACGACCGGGGAGAAGGCCCAGATCAATGGAGCACCGTTGTGATGCGGTTGGAGAGGTGGCTGCACAAGAGCAGGGGATCAAGGAGGTCCTGGTTGTCCTCGAACTCAACATTAGCTAGCCAATGCCATCCTCAACATATTCCTGATCATAGAAACCATATATATTTTTTCAGAAAGTTGCTACAAGAAAATCAATAAATTGTGGAGTGACTATATAACAATCTCAATCTCGGCTTTCTAAATTTACCTAACACAAAGGATGAGAAATAGCAATCTCAAGAAGCACATGCAGTGCATTATAATCTCGACAAATAAGGAAGAACGATTGTTTCACCTCTAGTGTTCAACATTACAGTTGTCACAAGTTGTGCAAGCATGACAAGCTCACTACTGACTATAGTCTTTGTGCATTGCGTTTCTGAAACTAAATGCACATTACTGTACTTCACGTGGCTCGCCTCGGTAATCATAAGTTTCTCCTGCAAATGCCTAAGCAAAACCTACCGGACAAGGAACACACAGTCAACAAAAGGTTAACTTGGACCCTGGCCACTTCCGACTTAGTTCAGAACAAAAACAGAATGAGACATAATAAGCAGCAAAGAGGATATGAACATGTTCAGGCTTTCTGAATGAACACGCTACTCAACTGTAGTTAATATATAGCAGATCAATATCTAAAAATACTTGCCAAAACATGCCAACCAAAATAAAGAGGTAGCAAGCCTATTTAATTTAATGAACAGTCACAAAGTTTTACTAAATAATGGCAGTTCTGACTGCTGCTTAACATGGAGCATAGTGTGATGATGCAGCGACAACCTCATAAACTCGAGCATACACCAGCAACCTATAAATGAAATGTGAACCAAAACAAAGTATACTTGCTTCAAACGACAGAACATACCTGAACATTCATTTATCCATATCTCTCCTCTCAGAAATTTTCCTCGCCAGATATGCACACAACATGTGTGAGATCTCCTTGAAAAGAAAAATATATGCCTCTCATATTTCCTCCTGTCTAGTACAGAACCTGACCATAGAATATGATGAAAAATTCAGACTTTCCATACTGCATATTCATGCTAAAACCAGTTGCTCACATAATTCAGGTAAAGTGTACATTCAAATACATCCCTACAGGAAAATAAAAGCCTGGAAAGCACACATTTTAGTGAACATGTTTCAGCATTCTTTTCTACTCGCATTCGGAAAGGGTCAACGAGAACATAAGAAAACCTAAAAATAACCTCACGATCAAACAAAATATACACAATTTAATAATTTTTGTGTTTCTTTATACTTCTATTCACCCCATGGATTCTTATTAATCTCAAAATCATGTTCACTAAAACGTGTGAGCATAAACAAGCTATGCAAGGCCATATGGCGATAGTTACAACAGATTATTCCATCAACCAACTGCACTCATCACTTGCAGATCAAAGTTACAAGAAACTATCTGCAATAACCACTTACTGTGCTCACACCTATTCCATCGACACGATAATCTAAATTGTAAAAAAATGCATAAAATGGTCAATAAGAACCCCTTCACATACCTCCACATGCTTTTCTCCAAATCATGTACGTGTACCGACTCTGACATCGATGATGGAATGTAATAGTACCTGGTAGTAGAAGAGGTCAGATTAAACATTAACGCACCAATTTGTGCTTGGAAGTCAAGCTCATTAATAAATCACAGTGGATATGCAACACGCCAATAACAGCTAATTCTTGACCCAATTGATCCTCGGATAAATGATGGAATATAAATGTAAAACTGGTAGTAGAAGGCAGGTTAAGTATTGACACACCAATTTGTGCTTGGAAGTCAGAACCATGAATAAAGTACATTGGATATTCAACACGCCAATACAAGCTAATTCTTGACCCAATTGATCCTGACATAAATGATTGAATGTAAATGTAAAACTGGTAGTAAAAGAAGTCAGATTAAGTATTAACACACCAATTTGTGCTTGGAAGTCAGAACCATGAATAAAGTACAGTGCATATGCAATTCGCCAATACCAGCTAATCCTTGACCGGAACTTTATTTTTGTCAGTGACGACCATGACAGATCAAACAAAATGGAAACCAAAGCAGGTTGTTGGGACTAATTTTCTGAAGAATGAAATCACATGGCTTACATAGACCACTACTTCCCTGCCAGCCTTCTGGGATTTTCATCAAATGCCTTGTAGGGGTACATAATCAAAATCTGCACAAGCAAAGATGATAAATTCTGGGAGCAGGGCACTCGAAAGAGGAAAACAAAGCAAGTAATGAGGTTGGGAAAATGTTCTGCATCATCTGTTTGTGCTTCGACAAGAGCAGCAGCGCGAGCTCCGTAACTGAGAAAGGGACGCACGAGAAGGAGAAGGGCATTGGGTGAAGCGCTGCAGCAGTCGTCTGGCACCACGAGGACCACCATAGCATAAGCATCGATCACCCTGCAAGCAGAACAGAGGGTTGAAATATCTGAATCAAAAGCAAACTCAATGAATCGTTAACTGTAAAATACTCTGAAGAATGTTCAGCCTTTTTCTACAGAGGAGCCTGAACATCTATTTGTTTTGCTACTTTGCCTGGTAGAGAGAGAGAGAGGGGAGAAAGGAGGTGACGTGCGTGGGGAGGCGAAGTTGGTTGGAGCATATCTAGCGACCTATTCCTTCTGGACGAAGGATAAGAGCAGTGGTTGACCATCCCTACATTTTTTTCTCCATGGTAAAAATCTAACTCTCCCGCACAGTGCATGTTGCCAACGTGGACACGGTGAGCGAGCGCTCCTTGCGCGACCATTAAAGTGTTTAATGTACTATCAATTCTCTATATATGTCACGGACAATTTTCTCAACCTATTTTTGCGAACGAGCTTACTATTAGAATAAATCTGAGGCGCTCCATCGATCTACCGAGGACCAAGCTATCACGCAAGCATGACACCGATATTTGTTAACGAGGTTCACCATCATGGCTATATCCCCGGGGCCTGTGACACCGTCACAATACCGCACCCCGACCACCCGAGCGCCGGCACACGCCGCCGGCTCCCCCGCGTGCCCGTGCTATTATGTTGGCATATGTTACATCGTGTGTCTACCCTCGCTATATAAGAGAGGCCTAGGATACAAGTGTCCTACTAGGACACGACTCCATATCCTATCTAAACACAATACTACTCAGAGTTCAACTGTAACCTACCTTGTACACTATATTCGACAGAATTCTAACACTTACCATTATTTTTTGCAGGTTATCTTTGTCAGCCAGGAAATACCGAGTGATACAAACCCCAATAAATATCGATGAATGTAAAAAAGCACAGCCTTAAATTGGGAAATCGGAGAAGGGCGTGTACTTTGCATCAATGCATGTTAGTTTTCGACTTCAGGTTTGGACACTCATGGAATCAAGTGAACGGGATTGGGTGTCGAAGAACATTATCGATCTTAAGGCATGTGCAACTGTAAATTCGCATGGATTGCACAGTATGGAAGGAACCCTAAAAACTTGGATTTTAGATGGTGATGATGATGTAGATGGCAACAACGCAAGGACAATGATAGAAAATTTGGATTGGGACTCGAACGATGATAGCATTGTGAATATTGAGGATGCTTATGAAGGTATCTGCAATGATATCCACTTTCTCGGGTTTCACCCCTACAAAGAAGTTATTTTCTTGGGGTTAGCATCATCCCAAGGCGGAGTAGGAGTGGCTTGTCATTTGAACTAGTGGTTGGGGCGCCACCCTATGACGCCGCTTGAGACGAAGCTGTGCGCATATTTTCATTTAAAAAAATACATAGAGTCCTCTCCTCCGTCTAAAAGAAAATCTCAGAAAAAAAAATCCTCACCTTCATCTAAAAAAGAAGTAAAAAGGAAAAAAATACCACCACTTTGCATAACCCTCCATTTAAAAAATACCGGAGGTCCCACCTTCATCTAAAAAGAAAAAATATATTAAAAAATAATTTACACCTTTATCTAAAAAACTCCAAAAGATTTCTCACCGCGGCCAACCAGCTTGCGCCACATGGCATAGCTGGTTGGCCGCCCTTCACGCGTAGCTTAATGGGTTTAATAGCTCAAAATTTCAGTATCTAGGTGTTGGGGAACGTAGTATTTTAAAAAAAATTCCTACGATCACGCAAGATCTATCTACCAGATGCATAGCAACGAGAGGGAAGAGTGTGTCTACGTACCGTCGTAGACCGGAAGCGGAAGCGTCAAGTGACGTGGTTGATGTAGTCGAACTTCTTCGCGATTCAACCGATCAAGCACCGAACGTACGGCACCTCCGCGTTCAGCACACGTTCAGCTTGATGACGTCCCACGAGCTCTTGATCCAGTTGAGCTTCACGGGAGAGTTTCATCAGCACGACGGCGTGGTGACGGATATGATGTATTCACCGGCGTAGGGCTTCGCCTAAGCACCGCGACGGTATGACCGAGGTGTGTTTCTGTGGAGGGGGGCACCGCACACGGCTGGAACAATTCAACTTGTGTGTCTTTGGGTGCCCCCCTGCCCCCGTATATAAAGGAGCAAGGGAGGAGGGCTGGCCGGCCTCCTATGGTGCGGCTAGGGCAATCCTACTAGGAATAGGATTGCAATCCTATTCCTAGTAGGAGTCCAC
Source organism: Secale cereale (assembly GCA_902687465.1). Taxonomy (NCBI): domain Eukaryota; kingdom Viridiplantae; phylum Streptophyta; class Magnoliopsida; order Poales; family Poaceae; genus Secale; species Secale cereale. Next base: position 749,147,437 of record LR738712.1, on the reverse strand, counting down.
CAAGAAGGAAGAGAGGGAAAGAAAAAGAGGGAGAGGTGGCGCCCCCCAATCCTAGTCCAACTAGGATCCCTAGGTGGGGCGCCGGCCAGCCTCTATGGGCTGCCTCTCTCCTTTCCTCAAGGCCCACTATGGACCATCCCCCCTCGTAGGGGGTTCCGGTAACCCCCTCCGGCAATCCAGTTAAATCCGAAACTTTTCCGGAACACTTCCGGTGTCCGAATATAGTCGTCCAATATATCAATCTTTATGACTCGGACATTCCGAGACTCCTCGTCATGTCTGTGATCTCATCCGGGACTCCGAACTACCTTCGGTACATCAAAACTCATAAACTCATAATACCGATCGTCATCAAACGTTAAGCGTGCGGACCCTACGGGTTCGAGAACTATGTAGACATGACCGAGACTCATCTCCGGTCAATAACCAATAGCGGAACCTGGATGTTCATATTGCCTCCTACATATTCTATGAAGATCTTTTATCGGTCAAAACCTCATAACAACATACGTTGTTCCTTTTGTCATCGGTATGTTACTTGCCCGAGATTCGATCGTCGGTATCTCTATACCTAGTTCAATCTCGTTACCGGCAAGTCTCTTTACTCGTTCCGTAACACATCATATCGTGACTAACTCATTAGTCTTTTGCTTGCAAGGCTTATTGTGATGTGTGTTACCGAGAGGGCCCAGAGATACCTCTCCGACATTCGGAGTGACAAATCCTAATCTTGATCTATGCCAACACCACGAATACTTTCGGAGACACCTGTAGAGCATCTTTATGATCACCCAGTTACGTTGTGACGTTTGATAGCACACAAGGTGTTCCTACGGTATTCGGGAGTTGCATAATCTCATAGTCATAGGAACATGTATAAGTCATGAAGAAAGCAATAGCAGTAAAACTAAACGATCATAGTGCTATGCTAACGGATGGGTCTAGTCCATCACATCATTCTCCTAATGATGTGATCCCGTTGATCAAATGACAACTCATGTCTATGGCTAGGAAACATAGCCATCTTTGATCAATGAGCTAGTCTAGTAGAGGCATACTAGGGACATACTATTTTGTCTATGTATTCACACATGTATCAAGTTTCCGGTTAATACAATTCTAGCATGAATAAAAGACATTTATCATGATATAAGGAAATACAAATAACATCTTTATTATTGCCTCTAGGGCATATTTCCTTCAGTCTCCCACTTGCACTAGAGTCAATAATCTAGCTCACATCGCCATGTGATTTAATACCGATAGTTCACATCGTTATGTGAATAACACCCATAGTTCACATCGCCATGTGACCAACACCCAAAGGGTTTACTAGAGTCAATAATCTAGTTCACATCGCTATGTGATTAATACCCAAGAGTAATAAGGTGTGATCATGTTTTGCTTGTGAGAGAAGTTTAGTCAACGGGTCTATCACATTCAGATCCGTATGTATTTTGCAAATTTCTATATCTACAATGCTCTGCATAGAGCTACTCTAGCTAATTGCTCCCACTTTCAATACGCATCCAGATTGATACTTAGAGTCATCTGGATTTAGTGTCAAAGCTTGCATCGGCGTAACCCTTTACGACGAACTCTTTATCACCTCCATAATCGAGAAACATTTCCTTAGTCATCCAGTTACTAAGGATAATTTTGACCGCTGTACAATGATCTACTCCTGGATCACTATTGTACCCCCTTGACAAACTCATGGCAAGGTACACAACATGTTTGGTACACAGCATGGCATACTTTATAGAACCTATGGCTGAGGCATAGGGAATGACTTTCATTCTCTCTATATTTTTCTGTCGTGGTCTGGCTTTGAGTCTTACTCAACTTCACAACTTACAAGTCAGGCAAGAACTCCTTCTTTGACTGATCCATTTTGAACTACTTCAAAATCTTATCAATGTATGTACTTATCGAAAGTCTTATCAAGCGTCTTGATCTATCTCTATAGATCTTGATGCCCAATATGTAAGCAGCTTCACCAAGGTCTTTCTTTGAAAAACTCCTTTCAAACACTCCTTTATGCTTTCCAGAAAATTCTACATCATTTCCGATCGACAATATGTCATTCACATATACTTATCAGAAAGGTTGTAGTGCTCCCACTCACTTCTTGTAAATACAGGCTTCACCGCAAGTCTGTATAAATCTATATGCTTTGATCAACTTATCAAAGCGTATATTCCAACTCCGAGATGCTTGCACCAGTCCATAGATGGATCGCTGGAGCTTGCACATTTTGTTAGCACCTTTAGGATTGACAAAACCTTCTGGTTGCATCATATACAAGTCTTCTTTAATAAATCCATTAAAGAATGCAGTTTTGTTATCCATTTGCCAGATTTCATAAAATGCGGCAATTGCTAACATGATTCGGACAGACTTAAGCATCGCTACGGGTGAGAAAGTCTCATCGTAGTCAACTCCTTGAACTTGTTGAAAAACTTTCGCAACAAGTCGAGCTTTGTAAACAATAACATTACCGTCAGCGTCAGTCTTCCTCTTGAAGATCCATTTATTTTCGATGCCTTGCCGATCATCGGGCAAGTCAACCAAAGTCCACACTTTGTTCTCATACATGGATCCCATCTCAGATTTCATGGCCTCAAGCCATTTTGCGGAATCTAGGCTCATCATCGCTTCCTCATAGTTCGTAGGTTCATGATGGTCTAGTAACATGACTTCCAGAACCGGGTTGCCGTACCACTCTGATGCGGAACGAACTCTGGTTGATCTACGAAGTTCAGCAGAAACTTGATCTGAAGTTTCATGATCATCATCATTAGCTTCCTCACTAATTGGTGTAGGAATCACTGGAACTAGTTTCTGTGATGTTCCACTTTCCAATTCGGGAGAAGGTACAATTACCTCATCAAGTTCTACTTTCCTCCCACTCACTTCTTTCGAGAGAAACTCCTTCTCTAGAAAGGATCCACTCTTAGCAACAAAGACCTTGCCTTCGGATCTGTGATAGAAGGTGTACCCAACAGTTTCTTTTGGGTATCCTATGAAGATTTACTTCTTCGATTTGGGTTCGAGCTTATCATGTTGAAACTTTTTCACATAAGCATCGCAGTCCCAAACTTAAAGAAATGACAGCTTAGGTTTCTCGTCAAACCACAGTTCATACGGTGTCATCTCCACGGATTTAGATGGTGCCCTTTTTAATGTGAATGTAGCTGTCTCTAATGCATAACCCCAAAAGCGATAGTGGTAGATCGGTAAGAGATATCATCGATCGCACCATATCTAATAAAGTACGGTTATGACATTCGGACACACCATTACACTGTGGTGTTCCAGGTGGCGTGAGTAGTGAAACTATTTCACATTGTTTTTACTGAAGGCCAAACTCGCTAACTCAAATATTTTACCTCCACGATCAGATCGTAGAAACTTTATTTTCTTGTTAAGATGATTCTGTACTTCACTCTGAAATTCTTTGAACTTTTCAAATGTCTCAGACTTGTGCTTCATTAAGTAGATATACCCATATCTGCTCAAATCATCAGTGAAGGTCAGAAAATAATGATACCCGCCGCGAGCTTCAACACTCGTTGGCCCACATACATCAGTATGTATGATTTCCAACAAATCTGTTGCTCGCTCCATAGTTCCGGAGAACGGAGTTTTAGTCATCTTGCCCATGAGGCATGGTTCGCAAGCACCAAGTGATTCATAATCAAGTGATTCCAAAAGTCCATCACTATGGAGTTTCTTCATGCGTTTTACACCAATATGACCTAAACGGCAGTGCCACAAATAAGTTGCACTATCATTATTAACCTTGCATCTTTTGGCTTCAATATTATGAATATGTGTATCACACGATCGAGATCCAACAAACTATTTTCATTGGGTGTATGACCATAGAAGGTTTTATTCATGTAAACAGAACAACAATTATTCTCTAACTTACATGAATAACCGTATTGCAATAAACATGATCAAATCATATTCATGCTCAACACAAACACCAAATAACACTTATTTAGGTTCAACACTAATCCCGAAAGTATAGGGAGTGTGCGATGATGATCATATCAATCTTGGAACTGCTTCCAATACACATCGTCACTTCATCCTTTAACTAGTTTCTGTTCATTATGCAACTCCCATTTCGAGTTACTACTCTTTAGCAACTGAACCAGTATCAAATACCGAGGGGTTGCTATGAACACTAGTAAAATACACATCAATAATCTGTATATCAAATATACCTTTGTTCACTTTGCCATCCTTCTTATCCGCCAAGTATCTAGGGCAGTTCCACTTCCGGTGACCATTTCCTTTGCAGTATAAGCACTTAGTTTCAGGCTTGAGTTTAGCTTTGGGTTTCTTCATGGGAGTGACAACTTGCTTGTCATTCTTCTTGAAGTTCCCCTTCTATCCCTTTGCCCTTTACTTGAAACAAGTGGTCTTATTAACCATCAACACTTGATGTTCTTTCTTGATCTCTACCTTCGCCGATTTCAGCATTGCGAAGAGCTCGGGAATTACCTTCGTCATCCCTTGCATATTATAGTTCATCACGAAGTTCTACTAACTTGGTGATAGTGACTAGAGAACTTTGTCAATTACTATCTTATCGGGAAGATTAACTCCCACTTGATTCAAGTAATTGTAGTACCCAGACAATCTGAGCACATGCTCACTGGTTGAGCTATTCTCCTCCATCTTGTAGGCAAAGTACTGTCAGAAGTCTTATACCTCTCAACACGGGCATGAGTATGAAATACTAATTTCAACTCTTGGAACATCTCATATGCTCTGTGGCGTTTCAAAACGTTTTTGAAGTCCCGGTTATAAGCCGTACAGCATGGTGCACTAAACTATCAAGTAGTCATCATATCGAGCTTTTGTCAAAACGTTCATAACGTCTACATCTGCTCCTGCAATAGGTCTGTCACCTAGCGGTGCATCAAGGACATAATTCTTCTGTGCAGTAATGAGGATAATCCTCAGATCACGGAACAATTCCGCATCCTTGCTACTAACATCTTTCAACTTAGTTTTCTCTAGGAACATATAAAAAAAATAAACGGGGAGCAACATCGTGAGCTATTGATCTACAACATAGATATGCTAATACTACGAGGACTAAGTTCATGATAAATTAAAGTTCAATCTAATCATATTAAGGAACTCCAACTTAGATAGACATCCCTCCGGTCATCTAAATGATCACGTGATCCAAATTAACTAAACCATGTCCGATCATCACGTGAGATGGAGTAGTTTCAATGGTGAACATCTTATGTTGATCATATCTACTATATGATTCACGTTCGACCTTTCGGTCTCCAGTGTTCCGAGGCCATATCTGCATATGCTAGGCTCGTCAAGTTTAACCTGAGTATTCTGCGTGTGCAAAACTGGCTTACACCCGTTGTATTTGAACGTAGAGCTTATCACACCCGATCATCACGTGGTGTCTCGGCACGACGAACTTTCGCAACGGTGCATACTCAGGGAGAACACTTATACCTTGAAATTTAGTAAGGGATCATCTTATAATGCTACCGTCGTTCTAAGCAGAATAAGAAGCATAATAAGATAAACATCACATGCAATCAAAATATGTGACATGATATGGCCATCATCATCTTGTGCTTTTGATCTCCATCTCCAAAGCACCGTCATGATCACCTTCGTCACCGGCGCGACACCTTGATCTCCATCGTAGCATCGTTGTCGTCTCGCCAACTATTGCTTCTACGACTATCGCTACCGCTTAGTGATAAAGTAAAGCAATTACATGGCGATTGCATTTCATACAATAAAGCGACAACCATATGGCTCCTTCCAGTTGCCGATAACTTTACAAAACATGATCATCTCATACAAAACCGTATAACTCATCATGTCTTGACCATATCACATCACAACATGCCCTGCAAAAACAAGTTAGACGTCCTCTACTTTGTTGTTGCATGTTTTACGTGGCTGCTACGGGCTTAGCAAGAACCGTTCTTACCTACGCATACAAAACCACAACGATGTTTCGTCAAGTATGTGCTGTTTTAACCTTCACAAGGACCGGGCGTAGCCACACTTGATTCAGCTAAAGTGAGAGAGACAGACACCCGCCAGTCACCTTTAAGCAACGAGTGCTCGTAACGGTGAAACCAGTCTCGCGTAAGCGTACGCGTAATGTCGGTCCGGGCCGCTTCATCTCACAATACCGCCGAAGCAAAGTATGACATGCTGGTAAGCAGTATGACTAGTATCGCCCACAACTCATTGTGTTCTACTCGTGCATATCATCTACGCATAGACCTGGCTCTGATACCACTGTTGGGGAACGTAGTATTTTAAAAAAAATTCCTACGATCACGCAAGATCTATCTACCAGATGCATAGCAACGAGAGGGAAGAGTGTGTCTACGTACCGTCGTAGACCGGAAGTGGAAGCGTCAAGTGACGCGGTTGATGTAGTCGAACTTCTTCGCGATTCAACCGATTAAGCACCGAACGTACGGCACCTCCGCGTTCAGCACACGTTCAGCTTGATGACGTCCCACGAGCTCTTGATCCAGTTGAGCTTCACGGGAGAGTTTCATCAGCACGACGACGTGGTGACGGATATGATGTATTCACCGGCGTAGGGCTTCGCCTAAGCACCGCGACGGTATGACCGAGGTGTGTTTCTGTGGAGGGGGGCACCGCACACGGCTGGAACAATTCAACTTGTGTGTCTTTGGGTGCCCCCCTGCCCCCGTATATAAAGGAGCAAGGGAGGAGGGCTGGCCGGCCTCCTATGGTGCGGCTAGGGCAATCCTACTAGGAATAGGATTGCAATCCTATTCCTAGTAGGAGTCCACCAAGAAGGAAGAGAGGGAAAGGAAAAGAGGGAGAGGTGGCGCCCCCCAATCCTAGTCCAACTAGGATCCCTAGGTGGGGCGCCGGCCAGCCTCTATGGGCTGCCTCTCTCCTTTCCTCAAGGCCCACTATGGACCATCCCCCCTCGTAGGGGGTTCCGGTAACCCCCTCCGGCAATCCAGTTAAATCCGAAACTTTTCCGGAACACTTCCGGTGTCCGAATATAGTCGTCCAATATATCAATCTTTATGACTCGGACATTCCGAGACTCCTCGTCATGTCTGTGATCTCATCCGGGACTCCGAACTACCTTCGGTACATCAAAACTCATAAACTCATAATACCGATCGTCATCAAACGTTAAGCGTGCGGACCCTACGGGTTCGAGAACTATGTAGACATGACCGAGACTCATCTCCGGTCAATAACCAATAGCGGAACCTGGATGTTCATATTGGCTCCTACATATTCTATGAAGATCTTTTATCGGTCAAAACCTCATAACAACATACGTTGTTCCTTTTGTCATCGGTATGTTACTTGCCCGAGATTCGATCGTCGGTATCTCTATACCTAGTTCAATCTCGTTACCGGCAAGTCTCTTTACTCGTTCCGTAACACATCATCTCGTGACTAACTCATTAGTCTTTTGCTTGCAAGGCTTATTGTGATGTGTGTTACCGAGAGGGCCCAGAGATACCTCTCCGACATTCGGAGTGACAAATCCTAATCTTGATCTATGCCAACACCACGAATACTTTCGGAGACACCTGTAGAGCATCTTTATGATCACCCAGTTACGTTGTGACGTTTGATAGCACACAAGGTGTTCCTACGGTATTCGGGAGTTGCATAATCTCATAGTCATAGGAACATGTATAAGTCATGAAGAAAGCAATAGCAGTAAAACTAAACGATCATAGTGCTATGCTAACGGATGGGTCTAGTCCATCACATCATTCTCCTAATGATGTGATCCCGTTGATCAAATGACAACTCATGTCTATGGCTAGGAAACATAGCCATCTTTGATCAATGAGCTAGTCTAGTAGAGGCATACTAGGGACATACTATTTTGTCTATGTATTCACACATGTATCAAGTTTCCGGTTAATACAATTCTAGCATGAATAAAAGACATTTATCATGATATAAGGAAATACAAATAACATCTTTATTATTGCCTCTAGGGCATATTTCCTTCACTAGGCATACTAAGCCAACACACTTACTGTCAAAAAAAGCCAACACACTTACTGGCTTGGCATACAAGGATCGTTTCCATACGCCCCTTGCATTAGTGGGCATCTTCTAAAAAGCTTCAGAGAGTAGTGTAAATAATGCATGGCACCCTGGTCTTTTGGTCCTTTTTTCTGTTTATGATTATTTCCATAAAGAATACCCTGTATGTATGTCACTCTAACTTATTTGATCACTTTCCAGCCATTGTTCTTTTTTTTTTCTGTTACAGTATCTATAAAGCCTCTCTGTTGACTGAACTACACATGTATATGGTATCATACAAAAGTTAACTTAACCCAACAGTATTTATCCCAGCGATTCGAAATAAAAAAGGTTAGCTACTTATCGCAATGACACCAAAGGCCGAATGCCGAGCCGGCAAAATCAGAGGCCCTGTGCAAAACTTTAAAATAGGACCTATCTGGTGTTTAAAAACAACATAAATAAAGCTATAATAACATAAAGATCACAACATCTTACATACAAATTGGAAATATCAAGAATCGTATCAATTTTTGGTTGTATAGTCTCCAGTTAAACAACATCATTCTTTTAGTGTTCTTTGTAATAAAATCTTCAATAATATCCTATAATCAATCTTCTCTAATACATATTTTCTATGTTAAACCCTTGCTTTTTTGTTTGTCTCTTCTTATGCTTTTGGTAACCAGATTCATGTCTTCTAAGTGAAGACACGACTTGGATTTTGCAAAACCAGACCCCAATAGATGATTAGAATAAAATTAGCTGCTAGTGCAAGGTTTTAGGAAAACTAAATAGCAGGCAAAATTCAAGTTCACAGTCAAAGCCTCACAAGATCTCCGGTTATTGACGAACACGGGGCGACAACATTTGAGAGATGAGAAATTGGAGATGGCTTGAACAGGAACTTTACCTTTCGGCGGACAGAAGATAAGAAGAATCCCTCGTCTCGATCCCTCGCTGACGATTCCTGCCTTACTGGTCAACTGGTTCTCCTTCGTCTAGATCCCTCGTTTGATAGAAGAATCGCGATCTAATCTGTGTCGATGGCCGCCGAAGGAAGAAACGAAGAGACGGCCACTCCTCGCTTTGTTAAGATCGCTGGAGCCTGGAGGCGCTCGACATGAGACGATCGAGGGCCTGCTTCTGTGCTTCAGGCGCGCAGCGGCCCAGAGGGCAGACGCCCATCTATGAATGAGCATTTCAAGAAAATGGGCTTAGCCTAGTCGATGAACTGCGTCAAAAAAAAAAACTTCTGGGGCCCCTGGAATCGGTGGGCCCTGTGCGGACGCACAGGCTGCACCCCCATGGGCTCGGGCCTGAGGCCGATGCACACCAGCCTCAAATATTTTTATATCCGAGACATATACCTATATAATTTTTGTTTTGAATAAACTTTTAAGACGCGCCATGCTTATGTTTAAGATTAAGATGTTTATATTGTTATATAGATCTTCCTCCAACTCATTAATGGAAAAAATATATTCAAGCAAAGTTGTGGAACCAAAATAAGATCTTCTTACAAACGTCGTCAACACTTGTAGCTGGTTCGAATTTTGCATACGCAATAAACTCACCCATTAATCATGAGATACATGTGCAAAATTTGCCGTGTTTAATTTTAGTCTTTTTTGCGGTTAATTTTACACTTTATTGTTCAGATACATTGTGAAGTGAGGACACATATAGTCATACAGAAAGTATGAAGTATGGCTTTACTGAAATGAAAATTTGAGGGTGGCCATAACGAGATTGTAGAGCTCAGTTGGATAGTGATACAAAAAGTATCAAACATAATTTTATTGGATTCAAATTTGGACTGATGAGGACTAATGTTTTGGATTCCGCATGCAAAAATAATCTCATGGGGGACACCAAATTTTTCAGTTACCGCGTAACTAATAAATAACAAATGGTGAACTGTTCTTTTGGATGAATTTTGAATATAACCAAATTTTCTGCTCGGTAACCAAATTCCACATGGTGACTATAACAACATTACAGAGTAGCCGTTTGATCAATATTTTTATACTACACACGGTCTATAACATAGCAATGATGTTGAAATGGTACATGATAATTCAAAATGCAAGCTCCACCTTACTAATAGAGGGTGACTATATACATTTAAAGTGCTATAGTCAAGTGAAACATCTTTATGACAAAAAATAGAAGATGAAGGGCCTACTGGTTGGAGATCCTGATGCACTAGTAGAAAACGGGGCAATGGTCCAGCCCATTAGTCCCGGTTCAATCAAGAACCGGGACCAATGGGGGCATTGGACCCGGTTCGTGAGCCCAGGGGGCCGGCCGGGCCACGTGTGCCATTGGTCCCGGTTCGTCTGGACCTTTTGGTCCCGGTTGGTGCCCCGAACCGGGACCAATGGGTCTTGCTCCTGGCCCACAACCATTGGTCCCGGTTGGTGACTTGAACCGGGACCAAAGGCTCCCCTTTAGTCCCGGTTCATGTCATCAACCGGGACCAATGAGGTGCCTATATATACCCCCTCGCGCAAGAGCAGAGCACACTGCTCTGTTTTTTCTGGTCGAGGGGGAGAGGGCTTGGTGGTGCTCTAGCTCACCTCCTATGCACACAACGTGTTCGATGGAATGCCCGAGCCACACTAGTTAAGCTTTTCTCCTCTCGAAGCTCTATTTTCTCTGAGATTTGTCTAGGTTTAGCGGTCCGTCAGGTCCCGTCCCCGTCTTCGCCGCCGTCGATCGCCCCCGCCGATCTCGTCACCGGCACCACCGTGGTGAGCCTCTTGTTATGTCCATGCTTTTCTTACTTTTATTATTGCTTGTTATTATTGCTTTAGATAGATATTTGTCTAATTTTCTTACATTTATTATTGCTTGTTATTATATAGTGCGATGGTTTTGATATCCGCCCACGTGGGCCCTCGTCCTGTCTACGATTCGGATGTGGTATATTATCTTTAATTTATAACTATTTGTTTTAGTGTTTATGACAATTATGCCGACCAACCTGACATGCATAGATGTTTTTATATGTCTAGGAGGTAGTTGAACCGGAAATTCCAACCGACCCTCTTGTGGAGAGGTTAAATTTAGTTGAAGAGGAAAACATTTCCTTGAAGAAAAAATTGGAAAAAATGGAGGAGGAGAAGATGGAATTGGAGTTGCATGTTGCGGAAGTTGTCGATGATCACAAGATCAAGATGGACCCTATTGTCGAGAGGTTAAATTTAGTTGAAGAAGAAAACAATTTCTTGAAGGAAAAAATAAAAAAATTGAGGACGAGAAGATGATATTGGAGTTGCATGTTGCGGATGTCGTCGATGATCACAAGATCAAGATGGATGCAATGCGGTTGAAGATTAGAAAGATTAGACAATATGCCATTCATACCGAGGCTTGGTATCATTATGCCGTTGGATCAATTGTTACCTTGGTTGCGATTATGATCGCATTTGTTTTTGCATTGAAATGTTTTACATAGTTTCGATGTGTATGGTGAAAATTAATTAGATGCTCTGGAGAGCTATATGTTGTTAGATGAGAACTATGTATGTACTTTGGTTTTAATGTGATGATGGAGACCAAACCGCGTTGAATGCTTTGCGTCCGCTGAGGAATAAATTTTTTTTTTTGAAAACGGCCGCTGAGGAATAATAATAACTAAGAAAAATGTCACACGCCACTTGGCATGCATTTTGTTAAGGAGAAGAAACTAACAGCACGGAGAGTGAAAGCAAGACGAAAAAGAACCGCCGGGTATCAAACTCCACTGAGAAACAAAGCGAGAAAGGTCAAAAAGCACTAGCCCTATAACTGGTAGTACTAGCAACATAGAACCAGAAGATTAGCCTACAGCCTGATACTAGTTACCCTCCGTTCCACAATATAGTGCCTATAGATTTTTATGGAAGTTAAACTTTACCAACTTTGTCCAAGTGTATAAAGAAACTTGTCTACATCTACAATACCAAACATGTATACATTCTAATAGCTAAGAGATTAGCACCATTGCATGCATAGGTTAGTTAATAGGCCTAATTAATAGCGGCGATTAGCTAAGAGATTTATTTCCAATTTCTCCTGTGCGTTTTTCGTGGTGTTCCCGTTTCGGCTCATGGGCCCAATAATTCCCGGGGGCGGGGGGGGG
>LR738712.1:749119903-749135058 GCA_902687465.1 Secale cereale | reverse complement strand
AGTTTGCACGTTCCTAACCATTCACAAACACTAGTCAGGTCAACTGGTGAACCTTTTAACTTAATGTATAAAGGTCTGTTGTTCGATTCTTAGTGGAGGCATGTATTTTGTGAATTTTTACATCTCGCGTCGCTCTCTCCAGCCTTCACCAATGGGCCGGCCCAGTTGAGGGTGTCTCCCACCTCATATACGCGTTCGGGACGTATTTCAAAAAAAGACCATCCTACCCTTTGTTATGAAAGGGTATGAAGAAATCTCGTGCGTTGATGTGTTTAGGGGGGTTGTACCGAAGAAGAAGTGCATAAAAAATTGGACTTGTAAGCTCGACTGTAATGGTTGGGATGAGAAATGATGCATGTTGCCTTAAAACCAAGTGTGGACTTCATCATCAGATTCCTCGGGCGGGGTTCAGACACTGCATGGTCAGAGTTTGAATAGGCCACTCTCTCTGTGTGGGCATGTACGCCAAGTACTTATCAGTGTCAGTCACCCATCTTGTTCCAAACAGGCAGCGGCTCTTGACGGGCAACACTCGCAGGAGCTACCATAATTTAGCTGTGGATGAAAGCTCCGGTGGGCAAGCATAAGCTCGCCGGAGCGCAAGGTCACCTGCATTCAAAAATCAGGCCCATATGCTTAACAAGTTAGTGGTCAGATATTATATATCTTCAGACTCTGTTCTGCCCTGGGCTGTAAACTGAATCCCAAACCAAACAGGACCAACAAACACCCGATTGCACGAGCAGGAGCCAGTACAGAGCAAAAAATGAATCCTGATGTCCACAAAACATCATTTGTACTCGCTGAAACAAAAATGATCCCTGATCTCACATCTGCCAGCAATACTGATGTCCACATACTGGCAATTGGAGCACGCATGAAGCACATTGATCGCTGACAGCAAGAAAACAGCGACAGTTCCTAGGCAACTTAGCAAACATCCTGAATCTGTCGGCTGCACAATCAAGCGCAGAAGAGTCCCTCCCGTTCTATTCGCTTGAGCAACCTATACAAATACAGTAACACATTACTTAGAATGCGTCTGAAGAATGTATGAAGAAATAGAAATGCTAGAACACATCAAATAACACAACGTTCTTTACTTAGAATGTTTACCATGATAGAATTGGGAAGAAAAATCAAGTTTATCCATGGTATATTCAGACGGAAGGCTTTACACCACCCGGCTTATTATTCATGTTAAAATGAAAAACTAGTGCATGGGGTCCTGCTTACAAATTCTGGAAGCACTGCTATTACAGATAAGAGAAAACACACAGAAAGTTCCGTATTGCGTGATATCACCAAACCCAGCTCAACGAGATAGCAAACTGTAGTCAGGTGCTTGAGAGAGCTGAACTACATAACGTCCAGGATACAACCAAAATCCATAAAGCGCATATGAATTAACAGCAAAGATCAGCATTCTCATTGATGCGTTGTGCCGCCTGCTCCACCTTCACCTTGTCCCCGCCCGTCAAGAGGATCACTCACTCCTGCATGAAGAATGAAATGGTTTACAGAAGCATCGACTAACTTTCAGCGATCGCTAGGGTGACGAGCAAGTTTGTTTACAGTAGCCATTTAATTTACGAATATTCCATACAGAGAGCACAGTAGCTCCAAACCTAAAGATCGTTGTCCTAGATAATCTTCAAAAAGTTCCAACGTCATATACCAACCAAGGCGACAGGAAGCTCATGATTTCAATGCTTAATGGCCAGTTTATCTTTTACATTAAATTATTCTTTCCAAGAAGCAACTATACTACTTCCCAAAAATAAAATCCCAAACTGTTGTATCTTGCACAGCCTATAGCAAAAATTACTACTTCAATAAGGTCAGGGTTTTTCTAAGACTTACATTGAGCTATAAGTGCATTGATTTTCACAGGGCAAGGTCCTGGTAGTGATGACCGGTGGCTGACAGTAAACTTCCTGGGAGACAATCACCTTATCCTGAGGTTTACTCAAGACACTGCCGCCTGAACCAGAACCCTTCAAGGGGACACTCACCCCTCTAGTTTAGCATTCAATCATTTGCAATAAGTTAGATAGCTAAAAATCAGTACTACTGAATTACATCATAAAAGAAAAGGTAGTTCTGAATTAAGGCCAAGAGAGCCTTTTGTTCCACCAATTGCTGCTAGGAGTAGGGTTAGCGAATGCTGCAAAACCTGTTTTGGGTGACTACGTATGCATGAACTGCAACTGATAGAGCAATGGCCTAAATAATACTAACTTCAGATGGCTATTGCTGCCGTTCGGGTTGCAGAAGTTTCCATTTGGAGTTTTGAGACCATTGAGCTAACTTGTTCAGTTACACAATCCAGCATTTTGTACCAATAATTTGTGTCATGCATGCCAAAATGATCTATAGTTCTATACTATACCCACACAAATCTGAGTTCACATAAGACAAGTTTCAAAGAACGGCAATAGACAAGCGAGTGAGCAATAATACAATATGTTATGTTATTTTCTAAATAATAATATCGAATACAACAACAGTACTTCATGAAGCAGCCAAAGAAAAAAAAAATCAGATCATGGAATTTAAATTGGCAGTCCAACACTTGCCAATCAAAAACCATCAGAAATAACTATATTTTTGCTGCGATTGACATGTAAATGCATGTTATTACCTGCAGCAGCAGCAGCAGGAAAGAAACTTTTGAATGGATATGGATAGATAGTGGACAGCCGATTATCGGGGTTGCTTTTAAAGATCTCCTCAAACTGCAATGACTCGAGATGCACCATGAAGATGCCCCTAGATGTTGACAGAAACGCCACATTATCATCCCCAGCAATAAACATTACTCTTTTGATCCATTCCCCTGATTTCAGAGGGAGAAGCTTGCGCAACTCGAAAGTTCGTCCCCGCATCCACCCAGCAACACCGTCAAAATTAGTCGTCCTCTCCCATAGTTGTGCTCTGTAGGATTCCGACACGACGATGAAACCAAGCATGCCACCCAGAGTACTCAAAAAGAGTTCGTGATAGTCGGTGACGCATGCGTCTGGTGGCACCTCGATCACGGCTAGGCTCTGTCTATCGAAATTAAGCTCGAGGATACCCGCCAGAGGGCCAAAGATAAACCAACACAGGGAATTGCCAAGCAGGATGCTTCGACTGGGAAGACAAGACGGGGTATCAAATGGAAGCAAGGTTGAGATGGGAGCGGCCCAGGCTCCCATCTCCGACGAGTAGACACAGGCTCGTGCCACGCCCTCGCTGGTGCACGCCAAGACCACCTTGAAGGGGCTCCAATGGCAGGCACCGTGCACGTGGCCCTCGTCGCCGGCAACACAGAGCACATCCGCTTGCACACGGGACTCGCTCCAGCCATGACCACCCAGCTCTGGTGGACTGCCTATGCAGCGGCGGTCGCCTGTGACGGGATCCCACACGACGACTTGGCGGCAGCCCCTGCCGGTACGGTCACTGTTGGTGAAGAGGACGCGACCGTGGCGACAGCTGCGGACGGACCAGATGCCGCCTTCGATGCCGTCGAGCTGCGGGGAGAAGCGCTCGGGCGGGATGAGGTCCGGCGGATCCAGAGTCGACCTGAAGGGGGGTTCAACGAAGCTGGAGCTGAAGAACACGCCGACGATGGGGGGTTCCCGGTGGTGGGCGCAGAAGCGGCGGAGGAATTGGGGGTCGGCGACGATGCGGCGCCAGCGCTTGCAGACGGAGGAGACGCGGGGGAGGGAGGAAGGTCGCGGGGGGAGCCGCAGGAGTATCTCCATCAGGAGGTCGTCGTCCTCCATCGGCGCCCTGCGCGATGACGAAGAGGAGGTCGAGCCTACCGGCGTCGACGCCGCCGCGCCACTCGCCTGCATCCCCGACTTTCTCCGGCAGCGGCGGCGAAGCTGGGCGGAGCGCATCTCGGCGGCGTACGGGAGGTGACGCAACCGCGATGAGGTACCCTAGTGGGCCGAATTTTTAGGCCGCGATAAATACGTTTATCTTGGGCTGCACCGAGAGGGCCCAGGCCAGGACAACCGCCACACTGACGCTGCATTTAGGTCACATCGACCCTAAAAAAGAAAAACTAGCACACTTCCTCTCAGAAAAAAAATCAACCCTCACGCACTATAGTTCAGTGAACTTGGCAGGCGAGCGCCGATGCCCCACCATGAGAAGAGGAGAGGCATGTAGGTCATGTAACGCCGGTAACGACATGTGTCATGTATTGAGGTCCCACCATGGCAGCGAGACCCAAGGGCCCCGCTTTCTCCATGGAGGTTCCGTTGATATCATTTCCTCACCCTCATCCTAGTTCCTGAGAAAAAGGCCCACAACCCATTTCAGATTGTGCAACGGCAGCGGCATATGCGTGTCAAGTGCTCCTTGGAAGCAACGTTTTGCGGTTGATGGAAGAATAATGACTGTAGGGATCGTGCGGTGCTAGTGGCGAGGTTGACGAGTCCCGCAATTTCCTCTTCCCCCTTTCTCGGTAGCTTCGACTTGCCGAGGCCATGGATGACGGTATCTCTTATGCCGTTGTTTGGCTGATGCCCCATTCTATTTTGGTATTTCTGTAGTTCTACTCGTATTCAATTTGCTCTTTTAGCTTTCCCTTTACACTCAGGTGTCCATGGGATGCGGTGGTGCATTTTAGTGTGGCGTGCCCCACGACGAGGCGGTCCTGTTTAGCGGTGTTTTTCCTGTCAACTGTGAGACGGAGCTGCGGGCACGTGACGGCATCGACGCACGACGCTCCTTCCATGAGAGAGAGAGAGAGAGAGAGAGAGAGAGAGAGAGAGATGGCGGCAAGGCGACCTAGTCGTAGGTCCGGCGCTCGTCGGCGGCAGCGCCACTCCTCCCTCACCACCATTCTGCGGATCTCCTAATTTTGCAGCATTTCCACTGTAACCGGTGTCCTCAACAGCGAGGATAGCCCCGCCGTGCAGCATTTCCACTGTAACCGGTGTCCTCAACAGCGAGGATAGCCCCGCCGTGCCCCAACAGGAGATGTTTTGTATTTTCAACAAAAGGGCATGTTACAGTTGTAACAACTTATTGCCAAAAGGCCATGTTTCAGCCTCGCAAAACCTTTGTTTAGAAATTTTTCGCAACAAGACCTCAGTGTAGAAATTTTTTCACAACAAGATCTCTGTTGCAGAAAGTACTGCAACACCACTTTTGTTGCAAAGGGGGCTGCTCACGTGGGCACATCAATGCAAGTATAATAATGAGCTTATAGCCCGCTTAAATGACATTTTTGCCTATGTGGAGGAGATGTGTGAAGAAGTAGGAGGAGTAGGCTCTCATGCAAGAGCCTAGTTATATACACATTCCTAGGTAAATTCAACAGAAGTGAAGAAAGAGATAAAGAGAAGATGAAAAAAAGTACTAATATAAAAACCAAACTTATAGTCCATATTATTGTATGAGTGTATATAGATGATGGCTATAGATGACATGACAGTTCCTTATAGCCATCAGCTGGGTATATTATTAATCATGCTCCCGGACGGTCATTTAGCGGGTCCATCCAATTGTCAGGAGGGGATCGATTGGGCAACACCACTGATCGATTAGTAAAAATGATAGTAATCGATTAAGGGCATGCACAATGGTCGATAAGGTAGTCTTATCTGAAAACTTCATGTAATTTAGAGATGACAAAATTACATGTCTATACAATGGGTCATCTCTTAGCCTTATCTTTAATAACTAGCTATTTCTAAAAATGTGGTGAGACATATTGTCCTAAGAGATCATCTCTTAAGAGAAGACAAGCCTTCTCTTATGATTTATTTCTCCTTCACTTCATCATTTATCCTACGTGACATTGCTAAGATAGAACCATTGTACATGCCCTAAAGTGAAGAAAGCCGGTTGTGCTGAGTTTGAATAGGGATGTCATGGGGAATTTGCGGTGCTAAATCGTAGTAAAACATATCTCCACAATCACAAAGCGACAGCATCTTCCTCTTCCTTCGTCAAACAGAACCCTAGACCCCCGAAAAAAAAACTAGACGGGGGTGCTCAACCGATCTCCTGCACAACCTCTCGTGGCCCTGGTCCGCGATCATAGGCCGGCCGCGAGAGGGTGCCATGGACCAGACGGAAGCCTTGCCGGACGACGCGCTCGCGGGCATCCTCGGCCGCCTCCTGCCGCGCGACCTCGCCACGTGCCGCTGTGTCCGCAAGGTGTGGCGCTCACGCTGCGCGGCCTCTTCCTCAACTACAGCAACCACACGAGCCCGCGCTTCTTCGCCCGTCCCGTCGCCTCCACGCGGCAGCCGGCGGTCGACGGCGATCTCGGCTTCCTGCCTCACTACGGTAGCGGCTCCAGACGGATCGTCGACCACTGCAACGGCCTCTTGCTCTACCGCGACCGGAGGAGACTCTCCGTTGTTAACCCCGCCACGAGCCGTTGGGAGGACCTTTTCTGGGAAGATGACGACGGCTGCCACGACGCGTGCCTTGTGTTCGAACCTGCCGTGTCCCTGCACTACGAGGTGTTCTCGGTGATAGAGAACCCAGCTGAACCCGATTTGACTGAACGCCCACCATCCTCGTGGACGTTAAACGTATTCTCATCCAGCACACGGCAGTGGCAGAAGAGGTTGTTTGTGCACGAAGCCGAGGCTCCAGAGACAGTGAGTAATGTGCAACGACAAGATCCAGGAGAGCAAAGATCAATGTGGTGCCCTGGCAGTGTCTATTGGCGAGGATCACTCTACCTGCTGCATTCTTGTGGTCTGTTTGTTGTGAGGTATGCACACCATATATATATATATATATATATATATATATATATATATATAGGAAAATGGTTGTGTACTCTTGGGAGTACGTACTCCCGCTCCTCATATATCATATAGATGAATCTTTTATACCTCATTATTATTTTTAATATACTTCATTAGTAATTATTAGATACCTCAAAATGATTTTCATGAAAAAATTCATGCGAGTCTATATATTTTAAATGTTTACGTATATATTGTTGTGTTTGTACGTGAAAAAGGTATATTACAAAAAGTACGTCGCAGATGATATTTTTTCAACAAAACTCGTATTGGGGTATCTTAGAATATACTGCAAGGTCACCTTTTCAATTCATGTATGAATTAGCTCTCTCTATATGTCATGGATAATTTTCTCAACATGTTTTTGCGAATGAACTGACCATTAATTTTTGCAGGTTATCTTTATCAGACAGCAAATACCGAGTGATAAAAACCCCAATAAATATCGATGAATGCAAAAAAGCACAGCCTTACATTGGGAAATCGGAAAAAGGGGTGTACTTTGCATCAATGCATGATAGTTTTCGAGTTCAGGTTTGGACGCTCATGGAATCAAGTGAAAGGGTAGGTTGGGAGTCGAAGAACATTATCGATCTTAAGGCATGTGCAACTGTATACTCGCATGGATCCCACAGTATGGAAGGAACCCTAAAGACTTGGATTTTAGATGGTGATGATGATGTAGATGGCAACAACGCGAGGACAATGATAGAAAATTTGGATTGGGACTCGGACGATGATAGCATTGTGAATATTGAAGATGCTTATGAAGGTATCTGCAATGATATCCGCTTTCTCGGGTTGCACCCCTACAAAGAAGTTATTTTCTTGGGGTTAACATCATCCCAAGGAGGTGTAGGAGTGGCTTGCCATTTGAATAGCTCAAAATTTCAGTATCTAGGCATACTAAGCCAACACACTTATTGGCTTGGCATACAAGGATCGTTTTCATACACCCCTTGCATTAGTGGGCATCTTCTAAAAAGCTTCAGAGAGTAGTGTAAATAATGCATGGTACCCTGGTCTTTGGGTCCTTTTTTGTTTATGATTATTTCCATAAAGAATACCCTGCAAGTATGTCACTCTAACATATTTGGATCACTTTCCAGTCGTTGTTCTTTTTTAGTAATATATAGTATCTATAAAACCTCTCTCTTGACTGAACTGCATAAGTGTATGGTATCGTATAAAAGTTAACTTGACCCAACTGTTTCATACCAGCGGTTTGAAATAAAAAAGGTTAGCTACATATCGCAATGACACCAAAGGCGCAGCCTCAATTTTTTTTATACCCAAGACATATACCTATATTATTCGTGTTTCGAATAAACTTTTAAGACGCACCATGCTTATGTTTAAGATTAAGATGTTTATATTCGACGTGGAGTATCTGCTCCCGGGCTCAAATGAGCCCGGGTGAACAGTAAAATCGAAAAAAATTCGAAAAAAAATCAAAAAATTCCAAACTTTTTTTTGGGTGAAACATTGACAAAAGTTCTAAGTGCATGCAAAAATTCGTCATGAAATAACATTCCTAGAAGGCGTGCCAAAAAAAACAAAATCAGTACTCTGAAAATGCTACTTTCAAAAGCATTTTAGAGCACTGATTTTGTTTTTTTTGGCACGCCTTCTAGGAATGTGATTCCTTGACGAATTTTTGCATGCACTTAGAACTTTTGTCAATGTTTCATCCAAAAAAAGTTTGAATTTTTTTGATTTTTTTTCGATTTTTTTTCGATTTTACTGTTCACCGGGCTCATTTGAGCCCGGGAGCAGAAAGGCACTTTCGGTTTATATTGTTATATAGATCTTCCTCCAACTCATTAATGGAAAAAATATATTCAAGCAAAGTTGTGGAACCAAAATAAGATCTTCTTACAAACGTCGTTAACACTTGTAGCTGGTTCGAATTTTGCATACGCAATAAACTCACCTATTAATCATGAGATACATGTGCAAAATTTGCCGTGTTTAATTTTAGTCTTTTTTGCGGTTAATTTTACACTTTATTGTTCAGATACATTGTGAAGTGAGGACACATATAGTCATACAGAAAGTATGAAGTATGGCTTTACTGAAATGAAAATTTGAGGGTGGCCATAACGAGATTGTAGAGCTCAGTTGGATAGTGATACCAAAAGTATCAAACATAATTTTATTGGATTCAAATTTGGACTGATGAGGACTAATGTTTTGGATTCCGCATGCAAAAAGAATCTCATGGGGGACACCAAAATTTTCAGTTACCGCGTAACTAATAAATAACAAATGGTGAACTGTTCTTTTGGATGAATTTTGAATATAACCAAATTTTCTGCTCGGTAACCAAATTCCACATGGTGACTATAACAACATTACAGAGTAGCCGTTTGATCAATATTTTTATACTACACACGGTCTATAACATAGCAATGATGTTGAAATGGTACATGATAATTCAAAATGCAAGCTCCACCTTACTAATAGAGGGTGACTATATACATTTAAAGTGCTATAGTCAAGTGAAACATCTTTATGACAAAAAATAGAAGATGAAGGGCCTACTGGTTGGAGATCCTGATGCACTAGTAGAAAACGGGGCAATGGTCCAGCCCATTAGTCCCGGTTCAATCAAGAACCGGGACCAATGGGGGCATTGGACCCGGTTCGTGAGCCAGGGGGCCGGCCGGGCCACGTGTGCCATTGGTCCCGGTTCGTCTGGACCTTTTGGTCCCGGTTGGTGCCCCGAACCGGGACCAATGGGTCTTGCTCCTGGCCCACAACCATTGGTCCCGGTTGGTGACTTGAACCGGGACCAAAGGCTCCCCTTTAGTCCCGGTTCATGTCACCAACCGGGACCAATGAGGTGCCTATATATACCCCCTCGCGCAAGAGCAGAGCACACTGCTTTGTTTTTTCTGGTCGAGGGGGAGAGGGCTTGGTGGTGCTCTAGCTCACCTCCTATGCACACAACGTGTTCGATGGAATGCCCGAGCCACACTAGTTAAGCTTTTCTCCTCTCGAAGCTCTATTTTCTCCGAGATTTGTCTAGGTTTAGCGGTCCGTCACGTCCCGTCCCCGTCTTCGCCGCCGTCGATCGCCCCGCCGATCTCGTCACCGGCACCACCGTGGTGAGCCTCTTGTTATGTCCATGCTTTTTTTACTTTTATTATTGCTTGTTATTATTGCTTTAGATAGATATTTGTCTAATTTTCTTACGTTTATTATCGCTTGTTATTATATAGTGCGATGGTTTTGATATCCGCCCACGTGGGCCCTCGTCCTGTCTACGATTCGGATGTGGTATATTATCTTTAATTTATAACTATTTGTTTTAGTGTTTATGACAATTATGCCGACCAACCTGACATGCATAGATGTTTTTATATGTCTAGGAGGTAGTTGAACCGGAAATTCCAACCAACCCTCTTGTGGAGAGGTTAAATTTAGTTGAAGAGGAAAACATTTCCTTGAAGAAAAAATTGGAAAAAATGGAGGAGGAGAAGATGGAATTGGAGTTGCATGTTGCGGAAGTTGTCGATGATCACAAGATCAAGATGGACCCTATTGTCGAGAGGTTAAATTTAGTTGAAGAAGAAAACAATTTCTTGAAGGAAAAAATAAAAAAAATTGAGGACGAGAAGATGATATTGGAGTTGCATGTTGCGGATGTCGTCGATGATCACAAGATCAAGATGGATGCAATGCGGTTGAAGATTAGAAAGATTAGACAATATGCCATTCATACCGAGGCTTGGTATCATTATGCCTTTGGATCAATTGTTACCTTGGTTGCGATTATGATCGCATTTGTTTTTGCATTGAAATGTTTTACATAGTTTCGATGTGTATGGTGAAAATTAATTAGATGCTCTGGAGAGCTATATGTTGTTAGATGAGAACTATGTATGTACTTTGGTTTTAATGTGATGATGAACTTCTATTAATTTGGTCACTTAATTATCTATTTATGATGTTCTGTAATGGTTTTTGACACACTTAATTATATATAATGCACGCAGATGAACCGGCAATGAATGTACGGTGACAGACACACCTCCGAGTACATTAAGGGCGTGCATGAGTTTCTAAATGCGGCTGAGGCAAACAAGCAGAATGGTTTTATGTGTTGTCCATGCACTAAATGTGGGAATACAATGTCTTACTCTAACCGGAAAATCCTTCACTCCCACCTGCTTTACAAGGGTTTCATGCCACACTATAATGTTTGGACGAGGCACGGAGAAACAGGGGTTATGATGGAAGACGGCGAAGAAGAAGAGTACGATGACAACTATGTGCCCCCTGAATACGGTGATGCTGCAATGGGGGGAGTTGGTGAAGATCAAGAGGAACTAGGCGATGTGCCCAATGATGCTGCAATGGGTGAAGCTGCTGAAGATCAAGAGGAACCAGATGATGATCTCCGCCGGGTCATTGTCGATGCAAGGACGCAATGCGAAAGTCAAAAGGAGAAGCTGAAGTTCGATCGCATGTTAGAGGATCACAAAAAAGGGTTGTACCCCAATTGAGAAGATGGCAACACAAAGCTCGGTACCGTACTGGAATTGCTGCAGTGGAAGGCAGAGAATGCTGTGGCTGACAAAGGATTTGAGAAGCTACTGAAAATATTGAAGAAGAAGCTTCCGAAGGATAACGAATTGCCCGACAGTACATACGCAACAAAGAAGGTCGTATGCCCTCTAGGATTGGAGGTGCAGAAGATACATGCATGCCCTAATGACTGCATCCTCTACCGCGGTGCATACAAGGATCTGAACGCATGCCCGGTATGCGGTGCATTGCGGTATAAGATGAGACAATATGACCCTGGTGATGTTGACGGCGAGCCCGCCATGAAGAGGGTTCCTGGGAAGGTGATGTCGTATGCTCCTATAATACCACGGTTGAAACTTTTGTTCAGAAACGGAGAGCATGCCAAGTTGATGTGATGGCACAGTGAGGACCGTAAGAAAGACGGGAAGTTGAGAGCACCCGCTGACGGGTCGCAGTGGAGAAAAATCGAGAGAAAGTACTTGGACGAGTTTGCAAAGGACCCAAGGAACGTATGGTTTGCTTTAAGCGCGGATGGCATTAATCCTTTCGAGGAGCAGAGCAGCAATCACAGCACCTGGCCCGTGACTCTATGTATGTATAACCTTCCTCCTTGGATGTGCATGAAGCGGAAGTTCATTATGATGCCAGTTCTCATCCAAGGCCCTAAGCAACCCGGCAACGACATTGATGTGTACCTAAGGCCATTAGTTGAAGAACTTTTACAGCTGTGGAATGGAAACGGTGTACGT
Organism: Secale cereale; assembly: GCA_902687465.1. Classification (NCBI taxonomy): domain Eukaryota; kingdom Viridiplantae; phylum Streptophyta; class Magnoliopsida; order Poales; family Poaceae; genus Secale; species Secale cereale. Next base: position 749,123,003 of record LR738712.1, on the reverse strand, counting down.
GCGTGGGATGAGCATAGACAGGAGGAATTTGACCTAAAGGTGTTGCTGTTCGTGAGCATCAACGATTGGCCCGCTCTCAGTAACCTTTCAGGACAGACAAACAAAGGATACCATGCATGCACGCACTGTTTAGATGACACTGAAAGTATATACCTGGACAAATACAGGAAGAATGTGTACCTGGGCCATCGTCGATTTCTTCCGACCAACCATCAATGTCGAAAGAAAGGCAAGCATTTCAAAGGCGAGGCAGATCACCGGAAGAAGCCCGCCATGCGTACCGGTGATCACGTACTTGCTATGGTCAATGATTTACACGTGATCTTTGGAAAGGGCCCCGGCGCACTAGCTGTTCCGAATGACGCTGAGGGACACGCACCCATGTGGAAGAAGAAATCTATATTTTGGGACCTACCCTACTGGAAAGACCTAGAGGTCCGCTCTTCAATCGACGTGATGCACGTGACGAAGAACCTTTGAGTGAACCTGCTAGGCTTCTTGGGCATGTATGGAAAGACAAAAGATATATCTGAGGCACGGGAGGACCTGCAACGTTTGCATGAAAAAGACGGCATGTCTCCGAAGCAGTATGAAGGTCCTGCCAGCTATGCTCTTATGAAAGAAGAGAAAGAAATCTTATTTGAATGCTTGCTCAGTATGAAGGTCCCGACTGGCTTCTCGTCGAATATAAAGGGAATAATAAATATGCCAGAGAAAAAGTTCCAGAACCTAAAGTCTCATAACTGCCACGTGATTATGACGCAACTGCTTCCGGTTGCATTGAGGGGGCTTCTACCGAAAAATGTCCGCTTAGCCATTGTGAAGCTATGTGCATTCCTCAATGCAATCTCTCAGAAGGTGATCGATCCAGAAATCGTACCAAGGCTAAGGAGTGATGTGGCGCAATGTCTTGTCAGTTTCGAGCTGGTGTTCCCACCATCCTTCTTCAATATCATGACACACGTCCTAGTTCATCTAGTCGACGAGATTGTCATTCTGGGGCCCGTATTTCTACACAATATGTTCCCCTTTGAGAGGTTCATGGGAGTCCTAAAGAAATACGTCCGTAACCGCGCTAGGCCAGAAGGAAGCATCTCCATGGGCCATCAAACAGAGGATGTCATCGGGTTTTGTGTTGACTTCATTCCTGGCCTTAATAAGATAGGTCTCCCTAAATCGCGGTATGAGGGGAGACTGACTGGAAAAGGCACGCTTGGAAGGGACTCAATAATATGCAGGGACGGATATTCTTGGTCTCAAGCACACTACACAGTTCTACAGAACTCTACCTTGGTGACCCCGTATGTCGATGAACACAAGAACAGTCTGCGCTCCAAACACCCGGAGTAGTGCGACGACTGGATTATATGTGAAAACATCAGGACTTTCAGCAGTTGGTTGGAAATACGTCTCAGAGGTGACAACACTGTTTGTGATGAGTTGTACTTGTTGTCCAGGGGACCATCTTTGACTGTATTGATTTACAAAGGATACGAGATAAATGGGAATACATTTTACACGATTGTCCAAGATCAAAAGAGCACCAACCAAAACAGCGGTGTCCGCTTTGATGCAACAACCGAGAGGGGAAAGGACACATATTAGGTTACATAGTGGACATATGGGAACTTGACTACAGACATGATTTTAAGCTCCCTTTGTTTAAGTGCAAATGGGTCAATCTGTCAGGAGGCGGGGTACAGGTAGACCCACAGTACGGAATGACAATAGTGGATCTGAAAAATCTTGGGTACACTGACGAACCGTTCGTCCTAGCCAATGATGTGGCACAGGTTATCTATGTGAAGGACATGTCTACCAGACCGAGAAAAAGAAAAGATAAGGAAGCGAATACATCATACGATGAGCCAAAGCGCCACATAGTTCTTTCAGGAAAAAGGGACATCCTGGGAGTGTTGGGCAAGACAGACATATCTGAAGATTATGAAAAGTTTCATGAAATTCCTCCCTTCAAAGTCAAGGCTGACCCAAGCATCCTGATAAACGATGAAGATTATCCATGGTTACGGCGCAATAAGCAAATGACACAAGCGATGAAAAAGTGAAGACTTTTTTCCGCAACTATTATGATGATACCATGCCAACTTTGTAACAGATGAGTATGATACCATTGTCCAGTTTGTACATGCACTTGCTATGCCAACTTTTTCAAAGTTCATTTGAAAACTATGAATTTAGGTCGAATTTTCTCTATAGGTGCATCTATGTTCATTTTTTTTAGTAAAGTTAACCACAAACTTGTGATTCACACAAATTTCAAAGAATTCAAATTTTAATTATTCAAATTTGAAAACTAATGGCACTAACAGAAAGTTTATAATTTTTCTAAAACTAATGGCACTAACAGAAAGTTTATAATTTTGCTGACCTAAAAGCAAAAAGAATTAAAAAATAAAGCAAAAAACAAAAGAAAATAAATAATGCAGAAAACAAAACAAAAAAACTTGCAAAAAAATAAAAATAGCAACAATAAATAAAGCAACAAAGAAAACAAATAATTTCAAATTTAAACTATTCAAATTTGAATACTACTGGCACTAACAGAAAGTTTGTAATTGGTTTTACCTAAAGCAACAAAGAAAATATTTTGTTGTAAGTAGAAACAAAATAAAATAAATAAAGCAACAAAGAAAACAAATAATTTCAAATTTAAACTATTCAAATTTGAATACTACTAGCACTAACAGAAAGTTTGTAATTGGTTTTACCTAAAGCAAGAATATTCACAAAGAAACTCTAAATACAACAAAAAACAACTCAGAAATAAATAAAGCAGAAAAGGAAAAAAACTACATTTAAAAAATAGGGCGCTGCCCAGTGAGCCTGCAAGGCCTACGGCCTAGCATGCAGCTGGACTATAAGGCCCAGCAGACTCACAGGGCAGCGCACAAAGTTAGGCCCAGAAGCCTACAATAGAGAGGAGTTCAATACAGCCACCGCAGTGGGGCTTATAAACCACTCCGAGCCCCTGTCAACTAGCGAGGTGGGACTAAAATTTTTGGCCGCGGGGCAGGACAAGGGCTTTGGTCCTGGTTGGTGGCACCAACCGGGGCTAAAGGGGGGGGGGCATTGGTCCCGG
>LR738712.1:749097537-749119829 GCA_902687465.1 Secale cereale | reverse complement strand
AGTCCCGGTTGGTGGCACCAACCGGGACCAAAGGTCTCTCCTTCCCGCCCTTTGGGCTGCTGAAAAGAGACCTTTGGTCTCGGTTGGTGCCACGAACCGGGACCAAAGGGAGCATTCGTCCCGGTTTTTGCCACGAACCGGGACCAATGCCCAGGGTATATAAGTAGCACATAGCAATTTTCAGTTTCCAATCCCCATTTCCCCCGACGCCGCCGAGCTCATCGACGCCGAGCTCATCGTCCCCGTCGCCCCACGCCCCTGCGCCGTGCTCGCCGTCGCCGTCGCCCCGCGCCCCTGCGCCGTGCTCGCCGTCGGCCTGCCCCTGCCCCGTCCCGCCCCTGCGCGCCGGCGCCCCCGCCGCCCCCGCCGCCGCCTCGAGCTCCCCTGCGACGGGCTCGCCCTCGCCGCGCGCCGTCCTCGTCTCTCCCTCGCCCCCCCGAACCCGCCGTCCTCGCCGAGCTCCCCTGCCACAGTGAGCCCCCATGTATATGTATATGTTTTTTTCATGTATATGTGTATATGTTCATGTATATAAGTATATAAGTATATAAGTATATGTTTTTTTCATGTATATGTGTATATGTTCATGTATATGTGTGTATATGTTCATGTATGAGATGAGATAGATAGATAGATAAATTTTCATGTGTATATGTTCATGTATGAGATGTATATGTGCTCTTTTGTACCGAATCCACCACATTTTCATAAAGTTTTTCCACCGAGTCCACATCGCACCGAGCACTGATACGTCCAAAACGTATCTATAATTTCTGCTTGCTCCATGCCTCTTTTGTGTGATATTGCTATGATATTTATACACTTCCATACACTTTTGATCATATTTGGACTAACCTATTAACTCAGTGCACCCTAGTGTCAGTTTCTGTTTTCTGCTGTTTTTGTATTTCAGGTTTTCCCATTACGTAAACTGCCAGAAAAATCCCGGAAAAATTATATAAAAAATCAGCGTTCCGGAAGCTTCCTTGCGGCCAAAGTAGGGCCGGAGGGGGGCTACGAGGGCTCCAGGCTCCCTGGTGGCGCGGCTCCCCTCCTGGTCGCGCCGGGGGGGCGCCTGGGCCCCCCAGGTCTCCGCTGATGCCCCCTTTGGCATATATTTACACCGCGTCCCGAAACCCTCGAGGACGGAACCCTTTTTCGCGATCTCATCTCTGTTCCGCCGCCGCCATGCTTCCAAGATCGGGAGCACCAGGAGAACTCTTCCCGGCACCCTGCCGGAGGGGAGAACCACCACCGGGAGCCTCTCCACCACCATGGACGCCTCCCGAATGAGTTGTGAGTAGTCTCCCTTGGACCATGGGTCCATGACCAGTAGCTATGTGATGTTCTCCTCCCCTCTTTGTTCTTCACTAATTAGACCTCGTGAGCTGCCCTACATGATCGAGGCACATATGTAATCCTTATGCTGTTGCTATGTTGAGTTTGCTGGGATCCGATGGATTGTGAGATTATGTTCAGATTGTGTGTGAGTAATATATTTGATTTACCTCTTTTATATTTATGTTCTTGAGTAATTCTTGCATGTTCTCCGTTGCTGTTTATTGCTTTGGCCGAGTAGTAGGTAGTAACTCCAAGAGGGAACGTTATGCTTGATTGTGGGTTCATGCCCCTCGATGACTAGCTTGAGTGACAGAAACATGAGTCTAGGGGATGTGCTGTTGCCACAAGGGGAAAAAAAATGGTGCTTGTACTCGCGGGTGCAAGGATTGTTTACTTTATGCAAAGTTCTTTTAATGCAGTTGTCTGTTGCTTTGAGTTTACACTATGGGTGGGACTCGCAACTTAATACCAGCGAGATGTTCTGGATAGATATCTCAAGGTGGATGATTAGTAGTAGATGCAGATGGATTTCGGTCTACTTACCTTGGCGTTCCGCCCATGCTTTTGAGCCTCAACCTTTCTTGCAGCATAGTTAGCATTGGTTTGCGCACATAATCCTGTCAATTGCCCAGCTGTAATTCGTTTACCTCACATAGCTGTTTTATCGTCTTTTGGGAGAGAGACATCACTAGTGAACATCATGGGACCCCGGTCCATATTACCATTACTGATCACATCCACTATTTACTTTCTGCTTTTACTTACTAGTTGCAGCAATACCTATCACTATTATCTCTTGCGTTTGATCCTTTGTAAACGACAAGGCCGGAGGGATTGACAACCTCTCTGTACTCGTTGGGAGCAAAGTTATTTGTATCTGTGTGCAGGTCCAAGTTGATTGCTAAGTATCTGGCGCCGTTAGCAGTTGACACCTTCTTGTTGAACCTTGGAGTCTCAGGGGAATTCGATCCTTGGTATCTTTGCCAAGGGAAAACTACCGCTACACTGCATCTCAAACCTTCCACTTGGGGTAACCAACGAGGGGCGAGAAGCCATCAATCAAAGTTTTCTGGCGCCGTTGCCGGGGACTCCACTCTTCAAGATAGGGGAGTTGCACGCTATCTTTTACCTTTGCTTTTTAGTCTTGTTAGTTTACCTTTCAGTTTTGCTTTAGTATCCTTTATCGAAAATCACAAAAATAGTTATCTCATTCCTTAGTTTGCATTATGTCTGGTCCTTTTGTCTTTGGTGAGGCAGAAGTTCCCACCTTTAAACAAAGAGGTGGGGAAAGTTTAAAAGATGCTTGGTATAGAATTAATGATTCTCAAAAAAGAGCCACCAAGAAACAATCTACTACTATCCTGCTTAGAAATTTTTATGTTGGGATTACTTCTTGGAATAGGTTTATTCTAGATTCTGCTATCAATGGGAATTTCCTAGAGGCCCCAGTTTGGGAGTCTCTTAGTATTATTGAAAATCTTGTTGGAAATCCCCCTGTTGTTAGCATTCAAGAGGACATCACCCTAGCTCACATTATGAAAAAACTTGAAAAGATAGAGCTAGAGATGCCAAACATTAATAAGATAAATGAGTTGGATCGTAAGATCCAAGGGAATTTGAATAGGCTTGATAGCTCCATGCATAAAATTCTCAAAACTTTGGAGACCATCAAATTCCATGACTTGGATTCTTCTAGGATAGACAAGATTGAGGAAATCTTTGATACTCTAGGAACTACTTTCTCCTCAATCAAAACCAAAAAGGTAGAAACTCCGGCAAGAAGGAGCCTAAGTTCGTTTACATTCCAAAGGCTCCCCGCTCTAAAAGTAATCCATCTATTGCCAAAGGGGGTTGAAACTGTGAAGACTTTGGAAGAAACACCTCTCTTTGATAAATTTATAAATGAATCTTCCTTTGACTTTTTTCCTTTTGGTCTTCTCCCTAGAAGTATCTCTATTAGGCCTTTATTTGAAAGTCCTCTTAAGACTAGTTGTACTATTGAAGAGCTTTTCGATGATCTTGATGATGGTTCAATTGATACAACTTGATCTCTTTGCATTATGCCTAGCTTAAAGGCATAAAAGAAAGCGCTTTTGGGAGGCAGCCCACAATGAATAAAATTTTATTTTGCTTTTGTTGTGTCTTGATGTTGTTACTACAGTAGCATCATCATTGTATCTTTACTTTTCAGCTTTGTGCCAAGTGTAGCCTCTGATTGCAAGAAAGTTCAAAAGTTGTGACGTGCTGTCCAGGAAATAGATTCTGTCCTTGGACAGAAAAATTCGTATAAAATCACCAGATCATCTTTTTGGTCTGAATTTTTTCGACAGCGTGCTCTATACAATTGGCTTTCGAGCATCTGTTCTGAGTTTTTTGATTTGAGTTGCAGAAGTGCCCCGAAAAAATTATTTACTACCTGCTGGTCTGTTTTTCACACATTCTGTCCTGTTTTGCCTTTCCTTCATTTTGCAAACCTTGAGCTTGCTTTTTCTTTGCAAAAACCTTTTGGCAATCTTGAGAAACAGTAGACCTTCAAGAATATCCTTATTTCCAGCAAGGAACAATTATTTTATTATGGGTACTAACCTCGCTAATCAGATTATGATGAGTTATGTATGAAGGGAGTTTTCAAGTGTGCGAGGGAAGATGATAAAAAGATTCAGGAGTGTCAAACGCTCAAGCTTGGGGATGCCCTCATGCACCCCCAAGAAATATTCAAGAAGACTCAAGCGTCTAAGCTTGGGGATGCCCCCGTGCATCCCCTTCTCCATCAACAATTATCAGTTCGTCTTTCGTTCCACTATATTTTTATCACTTCATGTGTTATGTGCTATGCTTGGAGCGTCTTGCTTTTAGTTTCCTTTTTAGTTTTCTTTAGCTTTGCTTGCTGTTCATAACGAGTTGGAACTCAGCTTTCTTTGTGTGGGAGAGAAACACGCTCCACTTCAACCTAGAACACAACATAGAATTTTCATGTTTATCTTTGCTGTGTATGTTCTTGGTCTTTCAATAGCTACTGTCATGCTTAGCTCTTAGTTTTCACGCTTTACTTTTTAAAGAGCTTTTGTTTAGTTGGTCGCTGGAACTCTCTTTAGTTATCATGCTTATCTTATTAAGAGAGTTGGCTTCTGTTGCACTGGTCGATATGTCTATGATAAAAATGCTATGTGCATAATGATGCTTAGTAGTTCATGTTTTCTTATGGTTAGTCTCAAATAGCTGGGGGGTTCTCAATGTGTTATTGGAGTACCAACATGATTTGTTTGCCTATGATGTGGTATGGTCTAGTGATATCTTCCTTCAAGAATTTATTTTGATTGACTTGGCGTATGCTCACGCATATTTAAGACTGTAAAGAAAGTCTATCAAGCCTTGATGATCTTTAGTTTCTGAGTAGCGATATAACTTCCATGCCTGATTCAATGTTGCTTTGTCGCTCTGCATGATTATGACCGTCATTGCTCTTTTAGTTGGTCGCTCCCAGTCTTTTGCTAACCTTCGCCTGTACTAAGCGGACTGACTGCTTGTGCATCCAAAATCCTTTTAGACCAGTTATGCCATATGAGTCCACCATACCTTCCTATACATGGTATTTACCTGCCATTCCTAACGAAGACTTTCATGTACCATCTCGAAATTATTCAAAAAAGCATTTCTCTTTTGTGCCTCTGTTTTAGTTCATGAGGAAGTAGTAGTTAATTCATGATCTTTTTAAGTTGGACAAGCTTCACCCCGGGATTGCATGTCTAATGTGCAAACCCATAATACGAGAAGGAACTGGCAAAGAGTGCGCCCGGCTCAAAAATAATACAACAAACAAACCCTCCTTCACGCTTTGTTCATGAGAAATCAGAAAACTTTGGCAGTGATAAACAAAGGATATTAAGAGGATGTGATCGTCCTCATTCGGGAGCCGTTCCTCGAAACTTGTCCAGCTCAAGAAGTGATTGAGTTATCTGGTAGCATTCGTTGACGGAACATGCATAATCTAAAAATAATAATTATTACCTCTGTTTTTAAAACCAAGAGCTCTGGTACATGTTTAGTTTTTGTTTCCGACCACGGGTTTTCAACCTTGCCAACAAAAGCCACGGTTCGAGAGTCTCCACCTTCTTTAAAGCACCAACTATTAAGAGCATGATTGTCATTCTGAGTGTAATGTGCATTGTCCCAAAGTAGCATTGTCTTTTGCATGATTATGATATCGTTTATTCTGAAATCATTGTATCTAGTCGTCACTTAAACCTTGGAGGTGCCCCTGCATTTATGTTTTGCTTCACTAAAGGGGGCAAGCGAGATACTACTTTATCATATTTGCACACCATGCTCATTACAAATCTTTTGAGTGTTTCAGTATCATATTGTAAAACTTTCAGTTCTTTGTGATTTTCTCATAAGGCAACTTAATTACTACAGATTCATTGTCTCAGTAAGCACTTGTCATGTGACTATGAAAAGTTCTTATATGGTTAATAGCATGTCACCACAGAAATTATGCTTGTTATCATTTACCTACTCAAGGACGAGCAGGAATTAAGCTTGGGGATGTTGATACGTCCAAAACGTATTTATAATTTTTGCTTGCTCCATGCCTCTTTTGTGTGATATTGCTATGATATTTATACACTTCCATACACTTTTGATCATATTTGGACTAACCTATTAACTCAGTGCACCCCAGTGCCAGTTTCTGTTTTCTGCTGTTTTTGTATTTCAGGTTTTCCCATTACGTAAACTGCCAGAAAAATCCCGGAAAAATTATATAAAAAATCAGCGTTCCGGAAGCTTCCTTGCGGCCAAAGTAGGGCCGGAGGGGGGCCACCAGGGCTCCAGGTGCCCTGGTGGCGCGCCCCCCTCCTGGCCGCGCCGGGGGGGGCGCCTGGGCCCCCCAGGTCTCCGCTGATGCCCCCCTTTGGCATATATTTACACCGCGTCCCGAAACCCTCGAGGACGGAACCCTTTTTCACGATCTCATCTCTGTTCCGCCGCCGCCACGCTTCCAAGATCGGGAGCACCAGGAGAACTCTTCCCGGCACCCTGCCGGAGGGGAGAACCACCACCGGGAGCCTCTCCACCACCATGGACGCCTCCCGGATGAGTTGTGAGAAGTCTCCCTTGGACCATGGGTCCATGACCAGTAGCTATGTGATGTTCTCCTCCCCTCTTTGTTCTTCACTAATTAGACCTCGTGAGCTGCCCTACATGATCGAGGCACATATGTAATCCTTATGCTGTTGCTATGTTGAGTTTGCTGGGATCCGATGGATTGTGAGATTATGTTCAGATTGTGTGTGAGTAATATATTTGATTTACCTCTTTTATATTTATGTTCTTGAGTAATTCTTGCATGTTCTCCATTGCTGTTTATTGCTTTGGCCGAGTAGTAGGTAGTAACTCCAAGAGGGAACATTATGCTTGATTGTGGGTTCATGCCCCTCGATGACTAGCTTGAGTGACAGAAACATGAGTCTAGGGGATGTGCTATTGCCACAAGGGGGAAAACAACGGTGCTTGTACTCGCGGGTGCAAGGATTGTTTACTTTACGCAAAGTTCTTTTAATGCAGTTGTCTGTTGCTTTGAGTTTACACTATGGGTGGGACTCGCAACTTAATACCAGCGAGATGTTCTGGATAGATATCTCAAGGTGGATGATTAGTAGTAGATGCAGATGGATTTCGGTCTACTTACCTTGGCGTACCGCCCATGCTTTTGAGCCTCAACCTTTCTTGCAGCATAGTTAGCATTGGTTTGCGCACATAATCCTGTCAATTGCCCAGCTGTAATTCGTTTACCTCACATAGCTGTTTTATCATCTTTTGGGAGAGAGACATCACTAGTGAACATCATGGGACCCCGGTCCATATTACCATCACTGATCACATCCACTATTTACTTTCTGCTTTTACTTACTAGTTGCAGCAATACCTATCACTATTATCTCTTGCGTTTGATCCTTTGTAAACGACAAGGCCGGAGGGATTGACAACCTCTCTGTACTCGTTGGGAGCAAAGTTATTTGTATCTGTGTGCAGGTCCAAGTTGATTGCTAAGTATCTGGCGCCGTTAGCAGTTGACACCTTCTTGTTGAACCTTGGAGTCTCAGGGGAATTCGATCCTTGGTATCTTTGCCAAGGGAAAACTACCGCTACACTGCATCTCAAACCTTCCACTTGGGGTAACCAACGAGGGGCGAGAAGCCATCAAGCACCCGCCGCCAAGTCTTTTTTCTAGGTAGTTTTCTTGTTAAAATGAGGGGCGACGTTGGACATGACATGAGGGGGGACGTCGGACATGTGATGAGGGACTGAGCGTCGTTGTCGTCTACCCCCTCACCGATAACATCGACATGAGGGGGGACGTCGGACATGACATGCGGGGTGATGTCAGACATGACATGAGGGGGTCGAGGGTCGTCGAGGGGTTGAGTGTCGAGGATCGCCGAGGGGTCGAGAGTCGCCGAGGAAGAACAGGAGGAAAAAAATAAGAAGATAAAGAAGGAGAAGAAGAAGAGAAGAAGAGGGGGAAGAAGAAAAAAAACAAGGAGAAGAAGAAGGAATAGAGGAGAAGAAGATAAAATAGAATAATATATTCTATTTTTTCTTCTTCCCCTCTATTCATTTCTTCTTCTCCTCTTTTATTTCTTCTTCTTCCTCTTCTTCTTTTTATCGGGTATGTCGTTGTCGATATACCCCCTCCCCGATAACTTCGACATGAAGGGGGGGGGGTCGAGGGTCGTCGAGGGACCGAGGGTCGTCAAGGGTCGAGGATCGCCGAGGGGTCGAGAGGTTGCCTAGTGTCAAAGTATTGAAGAAATCCACGCCTTCATCATTTGCCAGAAGTAACCGAGGCATGTTGGTACGAAGTTCTGGAAAGTTATTTTGGAACGGAATTCCTGATAGGATAATCCGTCTTTTGTTACAAATTTCAGCAAAGCCTTCCAAATAGCGATATTTGGAAGGCTCTTGCTGAACTTTGTACCAAAAAGCGAATTATCCTATCTGGGACTCCGTTCCAAAATAAATTTGGAGAGCTTCGTACCATCATGCGCCTGTTACTTTCGCCTAATGATGAAGACATGGTTTTGTTGAATCCTCTGACACTAGACAAAATGTGACATGAGGGGGTCTAGGGTTGTGGATCGTCGAGCAGTCTAGGGTCGAGGGTCAGGGGTCGAGGGTACTAAAAAGAAAATTATTCTGTCGGGAACTCCATCCAAAACAACTTTGAAGAGCTTCGATATTACCCCCTCCTTGAAGGGGTCATTTCCGGCTAATGATGAAGTCATGGTTTTCTTGAAATCTTCGATATTACCCCCTCCTTGAAGCGTTCTCGAGGCCACCCCTAACCCTTGAAGCGTTGTCGAGGCCACCCGAAACCCTAGATAAGTAGCGTCGAGGCCATAAATTAATATATATGATTCCTTACTGTGATTAGCTAGCTAGTTCTACGTTTTCCATTAATATATCCATCTGTCATGTTTGAATAATAATTGGCATGTTGTAAATATTTGTAGAAACTATGGATGACAACCCCCGAGACGAAGCACAAGAAGCGATGTTGCTGGACATAATCGCAAATGGACAAGATGCCGTCTTGTCGTTTCTCAACGACACCGATGAGCTGCTGGAAAGAGAGGAGGAAGAAGCAGGCTATGATTATGATGGCTCCAGTGACGCAATGCACATGCAAGAAGTAGACCGTGAGGACGGCTCCGGTGACCCAATGCCGGTGCAAGAAGGAGACCGTGATGATGGCTCCGGTGACCGAACTGAGTCCGGCCAGCAGGTATATATATTAGTTAAGCCTGTGCTGACTAGTTAATTGATGCATTCATTGTTTTGGTATGCACACATATTAATTAATTAACTCTCATCTTTGTTCTTTTTTCCAGCCCTCCGGATCGAGCACATCTTCGGTAAGGAGACGAGGCGCGAAGAAAAAGTTGAGCTCGGATGAAAAGTTTGAGATCACAGAAATTGCGCGCATCGGCCAACCGATTGAACCCATCCGGACAAAGAACACATTTGTTAATCAGTGCAGGGTTCCGGTTAGGGACAAGATCCCGATCAGCATCCATCAATGGTTAAAGCCGGGTGCAGAAGACGCTCATGTGTCTTATGTCACTGATATGCAGAAAGAAGATCTTTGGACTGAGCTGAAGTCAAATTTCACCCTACCGCCAGAGGCTGATCCGGCGAAGCCAGTTACAGAGGACTTAATCAAGTCTTTTGCTCTTATGAAGATGGCAGAACTATTCAGGGGGTGGAAGAAACACCTGGATAAGTTTGTCCGCAAAAAAGAGACTCCAGAATTCCAGGGCATATATGAGAAGATCAGAGATGACTGGCCCGCATTTGTGGCCTATAAGACATCGGGAAAGAGTAAGAAGATGTCGGCGACAAACCAGAAAAATGCTGCGAAGAAGATGCATCACCATCGCACGGGGTCAGGTGGCTACCTCAGAGACCGGCCTAAGTGGGCCAAGGCTGAGAATGATTTGCTTCAGAAAGGGATCGAACCAGAGACAATGAACTGGCCAGACCGTTGCCGGACTTGGTTCTTCGGGGCTGGCGGAACCTTGGACCCTGTATCAGGGAGGTGCATTTGGACGGACAAGCAATTGGAAATACCACTCAAGAAACTTCGGCACTATATCAAAGCAGCGCAGCAAGGGACGTTCTTTCCCGACAAAGAGAACGACGAGCTCACAATGGCCCTCGGGAATCCTGAGCACCCTAGACGGACATGAGGCACGCCAGGCTCCGTTCCGTGGAGTGCTGGGTTTCCGGACGCAGGCGGTTACAAATGCCACGAGAGGAGGAAGAAAGTGTAGCAGACCGAACTGCAAGCGCTGCACGCCAGAATACAAGCGATAGAGGAACGAGAAGCAAATCGGGACAAAATAACTGCCGAAGCTTCCCCCGAAGCTACCCCGCCATCTCAACGGAGAAGCAGCGTGGCTTCCACCGAGCTGCTTCAGCCGAAGCATGTCTTGACGGCTCCTGCCAGCTATCCCGTGGATGCTATCACGGAGTCTCAAAATTGCCTCCTTATGACGCAGTGGATAAATATGAAGGTCCAGGCGGCTGCTGGCTCTGTTTATCCTACTAGACCCGGCGCAACTTTTCACTGCCGGCCGATTCCAGAAGGATATGCTAGGGTGATGGTGGATGCTATAACGAAGGGATTTGAGGACCTCCAGCTTGACCACCCTGCCGTAGCTTAGCTCTCTGCCCTTTTGGTGTCTCGATGCCAAAGGGGGAGAGAGTTTAGGGATTTGTGCCTTTGTGTTTCTGTCGCTTGTGTGCTTTCCATTTCTTGTGGTTTGGTTGGTTTTTCGTGAGACCTAAGTTCCCGTCATATGGTGTGAGACATATGCTACCCTTTCTTATTTATGTACCTGGTACTCTCTAGCATGCATGATTATCTTACTTTGTACTATGCTCTCATATATCTTGCTTAGGTTGTTGGTCTCTAAAATATAGGGGGAGTGTTGATCCTAGTATGTGTGCCGTGCAGTCCAAAGCACTTATCTAGATAGCACACATCTAGGGGGAGCCCGTCTATATTTTAGGGGTGTGGTTTTTGCGTTTACGTTATGTCATTATTCCTTTTGTGCAAATCCCGTTTTGTCATCAATCTACCAAAAAGGGGGAGACTGTAAGGGCATATTTAGCCAAATGGTGTTTTGGTGATTGATGACAATACATTTGCGGACTAATCATATGTTCTAAGCTCTTTCAGATATATCTCACATAGGCACAAGGCGATTAGATGCCCCTCGGAATCTATGGAAGACGGTGTTTCCTTTTGCTTATTTTTCGGTGGATCTGAGTAATAGGAAAGCCGTACTATTAAGAGGGGATCCGCTTTGGTAAGGTTTGGGTGGAATCAACACGTACACTTCATTATTGCACCCACCATTCCTTCCCGCCGCAATGGAGTTCTTCTTTCCCATCTTCTCTAGTTTTCCTGGCACATGCGGTAGTACCGCGGGTCCTAGTGGTAGTACCACCTGTGTGCCTCAAGCGGTAGTACCACCGGCCCCACTAAGCGGTAGTACCGCTTGGTGCACACTGCGGTAGTACCGCTGCTGATCCGTGCTACCACCGCCTCGACTCGCGAGCGCGTTTTCGTGTCGAGTTTTGCGGTGCTAGGTGCGGTAGTAGGGGCGGTAGTACCGCTATGGGTCCCTACCCCCTTGGCGCGGTAGTACCGCTTGAAAGGCAATGGTAGTACCGCTCTATAAGCAGTAGTACCGCTCCCTCAAGCGGTAGTACCGCTCTGTGTGGGGCTGAGTGGGGGATAATGGTTGGATTGTCCCCCCCCACTATATAAAGGCTTCTTCTTCCTCCTTGTTGACTTACCTCTTCCCCCACATACTCCATTGTTGCTCCAAGCTCCATTTTCGCCCGATCTCCCTCCCTAGCCAATCAAACTTGTTGATTTGCTCGGGATTGCTTGAGAAGGCATCGATCTACACTTCCACCAAGAGATATTTGATTCCCCCCACTAATCCCTAGAGGATCTTGTTACTCTTGGGTGTTTGAGCACCCTAGGCGGTTGAGGTCACCTCGAAGCCATATTCCATTGCGGTGAAGCTTCGTGGTATCGTTGGGAGCCTCCAATTCAGTTGTGGAGATAGCCCCAACCTTGTTTGTAAAGGTTCGGTTGCCGCCTTCAAGGGCACCACTAGTGGAATCACGGCACCTTGCATCGTGTGAGGGCGTGAGGAGAATACGGTGGCCCTAGTGGCTTCTTGGGGAGCATTGTGCCTCCACACCGCTCCAACGGAGACGTACTTCCCCTCAAAGGGAAGGAACTTCAGCCACACATCCTCGTCTTCACCGGTTCCACTTGTGGTTATTTCTTTCCTTTACTTGTGTAAGCTTTACTTGTTTATCTCGTATAGCTTGCTTGTGTGGTTGTTATCTTTACTTCCTATTAGTTGTCATCTTAGTAGCATATCTAGACAACTTACTTTAACGCTTAATTTAAAGTGGTTAAGAAAAGCTAAAAATTGTTAGTTGCCTATTCACCCCCCCTCTAGTCAACCATATCGATCCTTTCAATTGGTATCAGAGCCTCGTATCTTTTTAAGGACTTTACCGTCCAAAGAGTATGGGTGACAACGTAGTCGAGACGGAGGATCATTCCAGTGGAACTCCGTCCTTACCTATGTCCGATGTGGGAGCCTCGGTCTCTCGTGAGGAGTTCAATGTGGCCTTGACCACATTGAAAGAGTCACTAGCGACCGAGGTCAAAGGCATGTTTAAAGATTTGCTTTAGGGGCTTAAATTATCCACCGCACCGTTGGAAGTGGTTCGTCCCGGTTCCAACGTGTCGGAGGCTAATCCCGACAAGGGAGAAGCTAGTAGTGAACAAGCCCCGGTTACTAAGAATGGGAGTGGGATCTTTGCCCACTCCACTCCTCCTACTCACTATGGAGGACCCGTTCCTACACCGCATTTAAATTCCGTTGGGCCTCCTCCCAAGTTTATAAAAAATTCTGATTTTGCTACTTGGGTGTTTCGTTTCAAATGTCATATAAATCATTGTTCTACTAATCTTTGGAGAATCATTGAGCAAGGTTTTTATCCGCGTGATCCCGACAACATGACTCCAAGAGAAACTACGGATCATCAATTCAACGGGTCCGCTCTTTGCATATATTCTTCAAGATGCTATTCCTCCAGAAGACATTGCACATCTTCGACCCTTCACTGTGGCCAAGGAAGCTTGGGAGCATGTTGGCACTATGTACAAGGGAAGCACTAGCATTCAACACTCTAACTATGAAGTTGTGCAAGATGAAGCCGATGAGTTTGCTATGATCGAAGAAGAAGATCCTCGTGAACTTTATCGGAGATTAACTACCCTTGCGGTCTCTCTTCGGGATCATGGCAGTAAGGACACAGATGACAATTGGATCAAGCGCAAGTTCCTCAAGGCCATGATGCCCTATCATAAGGCCATGTCCTCTGTCATTCGTCAGAGACCGGACTTCCACCACTTGTCATCAAATGAAGTGTTGGATGAGTTCGTTGCCATGAGGATCTTGAACATGACCGCCGACAATGCGGTCTTAAGAGCTCAATGATCGAAGAAGCCTAACCTCGCCCTGAAGGCCAAGGCTTGTGTGGAAGAAGAGGAGGTGGAGGATGATGATGAGTGTAGCCCCGAGGACACCAAATATGCCTATCATGAGCACATGGCTCTTGCTTCAAGGCAATTTTGGGGCAACAAGAAGAACACAAGACCCAACTTCAACAGGAACAACTCAAGTGGGAACAAGGGAAAGCAACGAGTGAGGACATGCTTCAACTGTGGAAATGTAAGCCACTTCGTTGCGGATTGCCCATATGAGAAAAGAGAAGACTTTGGAGGCAAGCTTATTCGGAAGGACAAGTCAAAGTCTTATCCCAACAAGAACAACTTCAACAAGAAGACTCCTCCTAAAGGGTTGGTGGCCCAAGAGGAATATGTTGAGGATGATGATAATGATGAAGATGATGAGATGGTCACCATGGCCATAATTGCTATTGCTACTACTCCGCACTCATCTCTCTTCGACTCACCGAATGAGAACATCACCGCCAAGTGTCTCATGGCCAAGGCCACCAACAAGGTAACCCCAAACATCAATACTACTATCACTTCTAATCCTTCATTGACGGATTGTATTGATGAGAGTGAGGGAACCAAGGAGGGAGAGAATGAATTTGAGTTGTTCATGAACAAACTCAAAGGCAAACCCAAGAAGCATTTTGTTGCTCTCTTGGAACAACTCGGTGAGGCCAATGACATGATC
Source organism: Secale cereale (assembly GCA_902687465.1). Classification (NCBI taxonomy): domain Eukaryota; kingdom Viridiplantae; phylum Streptophyta; class Magnoliopsida; order Poales; family Poaceae; genus Secale; species Secale cereale. The sequence continues at coordinate 749,105,676 of LR738712.1, read as the reverse complement.
GAGGCTCACGAGGAAACCATTACTAAAATGGAAGGACATAGTCGAGACTATGCCGATGAGATATCGGATCTCTCTAACGCCCTAGAGGAAGATTGTGGTCTTCGTTTGGCTCTTGAGGAGTCACACAACGATGATCATGCTAAATTAAAGAAAGATCTTGATCATGCTTTAGTTGTCTCTCGTGTGCTTAATTCCGAGAAGGCAAAACTTGAGGTTGACCATGCTAAACTCAAGGAAGAGTTTGTCATACTCGACAAGGCTCACAAGGCCTTCAAAGGTATGCATGCTTCTCTCAAAGAGTCTCATGATCAACTCCAAGTTTCGCTAACCAAGGAAAAGGCTATCTTTCCTCGCATGGTATTAATTGATAATGCAAATGCTACTAACCCATGTTGCGAGCATGTGCATCTTGTTGAAGAAAATGCCGAGTTGAAGAAGCAACTTGAGAAAGGCCTTGTGACATGTATACAAGGTGAGAAGAACCTCAACAATCTTTTGAGTAATCAAAAGGAGGTTGTGGCAAAGGAAGGAATTGGGTTTGTTCCTAAGCCCAAGAAGAAGAAGAATGACAAGACCAAGCTACCACCCCCTCTCCGACAAACTTTTTTGAAAGAAGGAGAGGGCGCATCAAAGAAGAAGAAAACCATGAAAGGTGGTGGTGTCAAGAAAAACTCCACCATACCATCAAACATGGCCAGCGACTTTAATCCTTCATATGTTTTATGTCGTGCTAGTGATGGTCATGTGTTTGCTAAATTTGTTGGTTCTTCTTATGAGTACATTGAATGGTCCATTTGGGTTCCTAAGACCCTTGTTACTAACCTCAAAGGACCCATCACCAAATGGGTACCTAAATCCAAGCATTGATCTCTTGTAGGAGTTTGCTTCTGGTGGGGGATCATGGTTGCTCGATAGTGGAGCCACAAATCATATGACCGGAAGCAAAGACTTGGTGGTGGACGTGCATCTAGGTTCATCTATGGCCACCAACGTCGATTGGGGTGATGCTTCATCTTCTAAGGTATTGGGGCTTGGCAAGGTGGTTGTCTCTCATGATCTCACGATCGAGAAGGTCATGCGGGTTGAGTCCCTTGCATACAATTTATTTTCTGTTCGCCAACTTGCACTCATGGGCTTTGCTACATTCTTTGATATTGATACCGTGGCCCTCTTGTGGAGCAAGACTCTTAAAGTAGCCTATGTTGGGCATGTCGAGAACGGTCTTTATGTGGTTAACTTTTCGAAGCAACCCACCAAGATTGCGACATGCCTAATGGCTAAAGTTGATGTGGGATGGCTTTGGCATCGCCGTTTGGCCCATGTCAATATGAGATCTTTGCAAAGTCTTCTCAAGGGGGACCATGTCCGTGGACTAACAAATGTTAGCTTTGCCAAAGATCGTGCTTGCAGGGCTTGCATTGAAGGGAAGTTACATGAGACGGCTCACCCTCCCACGACTATCATCTATTCAAAAAGACCCCTAGAGCTTCTTCACATGGACCTCTTTGGGCCTCCATCTTTTGATAGTCTTGGGGGTAGAAAGTACTGCTTGGTGATTGTGGATGATTACTCAAGATACACCTGGGTATACTTCTTCAATAAGAAGAGTGAGACCCAACAAACCGTCATCAACTTTGAAAATGAAGCTCAACGGCAACATGAAGCAAAGATTTTGATGATCAGAAGTGACAACGGCACCGAATTCAAGAAATACACCTTGGATGAGTTTCTTAGTGATGAGGGGATCAAACATCAATATGCAGCTCCCTATACCCCTCAACAAAACGGTGTAGCGAAGAGAAAGAACCGGACTCTGATGGATGCGACAAGAACCATGATGGCAGAATTTAAATCTCCATACAACTTTTGGGCCGAAGCCATCAACACCGCTTGCCATGCATCAAATCGGCTCTATCTCCGCAAAGGCTTGAGCAAAACTCCATATGAGATCCTTACCGGTAACAAACCCAATCTCAAGTACTTCCGGGTGTTCGGGTGTAAGTGTTTCATCCTCAAGAAAGGTGTTCGGTTGTCTAAATTTGAATCTAGAGCTCATGAGGGCATATTTGTTGGTTATGCTACAAACTCTCATGCTTACCATGTCCTCAACAAGTCCAATGGACTCATTGAGGAGACGAGTAACGTAGAGTTTGATGAAAATAATGGCTCCCAAGTGGAGCAAAGTGGTACTTGTGATGTAGGTGATGAAATTCCTCCTCAAGCCATAAGAAGAATGGGCGTTGGATATATCCTACCGCTTGAGGAACCCCTTGTGGCCGACGGAGAAGGACAATGTTCTACTCAAGTGGAACCATCACCAACCCAAGACCCACACACTTCCGAAGAACAAAGTGAAGGCCCTCAACCGGACGAACAAGGCCAAGTGCAAGATCAATCACAAGATGGTGGGGATCCACCAAATGATGCACAAGGCCAAGTTCTGTCCTCCGAGCAAGATCAAGGTCGAGGGGAAGCTCAAGATCAAGATCTAGCTCCTGACGACGCTCAAGATGATCAACTCAATGCTCCTTAGTTATCTCTTGAAGAGCAATTAGAGCGTCGTGCTGCAAAAGTTGCCTCCAGGCTTGCTTCCAGAGAACATCACATGGAGAACATTCTAGGAAGCATCAAAAGGGGGGTAAGCACTCGTAGACAATTAGCAAACTATTGTGCTCATCAAGCTTTTGTCTCCTGTGTTGAACCTCAGAAGGTTTATGAGGCGCTCGAAGACCCTGATTGGCTTAATGCCATGCATTAAGAACTCCATAACTTTGAGCGCAACATGGTGTGGCGTCTGGTGCCAAGGCCAAAGGAGAACCATAATGTCATTGGAACCAAGTGGATCTTTAAGAACAAGCAAGATGCTCATGGCATTGTCATCCGCATCAAGGCGCGTCTGGTGGCTCAAGGCTACTCCCAAGTCGAGGGTATCGACTACGGTGAAACCTTTGCCCCCGTTGCTCGCCTTGGATTCATTCATTTGTTGCTTGCCTATGCTTCCCATCATAACTTTAAATTGCAACAAATGGATGTGAAAAGTGCATTTCTTAATGGTCCTATTAATGAGTTGGTGTATGTTAAACAACCACCGGGGTTTGAGGATCCTAAGCTCCCCAATCACGTGTACCAACTCGATAAGGCACTCTATGGCCTTAAACAAGCCCCACGTGCGTGGTATGAGCATCTTACCGAGTTGTTACAAGATCGTGGGTTTGAAATTGGGAAAATCGACCCCACTCTTTTTACTAAGAAGGTCAAAGGGGAGTTGTTTGTATGCCAACTATATGTTGATGATATTATCTTTGGTTCTCCTAACAAAGCTTTCAATGATGAGTTCGCCGCACTCATGACCACACATTTTGAGATGTCCATGATGGGAGAGTTGAAGTACTTCCTTGGGTTTGAGATCAAGCAAAGAAGAGAAGGGATCTTCATCAAACAATCCAAGTATACTCAAGACATGCTCAAGAGGTTCAATCTAAGTGATGTCAAGCCGGCTACTACTCTAATGCCAACCAAGTGCCAACTTGACATTGATCCCAATGGTAAAGCGGTGGATCAAAAGGTATATAGCTCTATGATCGGTTCCTTTCTTTACCTTTGTGCATCTAGACCGGATATTATGTTGAGTGTGGGAATCTGTGCACGGTTTCAAGCCTCACCTAAGGAAAGTCACTTTGTGGCTGTCAAGCGAATCTTTCGATATTTGGCTCATACCCCAAACTTTGGCTTATGGTACCCAAGAGGAGCAAACTTCAACCTTGTAGGTTTCTCTGATTCTGACTGGGCGGGAGACAAAGTGGATAGGAAGTCCACTTCTGGAGGGTGCCAATTTCTTGGTTGCTCTCTTGTTAGTTGGTCTTCCAAAAAGCAAAGTTGTGTGTCTCTCTCTTCCAGTGAAGCCGAGTATGTGGCTGCTGGCAGTTGTTCTGCTCAACTCTTATGGATGAGGCAAACTTTAAAGGATTACGGTGTCACTTGTGACAAAGTGCCTCTTTGGTGTGACAATGAAAGTGCCATCAAGATTTCTCTCAACCCAGTGCAACACTTCAAGACGAACCATATAGAGATTCGGTATCACTTCATCCGGGATCATATACGGCAAGGAGAGATCGAGCTTCACTATGTCAACACTCATGATAACCTTGCAGATATCTTCACAAAGCCATTGGATGAAGCAAGATTTCGCGAGTTAAGGCATGAGCTAAATATCATTGATTTGAGCAATGTGGCTTGAGCACGTGCACACCCCACCATACTCTTCATAGTGTCTATTCTAGATGTAGGCATGGACATAGGGGGAGCATTGTTCTCTCAATGAACTCTCTCTCCCCCCATTATGCATAAATTGATCTAGTCTTTCATTAACCATCTTTGATGGTACTAGTGCTTCAAGGACGAGTTTTGGTCATGGGCCCAATGTTAAAATCTTCGCGGCGCCATACCTCTAGACTCAAACATAGGTGACTTCGGTCACAGCCCTCTCCTGTAGAGGGGTCTCTTGTCTCTTGCTAGTGTGTGAGTGAGTGGTGTTTTGTTTTTCCCTCCTTGTGTGTTTCTTTTTGAGCTTTGCCTTGAACTTTTTGTTGCCGTGGCTTGCTGGGCGGTACTACCGCTGGTGGTGCGCGGTACTACCGCCCACCAGCGCGGTACTACCGCTGCGGGGCGGTACGTGGGGGTTATATCGGGGCAGGGGGAGGTTTCTCTCCCCCTTACCCATTCATTCGCCCCCTTGTTACTCTCTCTCTCTCTCCAGCAGTTCGTCGCCGCGGGAGGGCTCCGGCGGATCTCCTCCTCCGGGGTGTTCCTCTCCTTTTCCTTCGGTGGAGTCGATCCCCACCTTGTCCTCTTGCCATGGATGCCGGTATTGCCCCCGTTCCTCTTCTCCTCTTGTCTCTTTTTCAAATCTTGTGTTTTAGGGGCAATAGTGTTTGCATCTTTAGATTTTTGGCTAAATCTAGGCTTGAGTAGGATGGAGAAAGCAACTAGACTATCTAGATTAGAGTATGATAGAAATATTTTTGAATTTGATAGGCCGGTAGCGCCGGATCTGACCACGGTCGTAGGAAACCGCTGTTTCCCCGCCTCGAGCAGTACTACCGCTCCCTGGAGCGGTACTACCGCTTAACAGATCACGGTACTACCGCGGCTTGCCTAGTTCACACATTTTTCTTCATTCTTTGATCTTCTTTTGTTGTGTTCATTGGCTTATGCTCGTTCCTTTTGGTTGGTTCGTCTATGTTTGTGTTTGCTTCCAGGTGATGAACATCCTGAGCATCAGGCTCTCCGTATCAACCACAATCGTGCAACCTCAAAGCGCTACCGCACATCTGAGTCTGCTGGAGGTTCCTCGAGTGCTCCACCTCCACCTCAACAGAAGAAAAAGGCCATGGCAAAGCCAAAGGGCAAAACTGTGACACAAATGAGTGGCAGGGAGTTCTGGGCAAGGCGTCGCCGCAATCCCTATGAGGTTGATCAAGAACCCAATTTGGTCAACCGACCATTCTGGAACCTCTTTCAGTTTGCCGTCTACTTTGATGTGCTCAAGGCTAAGAAAAATCTCTTTGTCAGTGTTCGCTCCATAGACACGGAATACCTGGAGAAGGATCCTGTGTATTTTGGCGATGCTCTTCAGATGTGCACTCAACTCAACATTCTTTAGATCATTCAGTTCAACAAGGACTTTGATGCAGATCTTGTGGCTCAATTCTATGCCACGGTTCATCTAGGGACGGATGATGATAGAACTCTGACATGGATGACCAATGGCAAACTGTTGTCTGACAAGTGGAAGGCTTTCATGGAGTTACTTGGGGTGGAAGACCAGGGGCTTGAGACACCGGTTGGGTTTCGTCCTCATCAGAACACTACCTCCACTCACAAGCAAGCTCTCTGGCCCTACTGCACTGTGAAGGTCCACCCTGAGACTAAGAAGGTAACATATGAGTTGTCTACCTTTCTGGATATCCTTCACCGCATCTTCCGTGAAACTCTTTTCCCTCGGATTGGGAATCATGATATGGTTCACTCCTATCTTGTGGACATGCTTCTCTTTTGCCAACATCAGTTAGAAAGGAACACTGGTGAGACCCTGGATATTTCACATGTGATGTGGTCTGAGCTCTTGTCTGCTATTTCTGAACGCAAGTGCCTGATCTATGGACCTTTCATCATGCTGCTGATTGAGAAGGCTTGGGATCATGTCTATCCCAACGTATTGCTGGAGACTGGAGAGTTGGTGTCTCATGAGATCAAGCGTCTGAGGCGGAAGGACAACTGGGGCACTCATGCTTCCAAGACTGGAGGCTCATCCTCCGCTGCTGCTATGGAGACTGAGGAGGCTGAGGTTGAAGCAGATGATGATGATGACTATGAGCCATCTGGTGCAGAGCCCTCGTGGGCAAAGAAGCTCAAGAAGAAGATGAAGAAGCTGTTTTGCATGGAGTCTCATGGTCAGTACATGACTCATGTGGCAGAGAAGAAGGCCAGGGGACGTCACAAGGAGCTCATGCGTCAGTTGGGTGCGACTATGCCCAGTGGCTCTGAGGAATAGGTAACCGAGGAGGAAGAGTGGATCAAGCAGCATTGCCCATGGACAGATTCCGATGTCGAGCAGTTTTAGGTCGACGACGACGAAGAAGATGACCCAGCTGAGATCTGATGTTCGAGACCTTCTCGTGCTCTCACCTGGAGCCGTAGCTTAGCTCTCTGCCCTTTTGGTGTCTCGATGCCAAAGGGGGAGAGAGTTTAGGGATTTGTGCCTTTGTGTTTCTGTCGCTTGTGTGCTTTCCGTTTCTTGTGGGTTGGTTGGTTTTTCATGAGACCTAAGTTCCCGTCATATGGTGTGAGACATATGCTACCCTATCTTATTTATGTACCTGGTACTCTCTAGCATGCATGATTATCTTACTTTGTACTATGCTCTCATATATCTTGCTTAGGTTGTTGGTCTCTAAAATATAGGGGGAGTGTTGATCCTAGTATGTGTGCCGTGCAGTCCAAAGCACTTATCTAGATAGCACACATCTAGGGGGAGCCCGTCTATATTTTAGGGGTGTGGTTTTTGCGTTTACGTTATGTCATTATTCCTTTTGTGCAAATCCTTTTTTGTCATCAATCTACCAAAAAGGGGGAGACTGTAAGGGCATATTTAGCCAAATGGTGTTTTGGTGATTGATTACAATACGTTTGCGGACTAATCATATGTTCTAAGCTCTTTCAGATATATCTCACATAGGCACAAGGCGATTAGATGCCCCTCGGAATCTATGGAAGACGGTGTTTCCTTTTGCTTATTTTTCGGTGGATCTGAGTAATAGGAAAGCCGTACTATTAAGAGGGGATCCGCTTTGGTAAGGTTTGGGTGGAATCAACACGTACACTTCATTATTGCACCCACCATTCCTTCCCGCCGCAATGGAGTTCTTCTTTCCCATCTTCTCTAGTTTTCCTGGCTCCAGCGGTAGTACCGCGGGTCCTAGCGGTAGTACCGCCTGTGTGCCTCAAGCGGTAGTACCGCCCCACTAAGCGGTAGTACCGCTTGGTGCACACCGTGGTAGTACCGCTGCTGATCCATGCTACCACCGCCTCGACTCGCGAGCGCGTTTTCGTGTCGAGTTTTGTGGTGCTAGGTGCGGTAGGAGGGGCGGTAGTACCACCCTGAGACCGTGGTAGTACCGCTCTGGGTCCCTACCCCCTTGGCGCGGTAGTACCGCTTGAAAGGCAACGGTAGTACCGCTCTATAAGCGGTAGTACCGCTCCCTCAAGCGGTAGTACCGCTTTGTGTGGGGCTGAGTGGGGGATAACGGTTGGATTGTTCCCCCCACTATATAAAGGCTTCTTCTTCCTCCTTGTTGACTTACCTCTTCCCCCACATACTCCATTGTTGCTCCAAGCTCCATTTTCGCCCGATCTCCCTCCCTAGCCAATCAAACTTGTTGATTTGCTCGGGATTGCTTGAGAAGGCATCGATCTACACTTCCACCAAGAGATATTTGATTCCCCCCACTAATCCCTAGCGGATCTTGTTACTCTTGGGTGTTTGAGCACCCTAGACGGTTGAGGTCACCTCGAAGCCATATTCCATTGTGGTGAAGCTTCGTGGTATCGTTGGGAGCCTCCAATTCAGTTGTGGAGATA
>LR738712.1:749053473-749088571 GCA_902687465.1 Secale cereale | reverse complement strand
TCTACTACTAATCATCCACCTTGAGATATCTATCCAGAACATCTCGCTGGTATTAAGTTGCGAGTCCCACCCATAGTGTAAACTCAAAGCAACAGACAACTGCATTAAAAGAACTTTGCGTAAAGTAAACAATCCTTGCACCCGCGAGTACAAGCACCGTTGTTTTCCCCCTTGTGGCAACAACACATCCCCTAGACTCATGTTTCTGTCACTCAAGCTAGTCATCGAGGGGCATGAACCCACAATCAAGCATAACGTTCCCTCTTGGAGTTACTACCTACTACTCGGCCAAAGCAATAAATAGCAACGGAGAACATGCAAGAATTACTCAAGAACATAAATATAAAAGAGGTAAATCAAATATATTACTCACACACAATCTGAACATAATCTCACAATCCATCGGATCCCAGCAAACTCAACATAGCAACAGCATAAGGATTACATATGTGCCTCGATCATGTAGGGCAGATCACGAGGTCTAATTAGTGAAGCACAAAGAGGGGAGGAGAACATCACATAGCTACTGGTCATGGACCCATGGTCCAAGGGAGACTACTCACAACTCATCCGGGAGGCATCCATTGTGGTGGAGAGGCTCCCGGTGGTGGTTCTCCCCTCCGGCAGGGTGCCGGGAAGAGTTCTCCTGGTGCTCCCGATCTTGGAAGCGCGGCGGCGGCGGAACAGAGATGAGATCACGAAAAAGGGTTCCGTCCTCGAGGGTTTCGGGACGCGGTGTAAATATATGCCAAAGGGGGGCATCAGCGGAGACCTGGGGGGCCCAGGCGCCCCCCCGGCGCGGCCAGGAGGGGGGCCGCGCCACCAGGGCGCCTGGAGCCCTTGTGGCCCCCCTCCAGCCCTACTTTGGCCGCAAGGAAGCTTCCGGAACGCTGATTTTTTATATAATTTTTCCGGGATTTTTCTGGCAGTTTACGTAATGGGAAAACCTGAAATACAAAAACAGCAGAAAACAGAAACTGGCACTGGGGTGCACTGAGTTAATAGGTTAGTCCAAATATGATGAAAAGTGTATGGAAGTGTATAAATATCATAGCAATATCACACAAAAGAGGCATGGAGCAAGCAGAAATTATAGATACGTTTTGGACGTATCAACATCCCCAAGCTTAATTCCTGCTCGTCCTCGAGTAGGTAAATGATAACAAGCATAATTTCTGTGGTGACATGCTATTAACCATATAAGAACTTTTCATAGTCACATGACAAGTGCTTACTGAGACAATGAATCTGTAGTAATTAAGTTGCCTCATGAGAAAATCACAAAGAACTGAAAGTTTTACAATATGATATTGAAACACTCAAAAGATTTGTAATGAGCATGGTGTGCAAATATGATAAAGTAGTATCTCGCTTGCCCCCTTTAGTGAAGCAAAACATAAATGCAGGGGCACCTCCAAGGTTTAAGTGACGACTAGATACAATGATTTCAGAATAAACGATATCATAATCATGCAAAAGACAATGCTACTTTGGGACAATGCACATTACACTCAGAATGACAATCATGCTCTTAATAGTTGGTGCTATAAAGAAGGTGGGGACTCTCGAACCGTGGCTTTTGTTGGCAAGGTTGAAAACCCGTGGTCGGAAACAAAGACAAAACATGTACCAGAGCTCTTGGTTTTAAAAACAGAGGTAATAATTATTTTTTTTAGATTATGCATGTTCCGTCAACGAATGCTAGCAGATAACTCAATCACTTCTTGAGCTGGACAAGTTTCGAGGAACGGCTCCCGAATGAGGACGATCACATCCTCTTAATCTCCTTTGTTTATCACTGCCAAAGTTTTCTGATTTCTCATGAACAAAGCGTGAAGGAGGGTTTGTTTGTTGTATTATTTTTGAGCCGGGTGCACTCTTTGCCAGTTCCTTCTCGTATTATGGGTTTGCACATTAGACATGCAATCCCGGGGTGAAGCTTGTCCAACTTAAAAAGATCATGAATTAACTACTACTTCCTCATTAACTAAAACAGAGGCACAAAAGAGAAATGCCTTTTTTTTGAATAATTTCGAGATGGTACATGAAAGTCTTCGTTAGGAATGGCAGGTAAATACCATGTATAGGAAGGTATGGTGGACTCATATGGCATAACTGGTTTAAAGGATTTTGGATGCACAAGCAGTCAGTCCGCTTAGTACAGGCGAAGGTTAGCAAAAGACTAGGAGCGACCAACTAAAAGAGCAATGACGGTCATAATCATGCAGAGTGACAAAGCAACATTGAATCAGGCATGGAAGTTATATCGCTACTCAGAAACTAAAGATCATCAAGGCTTGATAGACTTTCTTTACAGTCTTAAATATGCGTGAGCATACGCCAAGTCAATCAAAATAAATTCTTGAAGGAAGATATCACTAGACCATACCACATCATAGGCAAACAAATCATATTGGTACTCCATTAACACATTGAGAACCCCCCAGCTATTTGAGACTAACCATAAGAAAACATGAACTACTAAGCATCATTATGCACATAGCCTTTTTATCATAGACATATCAACCAATGCAACAGAAGCCAACTCTCTTAATAAGATAAGCATGATAAGTAAAGAGAGTTCCAGTGACCAACTAAACAAAAGCTCTTTAAAAAGTAAAGCGTGAAAACTAAGAGCTAAGCATGACAGTAGCTATTGAAAGACCAAGAACATACACATCAAAGATAGACATGAAAATTCTATGTTATGTTCTAGGTTGAAGTGGAGCGTGTTTCTCTCCCACACAAAGAAAGCTGAGTTCCAACTCGTTATGAAAAGCAAGCAAAGCTAAAGAAAACTAAAAAGGAAACTAAAAGCAAGACGCTCCAAGCATAGCACATAACACATGAAGTGATAAAAATATAGTGGAACGAAAGACGAACTGATAATTGTTGATGGAGAAGGGGATGCACGGGGGCATCCCCAAGCTTAGACGCTTGAGTTTTCTTGAATATTTCTTGGGGGTGCATGGGGGCATCCCCAAGCTTGAGCGTTTGACACTCCTGAATCTTTTTATCATCTTCCCTCGCACACTTGAAAACTCCCTTCATACATAACTCATCATAATCTGATTAGCGAGGTTAGTACCCATAATAAAATAATTTTCCTTGCTGGAAATAAGGATATTCTTGAAGGTCTACTGTTTCTCAAGATTGCCAAAAGGTTTTTGCAAAGAAAAAGCAAGCTCAAGGTTTGCAAAATGAAGGAAAGGCAAAACAGGACAGAATCTGTGAAAAACAGACCAGCAGGTAGTAAATGATTTTTTCGGGGCACTTCTGCAACTCAAATCAAAAAACTCAGAACATATGCCCGAAAGACAATTGTATAGAGCACGCTGTCGAAAAAATTCAGACCAAAAAGATGATCTGGTGATTTTATACGAATTTTTCTATCCAAGGAAAGAATCTGTTTCCTGGACAGCACGTCACAACTTTTGAACTTTCTTGCAATCAGAGGCTACACTTGGCACAAAGCTGAAAAGTAAAGATACAATGATGATGCTACTGTAGTAACAACATCAAGACACAACAAAAGCAAAATAAAATTTTATTCATTGTGGGCTGCCTCCCAAAAGCGCTTTCTTTTATGCCTTTAAGCTAGGCATAATGCAAAGAGGAATCAATAATCATCATAATAATCGGAGTTATAAATTGCTTCAAATGGTTCCTCAACAAGTTCACTCTTGTTCCTTCTAGGAAAGGGGTACACACCTTTTGCCTTCCCGCGTAAGAGGATTTGTCCCTTACCTATATCGATGAAGCCTTTTACTGCTCGGAGGAAGTCCCTTCCAAGCACTATATTTCCTTGGTTTGGCTTCATGATGAAGAAATCAATCATTGCAATCCCTTTAAGGAATTTAACTGGCACGTCTTTTATTCTTCCCTGGATTTCAGAAATATCTCCATTAGTGTGTTCATGATAAGATGATAATCTATCCATGTTAAATTTTAAAGAATCATGAACAATTTTTGGCATAGTAGAAACCATAGATCCAATATCATAATAAGCAAGGAAGTCTTGATTAGAGATGCTAATCCTAACCAAAGGCTCCCAATCATTGTCTATTTCCAAAATATCTCTCTTATTGGGTTTGGGTTTCTCTACCTTCATCAAGTCTAGAGCATCCATTCTCTTCTTAATAGTAGCAAGTCTATCTATGACAGTATCAAAATTATGATCATAAACAAAGTAACTAGATAGACCATGTATAATTTCAAGAGCTCTAGCTTCATCACACTCTAGGAAATCTCCTTCAGCTATAATATCAAGAGAGTGTTTACACCATTTAAAAAGACCATGCTAAAAATTTCTAAGCACAATTTTTATAGGTATCCAAGGCATAATTCTCCTATGTGCATCAAAAATTATGTCCCATGCCTGCTTCATATTTTCTCCATCCCTTTGATGGAAGTCTAGGACTTCTGATTCCCTCAAAGCACCAAATCCTAACATGCTTGACTAAACAGAAAGGACTACTAGCAAATAATTAATATATATATATATATTTTGTGATTTTCGATAAAGGATACTAAAGCAAAACTGAAAGGTAAACTAACAAGACTAAAAAGCAAAGGTAAAAGATAGCGTGCAACTCCCCTATCTTGAAGAGTGGAGTCCCCGGCGACGGCGCCAGAAAACTTTGCTTGATGGCTTCTCGCCCCTCGTTGGTTACCCCAAGTGGATGGTTTGAGATGCAGTGTAGCGGTAGTTTTCCCTTGGCAAGATACCAAGGATCGAATTCCCCTGAGACTCCAAGGTTCAACAAGAAGGTGTCAACTGCTAACGGCGCCAGATACTTAGCAATCAACTTGGACCTGCACACAGATACAAATAACTTTGCTCCCAACGAGTACAGAGAGGTTGTCAATCCCTCCGGCCTTGTCGTTTACAAAGGATCAAACGCAAGAGCTAATAGTGATAGGTATTGCTGCAACTAGTAAGTAAAAACAGAAAGTAAATAGCGGATGTGCTCAGTGATGGTAATATGGACCGGGGTCCCATGATGTTCACTAGTGATGTCTCTCTCCCAAAAGACGATAAAACAGCTATGTGAGGTAAACGAATTACAGCTGGGCAATTGACAGGATTATGTGCGCAAACCAATGCTAACTATGCTGCAAGAAAGGTTGAGGCTCAAAAGCATGGGCGGTACGCCAAGGTAAGTAGACCGAAATCCATCTGCATCTACTACTAATCATCCACCTTGAGATATCTATCCAGAACATCTCGCTGGTATTAAGTTGCGAGTCCCACCCATAGTGTAAACTCAAAGCAACAGACAACTGCATTAAAAGAACTTTGCGTAAAGTAAACAATCCTTGCACCCGCGAGTACAAGCACCGTTGTTTTCCCCCTTGTGGCAACAGCACATCCCCTAGACTCATGTTTCTGTCACTCAAGCTAGTCATCGAGGGGCATGAACCCATAATCAAGCATAACGTTCCCTCTTGGAGTTACTACCTACTACTCGGCCAAAGCAATAAATAGCAACGGAGGAGGAAGAGTGGATCAAGCAGCATTGCCCATGGACAGATTCCGATGCCGAGCAGTTTTAGGTCGACGACGACGAAGAAGATGACCCAGCTGAGATCTGATGTTCGAGACCTTCTCGTGCTCTCACCTGGAGCCGTAGCTTAGCTCTCTGCCCTTTTGGTGTCTCGATGCCAAAGGGGGAGAGAGTTTAGGGATTTGTGCCTTTGTGTTTCTGTCGCTTGTGTGCTTTCCGTTTCTTGTGGATTTTGAAAAAGGGTTCCGTCCTTGAGGGTTTCGGGGCGCGGTGTAAATATAAGCCAAAGGGGGGCATCAGCGGAGACCTGGGGGGCCTAGGCGCCCCCCCGGCGCGGCCAGGAGGGGGGCCGCGCCACCAGGGCGCCTGGAGCCCTGGTGCCCCCCCTCCGGCCCTACTTTGGCCGCAAGGAAGCTTCCGGAACGCTGATTTTTTATATAATTTTTCCGGGATTTTTCTGGCAGTTTACGTAATGGGAAAACCTGAAATACAAAAATAGCAGAAAACAGAAACTGGCACTGGGGTGCACTGAGTTAATAGGTTAGTCCAAATATGATCAAAAGTGTATGGAAGTGTATAAATATCATAGCAATATCACACAAAAGAGGCATGGAGCAAGCAGAAATTATAGATACGTTTTGGACGTATCAGAGACCCATCTGCCCCGGTTCTAGATTGAACCGGGCCTAAAGGGCTAGGGCATTAGTACCGACCCTTTAGTCCCGGTTCAAGAACCGGGGCAAAAGGCCCTAACCAACCGGGGCAAATGGCCCGTTCTCTACTAGTGATGTGGAAGGCGATAAAAGCTATTATCTCCACTACATCCAACACGAGGCCTCCAAATCATGACCAGGGAGTTGCCACCACCGAAGCCATGCCGACAACAGAATGACCCATCGCTCTGCCCTTGCTACCCTCATAGCCAAGAGGGCGCGATGCCCCCGATGTAGCATTGCTCGCTACAAAGCCACCCGCACAACCTCCCCATGTGGGGCCGCCACCCCGGCGTCCAAGAATGACACCATGATGCCGCCAGAACATCAAAATGTCGAAAATCCGGCATCCTGGCACACACCGCGCAAGAGCGGTACAATCGTGTCGTAGCACCACCTCAGCCAGAACAGGACATCACCAATGCTGCGCACGCACAAAGGAAGTCCCCAACTACAGACGTCAGATCCCAGCTAGATACAACAGCCAAACCTTAACCGAGGACAAAGACTTACGAAGATGACCAACCCCATGTCGCAGGCCAGATTCGACCTATATCCAGACAAGGGAGGGGCCCCGAGGCCCGCTGCCTCCCATTCCGAAGCCCCCCCCCCCAAAGACCAGTGATCGGATCCTTACCACGACCTGCTGCGTGTCACTAATATAAAACACCATCCCCAGACGCGCGTGAGCCCTACGTCGCCGAGAGGCAGCCAACACATTCCAACCACAGCCGAATCTGGGCTAAGACCGCACCCAACCAACACCACCTCTACGAGCCCACCCTGTCACCGCACCCAAGGGCACCACCGCGCCCCCGCGATGCTGCGAAGTGTACACTTTGTCGCCGCCGCGACACACTCGTGGACCGTGCCATCACGTGTGACACTTACACCCGATTGATCTGCGTGCGCCGCCAAGGACCAGCACACGAGGGAGAGATGCCCTGCCGCCGGCGATGCCGCACAGGCTTCTCCTAACCACGCCGTTTGACGACGGCAAGGAAGGGGAGAGGGAGGAGAGGAGACAAAAGATAATTACAACGTTAGGACTCCCATGGCATGCATGGGGTTGGTCGCCGGTCGCCGGAGCGGGAAGGGTGTTTTTGCAAAACATGCGCAGGGATCCTCCATGAACACATCTAGTACTAGCTAGTAAGACGATTGAAAATTAATGTGAATTATTTTGTGAAATACCTTAGATGGGCCCCACTTATGTATCTGCATAGAAACACACAGCGCGGCGGCAGTGTCTTCCTCTTCATCTCTCTCAAACAGAACAAACCGCAATCTAAGCTCGGCCCCCGCGCGGCCGGCAGCCATGGACGACAAGACGGAATCCCTGCCGGATGACCGCTTGCCCAAATCCTCCGCCGCCTGCCGCCACGCGACCTCGCCGTGTCCCGCTGCGTGCGCAAGGCGTGGTGCGCCATCGTCGACGGCCGTCGCCTGCTGCTCCGCAAGATGCTCCTGAACGCCGTGCGCGGCCTCTTCTTCAACTACGGCGACCGCGCGCGCCCGCGGCCGCGTTTCTTTGCCAGCCCCTCCTCCACGCGGATCGACAGCGATCTCAGCTTCCTGCCTTCCTACGGCGGCTGCTCTACAGGGCTCGTGGATCACTGCGGCGGCCTCCTGCTGCACCGTGACCGGAGGACCCTCTGCGTGATCAACCCGGCCACCAGGCGCTGGGAAGATCTTCCGTGGGAGGACGACGGCTGCGATGCGTACCTTGTGTTTGACCCTGCTGAATCGCTGCACTATCAGGTGTTCTCGGTGCCGCGCGAGCTCGAGAAGGTGGCACTGAACCCACACGATGAGTTAGAAGAGGATTTCATCCGATGGCCACCATCCATCTGGACGTTAGATGTGTTCTCATCCAGCACAAGGCAGTGGGAGAAGTGATCGTTTGTTGGTGAAGCAGAAGCTCCCGAGACAATGACTGATGCGCGACTAGATCTATTAGATCCATTATCCATGTCATGGAGCCGTCAGACGGGTAGCCGCAGTGTGTACTGGCGAGGATCGCTCTACGTGCACTTTTACGGTGTGTTTGTTATGAGGTACTCTAGTTCATCTCTGCAAAATCACTTTTAATTTCTAGCACTAATTTTCTATATATATCTTGGAGAATGTTTCTAATGTTATTTTCGAATGAATTGCCATTTATACAGGTTATCTTTCGCGAATGGGAAGTACCGAGTAATCAAAACCACTACGGGACTCGAGGGCTATGCCGACAGCCAGGGGCCGTCGGCATAGGGGTTTTGCCGTCGGCATAGATCTATGCCGACGGCTGCCGTCGGCATAGGGCCGTCGGCATAGATCACGTCAGCGTAGTCTTGTCAGACCGTCGGCGTAGTTTAGCCGTCGGCATTGTATTTCGCCTGACGGCAACGGACGGCGCCGTCAAAAGCAGCGACGAAACACGGGACGACACGTGGCAGAGATATGCCGACGGCCAAGCCGTCGGCATAGGTGAAAACTATGCCGACGGCTTGGCCGTCGGCATATCCCTGCCACGTGTCGTCTCGTGGTGCCTCCTTTCTAGCGACCACATGTCGTCCCATAGCATGCCACGTGGCGTCACCTGGTTCTTTCTAGCGGCAAGGCTATGCCTACGGCAAAGCCGTCGGCATAGATTTCAATCTATGTCGACGGCTTTGCCGTAGGCATAGCCTACCACGTGGTGCGCCCTGGGAAGTCCTGGGCTCATCTATGTCGACAGCTTTGCTGTAGGCATAGTTTTTTTTATTTTTTTTCCTGTTTTTTCTTTTTCAATTCATTTGACAGCAATTCTAAGTAGAATAACATGGCCATGTGCAGAAATATGACAGTTCATCATCTAAACATACTAAAGTTCATCATCATCATCTAAACATAGTCAAGTTCATCATCTAAAGATCATCACCGGCAAAAGTTCATGAACATAAAAGTAGTGCAAGACATGGAACATCATAAAAGTAGGAACATAAAAGGTATGTCACGACGGCCACATGCACGGGTATCATCATCGACATCATGCAAGACCACCACCGCCAAAACCACCACCTCCGCTAAAACCAGCACCGCCAAGACCACCTCCGTCAAAACCACCTCCGCCAAAACCACCACTCTGCCAGATCGGAGTGACTGGGGTCGAGGAAGCAGGAGTCGAGCCACCGGTCCCCTACATGTATGAGAGAAGATTCTATCGATAAATATGATATTATAGTGTTGAATGAACCTTGAACTAGTTTGTCAGTAGTTAGGCAAATGTACTAACCGGACTATCACTGCCTAGTGCCACCCATTCATCGAACGTGGGAATGTGTGGGGGTTCTCCCGCAGGTGGTGGTGGTGGTCCCATTTGTGGTGGATCCGTGCGGTTACTCCAAGACGCCAACATAGCCTGTATGTTAGTTAAACAAGCAAACTAAAAGGTCGGAAGGAATAAAAGTGCAAAAATTTGGCTATGTTTTAAGAGGGCAAAACTAACCGCCATCATTTGACGGTTGTAATCATCGTTTGCCTTCACTCGTTGCAAGTACTCTCGCACCTCGAGATTCCTATGCTCGACAAAGGCCTTATATGCCTACATAATTTAGGTTGTTTCTAAGTGAGCAATGCTGAAAATAAACTGAGAATGCTAGAGATAAAGGGGAAGTACTTACAGCATGCTGACGGGCCAAGGGAGTCTGTGAACGCCCAGTACTCTCTAACTGGCTCGGGTTGCTAGCCCGAAGCCGTGTGTACGAGATCGAAGGAGTGATCAAGGCATCGAAACACGGATACCGGCCATGTGACTTCCCCTGGATGGCCACCACCGCCGTGTCGTCGATCTGAGACTGGGCGACCTCAGCAACAGGAACATCAGGATGCAACCTCTGATAGTTTTGAGTGTAAGACTCCAGATGCTCCTCGGTCTTGCCATAGTACTGGCTCTCGCCGTCCTTGCGATCACTCCGCTCACGGGCCATCTTCCATGACTTCATGTCTAAGAGCGGCCTCTTCAACTTGTCCTCCTGCGCCGTCAAATAGAAGTTAGCCATACTGTGACGCCCGAAGACCGACGTCCCAGAAAATTCCAGAAGATTCCATAAGATTCCAGATGTTCCGGGTTCTCCCGTGTGTTTCTTTTGTGCTTGTGTTATTTATTTTTGCATTGCATCATGTCATCATGCCATCATGTCATATTTATTTTGCATCTCAACTTAAAAAAAATCGTGTGGACCTTCGGTCCATTTAAATCGAGGGAAGGATGACTTCTCTTTATAACATATAAAAGCCTCTCAATATTATTAGGGAGCTATATTAAATATTCCATTGTTTGGAATTAACCGCAACACACTTGCATATCTTCCCTATTTCGTTGGAGCCATTTTTGTTGGGTTGGAAATATTCCATAAAGCCTTACAAAAATGTTCCATCTTTTATTCTTGTTCTTGGCCTTTTTCCTTAATTATTTTGCACTCTCTCTATTTTTTCTGTTAAAGAAATAAATTAGGGAGAGATAGACCAACTGGGCCGGCCTCCCAGCAACTCCTCAGCCTTCTAGGCCCATCTGCAGCCCAACCTCCCCTAAGCCCACCTAATCTTCTAATCCTAGGCCCGACCCCAGGCTCCCTCGCTCTCCCCTCGCTCTCCCACCCCGCCGCCAGCTTCGCTCGCTCGACCGCACCGCACTCCCCCTTCGTCCTAATCCCACGCGCTCCTCTCGCCCTCTCCCTTTCCTCCCTCCGCGCCAGAAGCCCCCGCCTCCCTTGCCATCGGGCCTCCAGCAATGGCCCTGCGCCCTTCTCCTCGAAGCCGCGCGCCCCGTCCTCAAGCTCCTCCAGCGTCGCGGCGCCCGACCTCCTACGTCGACGCCAGGCCGCAGCGCGCCCGCGGTCAGGGCCAGCCTTCTCCTCGAAGCTCCCCGAGCGTCTCTCGTCTCCTCGCTCCGCAACGCCAGAGGAGCTCCCCAGCGCCGCTCATCTCCGGCATCCAAGGCCCGAGCGCTGCCCTGCCAAGTCCTCTTCATCCCGCGCCGCCGCGAAGGGGGCCTCTATAACCTTCTGGCCAGCTCCTTCGGCGTCCTCCAGGCCTCTGCCTCGGCTCCTTCCTCGCCTGGCCCTTGCCTCGTCGGATGCCGGCCAAGAGCTGCGCCTCCAGCGCCGTTCCTCCCCTCCGTGCAAAGGCAGCAGCCCCGCGGCCACCGCAGCGCCTCCTCTTCGCCTCCCGTGCTGCTGCCATGGCCTCGTGGTCCCAAGCAGCCTCCTCGCCGTGACCGAGACCACCGTACAATATTGCTGCTGTTTTTCTTTTCGCTAGTGCCAGGTTGACATGTACGCCTACGAACCATGAACGAGTACCGCGACATCGACGAGGACCGCCAAGTTCATCTTCGAAACAAGTACCGCTACGATCGGCGACTCGACAAGTACCACGACGACCATTGCTTGCCAAGTTCGACTACCATCGCCCCGTGTACATCTACGATACGAGAACGCCGACACAAGACGACGCGACAAGTACCTCTTCGAAAACGGAAACGCCAACGTGTACGACTACCGTCGCCCCGGAGACGAGGGATTCGCCAAGTTCCTCTCCGAAACGAGAACGTCTACTTCCACGACCGTCGCCCCGTGTACGACTACGAACGGAACGACTACTTCCCCTACGTTCCTCGACGACCTCGAACCCCTCCGAGAACGATGGTTCCGAAGGTATACCCCCGAGACGATGACCCGTGTGATGCTTGTGTTGTATGAAATGTTTCCCTTGTGTGCTCCGTGCCCGTTTAGTCTTTTGTCATGTTCCTCGGTTGCCTCGTCGCCGACCCGTGGGAACCCGGTGACGGGATCACCCCATCTTTCATCTCGTCTGACTTGCTCTCCGCCATCTTTCTTTTGCTCCGGTCTCTCAACGGGTTACCGGAACCGAGATGTTGCCGTTGCATCATTTTCGGATCGTTGCCGTGGCACCTTTTTCTTCCACCACGGTGACAAATACTCCTTATCTCGTCATGTCAACTTTTAATAAAACTTGCATAAAACTTGATCATGTCATCCGCATCATGTTAACAACATTATATATGTGAATTGTTGTTGCTTTAATAATTGCTAAACATGCTCATGGGGATTTTCCGGAATTGTTGTTGTTATTTCCGGCCTCATTTAAAATGCCTAAATAGTGTAGTTTTATTATGCTTCACCTCTTGCCATGTTAACAAACATTTAACCTTGTCTTGTAAATAAACGAGAGTCAACTAAATAATTAAAAAATGTGGTGTTTCGTCAATATGCAACTCGTTGCATATTGAGCTCCACTTAACTTGTAGTGTTGTTTGTGCCTTTGCCATGCCCTGCATAATTAAACCGGACATGCATCATACTTGGATGTGCATCGTATGCCATGTTTATGCTTGTGTGTTTACCGAGTTGTTTGCTTCTTTCCGGTTGCTTCTCTTGATAGCTTCGGTTTCGTTCCGGAGTTGTGAGGATTCGCTCAACTGTTGCTCTGTCTACTTCATGGACCCGTTCTTCTCCCTTGCGGAATCCCAGGCAAGATGATCATACCCTTGGATACCTTTACTACCATTGCCATGCTTAGTTGTCTCGATGCTATCGTTACATGTCGCGCTACCCATCTTTTATGTCAGCCTCTCCTTGTTGCCATGAAACCTTTAACCTTTGAAACCTTCCCAGCAAAACCACTGTTTGGCTATGTTACCCGCTTGCTCAGCCCCTCTTATAGCGTTGTTAGTTGCAGGTGAAGATGAAGTTCGTTCCAGGAGGGAACTTATTGTTGTTATATCACAATATCTATTATTAATATTATTAACACACCTATATACTGGGCATGGGTGAAAGGCTTGGCCTTTTGCTCGGTGTTTTGTTCCACTCATGCCACCTTAGGCGCCGATAAACCAGCATTATGTTCCTTGATTTTGCGTTCCTTACACGATGGGTGGATGGGGACCCCTTGACAGTTCGATTTTGAATAAAACTCCTCCAGCAAGGCCCAACTTTGGTTTTAATTTGCTCATAATAACAACTTAATTAAATAATTAATTTTGCATAGGGGGTCGCACCCTCGGGTTCTTAATTCTACATAGCAGGGGGCCAGTGCTGATGGTGTTGGTACCAAACAGGGAGTATGCGGGGCCACCACGGGGAAACTCGAGGTTTGGTTTTACTCGTATAATCGCCCATCCGGTCGTGGCCTGAGACGAGATACGCGCGGCTACTATCAGGGTGTCGGCACGCCGGGAGGTCTTGCTGGACCTGTTTTACCATTGTCGAAATGTCTTGTGCACGGGGATGCCGAGCCTGATCAGATTTCCCTAAGATAAGGAGTGATGATATTATATTTATCACTTCAGCTAATCGTGCGAGCTTGTGATGGGCTAAGTTGGGACACCCCTGCAGGGTTATGATCTTTCGAAAGCCGTGCCCGCGGTTATGTGGCAGATTGGAATTTGTTAATGTCCGGTTGAAGAAAAGTTGACAGAGGATCCGAAGTAAAACACACAACTGTGTGAGTAACCGTGACTATCTCTTTTCACTTTGAGAAGAGAACACGGTGGGGTTATGTTTGACTCGTATGTAGTTCAGGATCTTTAGCGATCACTACTTTTGCGACCGTTTGCGTAGATGCTCATCTTATTCTGGTACTCGTAAGTTAGCCACCATATTATGCTTAGCCGCTGCTGCATCCTCACCACTTTACCTCTTCCTACCCATAAAGCTTTGCTAGTCTTGATACCCATGGTTATGGGATTGCTGAGTCCTCGTGGCTCACAGATACTACAACACCAGATGCAGGTTCAGCCGAGTTTTATGCAGGAGCTGGTTCAAGTACTCCACCGGGAGCTCGATGAAGAGAGTGGCCGTATGCTTGTGACGTTTTCGACGATCAGTAGTGGTTTCTACTAGGATTCGATCTAGACCCGTGGTTTAATGTAATGTTTGGTATCTTGTCTTTTGGATCTTACCCTTAGATGGGCTGTGATGTTTTGAATGATGTTTTACTTATGTAATGTATTGTGTGAAGTGGCGAGTGTAAGCCAACTATCTCCTTTTGCAATTTAATCCCTCTTTTACATGAGTCGTGCAAAGATACCAAACTTGCGATCATTCCAGAATGGGCTTATATCTTTAAGTCGTGCCTCGACACGTAGGAGATATAGTCCCATCCTGGGCATTACAAGTTGGTATCAGAGCCTTCTCCGACCTAGAAGCCCCCACTGATTGATCGAATCGTTGACGGTTGAGTCTAGGCACACACTTGAAAATATTTTGAGTCCTATATATATATCGGAGAGTAGGATTTCTTTTGCTCCTCATCTCTTTTCACTCTGGTGAGGACTCCTGACGTCTACTCTTGCCTCTTCTACTTTCAAAAAATGCACCAAATTTTTTTTAGGATCTCGCGAGTATTGTTTGGATTGTTTCGATGTCTTTGTGACGAGAACATTGTTCTCGATGCCTCCTGTCATTAGGGGTTGTGGCAGTGTCCCGGGGAGTTGAGCTCCGAGGTGTTGTCGTCACAAATCCATCGCCGCAGTACTAGAATACTTAAGACAGCCGACATCGAAAACTCTCCTATGCGGTTAGTGGCAAGATAACCCCGACATCACCCAGTACTGGGGAGGTAGTTCGGGAGTATTGCCATAGCTTGTATAGTAGATGCGTTTCGAAGGTCCGAGGTAAACGGTTTTCGGGAATAACTGGTTATGTGTTGAAGGATGGATACAGCTGGATGTAGGATTAGAGTTGAGTGCGCGGTGCTTCCCCTGTATCCCCAACACCTGATTGCATAACTGGAAACTTTCGGAAATTAATAGGTGGGTTCATCTAGTAGTTCTAGGCATTCTTCCAACGAGTGCATGATATGAAGTTTGGGGTTCTACATTGAGTGAAGTGGTTTTATGGGCTTGTTCCGATCGGGAGTTGCATCTTAAAGGGTCCTTGGCTATGCTGATCCGGGGATTGCAAAACCCTTTTGTAACACGTTCCATGAGCTTTCAGCACGAATATGTGGGACGAAACTTTTATCTTGTATTTGTTCTATCTGTTCCTTGTTGCTTTTATTTATTTACCCTTTTCTTCTCCTAACTGGCTTCTCGACAAGTTGATGTGCCTGCGGAATTCATTCGTTCAATTCTCTGTTCGGATAGATATGTTGCAACATAATCCTCTTCATAAACACATATATCCTTTGTTTCGTTTTGATTCTGGTATTCGAGTTGCTTCGATGTCAAATGTTGATTCCATACCTTTCCTAATCGGTGTTCTCATATTCCTATGAGAGTGCTAATTCTTCTCGACCATCAAGATCTTCATGTTAATCCTTTTCAACCGGTGTGCCTTCTCTTCAAGTTATTCCGTAAGGACGCCGTTGAGAAATCTGACGATTTGTCTGTTTCATTCATCCCAAGTTGTCTTTGTTTTTTTCCCCACCCTCCATCCCTTTTCTTTATGGAGCTGGAATTCTTAATCAAATATCCATTTTATTCATGTGATATCTCTTCATTCATTTCCTTCAATGTTCTTATCCGGTGATTCATCGTGAAGATGCTTAAGAACTCCAAGTTCATCATTCTCCGTTCTCATTTCTTCTCCGGTGGATTTAATTCAAGCTTCGGTGTTGATCTTATCATTTTCCTCTTTTCACAACGCTTTCTTATTCTGGTGCACCAATTAATCATTCTCCTCTTGCTATTCATATCCGGAGTGCTGAAGATTCATAATTCCATTCTTAATCCGTTCAAATTATTTTGAGGATTGCTATCTTATTCAAGCCATTTAATTCAACTGGTGCAATATCTCTTAAGCAATCTTTTCCAACGGTGATTTCTTTAGTGGGCCCTAACCCACAGGTCTTTTTCCAGGATCTTACCTGACTCTTCTAATTAATTCCAGAGTTATTCTGAAATTCTTTTTAAAGTGTGACGTAAGAATGATTCCCATCAGTCACATGCCTTCTCCAAGACCGCTTTCAAATTATTTTTCATCTTTGGTTCAACCTTTTAATTCTTCATTACGGAGTGCCTATACAATTCATGGTGGTGTATCTCATCGTCTTCTCAGATTTTGAAGACTGGACAAGTGTTTCTCTTAAACCTTGGCCCGTCTTCTTGAAGATTCGTGGTTCTAGATTCTTGCCATCCTCATTATTGTTCAGTTTGTGAGGAATTCTTTTATACCCATCCGAAGCATTTCCTGAATTCTTCTTATTGTGATCCTTCGAAGGCCATCATTCAGAATATTTCTTCGTTCTCAGTTTTCAACTTCGTCCTCCAACTATTCTTCATTGATGCCTCTTCGTTCATCTCCCTATTCTTACGGTGGCTCGTTCAAGATTACCCTTCCGTTGTTATCGTTTTAATTCATTTGCTCTTTTCGCAATCCTATCGGTGCTTCGTTGAAGATTACCCAAGGTTGTGCGAGAACTCTCTTAATGATTTCCAACGAGAATAAGTAGGATGCCAAATCCTCTAGTTGTCATCAATTTAAATTGGTGAAGGATAAGCATACAGTAAATCTTATTCTTATTTCCTCGAAGTGATTAATCTCTTTTTCCGGAGCTTGTTCATCATATCATATTCTCGGTTCTAAGTTGTTCATCTTGTTTTCCGGAGCTCCAAGTTATTTCAGTTATACCATTCCAAAGCTCCATCTAATTCATCACAGGCCTTTAATCTTATTCTTTTCATCTTTCATTTCTCATGCTTTCATTACCGGAGTTCTCATGGTGGTTCATCAAGATTTAATTCATCCTCAAAGTCTTCATCAAGATTCTTGTTGGAGCTCAAGCATTCTTCATCATGCTTTCCAATTGCAATCCTTTCTACCTTATCTTTTCAGATGGTGTTATGTCATTTTTGACAATTCCTTCATGTTTCATGATTCACGAGTTATCGAGAATGAGATATTTAAAACCATCATTTTCCTTGTTCAGGAGATCTTTTCAACTCTTCAATTTATTCGTTGGAGTAATCTTGGATTGTATTTCACCTAAAAGCTTTCCCTAAGGATTGTTGCTATTATGGTGCTTATAAATGACCCAATTTTCTCCTTGTTGATCTCAATCCAAGCAATTCGTTTCTGTTAGTGGCTGGTTATCACCTCTTAATTTTAAGATGTTTTCCATAAGCCCACATTGAAAGGATCGATATGGTTGACTAGAGGGGGGGGGGGTGAATAGGCAACTAACAATTTTTAGCTTTTCTTTACCACTTTAAATGAAGCGTCAAAGTAAGTTGTCTAGATATACTATTATGATGACAACTAAGGGAAAGAAAGGAAAACAACAACACAAGCAAGCTATAGGAATTAAACAAGTAAAGCTTGCACAAGTAAAGGTAAGAAATAACCACAAGTGGAGACGGTGAAGACAAGGATGTGATATCGAAGTTCCTTCCCTTTGAGGGGAAGTACGTCTCCGTTGGAGCGGTGTGGAGGCACAATGCTCCCCAAGAAGCCACTAGGGCCACCGTATTATCCTCACGACCTTACACAATGCAAGGTGCCGTGAATCCACTAGTGGTGCCCTTGAAGGTGGCAACCGGACCTTTACAAACAAGGTTGGGGCTCTCTCCACAACTTAATTGGAGGCTCCCAACGAAACCCCGGAGCTTCACCACAATGGATTGTGGCTCCGAAGTGACCTCTTCCGTCTAGAGTGCTCAAACACCCAAGAGAAACAAAATCCACACAAGAAAGTATGGGGGAATCAAGTTTCCTTTGGTGGAAGTGTAGATCTAGGTCTCCTCCTTCAATCCCTAGCAAATCAACAAGTTTGGTTGGCTAGCGAGAGAGATCGGGCAAGAAAGCTTTAATGGCATTAATGGTGGAGAGAGAGGTAAGAGATAATGTGGAGGTGGGAGAAGGGGGTCCTTAAATAGGGTCACCACAAATCCAACCGTTATGTGCAGATTTACATAGGACCGGTAGTTCCGCTGCTCCAACCGGTAGTACCGGTGAGTGAAGAAACCTGCGCCCGTGCCACTAGAGCGGTACTTCCGGTGGCTTGCCCAATAGTACCGGTCTTCCGGAGAAAACCGGAACTACCGCCCAACCTTCGGTCAACTACCGCTTGGAAACCAGAAGGTTTCAACCATGGGCGGTAGTTGGGACGGTGGTTGGGCCGGAACTACCGCCTGGCAGATAGTTTCTGTGTGGTGGCAGTCAGAGCGGTACTACCGCTCGGAACACCGGTAGTACCGGTCTTACCGGAACTTCCGGGCCACCACCGGTCTACCACCGCACCTAGTACAGAGGGTATCACCCCTGAGCGGTACTTGGGGCGGTGGTTTGACCGGAACTACCGGCCACCGGTACAACCGCCCAATAGGGCGGAACTACCGCTGTGGAGAAATCTACAATAAGGAGAAATGATATGGGACCTCTCTCTCCACGAACGGAGGCAATATGGTGGATGCAAAGAGTCTGTGTGCGTGACTTGATTCACCAATTACCTTCCGATGTGGGTTCCCTCTTAATAGTACGGATTTCCTATGACCAAAAGAAACAGAAAGGCATCGGAAACTCCGTCTTCGATCTTTTCCTTAAGAGAGAAAGTCTAACCGTCTTGTGCCACATGTTATCAACCTGAGTAATATTGACACATGATTAGACCAAACACGGATTGTCATCATCACCAAAACCTTAGGCAAGAGATGCTCTTACAATCTCCCCCTTTTTGGTGAATGATGACAACCACGAAACGATCACGGGAGTTTATAGAATAAAGGTAGAGCTCCCCCTGAATGTGAGCACTTAATTTAGTTTGCTTTTGGAATGCAAAAGTGCTGACACTAGGATCTATGCTCCCCCTAGGTTTTATAAACCATCAAGTGACTTAACATTAAAACAGATAAATAACAGATCATATGAAAGCAAAGTGCATGGATAATTAAGATAGTAGCACATGTCTTACACCATGCAACAGGAGTTCACGGTAACGAAGTTCAAAGAGCATAGAAACTAAGGAAGTTCACAGAGAAGCACAAATAAACACAAGCACCAAGAAACACTCCCATGCAACTCCCGTGACCTAGCAATACTCAACTCTCCCCCTTTGGCATCAAGCACCAAAAAGGAAAAGAGCGAGACTAACGCCCCAGGGCTCAGTACAGCTCCTCGTCAGTCGCCAGAGAGTCATCGGAGTCACCATCGTCGGAGTCTTCAGTGTCCTCGTCGTCCTCAGCAATCTCAGCATCAGTCTCCATTGCATCCACCGTCGCTCGAGTGGTGGAGGTGGTAGGCTCATCATCTGACCACTGACAGTTGGCAAAGCACCACTTGTCCTCAGGGGTGATTCTCTTCTCGGAACCGCTCTTCACATCAGGCACATTAAGGTGCCTCATCAACTAAATCTGCCGGCGTCGCGCCATCTTTTCATTCACATGGGACTTGTAGAGCTTCTTCTGGACGTGAGCCTGCAGACAGAAGGTCTTCTTGACCTTGGCAGTAAGTTTCTCCACCCAGGAGGGCTTGGCCCCAGCCTCTAACTCAAAGTCATCATTATCTGAGGTAGCAAAGACATCCTCCTCATTGCCCGCAGCGAACCTAGGAGTCTTATGCTTCTTCTGTCTCAGTACCTTAACCTCATGCTCTGTGAGCCTGTCCGGAGTAGAAAGAGGCACTCCAGGCCTCCTCACTTCCCACACTGAGTAAAGGAAACGCATCACAAAGGGAGCGTAGATTGGTACCTTGCGGTACCAGACACAGTTGTACATCTCCTCCCACATCCATTTGGAAACATCATAAGTAATGCCCTTGCCACGCTTTGTCTTCATTGCTACAAGTAGATCCACAAGATAGCCATAGATATCATCCTGGTTCCCAACTTTGGGCAGCAGCACACACCGGAACACACGGTGAAGAATGTCATAAACAGGCAGGAGGTCATTGGATTTACCTACTATGCCATGACCAGGGATATAGAGAGGAGCAAGCTTCACTTTATCCATGGGTTGGCCCGGTCGTGAGGATGGAGACCACCTTGGCCCTCTAAGCCAGTGTCCTCATAACCCAAGGCATTGCAGAAATCACTCCAGGGAACACAGAAGAACTCATCCCGGCACATAAACGAGAGGGGACGCTGATCGTCACTGCCGAAGTGGACAGTAGCATAGAACTGATGAATGAGTTCCACATCAAAGTCACAACGCAGCTCCATGAGCTTGACCAAATCAAACTCCTCACAGACTTCCAGAGCCTCTCCAAAGTAAGCAGGGTTGCTTCTCCACTTGGCAAGGTCAATAGACCACATACGGGTGAACTTGTTCTTGTGGTGCTCAAAGATGTCATCCACAATCCTCAATTGCATCTCATTGCGGAAGCGAGGATGATTCCAACGAGGGGGAGGTGGTGCGGTGTAGGGGTCTTGAAACCGAAACTTCTCCCAGTCGGAAAGCTTCCATTTGTGCATAGGAAGCGCTGCACGCTGCTTGGCTGCCACTGACTTCTCTCGGCGTGTTATTTTGGAGGGAATCACAACCTCGGGAACATCTTCATCATCGGCTGGCCTCTTGCCCCTACGGGCCTTCCTTTTGGCAAACTGACCAGAGCGAGAGCTAGAGCCACCTGCAAACACACACGGAGAACACATAGCAACCCAGAAAAGATGAGAGGAATGTACACAAGAGTGGAAGAATAATTCACTAGTACGTACGAAGAATAGAGGCATTGCATATAAGTTCAGAGCAACCGGTAGTTCCGGGATTAGCACCGGTAGTTCCGGCCATCGGTAGTACCAGTCGAGAGACCGGTAGTACCGCTGAGAACGGATCTACGAAGATGGAGGAACCTACCCGATCTCAAAAACTACATGCACGGTGTCTATTCTAATTACGCACAAGTGAATAGGAAACTATACGGACCTCTCCCTCAAATCATTTAGCCAAAAATGAAGGACTACACGCATTGCCCTAGAAAGAGGATTCAAGAAGAACCCTAAAACCAAGAAGAAGCAGGGCAATACCGGTGTCCATGGGAGGAGATCAAAGGAGAAGCGGCCTCCACGGAGCAGATCCAGTGAAGGGCCGACGGATCCGTAGAGCCGGAGGGCACTACGGGGCAGTGAGCGGAGTAACAGGCGGCTGGGGCGGAATAATGAACGGGTGAGGAAGAAAACCTCTTCACCCCGTGCTTTATATACTCGCCCAGATCAGCACCGGTAGTACCGGTCCGGGGACCTGTAGTACCGGTCCGGCTGCTGCCAGGTGGTGGAGCGGTACTTCCGCGCCAGGCGGTAGTTCCGCTACGCAACACCGGTAGTACCGGCTGGGGGTACAGGTCAGAGCACCAGCGGTAGTACCGCCTGCTCTAGACCGGTACAACCGCTGGGCTGAGAACCAGTGATTAAGCGGTAGAACCGCTCGAACCACCGGTTGTACCGCCAGGGTATACCCACTCACTCCATGATAACAAGCTTGTGTACATTTGGAGTAGATGGCTGGGATGGGATGGCTTGGGATGGAGCAAGTCACTGTAGTACGAGAAAAACACGAAGACCAAAAAACCAACCAGAAAGAAAACGGAGGGCGGTGGCCGGAGCCACCAATGTTAGAGTCAACTGGTATGGCACCGCGAAGAATTATCCTTGGTTCCATAACCATAACTCGTCTTTGAAACACAAGTGTCATCATAAATGACGAATGTGAAAAGCGTATCAATTTATGCATAGTGGGGGGAGGGTGAGTTCATTGAGAGAACACCACTCCCCCTATTTCCATGCCTACACCTAGACTAGACAATATGATGAGTATGGTGGGTTGTGCACGTGCTCAAGCCACATTGCTCAAATCAATGATATTTAGCTCATGCCTTAACTCGCGAAATCTTGCTTCATCCAATGGCTTCGTGAAGATGTCTGCAAGGTTATCATGAGTGTTAACGTAGTGAAGCTCGATCTCTCCTTGCCGAATGCGATCCCGGATGAAGTGATACCGAATCTCAATATGCTTCGTCTTGAAGTGTAGCACCGGGTTGAGAGAAATCTTGATGGCACTTTCATTGTCACACCAAAGAGGCTTGAAACCGTGCACAAATTCCCACACTCAACATAATATCCGGTCTAGATGCACAAAGGTAAAGCAAGGATCCGATCATAGAGCGATATACCTTTTGATCCACCGCTTTACCATTGGGATCAATGTCAAGTTGGCATTTGGTTGGCATAGGAGTAGTAGCCGGCTTGACATCACTTAAATTGAACCTCTTGAGCATGTCTTGAGTATACTTGGATTGTTTGATGAAGATGCCCTCTCTTCTTTGTTTGATCTCAAATCCAAGGAAGTACTTCAACTCTCCCATCATGGACATCTCAAAATGTGTGGTCATGAGTGCGGCGAACTCATCATTGAAAGCTTTGTTAGGAGAACCAAAGATAATATCATCAACATATAGTTGGCATACAAACAACTCCCCTTTGACCTTCTTAGTAAAAAGAGTGGGGTCAATTTTCCCAATTTCAAACCCACGATCTTGTAACAACTCGGTAAGATGCTCATACCATGCACGCGGGGCTTGTTTAAGGCCATAGAGTGCCTTATCGAGTTGGTACACGTGATTGGGGAACTTAGGATCCTCGAACCCTGGGGGTTGTTTAACATACACCAACTCATTAATGGGACCATTAAGAAATGCACTTTTCACATCCATTTGTTGCAATTTAAAGTTATGATGGGAAGCATAGGCAAGCAACAAACGAATGGATTCAAGACGAGCAACGGGGGCAAATGTTTCACCGTAGTCGATACCCTCGACTTGGGAGTAGCCTTGAGCCACCAGACGTGCCTTGTTGCAGATGACAATGCCATGGGCATCTTGCTTGTTCTTAAAGATCCATTTGGTTCCAATGACTTTATGGTTCTCCTTTGGTCTTGGCACCAGACGCCACACCTTGTTGCGCTCGAAGTTATGGAGTTCTTCATGCATGGCATTGAGCCAATCAGGCTCTTCGAGCGCCTCATAAACCTTCCGAGGTTCAACACAGGAGACAAAAGCTTGATGAGCACAATAGTTTGCTAATTGTCTACGAGTGCTTACCCCCCTTTTTATGCTTCCTAAAATGTTCTCGATGTGATGCTCATTGGAAGCAAGCCTGGAGGCAACTTTTGCAGCACGACGCTCTAATTGCTCTTCAAGTGTTAACTGAGGAGCACTGAGTTGATCATCTTGAGCGTCGTCAGGAGCTAGATCTTGATCTTGAGCTTCCTCTTGACCTTGATCTTGCTCGGGGGACAGAACTTGGCCTTGTGCATCATTTGGTGGCTCCCCACCAACTTGAGATTGATCTTGCACTTGGCCTTGTTCATTAGGTTGAGGGCCTTCACTTTGTTCTTCGGAAGCGTGTGGGTCTTGGGTTGGTGATGGTTCCACTTGAGTGGAACATTGTCCTTTTCCTTCGGCCACAAGGGGTTCCTCAATGGGTAGGATATATCCAACACCCATTCTTCTTATGGCTTGAGGAGGAATTTCATCACCTGCATCACAAGTACCACTTTGCTCCACTTGGGAGCCGTTATTTTCATCAAACTCTACGCTACTCGTCTCCTCAATGAGTCCATTGGACTTGTTGAGGACACGGAAAGCATGAGAGTTTGTAGCATAACCAACAAATATGCCCTCATGAGCTCTAGATTCAAATTTAGACAAACGAACACCTTTCTTGAGAATGAAACACTTACACCCGAATACCCGAAAGTACTTGAGATTGGGCTTGTTTTCGGCAAGAATCTCATACGGAGTTTTGTTCAAGCCTTTGCGGAGATAGAGACGATTTGAAGCATGGAAAGCGGTGTTGATGGCTTCGGCCCAAAAGTTGTATGGAGAATTGAATTCAGCCATCATGGTTCTTGCAGCATCTATTAAAATTCGGTTCTTTCTCTCCGCTACACCGTTTTGTTGAGGGGTATATGGGGCTGCATATTGGTGTTTGATCCCCTCATCACCAAGAAACTCATCCAAGGTGTAGTTCTTGAACTCGGTGCCGTTGTCACTTCTGATCATCAAGATCTTTGCTTCATGTTGTCGTTGAGCTTCATTTGCAAAGTTGATGACGGTTTGTTGGGTCTCACTCTTCTTCTTGAAGAAGTATACCCAGGTATATCTTGAGTAATCATCTACAATCACCAAGCAATACTTCCTACCCCCAAGACTATGAAAAGTAGGGGGCCCAAAGAGGTCCATGTGGAGGAGCTCTAGGGGTCTCTTTGAATAGATGATAGTCGTGGGAGGGTGAGCCTTCTCATGTAATTTTCCTTCAATGCACGCCCTGCAAGCACGATCTTTGGCAAAGCTAACATTTGTTAGTCCTCGGACATGGTCCCCCTTGAGAAGACTTTGCAAAGATCTCATATTGACGTGGGCCAAACGGCGATGCCAAAGCCATCCCACATCAACTTTAGCCATTAGGCATGTCGCGACCTTAGTGGATTGCTTCGAGAAGTTAACCACATACAGACCATTCTCGACATGCCCAACATAGGCTACTTTAACAGTCTTGCTCCACAAGAGGGCCACAGAATCAATATCAAAGAATGTAGCAAAGCCCATGAGTGCAAGTTGGCGAACAGAAAGTAAATTGTATGCAAGGGACTCAACAAGCATGACTTTCTCGATCGTGAGATCATGAGAGACAACAACCTTGCCAAGTCCCAATACCTTAGGAGATGAAGCATCACCCCATTCGACGTTGGTGGCCATAGATGAACCGAGATGCATGTCCACCACCAAGTCTTTGCTTCCGGTCATATGATTTGTGGCTCCGCTATCGAGCAACCATGATCCCCCACCAGAAGCAAACTCCTACAATAGATCAATGCTTGGATTTAGGTACCCATTTGGTAATGGGTCCTTTGAGGTTAGTAACAAGGGTCTTAGGAACCCAAATGGACCATTCAATGTACTCATAAGAAGAACCAACAAATTTAGCAAACACATGGCCATCACTGGCACGGCATAAAACATATGAAGGATTAAAATCGCCGGCCATGTTTGATGGTATGGTGGAGTTTTTCTTGATACCACCACTTTTCTTCTTGGTTGACGTGCCCTCTCCTTCTTTCACAAAGGATTGTCGGAGAGGGGGTGGTTGCTTGGTCTTGTCATTCTTCTTCTTCTTGGACTTAGGAACAAACCCAATTCCTTCCTTTGCCACAACTTCCTTTTGATTGCTCAAACGGGCGTTGAGGTTCTTCTCACCTTGTATGCAAGTAACAAGGCCTTTCTCGAGTTGCTTCTTCAACTCGGCATTCTCTTCAACAAGATGCACATGCTCGCAACATGGGTTAGTAGCATTTGCATTATCAATTAAAACCATGCGAGGAAAGATAGCCTTTTCCTTGGTTAGCGAAACTTGGAGTTGATCATGAGACTCCTTGAGACTAGCATGCATTCCTTTCAAGGCCTTGTGAGCCTTGTCAAATATGTCAAACTCCTCTTTGAGTTTAGCATGATCAACCTCAAGTTTTGCCTTCTCGGAGTTAAGGACGCGAGAGACAACTAAAGCATGATCAAGATCTTTCTTTAATTTAGCATGACCATCGTTGTGTGACTCCTCAAGAGCCAAACGAAGACCACGCTCTTCCTCTAGGGCGTTAGAGAGATCTGATATCTCATCGGCATAGTCTCGACTATGTCCTTCCATTTTAGTAATGGTTTCCTCGTGAGCCTCGATCGTTTCATTGGCCTCACCGAGTTGTTCCAAGAGAGCAACAAAATGCTTCTTGGGTTTGCCTTTGAGATTTTTCATGAACACCTCAAATTCATTTTCTCCCTCCTTAACACCCTCACTCTCATCAATACAATTGGTCAATGAGGGATTAGAAGAGAGAGTAGTATTGATGTTTGGGGTTACCTTGTTGGTGGCCTTGGCCATGAGACACTTGGCGGTGATGTTCTCATTTGGTGAGTCGAAGAGAGATGAATGCGGAGTAGTTGCAATTGCAATTGTGGCCATAGTGGTCACCTCATCGTCTTCATCATTATCATCATCCTCCACATATTCTTCTTGGGCCACCAACACCTTCGGAGGAGTCTTCTTGATGAAGTTGTTCTTGTTGGGATAGGACTTTGACTTGTCCTTCCGAATAAGCTTGCCTCCAAAGTCTTCTCTCTTCTCATAGGGGCAATCCACAATGAAGTGACTTACATTTCCACAGTTGAAACATGTCCTTACTCGTTGCTTCCCTTTGTTTCCATTGGAGTTGTTCCTGTTGAAGTTGGATTTAGTGTTCTTCTTGCCCCAGAATTGCCTTGAAGCAAGAGCCATGTGCTCATGATAGGCATATTTGGTGTCCTCGGGGTTACACTCATCATCATCTTCTACTTCCTCCTCTTCCACACAAGCCTTGGCCTTCAGTGCAAGATTGGGCTTCTTTGATCGTTGAGCTCTTAAGACCGCATTGTCGGCGGTCACATCCAAGATCCTCATGGCAACAAATTCATCCAACACTTCATTTGAGGATAAAGTGTGGAAGTCCGGTCTCTGACGTATGACAGAGGACATGGCCTTATGATAGGGCATCATGGCCTTGAGGAACTTGCGCTTGATCCAATTGTCATCCGTATCCTTGCTGCCATGATCTCGAAGAGAAACCGCAAGGATAGTTAATCTTCGAAAAAGTTCACGAGGATCTTCATCTTCGATCATAGCAAACTCATCAGCTTCATCTTGCACCACTTCATAGTTGGATCGTTGAATACTTGTGCTTCCCTTGTACATCGTGCCAACATGCTCCCAAGCTTCCTTCGCCACAGTGAAGGGTCGAAGGTGTGCAATGTCTTCTGGAGGGATAGAATCTTGAAGAATGCAAAGGGCAGACTTGTTGAACTGATGATCTGCAGTTTCTCCTGGAGTCATGTTGTCGGGATCATACGGATAAAAACCTTGCTCAATGATTCTCCAAAGGTTAGTGGAACAATGATTAATATGACGTTTGAAACGAAACACCCAAGTAGCAAAATCAGTATTTTTGATAAACTTGGGAGGGGGCCCAACGGAATTTAAATGCGGTGTGGGAACGGGTCCTCCATAGTGAGTAGGAGGAGCGGATTGGGAAAATTTCCCACTCCCATTCTTAGTAACCGGGGCTTGTTCACTACTAGCTTCCCCCTTGTCGGGATTAGCCTCCGACACGTTGGTAGCGGGACGAGCCACTTCCAACGGTGTGGTGGATAATTTAAGCCCCTCAAGCAAATCTTTAAACATAACTTCGACCTCGCTCGCAAGTGATTCTTTCAATGTGGTCAAGGCCACATTGAACTCTTCACGAGAGACCGAGGCTCCCCCATCTGACGTAGGCAAGGACGGAGTTCCACCGGAATGGTCCTCCGTCTCGACTATGTTGTCACCCATACTCTTTGGACGGTAAAGTCCTTAATAAAGAGACGAGGCTCTGATACCAATTGAAAGGATCGATATGGTTGACTAGAGGGGGGGGGGGTGAATAGGCAACTAACAATTTTTAGCTTTTCTTTACCACTTTAAATGAAGCGTCAAAGTAAGTTGTCTAGATATACTATTATGATGACAACTAAGGGAAAGAAAGGAAAACAACAACACAAGCAAGCTATAGGAATTAAACAAGTAAAGCTTGCACAAGTAAAGGTAGGAAATAACCACAAGTGGAGACGGTGAAGACAAGGATGTGATATCGAAGTTCCTTCCCTTTGAGGGGAAGTACGTCTCCGTTGGAGCGGTGTGGAGGCACAATGCTCCCCAAGAAGCCACTAGGGCCACCGTATTCTCCTCACGCCCTTACACAATGCAAGGTGCCGTGAATCCACTAGTGGTGCCCTTGAAGGTGGCAACCGGACCTTTACAAACAAGGTTGGGGCTCTCTCCACAACTTAATTGGAGGCTCCCAACGAAACCCCGGAGCTTCGCCACAATGGATTGTGGCTCCGAAGTGACCTCTTCCGTCTAGAGTGCTCAAACATCCAAGAGTAACAAAATCCACACAAGAAAGTATGGGGGAATCAAGTTTCCTTTGGTGGAAGTGTAGATCTAGGTCTCCTCCTTCAATCCCTAGCAAATCAGCAAGTTTGGTTGGCTAGGGAGAGAGATTGGGCAAGAAAGCTTTAATGGCATTAATGGTGGAGAGAGAGGTAAGAGATAAGGTGGAGGTGGGAGAAGGGGGTCCTTAAATAGGGTCACCACAAATCCAACCGTTATGTGCAGATTTACATAGGACCGGTAGTTCCGCTGCTCCAACCGATAGTACCGGTGAGTGAAGAAACCTGCGCCCGTGCCACTAGAGCGGTACTTCCGGTGGCTTGCCCGGTAGTACCGGTCTTCCGGAGAAAACCGGAACTACCGCCCAACCTCCGGTCAACTACCGCTTGGAAACCAGAAGGTTTCAACCAGGGGCGGTAGTTGGGACGGTGGTTGGGCCGGAACTACCGGCTGGCAGATAGTTTCTGCGTGGTGGCAGTCAGAGCGGTACTACCGCTTGGAACACCGGTAGTACCGGTCTTACCGGAACTTCCGGGCCACCACCGGTCTACCACCGCACCCAGTACAGAGGGTATCACCCCTGAGCGGTACTTGGGGCGGTGGTTTGACCGGAACTACCGGCCACCGGTACAACCGCCCAATAGGGCGGAACTACCGCTGTGGAGAAATCTACAATAAGGAGAAATGATATGGGACCTCTCTCTCCACGAACGGAGGCAATATGGTGGGTGCAAAGAGTCTGTGTGCATGACTTGATTCACCAATTACCTTCCGATGTGGGTTCCCTCTTAATAGTACGGATTTCCTATGACCAAAAGAAACAGAAAGGCATCGGAAACTCCGTCTTCGATCTTTTCCTTAAGAGAGAAAGTCTAACCGTCTTGTGCCACATGTTATCAACCTGAGTAATATTGACACATGATTAGACCAAACACGGATTGTCATCATCACCAAAACCTTAGGCAAGAGATGCTCTTACACACATCAAGCTTATTCTTTCGTTGTTGAATTCCAACAGCTCTGTTCAACCCATCTTGGTAAAGATGCTCTTTCAAACTCATTCGTGGGAGAAGTTGTCATTTTTTCTTCTCCGTTCATTTCTTTCATTGATTTATATGCTATTCTTTCATTCCGGAGGCATTGTGATGTTGCTCTCTTTGACCATCATCTCGTTTTTATCAAGATTATGTTCTTTCCTTGTTTATCATTTAACCGGAGTGTTGTATTCTTCATTCAAGATCCCTCATCTTATCAGTTTTGCCTCTCTTTTCAACCGGAGTGCTGTCTGAATATTTCTTACCCCTTGTGCCATTCTTTTATTTGTTTCAGAGGCAGTGTGTTGTTCATTTCATCAAGTATCATCCCATTTTCTAAAGCTCTTGTTCAATTCCTTCCATTTTCAGTCGGAGTGCTGTTCAAATTATGTCATTCTTTTTCCTTGGCTATATCGTTGCAGTTGCATATTCTTTTGGTTCGTAAGCTCTTGTTTCATGTCTTTCAACCTGCAAGGTTGTCTTAATGCTCCTTGTTCCTCTTGTCTAATGGAGTGTTTTCTAATTCGTTCATCTCCGTCGTATTCTTATTCAACTTGTTTAACCTCTCAGGTTCGTGGTTTCACTCGTCTGTCGAAGAAGCAACTTTGCTTTACCTCTTCTTTTCGTTTTTATCCGGTGCCATCTCTAGGATCTCGGGTCGAGATCCTCTGTTAGTGTGGGAGAGTTGTAACGCCCGAAGACCGACGTCCCAGAAAATTCCAGGAGATTCCAGATGTTCCGGGTTCTCTCGTGTGTTTCTTTTGTGCTTATGTTATTTATTTTTGCATTGCATCATGTCATATTTATTTTGCATCTCAACTTAAAAAAAATCGTGTGGACCTTCGGTCCATTTAAATCGAGGGAAGGATGACTTCTCTTTATAACATATAAAAGCCTCTCAATATTATTAGGGAGCTATATTAAATATTCCATTGTTTGGAATTAACCGCAACACACTTGCATATCTTCCCTATTTCGTTGGAGCCATTTTGGTGGGTTGGAAATATTCCATAAAGCCTTACAAAAATGTTCCATCTTTTATTCTTGTTCTTGGCCTTTTTCCTTAATTATTTTGCACTCTCTCTATTTTTTTCTGTTAAAGAAAGAAATTAGGGAGACATAGACCAGCTGGGCCGGCATCCCAGCAACTCCTCAGCCTTCTAGGCCCATCTTCAGCCCAACCTCCCCTAAGCCCACCTAATCTTCTAACCCTAGGCCCGACCCCAGGCTCCCTCACTCTTCCCTCGCTCTCCCACCCCGCCGCCAGCTTCGCTCGCTCGACCGCACCGCACTCCCCTTTCGTCCTAATCCCACGCGCTCCTCTCGCCCTCTCCCTTTCCTCCCCTCCGCGCCAGAAGCCCCCGCCTCCCTTGCCATCGGGCCTCCAGCCATGGCCCTGCGCCCTTCTCCTCGAAGCCGCGCGCCCCGTCCTCAAGCTCCTCCAGCGTCGCGGCGCCCGACCTCCTACGTCGACGCCAGGCCGCAGCGCGCCCGCGATCGGGGCCAGCCTCCTCCTCGAAGCTCCCCGAGCGCCTCTCGTCTCCTCGCTCCGCAACGCCAGAGGAGCTCCCCAGCGCCGCTCATCTCCGGCGTCCAAGGCCCGAGCGCTGCCTTGCCAAGTCCTCTTCATCCCACGCCGCCGCGAAGGGGGCCTCTGCAACCTTCTGGCCAGCTCCTTCGGCGTCCTCCAGGCCTCTGCCTCGGTTCCTTCCTCGCCTGGCCCTTGCCTCGTCGGATGCCGGCCAGGAGCTGCGCCTCCAGCGCCGTTCCTCCCCTCCGCGCAAAGGCAGCAGCCCCGTGGCCAACGCAGCGCCTCCTCTTCGCCTCCCGTGCTGCTGCCATGGCCTCGTCGTCCCAAGCAGCCTCCTCGCCGTGACCGAGACCACCGTAAAATATTGCTGCTGTTTTTCTTTTCGCTAGTGCCAGGTTGACATGTACGCCTACGAACCATGAACGAGTACCGCGACATCGACGAGGACCGTCAAGTTCATCTTCGAAACAAGTACCGCTATGATCGGCGACTCGACAAGTACCACGATGACCATTGCTTGCCAAGTTCGACTACCGTCGCCCCGGAGATGAGGGATTCGCCAAGTTCCTCTCCGAAACAAGAACGTCTACTTCCACGACCGTCGCCCCGTGTACGACTACGAACGGAACGACTACTTCCCCTATGTTCCTCGACGACCTCGAACCCCTCCGAGAACGATGGTTCCGAAGGTATACCCCCGAGACGATGACCCGTGTGATGCTTGTGTTGTATGAAATGTTTCCCTTGTGTGCTCCGTGCCCGTTTAGTCTTTTGTCATGTTCCTCGGTTGCCTTGTCGCCGACCCGTGGGAACCCGGTGACGGGATCACCCCATCTTTCATCTCGTTTGACTCGCTCTCCGCCATCTTTCTTTTGCTCCGGTCTCTCAACGGGTTACCGGAACCGAGATGTTGCCGTTGCATCATTTTCGGATCGTTGCCGTGGCACCTTTTTCTTCCACCACGGTGACAAATACTCCTTATCTCATCATGTCAACTTTTAATAAAACTTGCATAAAACTTGATCATGTCATCCGCATCATGTTAACAACATTATATGTGTGAATTGTTGTTGCTTTAATAATTGCTAAACATGCTCATGGGGATTTTCCGGAATTGTTGTTGTTATTTCCGACCTCATTTAAAATGCCTAAATAGTGTAGTTTTATTATGCT
Organism: Secale cereale; assembly: GCA_902687465.1. NCBI lineage: Eukaryota > Viridiplantae > Streptophyta > Magnoliopsida > Poales > Poaceae > Secale > Secale cereale. Next base: position 749,056,683 of record LR738712.1, on the reverse strand, counting down.
TCACCTCTTGCCATGTTAACAAACATTTAACCTTGTCTTGTAAATAAACGAGAGTCAACTAAATAATTAAAAAATGTGGTGTTTCGTCAATATGCAACTCGTTGCATATTGAGCTCCACTTAACTTGTAGTGTTGTTTGTGCCTTTGCCATGCCCTGCATAATTAAACCGGACATGCATCATACTTGGATGCGCATCGTATGCCATGTTTATGCTTGTGTGTTTACCGAGTTGTTTGCTTCTTTCCGGTTGCTTCTCTTGATAGCTTCGGTTTCGTTCCGGAGTTGTGAGGATTCGCTCGACTGTTGCTCCGTCTACTTCATGGACCCGTTCTTCTCCCTTGCGGAATCCCAGGCAAGATGATCATACCCTTGGATACCTTTACTACCATTGCCATGCTTAGTTGTCTCGATGCTATCGTTACATGTCGCGCTACCCATCTTTTATGTCAGCCTCTCCTTGTTGCCATGAAACCTTTAACCTTTGAAACCTTCCCAGCAAAACCACTGTTTGGCTATGTTACCCGCTTGCTCAGCCCCTCTTATAGCGTTGTTAGTTGCAGGTGAAGATGAAGTTCGTTCCAGGAGGGAACTTATTGTTGTTATATCACAATATCTATTATTAATATTATTAACACACCTATATACTGGGCATGGGTGGAAGGCTTGGCCTTTTGCTCGGTGTTTTGTTCCACTCATGCCACCTTAGGCGCCAATAAACCGGCATTATGTTCCTTGATTTTGCGTTCCTTACACGATGGGTGGATGGGGACCCCTTGACAGTTCGATTTTGAATAAAACTCCTCCAGCAAGGCCCAACTTTGGTTTTAATTTGCTCATAATGACAACTTAATTAAATAATTAATTTTGCATAGGGGGTCGCACCCTCGGGTTCTTATTTCTACATAGCAGGGGGGCCAGTGTTGATGGTGTTGGTCCCAAACGGGGAGTATGCGGGGCCACCACGGGGAAACTCGAGGTTTGGTTTTACTCGTATAATTGCCCATCCGGTCGTGACCTGAGACGAGATACGCGCGGCTACTATCAGGGTGTCGGCACGCCGGGAGGTCTTGCTGGACTTGTTTTACCATTGTCGAAATGTCTTGTGCACGGGGATGCCGAGCCTGATCGGATTTCCCTAAGATAAGGAGTGATGATATTATATTTATCACTTCAGCTAATCGTGAGAGCTTGTGATGGGCTAAGTTGGGACACCCCTGCAGGGTTATGATCTTTCGAAAGCCGTGCCCGCGGTTATGTGGCAGATTGGAATTTGTTAATGTCCGGTTGTAGAAAACTTGACAGAGGATCCGAAGTAAAACACACAACTGTGTGAGTAACCGTGACTGTCTCTTTTCACTTTGAGAAGAGAACACGGTGGGGTTATGTTTGACTCGTATGTAGTTCAGGATCTTTAGCGATCACTACTTTTGTGACTGTTTGCGTAGATGCTCATCTTATTCTGGTACTCGTAAGTTAGCCACCATATTATGCTTAGCCGCTGCTGCATCCTCACCACTTTACCTCTTCCTACCCATAAAGCTTTGCTAGTCTTGATACCCATGGTTATGGGATTGCTGAGTCCTCGTGGCTCACAGATACTACAACACCAGATGCAGGTTCAGCCGAGTTTGATGCAGGAGCTGGTTCAAGTACTCCACCGGGAGCTCTATGAAGAGAGTGGCCGTATGCTTGTGACGTTTTCGACGATCAGTAGTGGTTTCTACTAGGATTCGATCTAGACCTGTGGTTTAACATAATGTTTGGTATCTTGTCTTTTGGATCTTACCCTTAGATGGGCTGTGATGTTTTGAATGATGTTTTACTTATGTAATGTATTGTGTGAAGTGGCGAGTGTAAGCCAACTATCTCTTTTTGCAATTTAATCCCTCTTTTACATGAGTCGTGCAAAGATACCAAACTTGCGATCATTCCAGAATGGGCTTATATCTTTAAGTCGTGCCTCGACACGTAGGAGATATAGTCCCATCCTGGGCATTACACATACATAACAACATGACTGTAAAGAAGAACAAAAATGCATCATGCATATAGACATCATGCATATAGATATACCTTCATGGCCTTGAAGCCCCAGTGGTTCCTGTTTCCTTGGCCGTGTGTCCCGTCTTTTCCACGGTTAGCCCGGCACTTGCTGCTCTTGGCAGCAAACTCTGCATCGTCGCCAAGCCACCTATCCACCAAACTCGCCCATCCGTCATGCTTTGCATAGCACCAACGAGGAACAACCTATGCAAATTTTGGAAGCATGACATGTGATCACGAAACATATAGTTGACTGCTTGAAACATTGAAAAGTCAGTAATAGTTACCTTCATGAACTGCTCCCTGTTCAAGGTAAGCCGTTGCCTCTGCGCTTGAGTTTTGGTCATCTTTTGATGCAGGTAGATGTGGTAGTACTGCGAGACGGCAACCCAGCGCACCTCGTACTGCAACTGACGAGCTGCCTTCTTCGCGGCCGCAAGCAAGACCACATCGGCTTGGGCCTTGTGCTCATCAAGAACTCTATAGAGTTGCTGCAATCATGCATAAACCGGAAGCAATAAAGGCATGAGTGATTCAATGATAAACTATGAACGAAACTTAAGACAAGTGATTCAGAAGAGAACTTACCCAAAATTTGGTGATCACGGCCTTAGCGGCCGTCCCGTACTCCGCGTTGGTGCAAGTCTTGTAGTGGGCCCAGCTCGTGGCCAAAACCCGCAGCTGCGGCTCCCTGTCTGGCCGCGGGCAGAATAGGCCAGGCCAAAACTCCTTCAACAGGACAGTGATAAGGCCGTTCGGTTTATGACCCTTTCCGTGAAGGTTCCATTTACTGCAAAAGAATCAAAGGGTTGCCATGTGTACAATAAGAAAATGTTGTCATGTGTTGAAAGTATGACTGAGAGGCACTTACTCTCGCCCCGCAGGTTCAATGAGCCACTTGTGCGGCTCGATAGAAGGTGCTGTAGGTAGTCCGGCATTACCACACAGCCACCCCTTCGGAGCACCCGGTGGCAAGTCACCCCACAACTGGGGGTCAACCTCCCCTCCACCCTCCTCGCCCTCCTCCTCACCCTCCCCCTCAGCCTCCTCCTCCTCGACCTCCTCCTCTTCGACCTCCTCCTCCTCGGCCTCCTCCTCCTCACCCTCCTCCTCCTCGCCATCGGGAACATACTCCTCCTCCTCAGACTCAGAAGCTGCCTAAGTAT
>LR738712.1:749030234-749047163 GCA_902687465.1 Secale cereale | reverse complement strand
ACGCGTTTGTTTCCCCCATCCAGATGCCGGCGGCGGCGGCGTACGTGTGGGGGGCCACATCCCGGAAACGCGTGCCGCCTCTTCAGAAATGCCACAACACCACCCCGCATGTATGAGGGGCCGGTGCGATGCTCCGGTGGCATTGCTACCCCCAGGGCCCCCGTCCCGCCTAATCCTGGAGCGGTTGACCACGAGATCTAGCCCTTTGACTTCCCATAGACGGGCTTTCAACAGTGGACCTCTCCACCCGGTTGTGTCAGGTCAGCACAGAGGGACACCTGGGAGCAACATCCGGGCCAAACCCACAGCTACATCCCCTCCGTGTAGACCCGACGCGTCCGTTTCCTTCCTTCGCAGGCCGGCGGCGGCGCCGTCCGTGAGGGGGGCCACGTCCCGGAGACGCGTGCCGCCTCTTCGGACATGCCAGAACACCACCCGGTTGTGGTAGGTCATCCAATAGAAACACTTGGGAGCAATGTCCCCTCCGTATATACCCGATGTGCGGCTGTTTCCGCCCTCTAGGTGCCGGTGGCGGCACCGTTCGGGACGGGGGCACACCGCGAATGTGAGAGGGTTACACTCCAGAGACGGTGGCCGGGCGTTTTGCAACCGCCACAAAACTTCTAGCGGCATAGCTGTGTTGGATTTTAATAAAATATAAGCACCTATATTCAAAAGAATATGACGGCACCTTATTAACGTGCTCGAAAAAAATACAATACATATATATATATATTCATGTAATCTATGAAAAAAATTACAAACTACATATATATTAATGTAATAATACATAAAAAGCATATGCTACATGTTAGTTATTATAATAGTACATAAAAAAATGAAAAAAAATATAAAAAATCTATGCCGACGGCATTGCCGTCGGCATAGATATAATAAAAAAAAACTATGCGACATGTCAGTTAATATAGTAGTGCATAAAAAAAATGCCGACGGCAATGTACGTAATATAGCAGTACATTTAAAAAAACAAAAACTATGCCGACGGCATTGCTGTCGGCATAGATGCCACAAGGTTTAGGAGCGGGCGACGTGCCGCGGATCGGTGACGTGGCGTCTACGCGTCGGCATATCTTTTGCCGCGGATCGGTGACGTGGCTTGCGGAGATATGCCGACGGTCGCCCGTCCAGACCGTCGGCATAGATTTGACGGCGTTAACCGCTGCTCACGGGAGCGGTCGCCGGGCACACTAGTATGCCGACGGCTTGTATATGCCGACGGCTGCTGTCGGCGTGTACGCAGATACGCCGACGGCTGATATATGCCGACGGCAGCTGTCGGCGTAGCTCCGTCTAGCCCGACGGCCAGTCTAAGCCGACGGCCGTGGCGTGGCTGTCGGCATAGCTCAAAGTAGGCCGACGGCCGCCGTCGGCATTGTTTTGGCCGTCGGCGTAGGACCGTTTTCCAGTAGTGAACACCCATAAATGACGAGGAGAGCATTCACGTGCACTCTTATGTTGGGAAATCGGAAAATGGTGTGTACTTTGCAATAGTTCATGATGGATGTCGACTTCAGGTTTGGACTCTCATGGAATCAAGTCAACGGGTAGATTGGGTGTCGAAGAAGCATATCGATCTGGGAAATGCAACTCTACCATTGTGCCAGCCAGATTATATGGAGGGGATTGGAAAAACTTGGATTTTGGACGACGATGATGATGTGAATTGCAACAGTAGAAACATAAGGAGGGAAAATTTGGACTGGAACTCCGACGACGATACCATTGTGAATATTGAAGATTATTCTTATCATTATTCCCACACCTATGTCTCCTTTCTTGGGTTTCATCCCTACAAAGAAGTTGTTTTCTTGGCGTTGGCATCATACGAACGGCCAGTTGCAGTGGCTTTTCATTTGAAAAGCTCAAAATTTCAGTATCTGGGCACACCACAGCTAGTAGATTACTCACGTGGCGCTCGCATACAAGGATCATTTCCGTACACCCCTGCGTGACTGGGCATCTGCTATATCACTTCACAGAGTAGTACATTTGGGCTGCAAATAGTCTAAATAATGAAACCCTAATCATGGGGTCCTTGTTTTTGTTTATGATTATTTCTAGATCACCGTATTGGAAGCTGTATCAAATCAGGGAAATATCTATTAATTATTACTTTGTTTTAGTGAAAGATTAAGATTAGGATTCAAACGTGGACCTCTCCTGGATATTTATACTTTTAGTTCTCGAATAAGCAGAATAATTATGTGTTCTTGGACACGCTTTTGATCATTTGGTAAGTACTCCCTTACTCCCATAACATAAAATGTTATTACAACCTAGTATATATGAGTACATTAGGTGTAAAACAACATTTTATATTATAGGACATATGGGCTAAATTTTTTTTTTTTTTGTAATACTTTGTTTTAGAGAGAGATTATGGAATCAGTATGCCATGTATTCATCTATCGCAATTGCTTAGTGCGTGAATGTTATTCAGAACTTGTACATTCCTCTTTTATAGCCAGTTTCTACCTTGACGCCATGATTCTACTTTTCTTTTAGAAAGATGGTTGTCGCCTGGCCTTAAAATGAAAGTTAACAGTAAAGGTTCGATACAAGACCGCAATGATTCTACCAATAAATAAACCAGGCTCTTTCCATTATATACTTCAAGAGAAGTGCTTAAGTGTTTTCTGCTTTCCCCAAAAGAAATTGCACGAATTGTGAAGCACTTGCATTTTTGTAACTCGTAATAGTAGATTGATTGGCACATGATTATGTTAGGAGTTTATATACTCCATCCGTCCCAAAATAAGTGCTCAACTTTCTACTAGCTTCAGTACAAAGTTGTACTAAGGTTAAGACACTTATTTGGGATGGAAGGAGTACATCATTACTGTGAACAACTAAACATAGTCTGTTGATGGATTAATTTGGCTAGTAACATGGTGCATGATGTTTTGAAAACTGTCATGTTGAGATACTCATGATCGCATGTACTTAGGCAGTTAGGATCTTCTTTTATTGTTTCCTAGTCCACTAGTAGAAAAAGGATCAAACGTGAAGCACATTAGTGCCGGTTTGAATTTGAGCCGGCACTAATGTGTACACTAGTGCCGGTTCCAACGGCTAGCCGTGCCGCTCTCATTAGTACCGATTCGTGGCGAACCTTTAGCACCGGTTCGTGCCACGAACCGGTACTAATGAGAGTGGTGGCAGGATGTTGTCAGTCTGGGGCCCCTCCAGCACCTTTAGTACCGGTTCTTGGCACGAACCGGTGCTAAAGGTGGTCGTACATAAACCCTTCGTCCACCCGAGCTCGCTCTGTTCTTCCCCTTTCCCCTCTCCCTCTCTGTTCTTCCCCTCTTCCTCTCGAGCTCATCACACATTTTGGCCAAAATTTGTCAAGATTTGAAGGCCCCCATCCATTCAAATGATCATAAAGGTTAGCAACTTTGTACTTTCATCTCTCATTGCAAGATTAGCTCTTGCAATGCTTTATATAGTGATTAATTTGTGAGTTTAGTAATTTGGGAGGAAATATATGTGCTAGTATTTGATTTATATGCAATTTGAGGTCCAAAATAACACTTAGTTTGCATATCTAGGAGAGGTTAAATTTAGTTGAAAGAGAAAACGAGTACTTGAAAGAAAAATTGAAAAGAATTGAGGACGAGAAGATGGAATTGGAGTTGCATCTTGCCGATGTCGTCGATGATCACAAGATCAAGATGGAGAAAATGCGCTTGAAGATTAGAAAGATTAGAAAATCTGCCATCGATAGTGAGGCTTGGTATCATTATGATGTTGGATCAATTGTACCTTAGTTGCGATCTTGATCGCATTTGTTGTTGCATTTAAATGCTTTAGCAAGAGAGTTATTTTTTTGTTGCATTAAAGTGTTGTATGAACTTTATGTATGAACTTGTATTAAGTTGGTGTTTTTGGTGCTGTGTATTGAAGATGAGCCGACAATGGATGTACGATGACCGATGCTCTCCCGAGTTCATTAATGGCGTGCAAACTTTTCTGCTTGCGGCTGAGGCAAACAAGCGGGCGGATGGTTTTATGCCTTGTCCTTGTGCTGTCTGTAAGAATGGTCAAAATTACTCTAAGTCAAGAACCATTCACGTCCACCTGTTTAAGTCCGGCTTCGTACCCCACTATAATGTTTGGACCAAGAACAGAGAAAGAGGGGTTATGATGGAAGACAATGAAGAAGAAGAGGACGACGACAGCTATCCTGGCCATGGGTTCCCTAAATACGATGATACAACAATGGGGGAAGAAGCTGAGCCGGTAATGCGGGAAGAAGCTGAGCCGGCAATGCGGGAAGAAGCTGAAGAAGAGGCATCGGATGAGCCCGTTGATGATCTAGGTTGGGCCATTGCCGATGCAAAGAGAAACTGCGCAAGTGATTTGGAGAAGAAGAAGTTGCAGCGCATGTTAGAGGATCACAAAAAATTGTTGTACCCGAATTGCGTAGGTGACAAGAAAAAGCTGGGCACCACACTGGAATTGCTGCAATGGAAGGCAGAGAATGGTGTATCTGACAAGAGATTTGGAAAGTTGCTGGTAATGATAAAGGATATGCTTCCAAAGGACAACGAATTGCCCGAGAGTACGTACGAAGCAAAGAAGGCTGTCTGCCCTCTAGGGTTAGAGGTGCAGAAGATACATGCATGCCCTAATGATTGCATCCTCTACCGCGGTGAGTACGAGGATTGAACGCTTGCCCGGTATGCGGTGCATTGCGCTATAAGATCAGCCACGATGACCCTGGTGATGTCAAGGGCGAGCGCCCCAGGAAGAAGATTCCTGCCAAGGTGATGTGGTATGCTCCTATAATACCACGGTTGAAACATTTGTTCCAAAACAAAGAGCATGCCAAGGCGATGTGATGGCATAGAGAAGACCGTAAGAAAGACGGAAAGTTGAGAGTACCCGCTGACGGGTCTCAGTGGAGAAAAATCGAAAGAAAGTACGCGAAGGAGTTTGCAGATGACGCAAGGTGCGTATGGTTTGGTGTAAGCGCAGATGGCATTAATCCTTTTGGGGAGCAGAGCAGCAACCATAGCACCTGGCCTGTGACTCTTTGTTTGTATAACCTTCCTCCTTGGTTGTGCATGAAGCGGAAGTTCATTATGATGCCAGTGCTCATCCAAGGCCCTAAGCAACCCGGCAACGACATTGATGTGTACCTAAGGCCATTAGTTGAAGAACTCTTACAACTTTGGAATGGAACAGGTGTACGTGCGTGGGATGAGCACATGGGGGAATAATTTGACATGAAGGCGTTGTTGTTCGTGATCATAAATGATTGGCCTGCTCTCAGTAACCTTTCAGGACAGACAAACAATGGATACCGCGCATGCACGCACTGTTTGGACGATACCGACAATATATATTTGGCTAATCGTAAGAAGAATGTGTACCTGGGACATCGTCGATTACTTCCGAGCAGGCATCTCGTAAGAAAGAAAGGCAAGCATTTCAAAGGTGAGGCGGATCACCGGACGAAGCCTCGCCACCCTACTGGTGCTGATGTACATGATATGGTCAAGGATTTGAAGGTGGTCTTTGGAAAGGGTCCTGGTGGAGAACCTGTTCCGAATGACGCTCACGGATGCGCACCCATGTGGAAGAAGAAATCTATATTTTGGGACATGCCCTATTGGAAAGACCTAGAGATCCGCTCCGCAATCGACGTGATGCACATGACGAAGAATCTTTGTGTGACCCTGCTTGGCTTCTTGGGCGTGTATGGGAAGACAAAAGATACACCTGAGGCATGGGAGGACCAGCAACGTATGCACGGAAAAGACGGCATACATCAGGGTCATGCAAGCTACGCTCTTACCAAAGAAGAGAAGGAAATCTTCTTTGAATGCCTACTCAGTATTAAGGTACCGTCTGGCTTCTCGTCAAATATAAAGGGAATAATAAACATGGCAGAGAGAAAGTTCCAGAACCTAAAGTCTCATGACTGCCACGTGATTATGACGCAACTGCTTCCGGTTGCATTGAGGGGGCTTCTACCGGAAAATGTTCGATTAGCCATTGTGAAGCTATGTGCATTTCTCAATGCAATCTCTCAGAAGGTAATCGATCCAGAAATCATACCAAGGTTAGAGAATGATATGGTGCAATGTCTTGTCAGTTTCGAGTTGGTGTTCCCACCATCCTTCTTCAACATCATGACACACGTCCTAGTTCACCTATGCGAAGAGATTAACGTTTTGGGTCCTGTATTTCTACACAATATGTTCCCCTTTGAGAGATTCATGGGAGTCTTAAAGAAATATGTTCATAACCGTGCTAGGCCAGAAGGAAGAATCTCCAAGGGCCATGAGAATGAGGAGGTCATTGAGTTTTGTATTGACTTTATTCCTGACCTTAAGCCGATTGGTGTTCCTGAATCGTGGCATAAGGGCAGACTGGATGGAAAAGGCACGCTAGGAGGGAAAAAAATAATATGTATGGACGGACATTCTCTCACTGAAGCACACTACACAGTTCTACAGAATTCCGCCTTGGTGGCTCCGTATATGGATGAACACAAGAATTTGCTACGCTACAAACACCCGGAGCGGTCTGATGACTCGATTACGCGTGAACAAACCAGGAGTTTCGCCAGCTGGTTGCAGACACGTACCATGCATGACACATCTATTGAAGATGACCTGTGTAGCGACCCGACCCAAATGGATCGAAGTCTCTGTGCTTAAGTGTCATCCCTGGATCGGTATGCTGACACACACAGTACTCGATGAATTATAACAGAGTTCAATCACACACTTTATTACATCGAGGTCCTCAAAAGAGTATTTATTACAATAATATGGCCAAAGGCCATCTGGATAAAATAACTGCGGAAGCATCAAAAGTAAAATGGGTCCATCAACTCCACAGCAAACTGAGTGCAGAACAACGACCTATCGCACCTTTACTCCTCGTCGGAAAACTCTGCAACATGAGACGTTGCAGCCGTGTAGGTCAGCACATGGAATATGCTGGCAATGTCACACCATAGAAATAATAATAAAGAAAAAGACTATCTCTATATGCAAATTTAGCTGGAGGAGGCTCTAAGTTTAATGTTTGCATAAAGCCAATTTTACCCTACAACAAAGGAATAAATTTTTATTTACTACAAAATTAAAATGCCATTATTGAGAAGGTTCCTCCAACTCAATCCCAAAATTCCCAAGTTATTAGTAACCCAATGATTTCATTAAAAAGAGTGATGAGATCAACCAATAATTCACTTCTAGATACTCAAGTTGTCCATAACCGGGGACACGGCTAATCATGATTAGTTTGTACACTCTGCAGAGGTTTGCGCACTTTTCCCCACAAGACTCGACCACCTCCATGATCGGAAGATCGAGACATAGTCTTTCTGAAGTATTTCCTCCAAACCCTGGGTAGACCGGTACACCTAATTTCCCCTACATCAGCTAGTCTACCACGGAAAGAGGTCACACAACTTACTCAACTATGCCAGAGCCCATAATGGCTTGTGGCTGCACACGGAAGTTTCTAGGCATGAAATATCTTATGATCCCTTTGAGCCTGGGTGGCGGACCTAGGGTAATCTCACGGGTACTCCGGGATTCCCCTTGGGCAAGCACTGGTTTCTCCAGGTGCCCCAAACAATCCACCCAGATGTGTATTAAAGTTGCCACCTTATGTTGTCCCAAAATTATTATCTCTCGCAACTTGCATGTATCACACATACCAATCCCCGTCTACGAGCATGGCTAAGCAATATATGATATAACGAATATTTCCCGGGGTGATAAAAGGTCATAGGTTCCTACCACATAAACTACATAGCATAACCACATGTTCCCAATCCTACTCATGCAATCTTTGAGGGTGAAACTAATGCATAGTAAAAACTGGGTATTAAACTTATGATCAAAGTGTGAACTTGCCTTGCTGACGTTCGTTGAACTCTAAAGATTCGTAGTAGCAAGCTTCGCACTCCGGATGATCTAGCGTAAGCAAGCAATAACATACATAAGCATACAAGCAAAGAATCAAAAGAAAACGAATAAAAGACTTCGGAAAACTCCAAAACCAAAAATAAAGTTTCTGTACAGAATATAATTTTCACAGCAACAAAAATAAATGGTTTTGGTTTTAACAGAAGGTACATGTCACAAGCTTCGATTTGCAAAAAGAATCACCCAAAACGGAGTTACGAAACTCAAGTTATGGCCTAACGAAGTTTGAAATCAGATCTGTTTGAATTCAAATTTTAAAATTTTCAAAAATAGATTTCGTTTGGTTATCTGGATAGAGAATATTTTTATGAAACCGTAGGAAAAAGAATCAACTAAATCGGATCTATAGACTAAAAGATATACTAGAAACAAGATTCGGTAAAGAATCTGAATTGGAAAATATACTGATAAAAGAGAAAAAATTCGGACAGGGTGTTCACCGGACTTGTCGCCGGAGACGAGGAAGAAGGCGGCTCCGGTGTGCTTCGGCGAAGGATGCGTGTGGGACGGTGTAGAGGACGATGTGGTGAACCTCTTGATCAAGTTTTGGTTGAAGATAGCTTCATGTACACACGGTGAGAGGTCGCCGGACTTCACGAACTCCGGCGAGCAATTGGCGAGGTTTGGGAGGGGGAAAAGCTCCAGAAAGAGAGGGCTTCGGACGAGGGGTGAGAGGGGCTCGCGGGGTGCCTTTTATAGGGCTTGGGGAGGTCTAGAGTTGGGTGGGGCGAGATGTGTTAATGGTGGCTGTTTCTCTGCCTCGTAATGGCCATTACAGGCGACTCCAAGGCTCACTAGGAAGGGGAAAGGGTCGAGGGAGGCGAGGGGGTTCCATTCAGAGGTGTTTTGGGGCGGGGGAGAGGAAGGGGAGGGGTGGGGCGCTGGATGGATGATGTTCTGCGAGCTCTCTGTGAACGAACGACCAGCCCAAAGGAAGGAGACGACCAGGTTGGGTCGTGAGGAAGGCTGGGCCTTTCATGGCCCGTGGCTGTTTTTTTTTGTTTTTTTTTTTGACACAGAGAAAAAAATGTATAGATAGAAAATAAAAATATTTTAATATAGGACATATATATATCAAAAATTTCAGAAAAATAAATCCTACAAGATGAACTATTTTTCAGAGGCTAATTTTTTTTTTATAAAAAACATTTTTCTAAAAAATCCAAATGAAACTCAAATTTGAATTCAAAATTTTTGGCATTGTTTTCTTCTGACTTTTTGGAGTGTCATGTTCGCTCCTCTCAGAATTATTATTTAGATCTGAAGAAAAATGTTCATATAATAATATGGTCTTATATATGACCTTGTGAACATTTATCCTGCCTATAATGCAAATTAAAAAAAACATTTTTGTTAAACTAGTAAAATAAATTGCAAATAAAACCCAACAAATATATTTTGGTTCCAAATTCAAATTCCAATATTTTCCCTCTGATTTTGAAGAAGTCATTTTATCTTCTCTCTTTATTTTTGGAATAATGGAAATGATCTTTTTTTATGGAACCAAGTTTGATCCAATTTCCAAATTTTGAAATTTCAAAAGTGGGTTTTAGGGAAACTTCCAACTCTCTCTTTTGGTCCTTGAGTTGCTCAAAGTTCCTTGGATCAGAATCAAATAATACAAATGGGGCAAAAATGCATAAATCATGGATGCATATGAATGATCTATTTATAAACATCCAAATTGAAAATTTGGGATGTTACAAACCTACCCCCCTTAAGATGAATCTCGCCCTCGAGATTCGGGTTGGCTAGCAAAAAGGTGTGGGTGATCTTGTCGAAGATCTTCTTCGCGTTCCCAGGTGGCTTCTTCCTCAGTATGATGACTCCACTGAACCTTGCAAAACTTGATGACCTTGCTACGGGTAACCCTGCTTGCTGTTTCGAGAATCTTGATGGGCTTCTCCTCATAGGTCAGATCACTATCCAACTGTATGGCCTCCAGTGGCACTGTATCTCTCAAAGGAATATCAGCCATCTCTGCATGGCACTTCTTCAACTGAGAAACATGAAACACATTATGAACTCCAGACAAGGCTTCGGGTAACTCCAACTGATATGCAACTTCTCCTCTGCGTTCCAAAATTTTGTATGGCCCCACAAATCGTGGTGCTAGTTTGCCTTTAACTCCAAACCGTTTAACTCCTCGAAGTGGAGACACACGAAGATATGCTCTATCTCCGACTTCGTAAGTTACTTCCTTGCGTTTAGTATCGGCATAACTCTTCTGTCTGGATTGGGCTATCTTAAGTCTGTCACGGATCAACTTGACTTTCTCCTCCGAATCTCTGATAAGGTCGGGACCAAATAATTTACGGTCTCCAACTCCATCCCACATTAATGGTGTCCTGCACCTCCTTCCGTACAAAGCTTCGAAAGGGGCCATCTTCAAACTAGCTTGATAGCTGTTGTTATATGAGAATTCTGCGTATGGCAAATTATCATCCCAACTAGATCCATAATCTAGCGCACAAGCTCTCAACATGTCCTCCAGAATCTGATTGACTCTCTCGGTCTGCCCATCTGTCTGCGGATGAAAGGCTGTACTGAACTCTAGCCTGGTACCCAAAGTTTCGTGTAACTGATGCCAAAACTTTGAGGTAAATTGTGTTCCTCTATCTGATACAATGGTCCTCGGAACTCCATGCAGACATACGATCCTGGTCATGTATATCTTGGCCAATTTAGCACTTGTATATGTGGTTTTCACGGGGATGAAGTGAGCTACCTTGGTCAAGCGATCAACTACTACCCAAATAGAATCATAGCCTGATCGGGTCTTGGGTAATCCTGTAATGAAGTCCATGCCAAGCTTGTCCCACTTCCAATCCGGTATCGGCAAAGGCTGAAGTAACCCTGCTGGTTTCTGGTGCTCTGCCTTAACCCTTTGACATACATCCAATACTGCGACATACTCGGCAATATCCTTTTTCATACCTGTCCACCAGAAACTTTCCTTCAAGTCCAAATACATCTTGGTGTTTCCTGGGTGTATCGAATAAGGCGAATCATGAGCCTCCTGAAGAATCAACTTCCTGATCTCTGTGTTATTTGGCACATAAATACGCTGCTCAAACCATAAGGTTCCGTGTTCATCTTCATGAAATCCTGCTGCCTTTCCTTGGTTCATCCTTTCCTTTATTTCTGCAATACCTTTGTCTAACTTCTGGGCTTCTCGAATCTTTCCCAGCAAGGTGGATTGAATTTCCATTGCGGTAACAAAACCTCGTGGTACTATCTCCAATCGGAGATCTCTGAGATCATCAATTAACTCTTGAGGTAATCCTCCTGCTGTGAGGGTATTGACATAACTCTTGCGGCTCAATGCATCTGCCACAACATTTGCCTTTCCTGGGTGATAGTGCAATTTCATGTCATAATCTTTTATGAGCTCCAACCATCTTCTCTGCCTGAGGTTCAACTCCTTCTGCGTGAAGATGTATTTCAAACTCTTGTGATCCGTGTAAACATCACAATGATTTCCAATAAGAAAATGCCTCCAGGTCTTGAGCGCATGCACTACGGCTGCTAACTCCAAATCATGCGTGGCATAATTCCGCTCATGGGGTCGAAGTTGACGTGAGGCATATGAAACAACTCTTCCTTCTTGCATAAGAACACCTCCAAGTCCCTGACGAGAAGCGTCGCAATATACCTGAAAATCCTTGCGTATATTCGGAAGAATTAGTACTGGGGCTGTGACCAAACGTTTCTTCAACTCCTGAAAACTGGCCTCACATTCCTCGGTCCAATTAAATTTGGTGTCTTTCTTCAATATCTCTGTCATGGGCTTAGCGATCTTGGAGAAATTCTCAATAAACCTCCGATAATATCCTGCGAGTCCAAGGAAACTACGAATCTCTCCGACTGAGGTGGGTGCCTTCCATTCGGTGACGGCTTCAACTTTCGAAGGATCCACTGCTATTCCTTCCCCTGATATAACATGTCCGAGAAATCCAACTTCCTTCAACCAGAATTCACACTTGCTGAACTTTGCATATAACTGATGTTCCCTGAGCTTCTCAAGAACCAAGCGCAAATGTTCCTTGTGTTCTTCTTCATTCTTTGAGTAAATCAATATATCATCAATGAATACCACAACAAACTTATCCAAGAACTCCATGAATACCTTATTCATCATATTCATAAAATAGGCAGGGGCATTAGTCAAACCAAAAGACATGACTGTATACTCATAAAGCCCATATCTCGTGGTAAAGGCTGTCTTGGGTATATCATGTTCTCGAATCTTCAGCTGGTGATATCCAGATCGAAGATCGATTTTTGAGAAAACTTTTGCTCCTTGTAGCTGGTCAAACAAATCATTGATCATCGGCAGAGGGTACTTGTTCTTGATCGTCACCTCATTCAACGCACGGTAATCCACAACCATTCTCAAGGATCCATCCTTCTTCTCAACTAGAAGCACTGGGGCTCCCCAAGGTGATGAACTCGGTCGAATATAACCTTCTCCAATAATTCCTTAATCTGCTTCTTAATTTCCTCCAGGTCATTTGCGGGCATCCGGTACGGTCTCTTGGATATTGGTCCGGTGCCTGGTAACAATTCAATCAAAAACTCTATGTCCCGATCCGGTGGCATGCCTGGTAGTTCCTCCAGAAAAACATCGGGATAATCCTTCACAACTGGTACTTCCTCTTGAACAACTCCCGAAAGAGAATTCACTTGAGTCCTCCTTGGCGTATGCCTCGACACATACTTAATCCGTCTCCCCTCTGGGGTGGTGAGAAGAATCGACTTACTAGCACAATCAATATTCCCTTCATACTTGGATAACCAGTCCATGCCTAGAATTACGTCCAATCCTTGTGATTCTAGGATGATGAGGTCTGTGGGGAAAACGTGTCTCCCTATGGTCAATGGCAACTGAAAACATCCCCGAGTAGTCATATTCTCTGCTCCTGGGGAACTCACTAACATTGGTGTTTTAAGGGCTACGGTCGGCAACTTAAACTTATCCACAAACCCCCTTGATATGAATGAATGCGATGCACCAGTGTCAAAAAGAACAAGGGCTGTAAATGAATTAATCAAGAACTTACCAACAACGGCGTCAGGCTGGTCATAAACTTCCTCCACATTGACATGGTTCACCTGACCTCTGGTAAAAGGATTTGGCTTCTTTCCAGAGCTTCCATTGCCATTCCCGTTCTTCGCCTCGGGACATTTGGTGGCGTAGTGTCCGGTCTTCCCGCACTTGAAACAGGTAATGTGGCTCAGATCCTTCTTTGCCGGTGTAGCGGGGTTGGAGTGATGCTGATTGTTGTTTCCTCCGTTTCCATTGCCATTCCTATGGCCATTATGGTTGTGTCCATTCCCTCCATGATGTGAATGTCCTCCATGGTTATGGTGAGTGTGTCCACCATACTTGCCAGATCCTGATCCATTATTTCCCGAGTACGGGGTATAGCGGGGCTTCTGCTGAACTCCAGAGTTGTACTTTCCCTGTCCGTACTTCCTCTTGCGGTTTTCCACCTGCTGCTGCTTGCCTTCCAGAATGAGAGCCTTGTCAACCAACTCTTGATAATTGTTAAAGGTAGCCACAGTCAACTGAAGTCCCAGATCATCATTTAGTCCCTCAAGAAATTTCTCCTGCTTAGCGGCATCATCAGCCACGTCTCCGGGAGCATACCTGGATAACTTGCTGAATTCTTCCACATAATCACCAACAGAACGATTACCCTGGCGTAAGTTGCGGAACTCACGCTTCTTCAGACTCATAGCTCCGGCTGAAACATGTGCAGTACGAAACGCCTACTGGAACTGATCCCAAGTCACATTTGCTATGGGGAATGTGGTGGTGTAATTCTCCCACCAC
Source organism: Secale cereale (assembly GCA_902687465.1). Taxonomy (NCBI): domain Eukaryota; kingdom Viridiplantae; phylum Streptophyta; class Magnoliopsida; order Poales; family Poaceae; genus Secale; species Secale cereale. Next base: position 749,033,348 of record LR738712.1, on the reverse strand, counting down.
GAAGCTGCTGGTCCATCCAATTGATGTGCGGCAAAGCGCACCTTCTCAGCGTCAGTACATCCTGCGCTGGTCAGCTCCCTTCCGATCTTGCGAAGCCAGTCATCTGCGACAATCGGCTCCGTACTGCTGGAGAACACGGGTGGGTTCAACCTCAGGAAACGGGTAAGGTATTCGACCGGGGGTGGCGATGGTGGGTTGTTGTTGTTCTGGTTCTGATTCTGGATGAGTAGCTGCATGAGGGCATTCTGGTTCTGGATCAACTGGGTAAGTTCCGGCGGAAATTCCGGGTCACGTCTCGGAGGCATCTGTTAGGTTTAGAGTGGATGAGAAATTAGAATAGAATAAGGGCCTAATGAGAGAAATCACTACCCATATGCTTATGATAGCAATAAAACTTCAAATCAAGCAATTCACACCACACAAGCAAAACCTACAGGTAAGGTCATATCCACAAGAGATATGATCTCTTCATACTACCGCAATCATTCGTTGGACTACATTTGGTTGTGGTGGTCTGAACTAAATCTTCTCAAATCAAAGTCAACTCTAGCTTCTTCTTCTTCGTCAATGATGTCTTCATGGGTCTTGGTCTCATCAGCTGAGCAACTTGGTCATGGTGTTCAACAACTATTGAATTGAAGTAGAGAAGAGATAGAAATGAATAGAGAAGAGTACAGACCAACGGATATATAAGGAAGTGGTAAAATAGAGTTTTCTTCCTATGGTTGTCCATTTCCTAGTGGTCGCGTCCTACAGTCAACTTGGCTCTGATACCATCTTGTAGCGACCCGACCCAAATGGATCGAAGTCTCTGTGCTTAAGTGTCATCCCTGGATCGGTATGCTGACACACACAGTACTCGATGAATTATAACAGAGTTCAATCACACACTTTATTACATCGAGGTCCTCAAAAGAGTATTTATTACAATAATATGGCCAAAGGCCATCTGGATAAAATAACTGTGGAAGCATCAAAAGTAAAATGAGTCCATCAACTCCACGGCAAACTGAGTGCAGAACAACGACCTATCGCACCTTTACTCCTCGTCGGAAAACTCTGCAACATGAGACATTGCAGCCGTGTAGGTCAGCACATGGAATATGCTGGCAATGTCACACCATAGAAATAATAATAAAGAAAAAGACTATCTCTATATGCAAATTTAGCTGGAGGAGGCTCTAAGTTTAATGTTTGCATAAAGCCAATTTTACCCTACAACAAAGGAATAAATTTTTATTTACTACAAAATTAAAATGCCATTATTGAGAAGGTTCCTCCAACTCAATCCCAAAATTCCCAAGTTATTAGTAACCCAATGATTTCATTAAAAAGAGTGATGAGATCAACCAATAATTCACTTCTAGATACTCAAGTTGTCCATAACCGGGGACACGGCTAATCATGATTAGTTTGTACACTCTGTAGAGGTTTGCGCACTTTTCCCCACAAGACTCGACCACCTCCATGATCGGAAGATCGAGACATAGTCTTTCTGAAGTATTTCCTCCAAACCCTGGGTAGACCGGTACACCTAATTTCCCCTACATCAGCTAGTCTACCACGAAAAGAGGTCACACAACTTACTCAACTATGCCAGAGCCCATAATGGCTTGTGGCTGCACACGGAAGTTTCTAGGCATGAAATATCTTATGATCCCTTTGAGCCTGGGTGGCGGACCTAGGGTAATCTCACGGGTACTCCGGGATTCCCCTTGGGCAAGCACTGGTTTCTCCAGGTGCCCCAAACAATCCACCCAGATGTGTATTAAAGTTGCCACCTTATGTTGTCCCAAAATTATTATCTCTCGCAACTTGCATGTATCACACATACCAATCCCCGTCTACGAGCATGGCTAAGCAATATATGATATAACGAATATTTCCCGGGGTGATAAAAGGTCATAGGTTCCTACCACATAAACTACATAGCATAACCACATGTTCCCAATCCTACTCATGCAATCTTTGAGGGTGAAACTAATGCATAGTAAAAACTGGGTATTAAACTTATGATCAAAGTGTGAACTTGCCTTGCTGACGTTCGTTGAACTCTAAAGATTCGTAGTAGCAAGCTTCGCACTCCGGATGATCTAGCGTAAGCAAGCAATAACATACATAAGCATACAAGCAAAGAATCAAAAGAAAACGAATAAAAGACTTCGGAAAACTCCAAAAACAAAAATAAAGTTTCTGTACAGAATATAATTTTCACAGCAACAAAAATAAATGGTTTTGGTTTTAACAGAAGGTACATGTCACAAGCTTCGATTTGCAAAAAGAATCACCCAAAACGGAGTTACGAAACTCAAGTTATGGCCTAACGAAGTTTGAAATCAGATCTGTTTGAATTCAAATTTTAAAATTTTCAAAAATAGATTTCGTTTGGTTATCTGGATAGAGAATATTTTTATGAAATCGTAGGAAAAAGAATCAACTAAATCGGATCTATAGACTAAAAGATATACTAGAAACAAGATTCGGTAAAGAATCTGAATTGGAAAATATACTGATAAAAGAGAAAAAATTCGGACAGGGTGTTCACCGGACTTGTCGCCGGAGACGAGGAAGAAGGCGGCTCTGGTGTGCTTCGGCGAAGGATGCGTGTGGGACGGTGTAGAGGACGATGTGGTGAACCTCTTGATCAAGTTTTGGTTGAAGATAGCTTCATGTACACACGGTGAGAGGTCGCCGGACTTCACGAACTCCGGCGAGCAATTGGCGAGGTTTGGGAGGGGGAAAAGCTCCAGAAGGAGAGGGCTTCGGACGAGGGGTGAGAGGGGCTCGCGGGGTGCCTTTTATAGGGCTTGGGGAGGTCTAGAGTTGGGTGGAGCGAGATGTGTTAATGGTGGCTGTTTCTCTGCCTCGTAATGGCCATTACAGGCGACTCCAAGGCGCACTAGGAAGGGGAAAGGGTCGAGGGAGGCGAGGGGGTTCCATTCAGAGGCGTTTTGGGGCGGGGGAGAGGAAGGGGAGGGGTGGGGCGCTGGATGGATGATGTTCTGCGAGCTCTCTGTGAACGAACGACCAGCCCAAAGGAAGGAGACGACCAGGTTGGGTCGTGAGGAAGGCTGGGCCTTTCATGGCCCGTGGCTGTTTTTTTTTTTGTTTTTT
>LR738712.1:749007585-749024835 GCA_902687465.1 Secale cereale | reverse complement strand
CCCCCCCCCCCGTCGACTTGGGCCAGGCCCATTTGGGTGAGCAACCCCTATCCCTCACCCTGTGCGTAATATAGCAAAAACCCGCTCGCTTCTGTTTTTTTTCCTAAGTCATTTTTTGTTAAGTCCTTGTTAACTGCTTAATGTTGCATGTTTGCGGTGCAGTAACTTTGTGCATACTTGTCCAAATTGCGTGAATAATATGTCAAAATGATCGTGGTGATGTGCTCTACACTTTGTTCCATTGTGCCATGCTTGTTTGAGTTCATCTAGATGCTCTAATCTCTGTTGCAAGAGTGCTACTTGTTACAAACTACTGCTACTTGTTATTTTGTTGGCATGCTTGAGATATGATAACTTGGTGCATGTTTATCCAAATGATGCAAATGATATGTCAAAATGTTCCTTGTGAAGTGTACTACATGATGGTTGCTGTAGCATGCTTGTTTGAGTCCATATTGCCATGTTAATCTCTATTGCAAAAGTGCATGTGGCTGTTAGGTTTTGTAACTTGTTACGAGATGCCTAGTTGAGGAGCTCGTTGCTATTGATGTATTTGTCCCCATGTCACATGCCCATATGTTTTAGATTCTTCATCATGTGTTATTTGCTTTGGTGCAAACCATTTTCTATGATATGCCTTGAGGTGACTTAAACATGCTCGCAAACATGCCATGATAATGTTACTGTTTTAACACTTAGTGAAATTTTACTAAGTCTGGAATCTGTCTTATCCTGATGCTATGTTTGCTTGATGCCCTAGGTAAATCCATGTTAGTTTTGGGGTGGCCATTGATCATTCCTTGCTGTATATGTTGTTGTCTACCCATTCATGCCTTCACTTGCTCATTTGGGTTGCTGTAGCTTATTTAATTCTTGCTCCCAAGTTGCTATAAAATATTTACTGTCAGGTTTTTAACGTCATGATCAAAATCTTGTAGCTTGTTGCTATTGATCCATGCCTCCTATGGAGTTGCTCCAATAGACTTGTTTGCTGTAGGATATGTCTACTTCATGTCCATGCTTCTTGTCACCATGTTTGAGTGCTGTAGAGTATATATTTCTTGCTCCAAAGTTGCTATGTGGCTGTTAACTTCAGCTTGTTGTTATATCTTGTTTCATGTGTATCTTTTAGCCCGTTGCTCCTTTTTGGGTGTGCCTTATACGAAACTTGTGTGGTTTTGCATGTAGAATCATATTATCATCTTGTTTTCATGTTTGGAGTATGTTTGCTTGATGTTGGGTGCATCTTGCGCCGTTGCCTTGCTTGAGCATATTGTCATGTTCTTGTGTTGTTTTTTCTGTGCTTCCCACCTTGCCATGTATTGCTTCCTGTATAGACTTGTCATGCATCATACCTTGCCATGTATTGTATCATATAGACTTGTGTTGTTTTTCTGTGCTTCCTACCTTGCCATGTATTGCTTCCTGTATAGACTTGTCATGCATCATACCTTGCCATGTATTGCATCATATAGACTTGTGTTGTTTTTCTGTGCTTCCTACTTTGCCATGTAATGCTTCCTGTATAGACTTGTCATGCATCATGCCTTGCCATGTATTGCATCATATAGACTTGTGATGTTTTTCTGTGCTTCCCACCTTGCCATGTATTGCTTCCTGTATAGACTTGTCATGCATCATACCTTGCCATGTATTGCATCATTTAGACTTGTGTTGTTTTTTCTGTGCTTCCTACCTTGCCATGTTTTGCTTCCCGTATAGACTTGTGGTGCATCCTATATAGAACTGTCTTGCTTCATACTTGGTTGAGCATATTGTCATGTCTCGTGTGGTGTGTTTACCGTGTTGCTTGCTTCTTCTCGTTAGTGCTTGTTCCGTTGCGTTCGTGAGGATTCGTTCGTCTACCCGTGGTTCTTCTTCAAGGATTCTTCTTCGTCTTCTTCAGGGATCCGTTCTTCTTAGTTGCGGGATCTCAGGCAAGATGACCATACCCTTGGATACCTTTACTATCATTGCCTTTGCTTAGTTGTCTCAATGCTATCGTTATATGTCGCGCTACCCATCTTATTGTCAGCCCCTCTCCTTGTTTCCATGAAACCTCTAACCTTTGACACCTTCCTAGCAAAACCATTGTTTGGCTATGTTATCCGCTTGCTCAGCCCCTCTTATAGCGTTGTTAGTTGCAGGGGAATATGAAGATCGTTCAGGTGGGAACTTGTTGTTGGAATATCACAATATCTATTATTATTATTAACACACCTATATACTGGGCATGGGTGGAAGGCTTGGCCTTTTGCTCGGTGTTTTGTTCCACTGATGCCACCTTAGGCGCCGATAAACCGGCATTATGTTCCTTGATTTTGCGTTCCTTACACGGTTGGGTATATGGGGACCCCTTGACACTTCGTCTTTGAATAAAACTCCTCCAGCAAGGCCCAACATTGGTTTTAATTTGCTCATAATAATAACTTAATTAATTAATTAAATTGCATAAGGGGGACGCTCCTTGGAGATTCTTTTCTACATAGCAGGGGGGCCAGTGCTGATGGTGTTGGTCCCAAACGGGGGTGCTGCGGGGCCACCTTGGGGAAATCTGAGGGCTGGTTTTACTCGTAGCTTCTCCCATCCGGTCGTTGCCTAAGACGAGATACGCGCGGCTACTATCAGGGTGTCGGCACGCTGGGAGGTCTTGCTGGACTTGTTTTACCATTGTCGAAATGTCTTGTGCACCGGGATGCCGAGCCTGATCGGATTTCCCTAAGATAAGGGGTGATGATATTATATTTATCACTTCAGCTGATCGTGAGAGCTTGTGATGGGCTAAGTTGGGACACCCCTGCAGGGTTATGATCTTTCGAAAGCCGTTCCCGCGGTTATGTGGCAGATTGGAATTTGTTAATGTCCGATTGTAGAAAACTTGACAGAGGATCCGAAGTAAAACACACAACTGTGTGAGTAACCGTGACTGTCTCTTTTCACTTTGAGAAGAGAACATGGTGGGGTTATGTTTGACTCGTAGGTAGTTCAGGATCTTTAGCGATCACTACTAGTTGCGACCGTTTGCGTAGATGCTCATCTTATTCTTGTACTCGTAAGTTAGCCACCATATTTTTGCTTAGCCGCTGCTGCAACCTCACCACTTTACCTCTCCTTACCCATTAAGCTTTGCTAGTCTTGTTAACCATGGTTATGGGATTGATGAGTCCTCGTGGCTCACAGATACTACAACAACAGTTGCAGGTGCAGGTTTCCGATGACTTGACGTGAGAGCATTGTTCTTTTGTTGGAGTCCTTCTTCTTCAGTCTTGGGTTAGGTTCCGGGTCGGTAGCCTGGGATAGCAGATGGATGTCTTTGTTCTTTTCTTGTTTGCATCCGTAGTCGGATGCTTTGTATTGATGTTGTTGTATTCATGTGACTTGTATGTGTTGTTGTATCCCCCATGTATGTATGTAATGGTACGATGTAATGATATCCATCTTGCTAAGCGCCCGAAATGCGGTTGTTCCCCAATCATGTAAGTGTCACGTGATCGGGATAGAATCGCATCTTGGGCCTGACAAGTTGGTATCAGAGCCTCGACCGACCATAGGAGCCCCCTTGATTGATCGTAGCTTGGCCATTGTTGAGTCTAGCAGAAAACTTTTTTGGAGTCTAGTTATATCGGAGAGTAGGAATTATTTTTACTTCCCTGCCCCTTCGTCGCTCTGGTGAGGAATCTTGACGTAGGTGTTTTGAATTGCTCCTCTTCCCCTTCAATTTTTTTTTAGGATCGTGGATAGTTTTCGTTCGTTGCGTTGTTAGTTATTTCATCTGGTGCATCTCTCGTCAAGTAGACTCGACCCTCTTCTTCTTTGCAAGTTCAACCTCAGTTCTTTTCAACCAGTGTTGTTTTCCCCTTCCAAAGTTGTCTTTCTTTTTCCCACCCGCCCACCCTTTTCTTCTCGGACCGGAGTCCGTATTCGAGTATCTTTCCAACTCGTGTGAATTCTTTGCATTCTTCCCTCGGTTATTTCTACCGGTGAATTCTCGTCTAGTTCGTCATTCTTCATCTCTTTTCTTCTCTGGTGGTTCCAATTCTATTAATATCTTGGTGTTGGCCTTATTCTTTCCTCGGCTCAATTGTTTCCCCTTGCTCGTTTACATCTCCCCATTTATTATCCGGAGTTATGAAGACATCTCAGGATAGTCGTCGGTCTTCCGATTAATTCGAGGTTGTCACCTCATTCGAGTTTTTCATTCGTTCCGGTGCATCATCTCCTTTGCATTCCATTTCAACAGAGTTCTCTTTCGGTGGGCTCATAACCCACAGGTTTTTTTCCAGGATCTTACCTGACTCTTCTAATTTCCCGGAGTGTTCCGAAATTCTTTTTCAAGTGTGACGTAAGTATGGATTCCATCAGTCATATGCCTTCTCCAAGATCGCTTTCAATTCTTTTCATCGTTGGTTCAACCTTTCTTCTTTTCATTCATCCGGAGTAGTTCTTGAATTCTTTTCATTGTGTTCCTCAGAAGGCCATCATGTCAGAAGATTTCTTCATTCTCAGTTTTCAACTTCGTCCTCCAAATATTCTTCATTGAGGCCTCTTCGTTCGTCTCACATTCGTCCGGTGCTTCGCTCAAGCATTCTTTAATCAGTTCGCGATCTCTTCGTGCTCGTCATCTAAATTCCCCAATTGCTTTATTCTTTCCGGCGATTCATCATATTCACTCGATTCATTTTCTTACAGTGGCTTGTCCTCTTGCATCGTTCTATTTCATTCCTTACGATGGTCATTCTCGTTCTTCACTCGATTTTAATTCTTCCCGGTGGTTCGTTCATATAATTCACGTGGTTTCAATCCTTACGGTGGTTCGCTCAACAGTTCTTTTCCGGTGCTATCATATCAATTCATTCGTTCATTCCAATCCTACCGGTGTTTCATGAAGATTTTTCGCAAGTTCGCGATATATTCTTCTTTAAATCAATTTCATCGAGAATAAGTGGTATACGATCCATTGATTCTCATCAATTTAATTGATGGAGGATATGCATAACATAATTCATATTTTTTTCATCAAGTTGTTTAATTCCTTTCTTCGGAGTTTATTCTTGATGAATAAATTCTAGTTCCAAGTGCTTTAATCTTTTCTTTCCCGGAGTTCAAGTTTTTCTCGGCTATCTCGTTGGAAACCCCTTCTAATCATCGCAAGGCTTTAATCTTATTCTTTTCGTCCGTCATTTCTATATCATCATCCTTTCATTTTACCGGAGTTCTTCATGGTGGTTCTCAATCATTTAAATCATTCTTCAAACGTTCATCCGATTCTTCTGGAGCAGCTCAAGCACTTTACGCTTTTGCCTCTTGAGTGCAAATAATCCTCCGTATTCTTTTGACGTGGAGTTTTGCATTCTTCGCTCTTTTCAGCTCATCAATATTTTAGTTGTGGCATAATATCACCTCAAGTTTCGAGATGATTTTCCATACGTCCACAACTAGTTAATTCTTTTCGTCGTTGTTTTCAATAACTCAGTTCACCCTTTCTTCGCAAGGATGCTTTGAATTCATTTGTGGTGGAAATTGTCATCTTCTTTTTCGTTCTTTTCTCTCCATTATTCCAATTCTTCCGGAGGCATTGTGTCGTTGCTCTCGTCGAGTATCGTTTTCATCTTTCCAAGTTCTTGTCATATTCCATTCATGTTCAACCGGTGTGCTATTTCTTTCAGTTTCAGCCGGAGTGCTGATACGTCCAAAACGTATCTATAATTTCTGCTTGCTCCATGCCTCTTTTGGGTGATATTGCTATGATATTTATACACTTCCATACACTTTTGATCATATTTGGACTAACCTATTAACTCAGTGCACCCCAGTGCCAGTTTCTGTTTTCGGCTGTTTTTGTATTTCAGGTTTTCACGTTACGAGAACTGCCAGGAAAAATCCAGAAAAATTATATAAAAAATCAGCGTTCCAGAACCTACCGTGCGCCCGAAGTACAGCCGGGGGGGGCACCAGGGCTCCAGGCGCCCTGGCGGCGCGCCCCCCCCTGGGCCGCGCCGGGGGGGCGCCTGGGCCCCCCGAGGCTCCGCTGATGCCCCCCTTTGGCATATATTTAAAGTGTCTCCCGAAACCATCGAGACAGGAACTGTTTTTCGCGATCTCATCTCTGTTCCGCCGCCGCCGCCGCTACCAAGATCGGGAGCACCAGGAGAACTCTTCCCGGCACCCTGCCGGAGGGGAGGATCACCACCGGGAGCTTCTCCACCACCATGGACGCCTCCCGGATGAGTTGTGAGTAGTCTCCCTTGGACCATGGGTCCATGACCAGTAGCTATGTGATGTTCTCCTCCCTTTCTTGTGCTTCACTAAGTAGTCCTCGTGAGCTGCCCTACATGATCGAGGCACATATGTAATCCTTATGCTGTTGCTATGATGAGTTTGCTGGGATCCGATGGATTATGAGATTATGTTCAGATTGTGTTTGAGAAATATATTTGATTCACCTCTTTTATGTTTATGTTCGAAGTAATTCTTGCATGTTCTCCGTTGTTATTTATTGCTTTGGCCAAGTAGTAGGTAGTGACTCCAAGAGGGAACGTTATGCTTGATTGTGGGTTCATGCCCCTCGATGACTAGTTTGAGTGACAGACACATGACTCTAGGGGACGTGCTGTTGCCACAAGGGGGAAAACAACGGTGCTTGTGCCTGCGGGTGCAAGGACTGTTTACTTTACGCAAAGTTCTTTTAATGCAGTTGTCTGTTGCTTTGAGTTTACACTATGGGTGGGACTCGCAACTTAATACCAGCGAGATGTTCTAGATAGATATCTCAAGGTGGATGATTAGTAGTAGATGCAGATGGATTTCGGTCTACTTACCTCGGCGTACCGCCCATGCTTTGAACCTCTACCTTTCTTGCAACTTAGTCAACATTGGTGCTGTCAATTGCCCAGCTGTAATTCGTTTACCTCACATAGCTGTTTTATCGTCTTTTGGGAGAGAGACATCACTAGTGAACATCATGAGACTCCGGTCCATATTACCATCATTGAGCACATCCGCTATTTACTTTTCCGCATTTTACTTACTATAGCAATTATATCTATCACTACTATCACTTGCGTTTGATCCTTTGTAAACTACAAGGCCGGAGGGATTGACAAACTCTCTGTACTCGTTGGGAGCAAAGTTATTTGTATCTGTGTGCAGGTCCACGTTGATTGCTAATATCTGGCGCCGTTAGCAGTTGACACCTTCTTGTTGAAACTGGGAGTCTCAGGGAAATCGATCCTTGGTATTGCCAAGGGAAATCTTCTGCTACACTGCATCTCTAACCTTCCACTTGGGGTAACCAACGAGGGGCGAGAAGCCTAGCAAGTGCTGCCCGAATTACTTCGTTCAAACTCCTTTCTTTCTCTTATTAATCGGAGTGGTTTCGAATTCATTCTCATTGCTTCAGCTCGTGTTTCGTGCCTTTCAACCTCCTTGATTCTCGTTGTATTCCTTGTTCCTCTTGCCTAACGAAGTGTTTGCAACTTCGTTCTTCTTCGTTGCATTCTTCTTTTCGAGTGGCTCAACCTCTCAAGGTCCTTTGGTTTCACTCTTTTATTCTCGAAGAACTTTGTTCTTCCTTTCCTCTCCCGTCTCGTTCCTAAGATCTCGGGACGAGATCTCTTGTTAGTAGGGGAGTGTTGTGACACCCCGAGACCGGTGTGCCAGGTGTCAGCCAGTTATTCGTCCTCGTTGCCATGTCACCTGCTTGCGTGTTTCATCTTGCCATCTCATCATGTGTGTTGCATCAGCATGATTTCAAAACTTGCATCCGTCCGAGTCCCCTCGTCCTTCCCGTTGTCCGTTCTGAGCCCAGACACACTTGCACGCGCCCGCGGCGTCTCTGAATATTTATTTTATGAGTGGCCAGAAAACGTTCTCGGAATGGGTTGAGACTTGGAATGTGGTCTTATTATAGTGTAGACAGGCCGCCTGCCAAATTTCATCACATTCGGAGCTCGTTTGATAGCCCAACGGATATATATAGCGGCACTAGTCGCCGGTTATTTCGTCGGATGTTTTCGGTCTCAGAAAACTCCCGCGGGCCTCTCCCTCTCTTCTCTTCCCTAAGCCCAAGGCCTTCTACACAGCCCACGTAAGTCACCTACCTCCCCCCTCCACTCGGAGCCGCACGATCGAGATCGTACGGCTCGAAACGGAGCAAAAAAAAACCCAAACCCTAGGCTTTTCTGTTGGAAATATGCCCTAGAGGCAATAATAAAAGAGTTATTATTATATTTCCTTGTTCATGATAATCGTTTATTATCCATGCTATAACTGTATTGATTGGAAACTCAAATACATGTGTGGATAAATAGACAAACTTTGTGTCCCTAGTAAGCCTCTTCAGGACTAGCTCGTTGATCAAAGATGACCGCGGTTTCCAGGTCATAGACATGAGTTGTCATTTGATAACGGGATCACATCATTAGGAGAATGATGTGATGGACGAGACCCAAATGTTAAACATAGCTTTTGATCGTATCAGTTATCGCTATAGTTTTCTGCATGTCAAGTATAAGTTCCTATGACCATGAGATCATGTAACTCACTGACACCGTAGGAGTGCCTTGTGTGTACCAAACGTCGCAACGTAACTGGGTGACTATAAAGGTACTCTACAGGTATCTCCGAAGGTGTCTGTTGAGTTGACATGGATCGAGACTGGGATTTGTCACTCCGTGTGACGGAGAGGTATCTCCGGGCCCACTCGGTAATACGTCATCTCAATGAGCTCAAAGTGACTAAGTAGTTGGTCACGGGATTATATATTACGGAACGAGTAAAGAGACTTGCCGGTAACGAGATTGAACTAGGTATAGAGATACCGACGATCGAATCTCGGGCAAGTAACATACCGACGAGACAAAGGGAACTGTATACGGGATTGCCTGAATCCTTGACATCGTGGTTCATCCGATGAGATCATCGAGGAATGTGTGGGAACCAATATGGGTATCCAGATCCCGCTATTGGTTATTGACCTGGGAGTGTCTCGGTCATGTCTGCATAGTTTCCGAACCCGCAGGGTCTACACACTTAAGGTTCGGTGACGCTAGGGTTGTTAGTGAGAACAGTGCATGGTTACCGAAGGTTGTTCGGAGTCCCGGATGAGATCCCGGACGTGACGAGGGTCTCCGGAATGGTCCGGGGACGAAGATTGATATATAGGATGAGAGTGATCGGAGTTCGGAAGTGTTCCGGGGAGTATCGGGGAGTCGTCGGATGACCGAAAGGGGTTTTCGGGGGTCCCGGCAAGTGTTGCGGGCCTCATGGGCCACAAGTGGGAGACGCAACAGCCCTCATAGGGCTGTGCGCCCCCCCTAGGGCCCTCTCCAGCTGCGCCAAGGGGCTGGGCCCCCCCTAGGGCTGCCGCACCCCTAGTCTTGGGGGGCAAGGCGCCTGGGGGGGGGGGGGAACCCTAGCCCTGGCTGCAGCCCTGGCCGCCGCCCCCCCCATCTCCCCTTGGCCGCCGCCCCTAGGGGTAAACCCTAGGGCGCCCCCTCCCCTCTACTCCCCCTATATAAAGAGAGGCAGAGGGAGGGCAGCCACACACGTTCGTGCCTCGGCGCTGCCCTCCCTCTCCTACAAACATCTTCGTCAATCCCGCGGTGCTTGGCGAAGCCCTGCAGGAATTCCTCCACCACCATCTCCACCACGCCGTCGTGCTGCTGGACTTCTCCATCAACTTCTCCTTCCCCCTTGCTGGATCAAGAAGGAGGAGACGTCCCCGATCTGTACGTGTGAAGAACGCGGAGGCACCGTTGCTTCGGTGCTAGGATCTTCGGCGATCTGAATCGCGGCGAGTACGACTCCATCAACCGCGTTCTTGAACGCTTCCGCTTAGCGATCTACAAGGGTATGTGGATCCAACTCTCCCCTCGTAGATGCATCTCCTAGATTGATCTTGGTGAGCGTAGGAATTTTTTTTGTTTCCCATGCAACGTTCCCCAACAGTGGTATCAGAGCTAGGTTCTTGCGTAGATGCTTTTACGAGTAGAACACAAAAGGGTTTGTGGGCGTTGATGTTTAGATTGCTTCCCTCCTTGGTCTTTCTTGATTCAACGGTATTATGGGATGAAGCGGCCCGGACCAACTTTACATGTCCACGTACATGAGACCGGTTCCATCGACAGACATGTGACTTTTGTTGCATAAGATGGCTGGCGGGTGTCTGTCTCTCCTATCTTAGTTGAATCGGAATAGACAAAGGCGGTCCTTGTAGAAGGTTAAATAGCAACTTAAATATCACCGTTGTGGCTTTGCGTAGGTAAGAAGCGTTCTTGCTAGATACCCATAGCAGCCACGTAAAACATGCAACAACAAATTAGAGGACGTCTAACTTGTTTTTGCAGGGTATGTATGTGATATGATATGGCCAATGACATGATGAGATATATTTGATGTATGAGATGATCATGTTGTAATAGTTAATATCGACTTGCATGTCGATGTATACGGCAACCGGCAGGAGCCATAGGGTTGTCTTTAATTTTTGTATGACCTGCGTGTCAATCATTAAGCGCCATGTAATGCTTTACTTTATCGCTAAACGGTAGCAATAGTAGTAAGAGCATGGTGGGCGCGCGACAACCCCGATGGCGACACGATGATGGAGATCATGATGATGGGGATCATGGTGTTGCGCCGGTGACGATGGAGATCATGCCGGTGCTTTGGAGATGGAGATCAAAAGCACGAGTTGATGGCCATATCATGTCACTTATGATTTGCATGTGATGTTAATCCTTTTATGCATCTTATTTTGCTTAGGACGACGGTAGCATTATAAGATGATCCCTCACTAAAATTTCAAGATAAAATTGTGTTCCCCCCGAGTGTGCGCCGTTGCGAAGGTTCGTCGTTTCGAAGCACCACGTGATGATCGGGTGTGATAGACTCTACGTTCGCATACAACGGGTGCAAGCCAGTTTTGCACATGCAGAACACTCGGGTTAGACTTGAAGAGCCTAGCATGTACAGACATGGCCTCGGAACACGGAAGACCGAAAGGTCGAGCATGAGTCATATAGTAGATATGATCAACATGAAGATGTTCACCATTGACACCACCTCATCTCACGTGATGATCGGACTTGGGTTGGTGGACTTGGATCATGTCACGCTCGGATGACCAGAGGGATGTCAATTTGAGTGGGAGTTATAAGTAATTTGATTAGTTAAAACTCACTTATCATGAACAATAGTCTAAGTTGTCTTTTCTCAAAGTTTGGGGTTGCGATGCTTATGTCAAAAGGCTTCAGCCAGAAAAGCTCGAACCCAAAGCGGACAAATGTGTCTTCATAGGATACCCAAAAGAGACGGTTGGGTACACCTTCTATCTCAGATCCGAGGGCAAAGTGTTTGTCGCTAAGAACGGGTCCTTTCTCGAGAAAGAGTTTCTCTCGAAAGAATTGAGTGGGAGGAAGGTAGAACTTGATGAGGTTATTGAACCTCTGCTTCAACCAGAGAGTAGCGCAGCACAGAAAGATGTTTTTGTGGAGCCTGCAATGGTTGAAGAGGAAGCCAATGATGATGATCAAGAAGCTTCTGATCAAGTTACTACCGAACCTCGTAGGTCGACAAGGGTACGCACTGCACCTGAGTGGTATGGTAACCCTGTCTTGGAGGTCATGTTGTTGGACAACAGTGAACCTACGAGCTATGGAGAAGCGATGGTGGGCCCGGATTCCGACAAATGGTTAGAGGCCATGAAATCCGAGATGGGATCCATGTATGAAAACAAAGTATGGACTTTGGAAGTATTACCTGAAGGGCGGAAGGCCATTCAGAATAAATGGATTTTTAAGAGGAAGACGGACGCTGACGGCAATGTCACCGTGTATAAAGCTCGACTTGTGGCAAAAGGTTTTTCACAAGTTCAAGGAGTTGACTACGATGAGACTTTCTCACCCGTAGCGATGCTTAAATCCGTCCGAATCATGTTAGCAATAGCTGCATATTTCGATTATGAAATTTGGCAGATGGATGTCAAAACAGCGTTCCTTAACGGTTTTCTTAAGGAAGAGTTGTATATGATACAACCGGAAGGTTTTGTCGATCCAGAGAATGCTGACAAAGTTTGCAAACTCCAGCGTTCCATTTATGGGCTGGTGCAAGCGTCTCGGAGTTGGAATCTTCGCTTTGATGAGGTGATCAAAGCGTTTGGGTTTGTACAAGTTTACGGAGAAGCTTGTATTTACAAGAAAGTGAGTGGGAGCTCTATAGCGTTTCTAATATTATATGTGGATGACATATTGCTAATTGGAAACAATATAGAATTTTTGGATAGCGTGAAGGGGTATTTGAACAAGAGTTTTTCGATGAAGGACCTCGGTGAAGCTGCTTTCATATTGGGTATCAAGATCTATAGAGATAGATCGAGACACTTGATAGGACTTTCACAAAGTACATACCTTGATAAAGTTTTGAAGAAGTTCAAAATGGATCAATCCAAGAAGGGGTTCTTGCCGGTATTGCAAGGTACAAAGTTGAGTAAGACTCAATGCCCAGTGATTGCGGAAGATAGAGAAAAGATGAGTGTCGTCCCCTATGCTTCAGCCATAGGCTCTATCATGTATGCAATGCTGTGCACAAGACCAGATGTCAGCCTTGCCATAAGTATGGCCGGAAGGTTTCAAAGTAATCCTGGTATGGATCACTGGACAGCGGTCAAGAATATCCTAAAGTACCTGAAAAGGACTAAGGAGATGTTTCTCGTTTATGGAGGTGATCAAGAGCTCGTCGTAAAGGGTTACGTCGATGCAAGCTTTGACACTGATCCGGATGACTCTAAGTCTCAAACCGGATACGTATATATTCTCAACGGGGGAGCGGTAAGCTGGTGCAGTTCCAAGCAAAGCGTGCTAGCCGATTCTACATGCGAAGCGGAGTACATAGCTGCCTCGGAGGCGGCAAAGGAAGGTGTCTGGATGAAGGAGTTCATGACAGATCTTGGAGTTGTGCCTAGTGCATTGAACCCAATGACTCTGTTTTGTGACAACACTGGTGCCATTGCTCTAGCAAAGGAACCAAGGTTTCACAAGAGGACCAGACACATAAAGCGACGCTTCAATTCCATCCGCGATTCAGTCAAGGAGGAGGACATAAGCATTTGCAAAGTACACACGGATTTGAATGTTGCAGATCCGTTGACTAAGCCTCTTCCACGGGCTAAGCATGATCAACACCAAGACTCTATGGGTGTTAGATTCATTACCTTGTAATGCTAGATTATTGACTCTAGTGCAAGTGGGAGACTGTTGGAAATATGCCCTAGAGGCAATAATAAAAGAGTTATTATTATATTTCCTTGTTCATGATAATCGTTTATTATCCATGCTATAACTGTATTGATTGGATACTCAAATACATGTGTGGATAAATAGACAAACTTTGTGTCCCTAGTAAGCCTCTTCAGGACTAGCTCGTTGATCAAAGATGACCGCGGTTTCCAGGTCATAGACATGAGTTGTCATTTGATAACGGGATCACATCATTAGGAGAATGATGTGATGGACGAGACCCAAACGTTAAACATAGCTTTTGATCGTATCAGTTATCGCTATAGTTTTCTGCATGTCAAGTATAAGTTCCTATGACCATGAGATCATGTAACTCACTGACACCGTAGGAGTGCCTTGTGTGTATCAAACGTCGCAACGTAACTGGGTGACTATAAAGGTACTCTACAGGTATCTCCGAAGGTGTCTGTTGAGTTGAAATGGATCGAGACTGGGATTTGTCACTCCGTGTGACGGAGAGGTATCTCCGGGCCCACTCGGTAATACGTCATCTCAATGAGCTCAAAGTGACTAAGTAGTTGGTCACGGGATTATATATTACGGAACGAGTAAAGAGACTTGCCGGTAACGAGATTGAACTAGGTATAGAGATACCGACGATCGAATCTCGGGCAAGTAACATACCGACGAGACAAAGGGAACTGTATACGGGATTGCCTGAATCCTTGACATCGTGGTTCATCCGATGAGATCATCGAGGAACGTGTGGGAACCAATATGGGTATCCAGATCCCGCTATTGGTTATTGACCTGGGAGTGTCTCGGTCATGTCTGCATAGTTTCCGAACCCGCAGGGTCTACACACTTAAGGTTCGGTGACGCTAGGGTTGTTAGTGAGAACAGTGCATGGTTACCGAAGGTTGTTCGGAGTCCCGGATGAGATCCCGGACGTGACGAGGGTCTCCGGAATGGTCCGGGGACGAAGATTGATATATAGGATGAGAGTGATCGGAGTTCGGAAGTGTTCCGGGGAGTATCGGGGAGTCGTCGGATGACCGAAAGGGGTTTTCGGGGGTCCCGGCAAGTGTTGCGGGCCTCATGGGCCACAAGTGGGAGACGCAACAGCCCTCATAGGGCTGTGCGCCCCCCCTAGGGCCCTCTCCACCTGCGCCAAGGGGCTGGGCCCCCCCTAGGGCTGCCGCACCCCTAGTCTTGGGGGGCAAGGCGCCTGGGGGGGGAAACCCTAGCCCTGGCTGCAGCCCTGGCCGCCGCCCCCCCATCTCCCCTTGGCCGCCGCCCCTAGGGGTAAACCCTAGGGCGCCCCCTCCCCTCTACTCCCCCTATATAAAGAGAGGCAGAGGGAGGGCAGCCACACACGTTCGTGCCTCGGCGCTGCCCTCCCTCTCCTACAAACATCTTCGTCAATCCCGCGGTGCTTGGCGAAGCCCTGCAGGAATTCCTCCACCACCATCTCCACCACGCCGTCGTGCTGCTGGACTTCTCCATCAACTTCTCCTTCCCCCTTGGTGGATCAAGAAGGAGGAGACGTCCCCGATCTGTACGTGTGAAGAACGCGGAGGCACCGTTGCTTCGGTGCTAGGATCTTCGGCGATCTGAATCGCGGCGAGTACGACTCCATCAACCGCGTTCTTGAATGCTTCCGCTTAGCGATCTACAAGGGTATGTGGATCCAACTCTCCCCTCGTAGATGCATCTCCTAGATTGATCTTGGTGAGCGTAGGAAAAATTATTGTTTCCCATGCAACGTTCCCCAACATTTTCCCTATATAAACACCCCCCATGTCCATTTTGGGCATCCCCTAGGCCTTCCCCTACCTCCAGCCACCTCCCTTGCATCAAATTCCGCACAGGACCAGCCCCTCCTTGCCACTTGTCGCGTCCTGAGTGGCCAGCCGCCACCCAGGTGCCTCCCTCCTCCAATCCTGCTCCTCCACGTGGCAAATCCACGTCGCCCGCGCACCCTGGGCGCTTCCACAGCAGCCAGCCCGCGATCGGCCCGCTCGGGCTCGATCTGGGCCGCGCCGGGCCCGAGCCGCACCCCGCAGGCGCCCGCACGAGCCGCAGCGCCTAGGCGCTCGAACCCTCCTCGTTCTGCCCCGCCGCCGGCGAGCATGTCGCCGTTCGCCGCCCGCCGGCCGCCTCCATCCCCGTCGCCGACGAGGCCCCACCGCCATGGAACCTCTCTGCCCCGCCGTGCTGCTCCCGAACCACCGCCGTCGAGTTCCGCAGCTCCTTCTGCCGCCTCCCGCCGGATCGGATCCCGTCATCGCCGGACCCGCCCCCTTGTTCGTCGACGGCCACCTCTGACGCCAGATCCAGAGTCCCCTTATCGGGATCTCTCCATCCCGAACCTCCTCTCACCTCGCCGGTGCCCCGCACCGCCGTCGTGCTCGTCGCCGGAGTTCCCAGCCGCCGCCGCCGCCTACTTCGTACCGCTCGCCCTGCGTGAGAACGACGCCAGCCGGCCTTGTGGGCCAGAGCCGCCCCAAGGCCCACCGCGCGGCCCATCTCCCTCGGCTCCCTCCAGGCCTGCCTCACCGCCCGCCCCCCCGTCGACTTGGGCCAGGCCCATTTGGGTGAGCAACCCCTATCCCTCACCCTGTGCGTAATATAGCAAAAACCCGCTCGCTTCTGTTTTTTTTTCCTAAGTCATTTTCTGCTAAGTCCCTGTTAACTGTTTAATGTTGTATGTTTGCGGTGCAGTAACTTTGTGCATACTTGTCAAAATTGAGTGAATAATATGTCAAAATGATCGTGGTGATGTGCTCTACACTTTGTTCCATTGTGCCATGCTTGTTTGAGTTCATCTAGATGCTCTAATCTCTGTTGCAAGAGTGCTACTTGTTAAAAACTGCTGCTACTTGTTATTTTGTTGGCATGCTTGAGATATGATAACTTGGTGCATGTTTATCCAAATGATGCAAATGATATGTCAAAATGTTCCTTGTGAAGTGTACTACATGATGGTTGTTGTAGCATGCTTGTTTGAGTCCATATTGCCATGTTAATCTCTATTGCAAAAGTGCATGTGGCTGTTAGGCTTTGTAACTTGTTACGAGATGCCTAGTTGAGGAGCTCGTTGCTATTGATGTGTTTGTCCCCATGTCACATGCCCATATGTTTTAGATTCTTCATCATGTGTTATTTGATGTGGTGCAAACCATTTTCTATGATATGCCTTGAGGTGACTTAAACATGCTCGCAAACATGCCATGATAATGTTACTGTTTTAACACTTAGTGAAATTTTACTAAGTCTGGAATCTGTCTTATCCTGATGCCATGTTTGCTTGATGCCCTAGGTAAATCCATGTCAGTTTTGGGGTGGCAATTGATCATTCCTTGCTGTATATGTTGTTGTCTACCCATTCATGCCTTCACTTGCTCATTTGGGTTGATGTAGCTTATTTAATTATTGCTCCCAAGTTGCTATAAAATATTTACTGTCAGGTTTCTAACGTCATGATCAAAATCTTGTAGCTTGTTGCTATTGATCCATGCCTCCTATGGAGTTGCTCCAATGGACTTGTTTGTTGTAGGATATGTCTACATCATGTCCATGCTTCTTGTCACCATGTTTGAGTGCTGTAGAGTATATATTTCTTGCTCCAAAGTTGCTATGTGGCTGTTAACTTCAGCTTGTTGTTATATCTTGTTTCATGTGTATCTTTTAGCCCGTTGCTCCGTTTTGGGTGTGCCTTATATGAAACTTGTGTGGTTTTGCATGTAGAATCATATTATCATCTTGTTTTCATGTTTGGAGTATGTTTTCTTGATGTTGGGTGCATCTTGCACCGTTTCCTTGCTTGAGCATATTTTCATGTTCTTGTGTTATTTTTCCGTGCTTCCCACCTTGCCATGTATTGCTTCCTGTATAGACTTGTCATGCATCATACCTTGCCATGTATTGCATCATATAGACTTGTGTTGTTTTTATGTGCTTCCTACCTTGCCATGTATTGCTTCCTGTATAGACTTGTCATGCATCATACCTT
>LR738712.1:748959354-749007534 GCA_902687465.1 Secale cereale | reverse complement strand
TGTAATGCTTCCTGTATAGACTTGTCATGCATCATGCCTTGCCATGTATTGCATCATATGGACTTGTGTTGTTTTTCTGTGCTTCCTACCTTGCCATGTATTGCTTCCTGTATAGACTTGTCATGCATCATACCTTGCCATGTATTGCATCATATAGACTTGTGTTGTTTTTTCTGTGCTTCCTACCATGCCATGTTTCGCTTCCTGTATAGACTTGTGGTGCATCCTATATAGAACTGTCTTGCATCATACTTGGTTGAGCATATTGCCATGTCTCGTGTGGTGTGTTTACCGTGTTTCTTGCTTCTTCTCGTTAGTGCTTGTTCCGTTGCGTTCGTGAGGATTCGTTCGTCTACCCGTGGTTCTTCTTCAAGGATTCTTCTTCGTCTTCTTCAGGGATCCGTTCTTCTTCCTTGCGGGATCTCAGGCAAGATGACCATACCCTTGGATACCTTTACTATCATTGCCTTTGCTTAGTTGTCTCGATGCTATCGTTATATGTCGCGCTACCCATCTTATTGTCAGCCCCTCTCCTTGTTGCCATGAAACCTCTAACCATCGACACCTTCCTAGCAAAACCATTGTTTGGCTATGTTACCCGCTTGCTCAGCCCCTCTTATAGCGTTGTTAGTTGCAGGTGAAGATGAAGATCGTTCCAGGTGGAAACTTGTTGTTGGAGTATGTACTCCCATCCTCAATATACCTCATATACGCATTAATTATACCTCTTTATCATTCTCAATATACTTCATTAAATATTCTAAGATACCTCAATACGAGTTTTGTTGAAAAAATATCATCTGCGGCGTACTTTCTGTAATATACCCTTTTCACGTACAAACACATCAGTATATACGTAAACATTTAAAATATGTAGACTCGCTTGAATTTTTTCATGAAAATTATTTTGGGATATCTAATAATTACTAATGAAGTATATTAAAAATAATAAAGAGGTATAAAAGATTCATATATATGGTATATGAGGAGCGGGAGTACGTACTCCCAGGAGTACACAACCATTTTCCTATATATATATATATATATATATATATATATATATATATATATATATGCATAACGTGTGCAATGTGTAGTATCGTAAAATACCAGCAAACAAAAAAGAATTTAATGGAAAACACAAAATTAAATGAAAAAGAAATCATAAAACAAAAAAACCCCAAACCTTGTAGTACCGGTTGGTTTTACCAACCGGTACTAAAGGGCTCCCGGCCCCCGGAGCTGGCTCGTGCCACGTGGTTGCCCTTTAGCACCGGTTCGTGCTGAACCGGTACTAAAGGGGGGGCCTTTAGTGACCACACTTTAGTGCCGGTTATGGAACCGGCACTAAAGGGGCTTACGAACCGGTGCTATTGCTCGGTTCTGCACTAGTGGTCTACGGATATCTCCCGATCCTTTCCTTGTATAGCGGATACGGTTGAGATTTCCTTGCCCTTGTACTCTATATGTGCTACGGCATACGATAAATGAATATATCGCTAATCCACATGGTATCAGATACCGCGTTTACTTCTTAACGCTTCCGCTGTTAGAAATATGCCCTAGAGGCAATAATAAAAGTATTATTATTATATTTCCTTGTTCATGATAATCGTCTGTTATTCATGCTTGAATTGTATTGTACGGAAACAGCGATACATGTGTGAATACATAGACCACAATGAGTCCCTGGTAAGCCTCTAGTTACCAGTTCGTTGATCAACAGATGGTCACGGTTTCCTGACCATGGACATGGGATGTCAGTGATAACGGGATCACATCATTAGGAGAATGATGTGATGGACAAGACCCAATCCTGAGCATAGCACGAGATCGTATAGTTCGTAATGCATAAGCTTTTCGGTGTCAAGTATTTATTCCTTAGACCATGAGGTTGTACAACTCCCAGATACCGTAGGAATACTTTGGGTGTGCCAAACGTCACAATGTAACTGGGTGGCTATAAAGGTACGCATCGGGTATCACCGAAAGTGTCTGTTGAGTTGGTACGAACTGAGACTGTGATGTTGTCACTCCGTATGACGGAGAGGTACCTCTGGGCCCACTCGGTAAGTCATCATCATAATGAGCTCAATGTGACTAAGTAGTTAGTCATGGGATGATGGATTACGGATCGAGTAAAGAGACTTGCCATGACGAGATTGAACAAGGTATCGGGAATACCGACGATCGAATCTCGGGCAAGTACCGTACCGATGGACAAAGGGAATAACATACGGGATTGAGTGAATCCTTGACACGGTGGTTCATCCGATGAAGATCATCGAGGAACACATGGGAACCAACATGGGTATCCAGATCCCGCTGTTGGTTATTGACCGGAGAGTGGTCTCGGTCATGTCTACGTGTCTCCCGAACCCGTAGGGTCTACACACTTAAGGTTCGGTAACGCTAGGGTCGTAGAGATACATGCACGTGGAAACCCGAAAGTTGTTCGGAGTCCCGGATGAGATTCCGGACGTCACGAGGAGTTCCGGAATGGTCCGGAGGTAAAGAATGTATATAGGAAGTCAGTTTCGGCCAACGGGTGATCTCCGGGGGTCACCGGGAGTGTCCCGGGACCACCGGAGGGGCCCCGGGGGTCCACCGGGTGGGGCCACCCATCCCGGTGGGGCCCCTAGGCTGCGTGGGGGAAGTGGCCAGCCCCTGGTGGGCTGGCGCACCACATGGGCCCCCCTCCCCATGCGCCTAGGGTTGAAACCCTAGGGGAAGGGGGCGCCCCCCTTGCCTTGGGGGGCAAGACTCCCCCCAGGCCGCCGCCCCCCCTGCAGATGCCATCTGCAGGGCATGGCGCACCCCCCTGGCCCCCTATATATATGTGGGGAGGGAGAGGGCAGCCGCACCCTTGCCCTGGCGCCTCTCCCCCTCCCGTCACACCTCCATACTCCCTCTGCAGGGCGCCGGCGAAGCCCTGCAGGATTCTCCACTGCATCCACCACCACGCCGTTGTGCTGCTGGATCTCTGACGACTTCTCCTCCCCCCTTGCTGGATCAAGAAGGAGGTGACGTTGCTGTACCGGACGTGTGTTGAACGCGGAGGTGCCGTCCGTTCGGCGCTAGTTCATCGGTGACGAAGAACGCGAAGAGTATGACTACTTCATCCACGCTTCTTCGAAAGCTTCCGCACGCGATCTACATAACGGTATGTAGATGCACTCTTATTTGCTCGGGTCTAGATGTCTCCTTAGTTGGATCTTGGTGAAAGCGTAGAAATTTTTTGAATTCTGCTACGTTCCCCAACAGTGGCATCTGAGCTAGGTTTAATGTGTAGCATCTTGCACGAGTAGAACACAAAGTAGTTGTGGGCGTTTGAGTTTGTTCAACTTTCTTGCCGTTACTAGTCAATCTTGATTCGGCGGTATTGTGGGATGAAGCGGCCCGGACCCACTTTACACGTACGCTTACGTGAGACTGGTTCCACCGACAGACATGCACTAGTTGCATAAGGTGGCTGACGGGTGTCTGTCTCTCCTACTTTACTCGGATCGGATTCGATGAAAAGGGTCCTTATGAAGGGTATAGAAATTGACAAATCACGTTGTGGTTTTGGCGTAGGTAAGAAACGTTCTTGCTAGAAAACCTATAGAAGCCACGTAAAAACTTGCAACAACAATTAGAGGACGTCTAACTTGTTTTTGCAGCATGTGCTATGTGACGTGGTATGGCCAAAACGAAGATGTGATGAATGATATATGTGATGTATGAGATTGATCATGTTCTTGTAATAGGGAATCACGACTTGCATGTCGAGGAACTTGACAACCGGCAGGAGCCATAGGAGTTGTCTTAATTATTGTATGACATGCGTGTCACTGAATAACGCCATGTAATTACTTTACTTCATTGCTAAACGTTAGCTATAGTAGTAGAAGTAATAGTTGGCGTGACGACTTCTTCAAGACACGATGATGAAGATCATGATGATGAAGATCATGGTGTCGAGCCGGTGACAAGATGATCATGGTGCCCCGAAGATGGAGATCCAAGGAGCAAGATGATATTGGCCATATCATGTCACTTTAATTGATTGCATGTGATGTTTATCATGTTTATGCATCTTGTTTACTTAGAACGACGGTAGTAAATAAGATGATTTCTCACTATAATTTCAAGAATTGTGTTCCCCCTAACTGTGCACCGTTGCTAAAGTTCGTTGCTCTGAAGCACCATGTGATGATCGGGTGTGATAGGTTCTAACGTTCGCATACAACGGGTGTAAGCCAGATTTACACACGCGATACACTTAGGGTTCACTTGACGAGCCTAGCATGTACAGACATGGCCTCGGAACACGGAAGACCGAAAGGTCGAACACGAGTCGTATAGAAGATACGATCAACATGAAGATGTTCACCGTTGATGACTAGTCCGTCTCACGTGATGATCGGACACGGGCTAGTCGATTCGGATCGTGTATCACTTAGATGACTAGAGAGATGTCATTCTGAGTGGGAGTTCATTAAAATTTGATTAAGATGAACTTAATTATCATGAACTTAGTCTAAATTCTTTACGATATCTCTTGTAGATCAAATGGCCCACGCTCCAGTTTCCCTCAACTTCAACGCGTTCCTAGAGAAAACCAAGCTGAAAGACGATGGTAGCAACTATACGGATTGGGTCCGTAACCTGAGGATTATCCTCATAGCTGCCAAGAGATCATATGTCCTTGAAGCACCGCTAGGTGATGCACCTGCTCCCGATGCGGCCCAAGACGTTTTGAACGTCTGGCAGTCGCGTAGTGATGATTACTCCCTGGTTCAGTGCGGCATGCTTTACAGCTTAGAGTCGGGGCTCCAAAAACGTTTTGAGCACCACGGAGCATATGAGATGTTCGAAGAGCTGAAAATGGTTTTCCAAGCTCATGCCCGAGTCGAGAGATATGATGTCTCCGACGCATTCTACAGCTGTAAGATGGAGGAAAACAGTTCTGTCAGTGAGCACATCCTCAAGATTTCTGGATTGCACAACCGCTTGTCTCAGCTGGGAATGAATCTCCCAGATGATCAGTCGTTGACAGAATCCTCCAGTCGCTCCCACCAAGCTTCAAGAGCTTCGTGTTGAACTTCAATATGCAGGGGATGGAGAAGTCCATTCCCGAGGTGTATTCGATGCTGAAATCAGCGGAGGTGGACATCAAGAAAGAACATCAAGTGTTGATGGTCAATAAAACCACTAAGTTCAAGAAAGGCAAGGGTAAGAAGAACTTCAAGAAGTACGGCAAGGGAGTTGCCGCGCCCGGTAAGCCTGTTACCGGGAAGAAGCCAAAGCATGGACCCAAGCCTGAGACAGAGTGCTTTTATTGCAAGGGAACGGGTCACTGGAAGCGGAACTGCCCCAAATATTTAGCAGACAAGAAGGCCGGCAACGTCAAAGGTATATATGATATACATGTTATTGATGTGTACCTTACCAGCACTCGTAGTAGCTCCTGGGTATTCGATACCGGTGCAGTTGCTCACATTTGTAACTCAAAATAGGAGCTGCGGAATAAGCGGAGACTGGCGAAGGATGAGGTGATGATGCGCGTCGGGAATGGTTCCAAGGTCGATGTGATCGCCGTCGGCACGCTACCTCTACATCTACCCTCGGGATTAGTTTTAAACCTTAATAATTTTTATTTAGTACCAGCTTTGAGCATGAAAATTGTATCTGGATCTCGTCTTTATGCGAGATGGCTACTCTTTCAAATCGGAGAATAATGGTTGTTCTATTTATTTGAGAGATATGTTTTATGGTCATGCCCCGCTGGTCAATGGTTTATTTTTGATGAATCTCGAACGTGATGATACACATATTCATAGTGTAGATGCCAAAAGATGTAAAGTTGATAATGATAGTCCCACATACTTGTGGCATTGCCGCCTTGGTCATATTGGTGTCAAACGTATGAAGAAGCTCCATTCAGATGGACTTCTAGAGTCTCTTGATTATGAATCATTTGACACGTGCGAACCATGCCTCTTGGGCAAGATGACCAAGACTCCGTTCGCCGGAACAATGGAGCGAGCAACCAACTTGTTGGAAATCATACATACCGATGTGTGCGGTCCAATGAGTGTTGAGGCTCGCGGAGGCTATCGTTATGTTCTCACCCTCACAGATGACTTGAGTACATATGGGTATATCTATTTGATGAAACACAAGTCTGAGACCTTTGAAAGGTTCAAGGAATTTCAGAATGAGGTTGAGAATCAACGTGACAGAAAAATAAAGTTCTTACGATCAGATCGTGGGGGTGAATATTTAAGTCATGAATTTGGCACACACCTTAGGAGCTGTGGAATTATTTCACAATTGACACCGCCCGGAACACCTCAACATAACGGTGTGTCCGAACGTCGAAATCATACTCTGTTGGACATGGTGCGATCTATGATGTCCCTCACCGAATTACCGCTATCTTTTTGGGGTTATGCTTTAGAGACTGCCGCATTCACTTTAAATAGGGCTCCGTCGAAATCCGTTGAGACGACTCCGTATGAACTTTGGTTTGGCAAGAAACCGAAGCTGTCGTTTCTAAAAGTTTGGGGTTGCGATGCTTATGTCAAGAAACTTCAACCTGAAAAGCTCGAACCCAAATCGGAAAAATGCGTCTTCATAGGATACCCAAAGGAAATGATTGGGTACACCTTCTATCACAGATCCGAAGGCAAAGTCTTTGTTGCCAAGAATGGATGCTTTCTGGAGAAAGAGTTTCTCTCGAAAGAAGTGAGTGGGAGGAAAGTAGAACTTGAACGTGACAGTCACCCCTCCCGAACTGGAGAGTAGCGCAGCGCAGGAAATTGTTCCTGAGGTGCCTGCACCGACAAGGGAGGAAGTTAATGATGATGATCATGAAGAAACAGATCAAGTTACTACTGAACTTCGAAGGTCCACGAGGGCACGTTCCGCACCAGAGTGGTACGGCAACCCTGTCCTGGAAATCATGTTGTTAGACAACGGTGAACCTTCGAACTATGAAGAAGCGATGGCGGGCCCGGATTCCAATAAATGGCTTGGAGCCATGAAATCCGAGATAGAATCCATGTATGAAAACAAAGTATGGACTTTGGTGGACTTGCCTGATGATAGGCACGCCATAGAAAACAAATGGATATTTAAGAAGAAGACAGACGTGGATGGTAATGTGACCATCTATAAGGCTCGGCTTGTCGCTAAGGGTTATCGACAAGTTCAAGGGATTGACTATGATGAGACTTTCTCTCCCGTAGCGATGCTGAAGTCAGTCAGAATCATGTTAGCTATTGCCGCATTATATGAATATGAGATATGGCAAATGGACGTCAAAACAGCATTCCTCAACGGCTTCCTCAAGGAAGAGTTGTATATGATGCAACCGGAAGGTTTTGTCGATCCAGAGAATGCTAACAAGGTATGCAAGCTCCAACGCTCGATTTACGGGCTGGTGCAAGCATCTCGGAGTTGGAATATTCGCTTTAATGATGTGATCAAAGCGTTTGGCTTTATACAGACTTATGGAGAAGCCTGTATTTACAAGAAAGTGAGTGGGAGCTCTGTGGCATTTCTCATATTATATGTGGATGACATATTGCTGATGGGAAATGATATAGAATTCTTGGAAAATGTAAAGGCCTACTTGAATAAAAGTTTTTCAATGAAGGACCTTGGAGAAGCTGCTTACATATTAGGCATCAAAATCTATAGAGATAGATCAAGACGCCTCATTGGTCTTTCACAAAGTACATATCTTGACAAGATATTGAAAAGGTTCTATATGGATCAGTCCAAGAAGGGATTCTTGCCTGTTTTGCAAGGTATGAGATTGAGCAAGGCTCAGTCGCCGACCACGGCAGAAGATAGAGAAAAGATGAGTGTCATTCCCTATGCCTCGGCCATAGGTTCTATCATGTATGCCATGCTGTGTACCAGACCTGATGTGAACCTTGCCATAAGTTTGGTAGGGAGGTACCAAAGTGATCCCGGTATGGAACACTGGACAGCGGTCAAGAACATCCTGAAGTACCTGAAAAGGACTAAGGATATGTTAATCATTTATGGAGGTGACGAAGAGCTCGTCGTAAAAGGTTACGTCGATGCTAGCTTCGACACAGATCTGGACGACTCCAAGTCACAAACCGGATACGTGTTTATTTTGAATGGTGGAGCAGTCAGCTGGTGCAGTTGCAAGCAGAGCGTTGTGGTAGCATCTACATGTGAAGCGGAGTACATAGCTGCTTCTGAAGCAGCACAGGAAGGAGTCTGGATGAAGGAGTTCATCACCGACCTAGGAGTCATTCCAAGCGCGTCAAGCCCGATGACTCTCTTCTGTGACAACACTGGTGCTATTGCTATTACCAAGGAGCCCAGGTTTCACAAGAAGACCAAGCACATCAAGCGCCGTTTCAACTCCATCCGGAATTATGTTCAGGATGGAGATATAAATATTTGTAAAGTGCATACGGATCTGAATGTTGCAGACCCGTTGACTAAACCTCTTCCACGGGCAAAACATGATCAACACCAGAACTCTATGGGTGTTCGATTCATCACAATGTAACTAGATTATTGACTCTAGTGCAAGTGGGAGACTGTTGGAAATATGCCCTAGAGGCAATAATAAAAGTATTATTATTATATTTCCTTGTTCATGATAATCGTCTGTTATTCATGCTTGAATTGTATTGTACGGAAACAGCGATACATGTGTGAATACATAGACCATAATGAGTCCCTGGTAAGCCTCTAGTTACCACTTCGTTGATCAACAGATGGTCACGGTTTCCTGACCATGGACATGGGATGTCAGTGATAACGGGATCACATCATTAGGAGAATGATGTGATGGACAAGACCCAATCCTGAGCATAGCACGAGATCGTATAGTTCGTAATGCATAAGCTTTTCGGTGTCAAGTATTTATTCCTTAGACCATGAGGTTGTACAACTCCCGGATACCGTAGGAATACTTTGGGTGTGCCAAGCGTCACAACATAACTGGGTGGCTATAAAGGTACGCATCGGGTATCACCGAAAGTGTCTGTTGAGTTGGTACGAACCGAGACTGGGATGTTGTCACTCCGTATGACGGAGAGGTACCTCTGGGCCCACTCGGTAAGTCATCATCATAATGAGCTCAATGTGACTAAGTAGTTAGTCACGGGATGATGGATAATAGATCGAGTAAAGAGACTTGCCATGACGAGATTGAACAAGGTATCGGGAATACCGACGATCGAATCTCGGGCAAGTACCGTACCGATGGACAAAGGGAATAACATACGGGATTGAGTGAATCCTTGACACGGTGGTTCATCCGATGAAGATCATAGAGGAACACGTGGGAACCAACATGGGTATCCAGATCCTGCTGTTGGTTATTGACCGGAGAGTGGTCTCGGTCATGTCTACGTGTCTCCCGAACCCGTAGGGTCTACACACTTAAGGTTCGGTAATGCTAGGGTCGTAGAGATACATGCACGTGGAAACCCGAAAGTTGTTCGGAGTCCCAGATGAGATCCCGTACGTCACGAGGAGTTCCGGAATGCTCCGGAGGTAAAGAATGATATATAGGAAGTCCAGTTTCGGCCATCGGGTGATCTCCGGGGGTCACTGGGAGTGTCCCGGGACCACCGGAGGGGCCCCGGGGGTCCACCGGGTGGGGCCACCCATCCCGGTGGGGCCCCTAGGCTGCGTGGGGGAAGTGGCCAGCCCCTGGTGGGCTGGTGCACCACATGGGCACCCCTCCCCATGCGCCTAGGGTTGAAACCCTAGGGGGAGGGGGCGCCCCCCTTGCCTTGGGGGGCAAGACTCCCCCCCAGGCCGCCGCCCCCCCTGCAGATGACATCTGCAGGGCATGGCGCACCCCCCTAGCCCCCTATATATATGTGGGGAGGGAGAGGGCAGCCGCACCCTTGCCCTGGCGCCTCTCCCCCTCCCGTCACACCTCCATACTCCCTCCGCAGGGCACCGGCGAAGCCCTGCAGGATTCGCCACTGCATCCACCACCACGCCGTTGTGCTGCTGGATCTCTGACGACTTCTCCTCCCCCCTTGCTGGATCAAGAAGGAGGTGACGTTGCTATACCGGACATGTGTTGAACGCGGAGGTGCCGTCCGTTCGGCGCTAGTTCATCGGTGACGAAGAACGCGAAGAGTACGACTACTTCATCCACGCTTCTTCGAAAGCTTCCGCACGCGATCTACATAACGGTATGTAGATGCACTCTTATTTGCTCGTTGCTAGATGTCTCCTTAGTTGGATCTTGGTGAAAGCGTAGAAATTTTTTGAATTCTGCTACGTTCCCCAACATCCGCCGCCGCCGCCGCCGCACCTGCGCCGCCGCCGCTCCCTGCCGCCGCAGTCCCTCCTGCCGCCGCACCTCATCCATACCGCCGCCATCCTTGCCGC
The DNA here is from genome assembly GCA_902687465.1 of Secale cereale. Taxonomy (NCBI): domain Eukaryota; kingdom Viridiplantae; phylum Streptophyta; class Magnoliopsida; order Poales; family Poaceae; genus Secale; species Secale cereale. The sequence goes on along the minus strand of LR738712.1, from coordinate 748,997,142 downwards.
GGCCGCCCACCTCTCCCTCTACCTCCACCCGAACCCAAAACTTCCACCATGTCGTTTCCTTCCTACGACTCTTCCTCATCCTCCTCCCAGTCCAGCGCCACCCTCCACTCCAATGCCTTCGCCGGCCCTGACCCTATCCCTGCCGAAGTCATCTGCGACGCCGACATCCTCGCCCGTGTGCCCATCCGTCTCTCCCAGGAGGACTCATCTTACTATGCATGGAAGACTTACTTTCATCTTGTTTTTCGTGAGTTTCACCTCCAGGAGCATATCAACGGCACCGTTGACTCCAAGACCATGGCGCACGATGCCGAGTGGTCGGCCGTCGAGGCGACGATCATTCGTTGGTTTTTTCTCACCATCTCCAAGGACTTGTTCTACACGGTGGTGCAGGATGATGATGATGATGCACATGCCGTCTGGACGAAGCTCAATAGCCTGTTCACCGACAATCGGCTCCAGCGGCTCGTCTTCCTTCAGCAGGAATTCTTTGGGTGCCATCAAAACAATTCCTCCGTGGATGATTTTTGCTTGCGCCTAAAGCGTCTCTGTGACGAGCTCCGTGACATCGGCGAGAAAGTCTCCGACGATCTTCTCCTCAGCACCCTCGTCGCCGGCCTAAACGAGGAGTTCACTCACGCGGCTGCCAACCTCATGCTCATCCCCAACCCGACCTTCCCCAAGGTCGTCGCCTACTTGCGTTTGGAGGAACGCAGGATGAAGAAGATGAGGGCACGGGTGGTTCACACCGCGCTTGCCGCCGGCACATCGCGCGGTGCTGCTCCCCAACAGCAGCCGGCGGCCCCGTTCCCGCTGCCCCAGCCGGTCCCGCCACCCTTCCCGTTTCCTCAACAGGGAGCGCCGGCGCCCACTACCTCCAACGAGCGCGGCGGCCGTCGCGGCAAGGGGGGCGCAAGGGCCAGCAGCGGGCGGCCAACCCCGCAGGGCCACCCCGAGTTCAGCAGTAACAGCAGCAGCCCGTGGCGCCGTGGGCTTACAGGCACAATCCTTGGACCGGCGTCGTCCATGCATATTCTCTGCTGGTCCCCCGCCCCACCGCTCCCGGCATCCTGGGTCCCCGACCGGCGCACCACCAAGCATACCACGCCGTCCCGCAGCCACCTGCGGCATTCGCGGTGTTTCAGCAGCCCGGGGCATACCCAGCCTACCCATCGCCGCCGGCCCTTGCACCGTCGCAGCCTGGCACCGGTTACTACAACACGGCGCCCGCCATGCTGCCTTGGGATCCATCTCTCCTAGCTGCGCTGCAATCGGCACCCACCCCAACACTTACACTGGTGGCGGCGACTGGTTTATGGACACCGGGGCTACCGCACACATGTCCTCCAACCTGGGTAACTTAACCTCCTTCTCTCCCACCAACACCGCCACTCGCATCACTCTGGGCGATGGCTCTTCCATTCCCATTACACATTTTGGTTCTACCTCTTTTCCCTCCTCTAGTACGCCTATTAATATGTCTCATACTTTAGTTTCTCCTGACTTAATCAAAAATCTTGTCTCTGTTCGCCGTCTTACTCGTGAAAATCCGATTACGGTTGAATTTGACGGTTGTGGTTTTAATGTGAAGGACGCCTGTTCTCGGATGGTTCTTCACCGATGTGACAGCCCAGATGACCTCTACCCGGTCGACCCACCATCCTCCACTGACGCCACCCCCATCGCCCTCTCCACCGGTGTGGACCTCTGGCACGCTCGTTTGGGTCACCCTAATCACGCCACGCTTCGTCATATTCTTCATAGTTTTTCTTTCACTTGTAATAAGGTCGATGACCATACTTGTCATGCTTGCCGTGTTGGCAAACACGTGCGTCTACCCTTTAGCAACTCTACCACTATTGCGGCTTATCCGTTTCAGTTGATACATTGTGATGTTTGGACATCGCCCATTGCGAGAAACTCTGGCTATCTTTATAATCTTGTCATCTTGGACGATTTTACGCACTATGTGTGGACTTTTCCCCTTCGGCAAAAATCAGATGTTCTTTCAACACTTACATCTTTTTACTCATTTGTCTCTACGCACTTTGGTCGACCCATTCTTGCGTTTCAAACAGATAACGGGAAAGAGTTCGATAGTCTTGCTGTCCGCAACCTACTCGCCACACATGGTACTGTCTTTCGTCTAACATGTCCTTACACCTCGCAGCAAAACAGGCGGGCGGATCGTGTCCTTCGCACTCTCAACGACTGCGTTCGTACCCTCCTGTTCCATGCCAACATCCCGCCTCGATTCTGGCCCGATGTGCTCGCCACCGCGACTCTCCTTGTCAACATCCGGCCATGCCGTGTTCGCAGGAATTATGCGCCACATCAGTTGCTCTATGGCACTCCTCCCTCATACGATGATCTTCGCATCTTCGGTTGCCTCTGCTATCCTAGCACCGCCTCCACCGCCCCCATAATCTTGCTCCGCGGTCTCTCGCCTGCATCTTTCTTGGGTACCCCTCCAACACAAAGGGCTACCGGTGCTACGACCCCGTCTCTCATCGGGTGATCACCTCGAGGCATGTTTACTTTGACGAAAAAGTGTTTCCGTTTCAGCAGGTACCTCCCTCGGACGCACCAACTTCGTCGACCCCGCCTCTTCTCGGCGGGCCTCCTACCGTGCTGCCGCCCCCTCGCGGCGGCCACACACGTCCGGCCCTCTCCGATTTCGGTGACTCTGTGGGCGTACAGAGTGCCTCGGAGCTTTGGGCGCCGGGCAACTCCGCGGACTCGGAGTCGCGCGCCTCAGTCTCGGGCACCTCGGAGTCGCGCGCCTTCGTCTCGGGCGCCTCGGCTCCACCCTCGTCCCCACCCGGCTCGCGACGGCCACCTGCGGCCCCGCCTGCAGCCGCCCTGGACTCGCCACCTGCGGCCTCACCCGCAGCCGCCCCGGGTCTGCCTGCTGCGGCTCCGACCGCAGTCGCCCCGGGCTCGCCACCTGTGGCCCCGCCCGCAGCCGCCCCGGGTCTGCCACCCGCGGCCCCGACCGCTGCCCCGACCGCTGCCCCTCGGGTCTTGCCACCTGCGGCCTCGGTTCCCTCTACTGCAACACCTGATCAGCCCGCTAGTGACGCACCATCGCTCCACATCACGACGCGATCGCACACGGGTGACCTATGGCCCAGCACGCGCTATCCATCGGAGGAGTACCTGTGCGCGGCTTCGCCCTCTTCATCGTCGCCGGTGTCGTCATCCGTTCGGGCCGCTCTTTGCGACCCCCACTGGTTCGCCGCCATGCAGGAGGAGTTCGATGCGCTACAACGCAATCGCACGTGACAGCTCGTCCCACCTCCCCACCACGCCAACATCATTAGCGGGAAGTGGGTCTTCCGGCACAAGACGCGTCCTGACGGCACCCTTGAGCGTTATAAAGCTCGCTCGGTGGTTCGCGTTTTCCGGCAACGCGCCAGAGTTGACTTCACCGACACCTTCGCTCCGGTCGTCAAGCCGGGCACGATCCACACCGTCCTTCAGCTCGCGGTGTCTCGTGCCTGGCCAGTTCATCAGCTGGACGTCTCCAACTCGTTCCTCCACGGCCATCTCGCCGAACAGGTGTATTGCCAGCAGCCCACAGGCTTTGTCGACGCCGATCATCCTGATCACGTGTGCCTGCTCTCTCGGTCCCTCTATGGGCTGAAGCAGGCGCCGAGAGCTTGGTACCAGCGTATTGCCGATTTCCTTCAGCAGTTAGGCTTCCGAGCTACTCGCTCCGACGCCTCCCTATTCGTATACCATCATGGTACGGCAACTGCTTATCTCCTGCTCTACGTCGATGACATCATCTTCACGGCATCTTCGGTGCAGCTTCTCGACCAGCTCACTGCTCGTCTCAGCACCGAATTTGCCATGAAAGATTTGGGGCCGCTTCATTACTTCCTCGGCATTGAGGTCATTCGGCGCTCCGACGGGTTTTTCCTTCATCAACAGAAGTACGCCCATGAGCTTCTTGAGCGCGCCGGCATGCTTAACTTCAAGCCCGTCGCCACTCCTGTTGACACGAAGGCCAAACTCTCCATGCTCGAGGGTTCTCCAGCACCAGATGGCCCGTTCTATCGGTCTATTGTTGGCGCCCTTCAGTACTTAACTCTCACATGACCGGATTTGCAGTACGCCGTCCAGCAGGTGTGTCTACACATTCATGCCCCCCGTGACAGTCACTGGAACGTGGTGAAGCGGATTCTACGCTACATCCGCGGCACCATGTCCCTTGGGCTCACCTTGACAGCATCCTCCTCCACCGACATGGTCGCCTACTCTGATGCTGACTGGGCTGGCTGTCCGGATACCCGACGTTCCACCTCATGTCACTGCATTTACTTGGGGCCATCCCTCATCTCCTGGTCGTCGAAACGGCAGCCTACAGTCTCTCGTTCCAGCGCTGAGGCAGAGTACAGGGTTGTTGCCAACGCCGTTGCTGAGTGTTCCTGGTTATGGCAACTTCTTCAGGAGCTTCATCGTGACTTTTCACATGCCACTCTTGTGTACTGTGACAACGTCTCGGCTGTTTACCTCTCCGCCAACCCCGTTCATCATCGTCGCACGAAGCACATCGAGCTGGACATTCACTTCGTGCGTGAGCAGGTGGCTCTCGGCCGCATCCGTGTGCTACATGTTCCCACCGCTCAGCAGTTCGTCGATGTCATGACCAAGGGGTTACCGATGTCTACCTTGGAGGAGTTCCGGTCCAGTCTCTACGTCGCTCGCGACGTATCGACTACGGGGGGGTGTTGAGATACTCATGATCGCATGTACTTAGGCATCTAGGATCTTCTTTTATTGTTTCCTAGTCTACGGATATCTTCCGATCCTTTCCTTGTATAGCGGATACGGTTGAGATATCCTTGCCCTTGTACTCTATATATGCTACGGCATACGATCAATGAATATATCGCTAATACACATGTCATTCTTCTTGGTTATCTTCAATTTTAGTTTTGGTTCGGCAGAATCATAATGTGAGTGACGACTGCTAGGCTTCTCGCCCCTCGTTGGTTACCCCAAGTGGAAGGTTAGAGATGCAGTGTAGCAGAAGGTTTCCCTTGGCAATACCAAGGATCGATTTCCCTAAGACTCCCAGTTTCAACAAGAAGGTGTCAACTGCTAACGGCGCCAGATATTAGCAATCAACGTGGACCTGCACACAGATACAAATAACTTTGCTCCCAACGAGTACAGAGAGGTTGTCAATCCCTCCGGCCTTGTAGTTTACAAAGGATCAAACGCAAGTGATAGTAGTGATAGATATAATTGCAATAGTAAGTAAAATGCGGAAAAGTAAATAGCAGATGTGATCAATGATGGTAATATGGACCGGAGTCTCATGATGTTCACTAGTGATGTCTCTCTCCCAAAAGACGATAAAACAGCTATGTGAGGTAAACGAATTACAGCTAGGCAATTGACAGGACCAATGTTGACTAAGTTGCAAGAAAGGTAGAGGTTCAAAGCATGGGCGGTACGCTGAGGTAAGTAGACAGAAATCCATCTGCATCTACTACTAATCATCCACCTTGAGATATCTATCCATAACATCTCGCTGGTATTAAGTTGCGAGTCCCACCCATAGTGTAAACTCAAAGCAACAGACAACTGCATTAAAAGAACTTTGCGTAAAGTAAATAGTCCTTGCACCCGCGGGCACAAGCACCGTTGTTTTCCCCCTTGTGGCAACAACACATCCCCTAGACTCATGTTTCTGTCACTCAAACTAGTCATCGAGGGGCATGAACCCACAATCAAGCATAACGTTCCCTCTTGGAGTCACTACCTACTACTTGGCCAAAGCAATAAATAACAACGGAGAACATGCAAGAATTACTTACGAACATAAACATAAAAGAGGTGAATAAAATATATTACTCAAACACAATCTGAACATAATCTCATAATCCATCGGATCCCAGCAAACTCATCATAGCAACAGCATAAGGATTACATATGTGTCTCGATCATGTACGGCAGCTCCCGAGGACTAATTAGTGAAGCACAAGAACGGGAGGAGAACATCACATAGCTACTGGTCATGGACCCATGGTCCAAGGGAGACTACTCACAACTCATCCGGGAGGCGTCCATGGTGGTGGAGAGGCTCCCGGTGGTGATCCTCCCCTCCGGCAGGGTGCCGGGAAGAGTTCTCCTGGTGCTCCCGATCTTGGAAGCAGCGGCGGCGGCGGAACAGAGATGAGATCGCGAAAAAGAGTTCCCGTCTCGAGGGTTTCGGGAGACGCTTTAAATATATGCCAAAGGGGGGCATCAGCGGAGCCTCGGGGGGCCCAGGCGCCCCCCCGGGCGCGGCCCAGGGGGGCGCGCCGCCAGGGCGCCTGGAGCCCTGGTGCCCCCCCCCCCCCCGGCTGTACTTCGGGCGCACGGTAGGTTCTGGAACGCTGATTTTTTATATAATTTTTCTGGATTTTTCCTGGCAGTTCTCGTAACATGAAAACCTGAAATACAAAAACATCGGAAAACAGAAACTGACACTGGGGTGCACTAAGTTAATAGGTTAGTCCAAATATGATCAAAAGTGTATGGAAGTGTGTAAATATCATAGCAATATCACCCAAAAGAGGCATGGAGCAAGCAGGAATTATAGATACGTTTTGGACGTATCACATCCCCAAGCTTAATTCCTGCTCGTCCTCGAGTAGGTAAATGATAACAAGAATAATTTCTGTGGTGACATGCTATTAACCATATAGGACTTTTTCATAGTCACATGACAAAAGCTTACTGAGACAATGAATCTATAGTAATTAAGTTGCCTCATGAGAAAATCACAAAGGACTGAAAGTTTTACAATATGATATTGAAACATCAAATAGACTTGTAATGAACATGATGTGTAAATATGATAAAGTGATATCTCGCTTGCCCCCTTTAGTGAGGCAAACCATAAATGCAGGGGCACCTCCAAGGTTTAAGTGATGACTAGATACAATGATTTCAGAATAAACGATATCACAATCATGCAAAAGACAATGCTACTTTGGGACAATGCACATTACACTCAGAATGACAATCATGCTCTCAGTAGTTGGTGCTTTAAAAGAAGGTGGAGACTCTCGAACCGTGGCTTTTGTTGGCAAGGTTGAAAACCCGTAATCGGAAACAAAGACAAAACATGTACCAGAGCTCTTGGTTTTAAAGCAGAGGTAATAATAATTTTTTTTAGATCATGCATGTTTCGTCAACGAATGCTAGCAGATAACTCAATCACTTCTTGAGATGGACAAGTTTCGAGGAACGGCTCCCGAATGAGGACGATCACATCCTCTTAATCTCCTTTGTTTATCACTGCCAAAGTTTTCGAGCCGGACGCACTCAATGCCAGTTCCTCCTCGTATTATGGGTTTGCACATTATACATGCAATCCCGGGGTGAAGCTTGTCCAACTTAAAAAGATCATGAATTAACTACTACTTCCTCATGGACTTACAACAGAGGCACAAAATAGGAATACTTTTTCTTTGAATAATTTTGAGATGGCACATGCAAGTCTCCGTTAGGAATGGCAAGTAAATACCATGTAGGAAGGTATAGTGGACTCATATGGCATAACTGGTATAAAGGAATGTGGATGCACAAGCAGTCAGTCCGCTTAGTACAGGCGAAGGTTAGCAAAAGACTGGGAGCGACCAACTAAGAGAGCAATGACGGTCATAATCATGCAGAGCGACAAAGCAAGATTGAATCAGGCATGGAAGTTATATCGCTACTCAGAAACAAAAGATCATCAAGGCTTGACAGACTTTCTTTTCAGTCTTAAATATGCGTGAGCATATGCCAAGTCAATCAAAATAAATTCCTCGAAGGAAGATATTACTAAACCATACCACATCATAGGCAAACAAATCATGTTGGTACTCCAATAACACATTGGGAACCCCCCAGCTATTTGAGACTAACCATAAGAAAACATGAACTACTAAGCGCCATTATGCACGTAGCATCTTTATCATAGACATATCAACCAATGCAACGGAAGCAAACTCTCTTAATAAGGTGAGCATGATAACTAAAGAGAGTTCAAGCAACCAACTAAACAAAAGCTCCTTGAAAAGATAAGCATGAAAACTGAGAGCTGAACATGATAGTAGCTATTAAAAGACAAAGAACACACACAGCATAGATAGACATGAAAATTCTATGTTATGTTCTAGGTAGAAGTGGAGCGTGTTTCTCTCCCACATAAAGAAAGCTGAGTTCCGACTCGTTATGAAAAGCTAAAGAAAACTAAAAACAAGACGCTCCAAGCATAGCACATAACACATGAAGTGATTAAAATATAGTGGAACGAAAGACGAACTGATAATGTTGATGGAGAAGGGGATGCACGGGGGCATCCCCAAGCTTAGACGCTTGAGTCTCCTTGAATATTTCTTGGGGGTGCACGGGGGCATCCCCAAGCTTGAGCGCTTGACACTCCTGAATCTTTTTATCATCTTCCCTCGCACACTTGAAAACTCCCTTCATACATAACTCATCATAATCTGATTAGCGAGGTTAGTACCCATAATAAAATAATTGTACCTTGCTGGAAATAAAGATATTCTTGAAGTTCTACTGTTTCTCAAGATTGCCAAAAAGGTTTTTGCAAAGAAAAAGCAAGCTCTAGGTTTGCAAAATGAAGGAAAGGCAAAACAGGACAGAATCTGTGAAAAACAGAACAGCAGGTAGTAAATGATTTGTTCGGGGCACTTCTGCAACTCTAATCAAAAAACTCAAAACAGACGCACGAAAGACAATTATATAGAGCACGCTGTCGAAAAAATTCAGACCAAAAAGATGATCTGGTGATTTTATACGAATTTTTCTATCCAAGGACAGAATCTGTTTCCTGGACAGCACCTCACAACTTTTGAACTTTCTAGCAATCAGAGGCTATACTTGGCACAAAATTGAAAAGCAAAGATACAATGATGATGCTACAGTAGTAAACAACATCAAGACACAACAAAAGCAAAATAAAATTTATTCATTGGGCTGCCTCCCAAAAGCGCTTTCTTTTATGCCTTTAAGCTAGGCATAATGCATATAGATCAAGTTTTATCAAGAGTAAAAGAATAGCTAGGCCGTATGACGGACTCAAAAGGTAACTTAATCTTCTTTTGAGGGAAGTGTTCCATCCCTTTCTTGAGAGGAAACTGAAATTTTATATTACCCTCTTTCATGTCAATGATAGCACCAACGGTGCGCAAAAAGGGACGTCCCAAAATAATTGGACAAGAAGGATCACATTCAATATCCATAATAGTGAAATCAACGGGAACATAATTGTCATTGACAACGATAAGAACATCGTCGATCCTCCCCAAAGGTTTCTTTATGGAAGAATCAACGAGACGAACACCAAAAGAACAAGAATCAAAAGGTTTCAATTTAAGCATATCATATAGTCTTTTGGGCATAACAGAGGTACTAGCTACAATATCACATAATGCATAGCAAGAGAAGTCATTCAATTTAATTTTTATCATAGGATCCCAACCATCTTCTAGCTTTCCAGGTATGGAGGCTTCTACTCTAAGTTTCTCCTCCCTAGCTTTGATAAGAGCATTAGTGATATGCTCTGTGAAGGCAAGGTTAATCGTGCTAGTGCGGGGATCTCTAGACATCTTGTGAAGGAAATCAATAACTTCGGTAAGAGTGCAATTATCAAAATCAAGGTCACTAGCATCAAGTAAAGTGGTAGTGGTGTCCTTTAGGTTCACTTGTTTGGTAGTTTCTATAGTCATAGCATCACCATTAATAGGTCCAATGGGACCAGGAGTGCATTGGGTGCTAAGAGTTTGGATATCCTCAACAACTTGGATAGTAGCAACAGTGTGGTGGGTAGGAAGGCTCTTAATTCTATCTTCTTCCTCCCTTTCTCTAGCCCATCTCTCTTTAAGTTTAGCCATCATCCTAATATTTTCATTAATTTGCACTTGAATAGCATTAATAGGAGTGACCTTCCTCTCCTCAAGAGGAGAAGTTCTAATTTTAAGCAATTCTACCTCATTGGCTAAATGGTCTACCTTTGAAGAGAGATCACCTAGTTTGTTTAATTTTTCTTCTACACTATTATTAAAAGCTTTTTGGGTAGTGATGAAATCTTTAAGCATAATCTCTAGTTCAGTAGTGGAGTTCCTGGTGCTAGGATAAGCATCGTTGTTCCCATAAGAATTAGAGGGGAACGGTCTAGGATTGCTACCAAAATTACTCCTATAAGCATTGTTATTAAAATTGTTTCTAGAGATAAAGTTCACATCTACTTGTTCTTGAGCAATCAAAGAATTTAAAGGAACATCACGAGGATCAATAGAAGATTGCTTCGAAAGTAGAGACATGATCAAGTCAACTTTTTCATTTAGGGAGGAAATCTCCTCGACAGAGTTTACCTTCCTACCTGTTGGAGCACGTTCGGTGTGCCATTGGGAATAGTTGGTCATCATCTCATCGAGAAGTTTTGTGGCAGCACCAAGTGTAGTTGACATAAAGGTTCCTCCCGCGGCCGAATCTAACAAGTTCCGCGAGGTAAAGTTCAAGCCTGCTTAAAAAGTTTGGATAACCATCCAAGTAGTCAAACCATGAGTAGGGCAGTTCTTGATAAGAGATTTCATACGTTCCCAAGCTTGGGCAACGTGTTCATTATCCAATTGTTTAAAATTCATTATGTTACTTCTTAGTTGGATAATTTTAGCAGGTGGATAGTATTTTCCAATAAAAGCATCTTTGCACTTGTCCCATGAATCTATGCTATTTCTAGGCAAAGACTGAAACCAAATTTTAGCTCCTCCTCTCAAGGAGAAAGGAAAAGGCTTAAGCTTAACAATATTACCATCTATTTCTTGGTACTTTTGCATATCACAAAGTTCAACAAAATTGTTTAAGTGTAAAGCAGCATCATCTCCAGCACCGGAGAATTGATCTTTCATGACTAAGTTCAGTAAAGCAGGTTTAATTTCATATGAAGGTGCTGAAGTGGCAGGTGTAGTGATAGGTGTGTTGATAAAGTCATCGTTGTTGTGACTAGTGAAGTCACACAACTTGGTGTTCTCGGTGGAACCCATAGTAGGAGGCAAGCAAGATAACTATTTTTGTGATTTTCGATAAAAGATACTAAAGCAAAACTGAAAGGTAAACTAACAAGACTAAAAGCAAAGGTAAAAGATAGCGTGCAACTCCCCTATCCTGAAGAGTGGAGTCCCCGGCAACGGTGCCAGAAATTGCTTTGCTAGGCTTCTCGCCCCTCGTTGGTTACCCCAAGTGGAAGGTTAGAGATGCAGTGTAGCAGAAGATTTCCCTTGGCAATACCAAGGATCGATTTCCCTGAGACTCCCAGTTTCAACAAGAAGGTGTCAACTGCTAACGGCGCCAGATATTAGCAATCAACATGGACCTGCACACAGATACAAATAACTTTGCTCCCAACGAGTACAGAGAGGTTGTCAATCCCCCGGCCATGTAGTTTACAAAGGATCAAACGCAAGTGATAGTAGTGATAGATATAATTGCAATAGTAAGTAAAATGCGGAAAAGTAAATAGCGGATGTGATCAATGATGGTAATATGGACCGGACTCTCATGATGTACACTAGTGAAGTATCTCTCCCAAAAGACGATAAAACAGCTATGTGAGGTAAACGAATTACAGCTGGGCAGTTGACAGGACCAATGTTGACTAAGTTGCAAGAAAGGTAGAGGTTCAAAGCATGGGCGGTACGCCGAGGTAAGTAGACCGAAATCCATCTGCATCTACTACTAATCATCTACCTTGAGATATCTATCCAGAACATCTCGCTGGTATTAAGTTGCGAGTCCCACCCATAGTGTAAACTCAAAGCAACAGACAACTGCATTAAAAGAACTTTGCGTAAAGTAAACAGTCCTTGCACCCGCGGGCACAAGCACCGTTGTTTTCCCCCTTGTGGCAACAGCACATCCCCTAGACTCATGTTTCTGTCACTCAAACTAGTCATCGAGGGGCATGAACCCACAATCAAGCATAACGTTCCCTCTTGGAGTCACTACCTACTACTTGGCCAAAGCAATAAATAACAACGGAGAACATGCAAGAATTACTTACGAACATAAACATAAAAGAGGTGAATCAAATATATTACTCAAACACAATCTGAACATAATCTCATAATCCATCGGATCCCAGCAAATTCATCATAGCAACATCATAAGGATTACATATGTGCCTCGATCATGTAGGGCAGCTCACGAGGACTAATTAGTGAAGCACAAGAACGGGAGGAGAACATCACATAGCTACTGGTCATGGACCCATGGTCCAAGGGAGACTACTCACAACTCACCCGGGAGGCGTCCATGGTGGTGAAGAGGCTCCCGGTGGTGATCCTCCCCTCCGGCAGGGTGCCGGGAAGAGTTCTCCTGGTGCTCCCGATCTTGGAAGCGGCGGCGGCGGCGGAATAGATATGAGATCGCGAAAAATAGTTCCCGTCTCGAGGGTTTCGGGAGACGCTTTAAATATATGCCAAAGGGGGGCATCAGCGAAGCCTCGGGGGGCCCAGGGGGGCGCGCCGCCAGGGCGCCTGGAGCCCTGGTGCTCCCCCCCGGCTGTACTTCGGGCGCACGGTCGGTTCTGGAACGCTGATTTTTTATATAATTTTTCTGGATTTTTCCTGGCAATTCTCGTAACGTGAAAACCTGAAATACAAAAACAGCCGAAAACAGAAACTGGCACTGGGGTGCACTGAGTTAATAGGTTAGTCCAAATATGATCAAAAGTGTATGGAAGTGTGTAAATATCATAGCAATATCACCGAAAAGAGGCATGGAGCAAGCATAAATTATAGATACGTTTTGGACGTATCAACGACTGAGAGGGCAAAATGATCATTTCAGTGTTGGCGAAACATAGGGTGGGTACTGTTTTTTCGTAAGAAGTTCCAGATTTCGAGCTAGTGTATTTTTTTTCTTTATTTCCTGCAATTGCTAAGGAGTCGCTCATGACAGCATTTGGCCCTCCATGTAAAGAAGATTGTGTGATTTTATCGTGGTTGCGGCCTGTAGAATGTAGCGACTTCTATTTCTGAAACTGGCACAGTCTCAAGGGCCTTATCATCCATAGTTTTAGAAAGTTCTAATGGAGTGCCTCTGCACCCTTCTGCTGCAGAATTCATATGTAATAGTATCTGTGACCAACCCTCTTTTGCTTGATCCATACAAGGGACCCATGCATGGCCCCATGGTCACATAGAATTGTCAGGTGGTGTTGGCACTACCACACTACTAGGGAAAAGCACCACACTACTAGGGAAAAGCCTAGCAGCAGCGCGTGTTTTGGGCCTACCAGTAGCGCGGGGTGCGGCGCTACTGATACGACGCTACAGCTAAAGGTTAGCAGTAGCGAGTGTTAGCCCACGCTACTGCTATATCCTCTTAGTAGTAGCGCTTTCTGTTTAGCCCGCTACTAGTAATTACTAGTAGCGCTTATCTTAGCCTGCGCTACTACTATTATTCCGTATCATATATTTTTTTATTTCATGTTATATTCACACACATTTATACAAGTTTTCATACAGCAGCAATTTAGAGATTGTTTTTTACTTCATAATGAGTTATTACATCCGTGGACTAGTTTCAAGTGGATGTCCATCCACTTGAAATTAGTCCACGGTTCTTTCACCCAATGATATAATAAATATCATCATCATCATCATTATATCATTAACAACTTATCATCATAATACATCATTGTCATATAACACCTCCTCATGATCATCATTTGTTAAAGTTTGGGCCCATTTGGGGAGCCCAATAAGAAATTCCTGAAAATCTCAAATTGGCCCATGTGCATGGCAGAATTTTGGAGGTGCAATGTGGTGCTAAATTTTAGTCCCACCATGCTAGTTGGGAGAAATGGACACCACCTTATAAGGTGGAGTGTTGTGCTACTTGGTAAGCTTGTGAGAACAAAATACTCTCTCACGCGCTCCTCCTCCGTCGCCGCTCACACGCCTCGTCACGACGCGCCCCGCCGCGCCGCGGGTTGCGGGAATCTCGCCAAGCCAAGCTTTATTTTTGCAGTCCGGGAAAAATGGTTTAGACGGACGCGTCGGACCTAAGCCTTGGCCCACGTTGTGCCCGTTAGGGTTTTCCGAGCCGCACTATATAAAGTCTGCAAATGTACCGAAACCCATCTAGGGTTTTTCCACACTTGTCCTTGTGATCCTGTACGGGAGAGGGCGAATAAGGTTGTTGGGAAGCGCTCCGCGCGACTTCTTTCAAGTTCTTCATCATGGCTCGACTTCCTGGACGATCTCCGGGTCCGCGGGCGACTCATCTTCAGCACCGTCTTCTTCGAGCTGCTACCGCAGCCGCTCAAGCTGCTGCTGTCGCTGCACCAACAACTACTTCATCTACAACGGTTCGGTACGTTCATCACGTTCTGATGGTTGCGTTCGTAGATGTCTTGCTGTTGTTCATGTTAATTAATACATCTAGTATTTTCGAGATTAACATGTTAGTAGCACTTGCGTTCATGTTTTATATACTGGAATTAATCCTAGAAGTTATGCCTATTAATCCAACAATCCAAAAACCTTATATTTGTTATAGGCAATTTCCTGAGTTAAACATGGGACATTTATCTGATTCGCTGAGGCCGGACAAGTTTACCGGCGTGGACTTTAAGAGATGGCAGTACAAGACCACACTGTGGTTGCAATCTCTGAAAGTGTTCGAGGCTAGTGAGGGTTTACCTGAAGGAACTATATCTGATGAGGATCAGAACAAGTTCAAACTTGTCTGACAAGTTTGTGGATGGCTGCATTATTGCAAAGCTACCTTCCTCGTGGAGGAGTTTCGCCACAACTCTCAAACACAAGAGACAGGAGATATCGGTTGAAAACCTTATAGCGTCTCTTGATGTTGAGGAGAAGGCCAGGGCTAAGGACACCGCTGAGAGAGGTGGTGAAGGTCAGTCTAGCACTAACATGGTGCAGAAAAACCATCACCACAGCAAGAGCAAGGCCAAGAGCAAGTCTGCTTTTAACATGCCTATCAAGACTACTTCTTTTAAGAAGAAGAAGAAGACGATGAACAAAGCTGAGCTAAAGTGCTACACTTGTGGAGAGCCCGGCCACTTCTCTGTGGACTGCCCAGATCGTGCAGACAAGAAAGGGAAGACCAAGAGTGTCAACATGGTGACCGCTAGCAATGCTGATGGGTATGGTAATTTACCGTATGTGCTTTCAGTTTTTCAATCTCCTTGTTGGTGGATTGATACGGGTGCTAATGTTCATGTGTGTGCTGACATTTCTATGTTCACTTCTTATCAGGTCGAGCGGGATTTTTCCGTCTTAATGGGGAATGGATCACATGCTTCTGTTCGTGGTGTTGGCACGGTAGATCTGAAGTTTACTTCGGGGAAGATCGTGCAGCTAAGGAACGTGCAACATGTCCCTACTATGAACAAGAATCTCATTAGCGGATCTCTTCTTTGCAGAGATGGATTTAAATTAGTCTTGGAGTCCAATAAAGTAGTTGTGTCTAAGTTTGGAAAATTTATTGGTAAAGGGTATGAGTGTGGAGGCTTGTTCCGCTTTTCGTTATCGGATTTTTGTAATAAGTCAGGAAACCATATTTGTGGCAGTGTGGATTCGGATGCCAATGTTTGGCACTCTCGTTTATGTCATATTAATTTTAGTTTAATGAGTAGGCTTTCTAGTTTGAGTTTAATTCCTACTTTCACCATTGCCAAAGGTTATAAGTGCCATAGTTGTGTGCAATCTAAGCAACCTCGAAAGCCTCACAAGGCAGCCGAGGAGAGAAATTTGGCACCTCTCGAACTCATACATTCTGATATGTGCGAGATGAATGGTGTGTTGACAAAAGGTGGAAAGAGATATTTCATGACGTTAATTGATGATGCTACTAGATTCTGCTATGTTTATTTGTTGCAAACTAAAGATGAGGCTTTAGACTACTTTAAAATCTAAAAGGCTGAAGTAGAAAATCAATTAGAGAGAAAGATCAAGCGTCTTAGGTCTGATCATGGTGGAGAGTATTTCTCTAAAATATTTGATGAATTCCGTGAGGAACACAGTATTATTCATGAGAGGACGCCTCCCTATTCGCCCCAATCAAACGGAATTGCTAAGAGGAAAAACCGCACGCTGACCGACTTGGTGAATTCCATGTTGGACACTGCTGGTTTATGTAAGGCATGGTGGGGGGAGGCTTTATTGACTTCATGTCATGTCCTGAATAAAGTTCCAAACAAGAATAATGAGAAAACCCCTTATGGGGAGTGGGTTGGGAGAAAACCATCACTTTCGTATTTGCGCACTTGGGGATGCTTGGCGAAAGTCAATGTTCCAATTCCGAAGAAACGCAAACTCGGACCAAAGACAGTGGATTGTATCTTTCTAGGCTATGCTCAGCGTAGCGTTGGTTGTAGATTTTTAGTGGTTAAATCCGAGGTACCCGATATGCATGTTGATACTATTATGGAATCTCGTGATGCAACATTTTTTGAGAATATGTTTCCTATGAAAGATATGCATAGCTTTGCTGAATTTTCTTCTAAATTAATTGCTGAATCTAGTACATCTAATGATTACTCTGAACAACCACATGTTGAGAAAGTCCTTGAGAAGGATGACAATGAAGCTCCTAAATGGAGCAAGAGACAGAGGGTTGAAAAATCCTTTGGTGATGACTTCATTGTGTACCTTGTGGACAATACACCTACGTCCATTGCAGAGGCATTTGCATCTCCAAATGCAGATGACTGGAAAGAAGCTGTCCATAATGAGATGGACTCCATTATTTCTAATGGGACGTGGGAATTATCTGAGCGACCATATGGTTGTAAGCCAGTGGGCTGCAAGTGGGTGTTCAAGAAGAAGCTGAGGCCTGATGGTACTATTGAGAAGTACAAGGCACGGCTTGTAGCCAAGGGCTACACCCAGCGAGAATGCGAAGATTACTTTGACACCTATTCACCTGTTGCTAGACTTACGACCATTCGTGTACTACTTTCCCTGGCTGCCTCTTATGGTCTGATCGTTCATCAAATGGACGTAAAGACAGCTTTCCTTAATGGAGAGTTGGAAGAGGAAATCTATATGGATCAGCCTGACGGGTTTGTGGTAAAAGGTGAAGAGAAAAAGGTGTGCAAATTATTAAAATCTTTGTATGGGCTGAAGCAAGCACCTAAGCAATGGCATGAGAAGTTTGACAGAACTTTAACTTCTGCAGGCTTTGTCATTAACGAGGCTGATAGGTGTGTTTACTACCGCCATGGTGGGGGCGATAGTATTATATTGTGCCTGTATGTTGATGACATACTGATTTTCGGTACAAGCATGATTGTGATAAACGAGGTCAAGTCATTTCTATCAAAGTGATTTGATATGAAGGATCTGGGAGAACCTGATGTGATTCTGAACATTAAGCTTATTAAGGATGAGAGTGGGATTACGTTAACGCAATCACACTATGTTGAGAAGATCTTGAGCCGTTTCGGTTTTACCGATAGCAAGCCTTCTCCAACACCTTATGATCCCAGCGTGACACTTCGAAAGAATAAGAAGAGAGCGAGAGATCAATTGAGATACTCTCAAATAATCGGTTCACTCATGTACCTTGCGAGCGCGACCAGGCTAGACATCTCTTTTGTTGTGAGCAAGTTGAGCAGGTTCATGTCAAACACGGGTAATGATCATTGGTGTGCACTTGAAAGGGTCATGCGCTATCTAAACGGTACTATGAGTTATGGGATTCACTATTCAGGGCACCCTGCCGTGCTTGAGGGATATAGTGACTCAAACTGGATATCAGATGTAGATGAGCTCTACGCCACAAGTGGATATGCATTTCTTCTTGGAGGTGGCGCAGTGTCATGGAGGTCTTGCAAACAGACCATATTGACGAGGTCAACCATTGAAGCAGAACTTGCTGCTTTAGATACAACCACTGTTGAGGCAGAATGGATGCGTGACCTCTTGATGGACTTGCCGATGGTCGAAAAACCATTACCGGCCATCCTCATGAACTGTGACAATCAAACTGTGATTGCCAAGGTGACCAGTTCTAAGGATAATGACAAGTCATCAAGACACGTTAAAAGACGTTTGAAGTCTGTCAGGAAATTCAGAAACTCCGGAGTAATTGCTATTACATATATTCAAACAGACAAAAACTTGGCAGATCCCTTTACGAAGGGACTATCACGTAATGTGATAGATAGTGCATCGAGGGAGATGGGTATGAGACCCATGAGTATTATACCATAGTGGTAACCCAACCTATGTGATCGGAGATCCCGTGAATTAGGACCTGGGAAAAACAAACTAGTGGTTTAATTGAGGAGAGTATTTCGTGAACCCTCTCTAAGTGAAGATGCATAACTCTCAAGATCTGTATGGCAGGTTGGCAACATGCCTTAATGTGTTTATGTGGCTATTTGCAGCAAAGATGTTGTCCTACAGAGCATTCTTAAAAGAACACACGTATGTGAGTCCGACTGTAAACATCGCAGTCTATGAGATTTGGGTGATCTCTAGTAAACTCATGAAGAGACCACGAAGTACGACGCATATGCTTCACCCGCGGGGTAGGCTACTGGCAGCAAAGTACTAGTTATGATTTTGAGTGAAATCTAAAAGCACCAAACTTGCAATTCAAGGTTCGTCCATTGTTCAAGTTGCCGATAGACGTAGCTCAAGATTCTAGGCAGAAGTTCAACTTAACAGTCTCTGCTGAAACACTAGTATATAAACAAGACACGATGTCTGGCAAAATCTCTAAATGGGAATTTGAGATCTAGTGGGGGATTGTTAAAGTTTGGGCCCATTTGGGGAGCCCAATAAGAAATTCCTGAAAATCTCAAATTGGCCCATGTGCATGGCAGAATTTTGGAGGTGCAATGTGGTGCTAAAGTTTAGTCCCATCATGCTAGTTGGGGGAGATGGACACCACCTTATAAGGTGGAGTGTTGTGCTACTTGGTAAGCTTGTGAGAACAAAAGACAATCTCACGTGCTCCTCCTCCTCCTCCGCCGCTTGCATGCACGCACGCCTCGTCACGACGCGCCGCGGGTTGCGGGAATCTCGCCGAGGCGAGCTTTATTTTTGCAGTCCGGGAAAAACGGTTTAGACGGACGCATCACAGTTAGTCGGTTCGGGTCGCTCCCGGATCATGGGCTCCTGTAACCGACCTAAGCCTTGGCCCACGTTGTGCCCGTTAGGGTTTCCCGAGCCGCACTATATAAAGTCTGCAAATGTACTGAAACCCATCTAGGGTTTTGCCACACCTCGTTCCTTGCGCCGCCACCGTAGTCTACTCCATCCCGAGCGCCGGCGTCCACCGGCGAACGGGACAGCAGGTCTCCGAAACCACTTGTCCTTGTGATCCTGTGCGGGAGAGGGCGAATAAGGTTTTTGGGAAGCGCTCCGCGCAACTGCTTTCAAGTTCTTCATCACGGCTCGACTTCCTAGACGATCTCCGGGTCCGCGGGCGACTCGTCTTCAGCGCCGTCTTCTTCAAGCTGCTACCGCAGCCGCTCAAGCTGCTGCCGTCGCTGCACCAACAACTACTTCATCTACAACGGTTCGGTACGTTCATCACATTCCGATGGTTGCATTCGTAGATGTCTTGCTGCTGTTCATGTTAATTAATGCATCTAGTATTTTCGAGATTAACATGTTAGTGCACTTGCGTCCATGTTTTATATACTGGAATTAATCCTGGAAATTATGCCTATTAATCCAACATCATTTTCATCAATGAGACATCACATAGCAAGTTGGTCAATAGTCATAATCACAACTCCTCCTCATCATCAACTTTAACACATTGTACAACATAAGAAACATTGTACCTAGGACCTACTTCTCTCTCATAGGACCTACTACCTTCTCTTAGGTAAAATAGCATAAAACAAGATAGGCCCTGACTCTCCATCATGGAGAATGGAGATTATCATGTCTACAATTCTTGCCTTTCGCACAATGTTGCTTCCAAAAACCTCCTTACAACTGTCCATACCTTTTTTTCCATTCTTTGATTACCATGTGTTCACTGGTTTTAGAAAACCAATATGGACATGTGAGATTCGTAGGATGACCTGGCTGTATGTTCAAAACATCAAGGCGACCATTCTGAAACATCAGACGAGGCACACAATCCTTCGGAATTTTCTGTTGAAAAACATAGTAATAACTTCGTAGTTAACAATGTAGTTCAGTTTTAGAAGTATGCAAAAGATGCACGGATGTCGTAATAGTAAAAAATCTTACCATGGCATCTCCATGGATGTTACCGTGGTTCAACACGTGCACTAGTGGCACGTATTGACCATAATGTGGAGGAGTATGATAATAGATATTGTAATTCTCAATATCAGTACAAAATGCGATTAGATGATTTTTCTCCTGATATGTTAATTCTGAGCCATCGGTGTAATAGGTTCTGTCTACCATCTTCCGCTCATTCTTTGAAGAATGAAAATAAGCTGTCAATGGTAATAAGTTGTCAACTATTTTGAAATAAACAATATAAATGGGTAGAGCTCGTAATAACTATGTTTGTGAAACTCACATAGCGGTAGAATTGGAAGCGTATCAACAAGGACCCAAAGGTCCAAATTGTCTTTGGCAATGTCAGGATCACCAAGATCCATGGTGACAAGCATACCCTCATAAAAATCATACATCTTGCAAAGTGCTTCCCAATTCTTGCAACCAAAATGAGTTACGCTCTCAGAATTGTACAGATTTACTTCAAAATCCACATCATGATGGGTCCTTAGGTGAATTTTATTTGTTTACATAGTTTCATGATCTTCAAAATCAAACCTCTCCAAGACACAGCGTCTTGCATGGCATGGGATGAGCTAGTCGAATTGTAAAAGACGAAAATTACACGTTAAAGTAGTAGAAGCCGTGCTTAAATACGGAAAAAACTTGACGTCGTTGCGTACCGTTTCAACATCGAAGGCCTCCTTGAGCTTAATGCTGAAGAGCCGATCTTCGTCCAGGTGAGGCCTGTCGCAAAGACCCCGGTCGTCGTTGCACCAGTCGCACTCCCCCGGGAGACTTTCGTCGTTCGATGAAGACATTTCCTAGGTTCATATAATTCAAAGATTAAACTCTCATATAATTCAAAAATATGTACTACAAAAACTAAATTAGATCATTATTATTCATCACGGGTTAACTATCGGAGAACTTTCAGCTCACGTGGTGTATATATTCGACCGTCGGTGATGGTCGTTACTCCTCCTCCCCCTAGTGTATAACAAAGTTCTAGCACAAGGAGAAGAAGGAGAAACGACCCCCACGACAACAGTCGAGATTCTTTGTCCTCTCTCATATATGGTGGATACACTCCCTCACTGATTTTTCGACCGTCGGTGATGGTCGTTATTCCTCCTTCCCCTCAACAGACTTAAAGTCAACCCGAAATATCGTTTAATTATCTTTCTAGAAAATCCAGGCCACTCGATATTTTCTACATATTCAGCACAAGTCATGCCAAAATTCACGGAAAAATCCGGCATGACCTTTGCTAAAAAAGGACATATCGAGCGTGTGAAATTTGTCGGAACGGAAATTAATCAACACTCCGGCAAAACATAGGCCACTCAGAGGTGTAACCTGCAAACATGACCGGCCACTTGGGCAAGCACATATCATATTTGAGCAACACAAGATATACATGTTTTTATCTACATCATATGAGCATTCAAACTTGATGGTCATTGCATTTCAATGGTTGAAAATATGAACAAAAAACATTTCAAAATATCTTATAGGACTCATATTGACATGGAGATTTGGGTGGTCTCACCTCGAGGTCAGAGGGGGGCGGTGACGGGGACGACGATGAGGACGATGGAGGGGCTCCTTGATTTCTGCAAAAACAAAAATCCTATAATGTATCAACCAAAAACATTTCCAATTTGATCATTCAATAAGCAAAACCAAATCGTAAATATATAAGTATTCAAATTAGCATGCATTCAATAAGCAAAACTAAATCATCTCTTGCGTCCGTACATCGTCGAATATTATCACTAATACATCCCGAATAGTATCATACATATAACATCACTAATACTACTAAAATCCTAGCGAACGACGGGTATCAGCATGGGCGGTGGACACCCAAAGAGAAGGAACCATCACAGGATCATAGCTCCAGTGAGATCCCTGAAGAACCTGACAGGTGTTGGAAAACCTGCCCTCCAACGCAACCATGTAACAACGGACGTTCTCGTCCTCCTCGCTGACACGGTGATGTACCACCTCCGCGGGGTCCTCAAGCCTCTGCACCGTCATTGGCCCACGTGACCGCCACCAAAGAAGGTTCGGGTCAACGACGGGCTGGCTCCTCACCAAGCTGCGCCCCTCGGTAGGTAGCGCCTCCCAGTACCAGCCCGGCGGAGCCCAGTCCCGGACATGGCCCATCTGGTCAAGCAGGTGTCCTCCGCCGAGTCGACGACGAAGATGCGGGATAGGCATCGTCGACGTCGATGCAGGAATAATTGCTTTAACTAAAAAATAACAACAAATGTGACATGTTCAACTAGTTCTTACTAAAAATAAACTTACTATAAATAAAAAAAACTAGTTCATACTAAAAATAAACTAGTTCAACTAGTTATATTAATTTTCTTACTAAAAATACACTTGTTCTATTAATTCAACAAGTTCTTACTAAAAATACTAGTTCAACTAGTTCTATTAAATTTCTTACTAATTCTATTAAACACCACTGCCCTAGTTCTTACTAACTAATTAGTACCTAGGAACTACTGCCCTAATTACCATCTAATTTGATGAAACCTAACTAATTTGATGCAATCTAAAATTTGAAGAACCCTAGGAACTTTAGCTAGGCAGAGGTAGGGGAGGGGGAGGAGGAGGCATGCTCACTGTAATGCCCCAGATGTAATACTTTCCCTTTTGGGAAATATATATATCTTTGGCTTCATCAATTCCATTCCGGGTTCTTCGTCTTTTCGGGTTTTCGTCGTTTTGTCGTGTGCGTGTGTGCATTCATCCATGTCATGTTGTCATGTGCATTGCATTGCATTTGTGTTGTCGTTTGCATCCGGTCCCACTCGTTCCTTCCCGTTGTCCGTTTCGAGTTCCGGTGCTCTCTCGCGTGTCCGTGGCACCCCCGAGGCCTACTCTTGTGTTTGGCCGTGTAACATTTTCGGTTTGGCGTGAGACTTGTCGTGCGATGTTGTTTTGATATGTGTAACCCGCCTGTCAAATCTCGTCGCGTTTGGAGTTCGTTTGATGCTCCAATAGTTTTCCTCGTGGGCTAAAAGTACCTCCTCTTTGAGGCCCAAGAAACCCCTCCAACAGCCCACCAACCCAACTCAAATCCTTCCCTTCATCTAGGCCATCCAATTGTGATCTCGTGGCCGAAAACCTCTCCTCATTTGGACAACCCTAGCTCCTTGTGCATATATAAACATCCAACCCCCCCTCAATTTTGCGTCCAAAACCCTAATGTTTCCACCTCTGCCGCGCGGTGCTTCCACCGTTGACGCGCGGTGCTTCCACCGTTGACACGCCGTGCTTCCGACCTCGCTGCGCGTGCTTCCACCTCACCGCACCCGCGCTTCCGACCCCGCCGCCCATGCTTCCATCCGACGCGTGGGCCCGCGCCCGATCCCTTCGTCGCCTACCTCGCACCGCGCCGCCGGAGCCCCCTCAGGCCAGCTCGCCGCCGCCGGCCACCTCCTCCGCCGCCGCGTCGGTTCCCCTCGCCGCCGCCCTTTGCCGCCTCCGCCAGGCCGAGGGAGCCGCCGCCCCGACCGCGCCACCTCGCCGGCGACCGGCCGCCCCGCCGCCTTCCCTCGCCGCCGGGCCAGGCCGCCGGCCCCGCCACTTCGCCGCCGCGGCAGCCGCTCGAGGGAGCCGCGCCAGCCGTCGGCCTCGCTAGGGGATCGAGCCCCGAGCCTTCGCCCGATCGGATCCAGCGATCTGGAACCCTAACGGGCCGAAGCCCAGATCCGCGGGCCCGTTCGCCCGCACCGACCCGGGACCCGCGACCCGCCGGATCCGTTGTCCGCCCGCGTTGACCGTGCCCTGAGGTTGACTTCGTGTTTTTTCCCTAAGTCCCTAGTTTTCTATTGTCTGATGCATATTTGTGTTGTGGATAACTTTTGCTGTGCATGTCCGATTTGAGCATATGATATGTCAAAATGATCGTGGTGACTTGTACTATGTTTTGTTCCATTGTGCCATGCATGTTTGAGGTCATCTAGATGTCTTAATCTTCATGAGAAGAGTGCTACTTGTTATAAACTACTGCTATTAGTTGTTTCATGCCATGTTTACAATGTGATAACTTGTTGCATGTTTATCCAAATGAAGCAAATGATATGTCCACATGTTCATCATGAGATGCTCTACATGTTGGTTGCTTTAGCTTGTATGATAGATTTCATCTTGCCATGTTTATCTCCTTTGCAAAAGTGCTTGTGGATGTTATGTTGTTAAACTTGTTACGAGGTGCCTAGTTGAGGAGCTCGTTGCTATTGATGTGGTTGTCCCCTTGATGCATGCTTAGATGTTCTGGACTCCTCATCATGTGTACTTTGCTGTGGTGCTAACCACTTGCCATGTTATGCTTTGAGGTGACTTAAACTTGCTCACAAACATGCCATGATATTACTGTTGTTTTAACACTTAGTGAAATTTCACTAAGTATGGAATCTGTAATTTCCAGATGCCATGTTTGCTTGTTGTTCTAGGAAAATCCATGTTAGTTTTGGGGTGACTCTTGATGATTCCTTGTTGTATATGTTGTTGGCTATCCATTCATGTCCTCACATGCTCATTTGGGTGGCTGTAGCATATTTAACTCTTGCTCCCAAGTTGCTATAAAATACTGCTGTCAGGATTTTGTTGTCAAGTTAAAAATGTCATTGCTTGTTGCTATTGATCCATGCCTCCTTTGGGGATGCCCCAATGGAATTGTTTGCTGTAGGATATGTCTAATTTATGTCCATGCTTCTTGTCATGATGTTGGAGTGCTGTAGACTATATATTTCTTGCCCCGAAGTTGCTACGTGGCTGTTATTTTCAGCTTTGCCATGTTTATTGTTTCGGGTGTATCTTTTAGCCCGTTGCTCCGTTTTGAGCAAGTCCTATATGAAACTTGTGTGTTTTTGCATGTAGATTCATAATATCCTCTTGTTATCATGTTTTGAAGTATTTTGCTTGTTGCGCATTGCCATGCTCCTTGTGCTGTATCTATGTGTTTCCTATGTTGACTTTCTGTGCTTCCTAAGTGCATCTGTAGTGCTTCCTTAGTGCATCTGCCATGCATCCTGTGGTTTGCGCATTGCATCTTGTTGATTTCGTGTCTTGTGTGTTTTGTTTTGAGTAGAGCCGGAAGCCGAGTACGAGTACGAGAACGAGGTTACTACCGAGGTTGAGAACGAGGAGCTCTCTTACGATCCCATCGACGACTCTTCAGGCAAGATGACCTGGCCCGGATACCATTACTATCTTTGCCTATTGCTAGAAGTCTCGCTCTATAGCTTTTGCCTCGATGCCCATGTTTTTCCTGTCAGCCTCCTATTGTAACCATGAACCTGTTTAACCACCCTACCTATGCAAACCTTTGATTGGCTAAGTAAGCTTCGCTCAGCCCCTCTTATAGCATTGCTAGTTGCAGGAGAAGATTGAAGATTCTAGCTTCTTGTTGAAGCTTGTTGGGATATCACACTATATTAACCCCTAATGAAAACATCTATATATTGGTAATGGGTGGAAGGCTAAGCCTTTTGCTTGGTGATTTGTTCCACTCATGCCGCCCTAGGAACCGTATAAACCGGTGTTATGTTCCTTGATTATGCGTTCCTCACACGGTTGGGGTTATGGGACCCCCTCGATAAACCGCTAAGTGCTAAGTCTTTTCCAGCAAGTCCCAACATTGGTACTATTTGCCTAATAACTAAAACTTGCAAAGGGTCTTGCAAACCCGAGTTCTTTTATCAACAACCCCGGGCCAGTGCTCCACATGAGTGTTGGTCCGAAACGGGGAGCCTGCGGGGCCACCACGAGGAAACTCGAGGATTGGTAAAAAAAACCGTAGCTTCACCCATCCGGTCGTGGCCTGAGACTAGATACGCGCGGCTACTGTCAGGGTGTCGGCACGCCGGGAGGATTTGCTGGATTAGCCTTACCTTAGTCGGAGTATCTTGAGCACGGGATTCCGAGGATACTCGGGCCTTCCCACCTTGGAGTTGCGACTCCGCGGATCGTGGGCTTGTCATGGGCCAAGTTGGAACACCCCTGCAGGGTTATGAACTTTCGAAAGCCGTGCCCACGGTTATGTGGCAGATGGGAATTTGTTAATATCCGGTTGTAGAAAACTTGACACCATGTTCAGAATACACCACCAGTGTGAGTACCGTGACGGTCATTTTCCGAAAAAGGGGTTCGGGAAGTGAACACGGTGGGTTTATGTTTGACTTGTTTTAGTTAGGATCACTTCGTGATCATCTTTTCGTCCGAGGCACTTCTCTTCTCGCTCTCTTTTACGTAAGTTAGTGCTAGTGCTACTGCAACCTCTTGTTCTTTCTTCAGCCTTGTTCCACACCCAAGGCTTGGATAGTTGTGTTACCCGGGAACGGGATTGCTAAGTCCTCTGTGGCTCACAGATTCTACACCACACCAGATGCAGGTACTATGGTGAGCTACACAGGTGATGGCACCGAGCTAGACTGGGAGTACGACGAGGAACATAGTCGTTACTATGTGCACTATCCTGTTGATCAGTAGAGGTTTCCACTAGGGGCGATTCAGACCTGTGGATTTATGTTATGTTTGGTATCTTTCATTTGGATCTTCACCCGTAGACGGGTTGTGATGTTTTGAATGATGTTTGGACATGTAATGAATTGTGTGATGTGGCGAGTGTAAGCCAACTATCTTTTCCGTTTCATCCCTATTTTTACATGAGATGTGCAAAGGTACCAAACTTGCGATCATTCCAGAATGGGCTTATATCTTTAAGTCGTGCCTCGACACGTAGGAGATATAGTCCCATCCTGGGCATTACAAGTTGGTATCAGAGCCTTCTCCGACCTAGAATCCCCCACTGTTTGATCGAATCATTGACGGTTGAGTCTAGGCACACACTTAAATTGTTTTGAGTCCTATATTTATATTGGAGAGTAGGATTCATTTTGCTCCTCATCTCTTTTCACTCTGGTGAGGACTCCTGACGATTACTCTTGCCTCTTCTACTCTCAAAAATTACACCAATTTTTTTTAGTAATCTCGCGAGTATTGTTTGGATTGTTTCGATGTCTTTGTGACGAGAATATTGTTCTCGATGCCTCCCGACATTAGGGGTTGTGGCAGTGTCCCGGGGAGTTGAGCTCCGAGGTATTGTCGTCACAAACATATCGTGGCAGTTCTAGAATACTTAAGACGGCCGACATCGAAAACTCTCCTATGCGGTTAGTGGCAAGATAACCCTGACATCACCCAGTACTGGGGAGGTAGTTCGGGAGTATTGCCATAGCTTGTATAGTAGATGCGTTTCGAAGGTCCGAGGTAGACGGTTTCCGAAAATGACTGGTTATGTGTTGAAGGATGGATACAGCTGGATGTAGGATTAGAGTTGAGTGCGCGATGCTTCCCCTGTATCCCAACACCTGATTGCATAACTGGAAACTTTCGGAGATTAATAGGTGGGTTCATCCAGTAGCTCGTAGGCATTCTTCCAACGAATGCAGGTTATGGAGTTCGGGGTTCTACATTGAGTCATTGAGTGAAGTGGTTTTATGGTCGATGTTCCGATCGGGAGTTGCATCTTAAAGGGTCCTTGGCTATGCTGATCCGGCGATTGCAAAACCCTTTCGTAACACGTTCCATAAGCTTTCAGCACAAAGATGTCGAACGAAGCTCCTATCTTGTATTGGTTCTATCTGCACCTTGTTGTTTTTCTTATTTACCTTTTGTCTCCCAAGTGGCTTCTCGTGAAGATTGTTGTTATCATTAAACTGAGAATTTCATTCGTTCCTCTTGTTCGAATGATTCTTGTGAAGACTATGTTGCATTTCTAGCCGTTGTTTCAGCTTCTATCTTCTTTCAATCAAATGGCCGATTGGTGGTCATCTATTTCAGGATGGCTCCGAAACGGGTTCCCAACGCTAACCCAGAGGGTGAAGAGGTTCCTGAACGTCCTCCTTCCCCTCCTCCTCCGTCTGAGGCCTGGAGAGCGATTATGCAGACTACAAACCAGAACACCCAGATGCTGATGCAGATGATGCAGCAGATGCAAGCAAATCAAGCAAATCAGGGTGCTCATGGGAACCAAGGCAATTTCTTCAACCAACAGCACCATGCTACGCTCAACCAGTTCTTGGCTAATCAACCAAAGGCTTTCAGTTACTGTGTCGACCCTCTCGATGCTGAAGATTGGATTACTGATATCAAGAAGCATTTTGAGTGCAGTAACGTCAGGCCTGTGGACTATGTGAAGTTTGCAGCCTTCCAACTCAAGGACCAAGCAGCTGATTGGTGGCAGCAGTACAAAGACTCCAGAGCAGGGCGTGAAATCTCCTGGGATGATTTCTGCAAGGACTTTCGCTCTCACCACATTCCAACAAGTGTCATCGAGGGTATGCGTGAGCAATTCCGCAACCTGAAGCAAGTCTCTATGACTGTCTACCAGTATAATGTCAAGTTCCAGAACCTTGCCCGCTATGCTAAGCAAGACATTTCGGATGCCAAGAGCAAGATCTATCAGTTTCGTGGTGGTCTGAAGGATGAACTTCAACTTGCTCTCACCTTGTTCGAGCCTGATGAGTTTGACAAATTCTATAACATGGCGCTTAAGCAAGAGGCAGCCCAGCTCAAGATGGAAGCTTCCAAAAAGAAGATTAGAGACGCTGTTCACTCCTCCTCATCTTCTCAAGTGGTCGCGAAGCAACAGAAGTTTTGGCTTCCACCTCCTCCAGTGATCCGAGCTCCCTACAACATCAACAACAAGAACTCTGGTGGCCGTGGTTTCTCCCACCCACACAACCAAGGCAATCAGTCCAAGTAGCAGTTTCAAGCTTCCAAGTCAAGTGTTCCTCCTGCTCGTCCACTTTCTGAGGTCACTTGCTACAAGTGTGGCCAGAAGGGTCATTATTCCAACAAGTGCACCAACCCAAGGCGCCTTCCGCCTCCTCCACCTGTCAGCACAGCTATTGTCAAGCATAATCCAAAGGCAGCAAGAGTGAATCTGATGAATGCAGCGCAATCGGAGAATTCTTCTGATGTCATATTGGGTAACCTTCCAGTTAACTCTTTTCCTGCAAAAGTGTTGTTTGATTCGGGTGCATCATGTTCTTTCATGTCTCAACCATTTGCATCCAAGCATAATGTTGACGTCCAAAGTCTGCCTCATAAGTTGCAAGTTATTTCTCCGGGGAGACGTATGACTTCTAATATATTTGCTCCGGATGTATCTATTCACATGGGTGATTACCGCTTTCTGGCTAAACCGGTTGTTCTCGGCAACTCCGATATTGACCTCATCCTCGGGATGGATTGGCTTTCTCAACATGATGCTCACATTGATTGTGCAAATAAGGAAGTCAAGATTACTCATCCTAACGAAGACGTGATTATCTTCGCCTCTCGGGATAACACAATCAGGCTTTTCTCTCTTAATGACAAGGGCGAGATTAATGTCATCTCTCAAATTCCGGTGGTTAACGAATACGAAGACGTTTTCCCTGAAGAACTTCCAGGCATGCCTCCACATCGTCAAGTGGAATTCGTCATTGAACTCGAGCCTGGTACTGAGCCAGCATGTCGGCGTCCATACAAGCTCTCTCCTGAAGAGTTGAAGGAGTTGAAGAAACAACTTGATGAACATGAGCTTATGGGTCTGATCAGGCCTAGTACGTCTCCTTGGGGCTGTGGTGTCTTATTTGTCAATAAGAAGGATGGCAGGGAGCGCCTTCGCGTCGATTACCGGCCATTGAACAAGAAGACAATAAAGAACAAATGTCCGCTCCCCAACATCAATGAATTGTTCGAGCAGCTCAAAGGAGCTAAAGTGTTCTCAAAGCTCGATCTCCGAATGGGCTATCACCAAATTCGCATTCGCGAAGAAGATATCCACAAGACTGCCTTCAGAACGAGCTACGGCTCCTATGAGTATACAGTCATGTCTTTTGGTCTCGCTAATGCTCCACCTACCTTCTCGAGAATGATGCCCTACATTTTCAACCCCTACACCAACGAGTTTGTGCTTGTGTATCTGGATGACATCTTGGTATTCTCCAAGAATGAAGAGGATCACGAAAAGCACCTCCGTCTGGTTCTCGACAGACTCCGTGAACATAAGTTCTATGCCAAGTTCTCCAAGTGCGAATTTTGGCTCGATAAGGTCTTATATCTGGGCCATATCATCTCCGCTGACGGTATTGCTGTGAACCCCGAGAAAGTTGAAGCAATTGTCAACTGGAAACCTCCTCAGAACGTCAAGCAACTCTGAAGCTTTCTTGGTCTTGCTAGCTATTGCAGAAGGTTTGTTGAGAACTTCTCCAAGATTGCCAAGCCTCTCTCCAACTTGCTGCAGAAAAATGTCAAGTACAACTGGTCTCCAGATTGTGATGTGGCTTTCAAAACTCTCAAAGAAAAGCTCATCTCTGCTCCAGTTCTTACTCCTCCAGATGAGTCCAAGCCCTACGAAGTATTCTGTGATGCTTCTCTTCAAGGACTTGGTGGTGTGCTAATGCAGGACAAGAAGATTGTGCATACACTTCTCGCCAACTGAAGCCAAGTGAGAAGAACTACCCCACACATGATCTCGAACTAGCAGCTGTGGTACATGCTTTGATTACGTGGAGACACCTTCTGTTGGGCAGAAAAGTCGACATCTTCACCGATCACAAGAGCTTGAAGTACATCTTCACACAGCCGAACCTGAACCTCCGCCAGACTCGTTTGGTCGAGATGATCCAAGAGTATGATCCAAGCATCGAATATACACCTGGCAAGGCAAATGTCATTGGAGATGCTTTGAGCAGAAAGGCATATTGCAACAGCCTCCTTATCAAGCCTTTCCAGCCTGAGCTTTGTGAAGCTTTTAGGAAGCTGAACCTCCAAGTTGTTCCGCAAAGCTTTCTTGCAAATCTTCAAGTTGCTCCTACCTTGGAAGATCAGATCCGTGAGGCCCAACTTAGTGATGCTATGGTGCAGAAAGTGAAACATGGTATTGCAAAGGGTACTCCTAAATACAAGTGATATCGCGTTGATGAGAGAGATACCTTGTTCTTTGAGGACAGACTTGTGGTTCCCAAAGGTGATCTCAGGAAGCTCATAATGGACGAAGCACATGATTCCCTCCTTTCGATTCATCCTGGCAGTTCCAAGATGTACCAACACCTCAAGCAATCTTACTGGTGGACTCGCATGAAAAGGGAGATTGCCCAGTTCGTGAATGAATGTATGTCTGCAGAAGAGTGAAGGCAGAGCATCAACGTCCAGCCGGTCTTCTCCAACCTCTTCCTATTCCCGAGTGGAAATTCGACCACATTGAAATGGATTTCGTCACTGGCTTTCCTAAGTCAAAGAAAGGGAATGATTCTATCTTTGTGGTGATTGACAAGCTTACCAAAGTCGCTCACTTCCTTCCAGTCAAAGAATCCATCAATGCAGCTCAACTGGCAGAGTTGTACACTTCCAGAATTGTGTCCTTACATGGCATTCCTCAAGTTATCTCCTCAGACCGTGGAATTTGTTCACTTCCAAGTTCTGGGACTCCTTTCAGTCTGCCATGGGCACTAATATCCGTTTCAGCACTGCTTTTCACCCTCAGACTAGTGGTCAAGTCGAGAGAGTGAATCAGATTCTAGAAGACATGCTCAGAGCCTGTGTCATATCTTTTGGCATGAAATGGGAAGGTTGCCTTCCGTTTGCCGAGTTCTCGTACAACAACAGCTTCCAAGCAAGTGCCGGCAAAGCTCCGTTTGAAATCCTCTATGGCAGAAAGTGTCATACCCCTCTCAACTGGTCCGAGACAGGTGAACATCAACTTCTTGGCAATGACTTTATCTCAGAAGCCGAAGAAATGTGCAAAGTCATACGTGAGAATCTCAAGGCAGCTCAGTCGCGTCAGAAGAGATACTATGACGGCAAGCATCGTGATTTGGACTTCAACATTGGGGATCATGTCTATCTCCGTGTTTCTCCTATGAAAGGCACCCAAAGATTCGGTATCAAAGGAAAGCTTGTTCCTAGATACGTGGGCCCTTTCAAGATCCTTGGCAAAAGAGGCGATCTAGCCTATCAACTTGAGCTCCCTTCCAACTTCGCCAATGTTCATGATGTGTTTCACGTGTCTCAACTCCGCAAGTGCTTCAGGACTCCTGAACGCACCATTCCGTTCGAGGAGATTGATCTTCAACAAGACTTGTCTTACCGAGAGCATCCAGTTGCTATTCTCGAAGAAACCGAGCGCAAGACCCGCAACAAGTCAATCAAATTCTTGAAAGTCAAGTGGTCACACCATACCGACCGAGAAGCTACGTGGGAACGAGAAAATCACCTTCGTTCCGAGTACCCTTCCTTCTTCCAGTCCTAGATCTCGGGACGAGATCTTTTTGTAGTAGAGGAGAGTTTGTAATGCCCCGGATGTAATACTTTCCCTTTTGGGCAATATATATATCTTTGGCTTCATCAGTTCCATTCCGGGTTCTTCGTCTTTTCGGGTTTTCGTCGTTTTGTCTTGTGCGTGTGTGCATTCATCCATGTCATGTTGTCATGTGCATTCATTGCATTTGTGTTGCCGTTTGCATCCGGTCCCACTCGTTCCTTCCCGTTGTCCGTTTCGAGTTCCGGCGCTCTCTCGCGTGTCTGTGGCACCCCCGAGGCCTACTCTTGTGTTTAGTCGTGTAACGTTTTCGGTTTGGCGTGAGACTTGTCGTGCGATGTTGTTTTGATATGTATAACCCGCCTGTCAAATCTCGTCGCGTTTGGAGTTCGTTTGATGCTCCAACAATTTTCCTCGTGGGCTAAAAGTACCTCCTCTTTGAGGCCCAAGAAATCCCTCCAACAGCCCACCAACCCAACTCAAACCCTTCCCTTCATCTAGGCCATCCAATTGTGATCTCGTGGCCGAAAACCTCTCCTCATTTGGACAACCCTAGCTCCTTGTGCATATATAAACGTCCAACCCCCCCCCCCCCAATTTTGCGTCCAAAACCCTAATGTTTCCACCTCTGCCGCGCGGTGCTTCCACCGTTGACGCGCGGTACTTCCACCGTTGACACGCCGTGCTTCCGACCTCGCTGCGCGTGCTTCCACCTCACCGCACCCGCGCTTCCGACCCCGCCGCCCGTGCTTCCATCCGACGCATGGGCCCGCGCCCGAGCCCATCGTCCCCTACCTCGTGCCGCGCCGCCGGAGCCCCCTCAGGCCAGCTCGCCGCCGCCGGCCACTGATACGTCCAAAACGTATCTATAATTTCTGCTTGCTCCATGCCTCTTTTGGGTGATATTGCTATGATATTTATACACTTCCATACACTTTTGATCATATTTGGACTAACCTATTAACTCAGTGCACCCCAGTGCCAGTTTCTGTTTTCTGCTGTTTTTGTATTTCAGGTTTTCCCATCACGTAAACTGCCAGAAAAATCCCGGAAAAATTATATAAAAAATCAGCGTTCCAGAAGCTTCCCGGCAGCCAAAGTAGAGCCGGAGGGGGGCCACCAGGGCTCTAGGCGCCCTGGTGGCGCGGCCCCCCTCCTGGCCGCGCCGGGGGGGCGCTTGGGCCCCCCAGGCCTCCGCTGATGCCCCCCTTTGGCATATATTTAACACGCGTCCCGAAACCCTCGAGACGGGAACCCTTTTTCGCGATCTCATCTCTGTTCCACCGCCGCCGCGCTTCCAAGATCGGGAGCACCAGGAGAACTCTTCCCGGCACCCTGCCGGAGAGGAGGATCACCACCGGGAGCCTCTCCACCACCATGGACGCCTCCCGGATGAGTTGTGAGTAGTCTCCCTTGGACCATGGGTCCATGACCAGTAGCTATGCGATGTTCTCCTCCCCTTCTTGTGCTTCACTAATTAGTCCTCGTGAGCTGCCCTACATGATCGAGGCACATATGTAATCCTTATGCTGTTGCTATGATGAGTTTGCTGGGATCCGATGGATTGTGAGATTATGTTCAGATTGTGTTTGAATAATATATTTGATTTACCTCTTTTATATTTATGTTCATAAGTAATTCTTGCATGTTCTCCGTTGCTATTTATTGCTTTGGCCAAGTAGTAGGTAGTGATTCCAAGAGGGAACGTTATGCTCGATTGTGGGTTCATGCCCCTCGATGACTAGCTTGAGTGACAGAAACATGACTCTAGGGGATGTGTTGTTGCCACAAGGGGGAATACAACGGTGCTTGTGCCCGCGGGTGCAAGGATTGTTTACTTTACGCAAAGTTCTTTTAATGCAGTTGTCTGTTGCTTTGAGTTTACACTATGGGTGGGACTCGCAACTTAATACCAGCGAGATGTTCTGGATAGATATCTCAAGGTGGATGATTACTAGTAGATGCAGATGGATTTCGGTCTACTTGCCTTGGCGTACCGCCCATGCTTTGAACCTCTACCTTTCTTGCAACATAGTTAGCATTGGTTTGCGCACATAATTCTGTCAATTGCCCAGCTGTAATTCGTTTACCTCACATAGCTGTTTTATCGTCTTTTGGGAGAGAGACATCACTAGTGAACATCATGGGACCCCGGTCCATATTACCATCACTGATCACATCCGCTATTTACTTTCTGCTTTTACTTACTATTTGCAGCAATACCTATCACTATTATCACTTGCGTTTGATCCTTTGTAAACGACAAGGCCGGAGGGATTGACAACCTCTCTGTACTCGTTGGGAGCAAAGTTATTTGTATCTGTGTGCAGGTCCACGTTGATTGCTAATATCTGGCGCCGTTAGCAGTTGACACCTTCTTGTTGAAACTAGGAGTCTCAGGGGAAATCGATCCTTGGTATCTTTGCCAAGGGAAAACTTGGACGATTCACTTGGTATCTTGTTGAAACTGGACGATTCACTTTGACGGTTCAAGACAGTTGGAGGGCTCGGGGGCTGGAGTTGTCTTAACTTCCCCCAGAGGTGATAAATTTTGTTATGTCCTCCGCCTATTGTTTCCTTGTACTAATAATGCAGCAGAATATGAAGCACTACTTCATGGTTTGTGGCTGGCAAAGGAGATGAACTTGAGCCGGGTTAAGTGCTTTGGCGACTCAGATCTGGTGGCACAGCAAGTTTCCGGCAAGTGGGATTCAAGAGATCCCCTCATGGCGGCTTATAGACGGGAGGTTGAAGCAGTTGCAGGATACTTCAAAGGATATCAGGTGGATCATATAGACCGGCGAAGGAACGAAGCGGCCGACGCTCTAAGCCGGCTGGGATCTCAACGTAAACCGGTGCCACCAAACACTTTTTTGGATGAATTGCACAGTCCTTCGGTTCAGATACCGTCGGAGGAAGACCTAGCTGTTCCTGATCCGGAGGCACAGTTAATTGCAGCGCTCCATGTTATTCCAGATTGGACGCTGCCCTATTTGGCATACCTGAGCCGAGGAGAGTTACCGGACGATGAAGAAGAAGCATGACAGATAATCCGGCGTTCTAAGTCCATGACGATTGCAAATGGAGAGCTTCATCATCGTAGTACTTCTGGAGTATTTCAGCGGTGTGTATCAGCTGAGGAAGGTTGTGAGATTCTTCGCGAGATCCATGAAGGGGATTGTGGTCATCATGCCGGTTCAAAATCATTGGTGGCTAAAGCGTTCCGGCATGGTTTCTATTGGTTAACTGCTCATGCAGATGCGACAGATCTGGTCCGGAAGTGTGACGCTTGTCAGAAATTTTCGAGGCGTGCTCTGGTTCCAGCGCAGGAGCTCCGGATGATACTAATAACTTGGCCGTTTGCGACATGGGGGCTTGATATGGTTGGACCCTTCAAGCGATCCCAAGATCAGAAAACTCATCTACTAGTAGCAGTAGACAAGTTTACAAAGTGGGTTGAAGCGGAGCTGAAAGTGCAACTAATCCCCGGGTGGTTTTGATAATTAATAACAACATATATATCATTGAACTAATAGTTACTTGAGAATCATTTCAGAGAAGTTCAGTGATATGGGTATGGCAAGGACTGAAGAAGTGGACCCCTCAAAATGCTAAGGCAAGCATTGGCAAAAGCTCAAGACTCCATTTTTGGTTTAGTGATCCAAGATCACATTGAGTCCATAGGAAAAGCCAATACTATTAAAAGGGGATGAGGTTATGATGATGATCTGGTTGCTCAAGTGCTTAGTGATACATCTCCTAAACTATCAGCAACTTTCACTGCCATATACACTCATAAGTAATCTCGGTCCCACCGATATTCCAAACTCAGTCACACCGAGATGAACCACCTCAGCCATAAGCCAAACCCTAGTAAACTCGGATTTTCCGATTCTGAACTCGGTCTCACCGAAACATGAGTTGCCAAGCTTCTGTAACCTTCTGTCATCAAATCGGTGTCACCGAGATGATGAAGTCGGTCCCACCGAAACTGGCATGCTCTTGTCATTGCACGAATCGGACTAACCGAGATTGTATATTCGGTCCCACCGAAAACCCCAACGTTCACATTATTTGAACTTTCGGTCTCACCGAGTTGTCCACTTCGGTCCCACCGAGATTGCTCAAATGTGTGTAACGGTATGATTTTGTGTGGAGGCTATTTATACCCCTCCACCCCCTCTTCATTCGTGGAGAGAGCCATCAGAAAGAACTACCATTCCTACCTTACATTTCTGAGAAGAGAACTACCTACCCTTGTGTTGAGATCAAGTTGCTCCACTCCCACCATATGAAGCTTGATCTCTAACCTTCCCAAGTTGCTTTCCACTCAATCCTTTCTTCCACCACAGCCAAATCAGTGAGGAGAGTTGAGTGTTGGGGAGATTATCATTTGAAGCACAAGAGCAAGGAGTTCATCATCATCTACAACATCTATTACCTTTTGGAGGGTGGTGCCTCCTAGATTGGTTAGGTGTCGCTTGGGAGCCTCCGTCGTCGAGATGTGGAGTTGAACCAAGAAGTTTGTAAGGGCAAGGAGATCGCCTACTTCGTGAAGATCTACCCCGAGTAAGGCTAGCCCTCCGTGGGCGTAGGCCATGATGGAATAAACAAGGTTGCTTCTTCGTGGACCCTTCGTGGGTGGAGCCCTCCGTGGGTTGAAGTCTCCATCAACGTGGATGTACGATAGCGCCACCTATCGGAACCACGGGAAAAATCACCGCGTCTCCAAAATTGTGTTTGCTCTTCTCCACCTCTCTTTACTACATGTGCAATTTACTTTCCGCTGCCTATACTCTAGAATTGCATGTGTAGGGTGATGCTTGACTTGATCAAAATTGTGAATCTGCCAAAAACTGTTCTTTGTCAAAAGGCAGAATTTTTATACTTACAAGTAGTCTAATCACCCCCCCCCCCCTCTAGACATACTTTCGATCCTACAAGTGGTATCAGAGCTTTGGTCTCCATTGTATTGGTTTCCATTGCATTGGACTCCATAAGCTTGGTTTCACAACCTAGGAGAGTATGGCGTCTAGTGAGGGTAATTTTCGTAGAGGTCCTTACTTTGATGGTACAAATTTTGCTAGTTGGAAGCATAAAATGAAAATGCATATTCTTGGTCATAACCTAGCCGCATGGGGCATTATTTGTGTTGGTATGCAAGGTGAATTCTTCGAGGAAGGAAAAGTT
>LR738712.1:748922730-748952195 GCA_902687465.1 Secale cereale | reverse complement strand
TTCTTGTTGGATAGAAAACATTTACCGTTGCAGCCAGAGCATGAAGACAATGTTGTTGTGATGGATGAGGAGGATCCGACATCTGTTGAAGGTCAAGCCAAGATCGAAGCTGCTAAGAAAGCCAAAGCTGACAAAGCAGCAGCAGCAGCAGCTAAACCAAAGAGTTTCGGAGAGCAAATTCTTGAAGCTACTCAAAGGATTGAACAACGCCTGGCCAGCATTGAACAGTCTCAGGAGAGCTTAGAGAGGATTGTTGACGAGAAGATCCACGCTCTGGACGTGAAGCTGACTGAAATACAAGTGACCGTCAACAAGCTCGAGGCAGACATTGAGGAAGCAAAGCAGGACAAGGCAGAGCTTATGCGTGAGTTGCAGGATGACTTAGTCCAGGATTCTCATCGACAGACTGCTCCGGTTCCCAAAGGATCCCGATCAGCTGCTATTCCAGTGACTGACACCAGGACTACAGCTTCAGCACCTCCCACAGTTCCAGCAGTTACTCCAGCTCCAGTGTCCACTCCTCCAGCACAGACATCAGCTGAAGTCTTCGCCGATGCTGTCATATCTACTCCGACATCAACCCAGACGGGAGCCGCCAGCAGAGTCCACAGTGACGTTTAGCTCTATGCTTTTTCGAACTTTTTGGTAACTTGTTGCCAAAGGGGGAGAAATTGTATAGATCATAGGGCTTCGAGAGAGAGAGTGATGTTATCTTTGCGCTTTTGCTCTTTCGTTCTTTTGCGGTTTCTTTGAGATACTTTTGGTTTTCGAGACATTCAGTGTGCTTGATACTCCGTTTGATGCTACCTTAATGAGTGCTTGGTCGTACTATGCTTTAATGTGTGCTTAATGCTTATCATATGCCATTCCTATCTTGTATGACTATTTACTCATGTCTTGGTGATTGGGTGCATGCTGTTCACTCTTATCATTTTGTGCGCTCCACCAAGATGTATGTGACATGGAAGAGTGACCCATGATCCTAATCAATTGTGCATTTGCATTCAAACGCAAATCTTAAATAATGCACAAATTTAGGGGGAGCTCTTGCTTATCACATACTTCTCAAAGCGACGATATTATTCATTGATTATATCCTTTGTCGAAGCTTTGATCTATATGTGAAAGCACATTTGCTCCTCGGGTGGTTTTGGTAATTAATGACAACATACTTTGTGGTTGGACTAATGCTTTTATCAAGTATGTTTCAGGAAATTCAATCACATTGGCATGGCAAAATGACTGAAGAAGTGGACCCCTCAAAATGCTAAGGCAAGCATTGGCAAAAGCTCAAGACTCCATTTTTGGTTTAGTGATCCAAGATCACATTGAGTCCATAGGAAAAGCCAATACTATTAAAAGGGGATGAGGTTATGATGATGGTCTGGTTGCTCAAGTGCTTAGTGATACATCTCCTAAACTATCAGCAACTTTCACTGCCATATACACTCATAAGTAATCTCGGTCCCACCGATAATCCAAACTCAGTCACACCGAGATGAACCACCTCAGCCATAAGCCAAACCCTAGCAAAATCGGATATTCCGATTTTGAAATCGGTTTCACCGAAACATGAGTTGCCAAGCTTCTGTAACCTTCTGTCATCAAATCGGTGTCACCGAGATGATGAAGTCGGTCCCACCGAAACTGGCATGCTCTTGTCTTTGCTCGAATCAGACTAACCGAGATGGTATTTTCGGTCCCACCGAAAACCCCAACGTTCACATTATTTGAACTTTCGGTCTCACCGAGTTGTCCACTTCGGTCCCACCGAGATTGCTCAAATATGTGTGTAACGGTTGGATTTTGTGTGGAGGCTATTTATACCCCTCCACCCCCTCTTCATTCGTGGAGAGAGCCATCAGAAAGAACTACCACTCCTACCTTACATTTCTGAGAAGAGAACTACCTACCCTTGTGTTGAGATCAAGTTGCTCCACTCCCACCATATGAAACTTGATCTCTAACCTTCCCAAGTTGCTTTCCACTCAATCCTTTCTTCCACCACAGCCAAATCAGTGAGGAGAGTTGAGTGTTGGGGAGATTATCATTTGAAGCACAAGAGCAAGGAGTTCATCATCATCTACAACATATATTACCTTTTGGAGGGTGGTGCCTCCTAGATTGGTTAGGTGTCGCTTGGGAGCCTCCGTCATCGAGATGTGGAGTTGAACCAAGAAGTTTGTAAGGGCAAGGAGATCGCCTACTTCGTGAAGATCTACCCTGAGTAAGGCTAGCCCTCCGTGGGCGTAGGCCATGATGGAATAGACAAGGTTGCTTCTTCGTGGACCCTTCGTGGGTGGAGCCCTCCGTGGACTCGCGCAGCCGTTACCCTCCGTGGGTTGAAGTCTCCATCAACGTGGATGTACGATAGCACCACCTATCGGAACCACGGGAAAAATCATTGCGTCTCCAAATTGCGTTTGATCTTCTCCACTTCTCTTTACTACTTGTGCAATTTACTTTCCGCTGCCCATACTCTAGAATTGCATGTGTAGTGTGCTACTTGACTTGTGTGTTATGCAAAATCTGCTAAAATCTGTCCTTGATAAAAGACAGAATTTTTATCTTGTCGAGTAGTCTAATCACCCCCCCTCTAGACACTCTCACCTTCTTCGATCCCTCAATTGGTATCAGAGCTTTGGTCTCCATTGCTTTGGTTTACACACCATTGGAGGAAGATGGACGTGTCTACGTTTGGGAGTGTTAGACATAGAGTGCCTATTCTTAATGGAGTGTCATATAACTCATGGAGGTCTGAAATGCTTATTATCTTTAAGACGTACAATTTGTGCAAATATGTTGAGACCCCCTATGTGCCTCCATTTGATCCCTTGCACCCTACCATGGATGAAGAGCTTGATTTGCTTCGTAACCTTAGGACTGTAAATCTTATCATTAGAGGGTTACCCGATAACTTGCTTAAGCTCGTTACAAACTTTGAGTGCGCCTATGCTATGTGGAAGTTCTTGGAAGAACTTTATCCGGACTACTCTTTGAGAGGTCTTGATAAAATTCTATACAAGACTATTGAATTTGATATGATGCACCCCAATGATCCCAACTTTGATAAATGCTTCTTTGAGCTTCGTGATCTTATGAAAAAGAAGGGTGATCCCGGTCTTATCAATGTTTTAGTTAGAAATGCTCTTGTATTGCATTCCGAAGATTATTGTAACATTGACAAAACTAATGCAAGTAGTTATCAAATTGACCTAGGTATTGATGATGAACAATCTATAAGTCAATATGATGATGAGCATGAGCATGATGATGATTACTCCGATTCGGACACCGAGCTAGACAAGATCATGAAGAGTCTCAATCTTATGGCAAACCTGAGAGACTACATGTCCGGCGGAAAAGAGTGGATTCTTGATAGTGGATGCACCGACCACATGACCGGAGACAAAGACATGTTTCGAGAGCTTGCAAAGAACGATGGTCCACGCAAGTATGTGACTTCTGGAGACAACTCCAAGGGTAAGGTACTTGGCCTTGGTAAGGTGGCCATATCTCATGATAGCTCTATTCAAAATGTCATGCTTGTAGAATCTCTTGGATACAATTTACTTTCCGTGTCTAGATTAGCTGACTTTGGATTCAATGTGCTATTCACCGAAGTAGATTGCCAAGTCTTTCGTCGTGACAATCATAACATGGCGTTTACCGGTATCCGTAGAGGTGATCTATATATTGTTGATTTCACTAAGAAAGCTCAACCTAGAGCTTGCTTCATTGCTAAATCCTCTAAAGGTTGGTTATGGCATAGAAGGCTTGGACATGTTGGTATGCGTAATCTAGACAAGCTGATCAAAGGTGATCATATTCTTGGTGTTAAAGATGTTTTCTTTGACAAAGATAGACTTTGTAGTGCTTGTCAAGCAGGAAAACAAGTAGGTGGAAGTCATCCCGTGAAGAACATCATGACCACAAGGAGACCGCTTGAGCTTCTTCATATGGATCTCATCGGTCCCAATGCTTACAAAAGCCTTGGTGGTAACTCCTTTGGTCTAGTTATAGTTGATGATTATTCCAGATTTACGTGGGTATTTTTCCTTGATGACAAATCGCAGGTTCAGAGAATCTTCAAAACCTTTGCCAAAAAGGCCCAAAATCAATTTGAAGTGAAGATCAAGAAAGTTCGGAGTGACAATGGAACGGAGTTCAAGAACGCAAATGTAGACTCTTTTCTCGATGAGGAAGGGATTCTACATGAGTTCTCAGCTACGTACACTCCTCAACAAAATGGAGTTGTTGAGAGGAAGAACCGAACGCTCATAGAGATGGCGAGAACGATGCTTGATGAATACAAGACACCGAAGCATTTTTGGGGAGAAGCGGTCGAGACAGCTTGTCATGCTATCAACAGGCTTTATCTTCATAAGCTCCTCGGCAAGACATCATACGAGCTCCTCACCGGTAACAAACCCCAAGTGGGATACTTTCGTGTCTTTGGTTCAAAATGCTATATCCTTGATAAGCATCGTCGGTCTAAATTTGCTCCTAAATCTCATGAAGGCTTTCTCCTTGGTTATGGATCAAACTCCCACACCTACCGTGTCTACAATAATTTCACCCGAAAGGTTGAAGAGACGGTAGACGTGAAGTTTGATGAATCTAATGGCTCGCAAGTAGAGCAAATGCCTATTGATGTAGGAGACAAGGACCCATCGGAAGCTATCCAAGATTTATCTATTGGAAAGATCCGTCCCATGGAAGTGAAGGAGAGTACCTCATCTACATATGTGGAGCCCCCTACCTCACGGCGAGATGAACCTCAAGGCAACATGGAGGCCTCCACAAGTGGAACTCACCAAGATGAGGAAGTGCAACAAGAAGATCTATCACAACCTCCTTCTCCACCGCCTCAAGACAACACCAACAACAATGAAGAAGAAGAAGAGGAAGATGAAGATGATGAGGAAGCTCAGCCACAACCTCAACAAAAGCTATCCCGAGTCCGAGCAAGAGTCAAGAAAAATCATCCCGTGGAACAAATGATGAACGACATCAACTCCGGGAGAATTACTCGCTCTAAAACTCGCTTAGCTAACTTTTGTGAGCATTACTCATTTATCTCTAGTATTGAACCTATGAAGGTAGAAGAAGCACTTGAAGACCCGGATTGGGTGAACGCTATGCACGAAGAACTACACAACTTCGAGAGGAACAAGGTATGGACTTTGGTAGAGAAGCCCAAGGATGATCAAAACATCATTGGAACCAAATGGGTGTTTCGGAACAAGCAAGATGAAGATGGACAAGTCATCCGCAACAAGGCTCGTCTCGTAGCTCAAGGTTACACACAAGTCGAAGGTATGGACTATGGTGAGACCTATGCCCCCGTTGCAAGACTTGAATCCATTCGCATTCTTCTTGCTTATGCCAATCACCATGATATTACTCTCTATCAAATGGATATCAAAAGTGCTTTCCTAAATGGTGAAATTGAGGAGGAAGTATTTGTGAAACAACCTCCCGGATTTGTGAATCCCAAAAAGCCTAATCATGTTTACAAGTTGCACAAAGCTCTTTATGGTCTTAAACAAGCTCCTAGAGCTTGGTACAAATGCTTGACTAGCTTTCTTCTTGAAAAAGGCTTTGAGATTGGAAAAATAGACTCAACGCTGTTCACGAAAAGGGTTAATGGTGAACTATTTGTGTGCCAAATATATGTTGATGATATTATCTTTGGTTCAACTAACCCTCATTTTAGCAAGAAGTTTGGACAGCTCATGTCGGAGAAGTATGAGATGTCCATGATGAGTGAACTCAAATTCTTCCTTGGGTTGCAAATCAAGCAATCTAAGGAAGGTACCTTTGTCTCACAAACAAAGTACACCAAGGATCTCTTCAAGAAGTTCAACATGCAAGAAAGCAAAGGTATGAGTACCCCCATGCCTACTAGTGGACATAATGACTTGACAAAAGATGGAGAACCCGTTGACCAAAGGGTTTACCGATCAATGATTGGTTCTCTACTATATCTTTGTGCTTCTCGTCCTGACATAATGTTGAGTGTATGCATGTGTGCGCGATATCAAGCAGCCCCTAAAGAATGTCATCTTAAAGCTGTTAAAAGGATAGTGAGATATTTGATACACACACCAAACTTTGGCATTTGGTATCCTAAGAGGGCCTCTTTCGACCTTGTTGGCTATTCCGACTCGGACTATGCTGGTGACAAGGTTGATAGAAAGTCAACTTCGGGTACGTGTCAATTCCTTGGTCGATCCCTTGTATCTTGGTCCTCCAAGAAACAAAATTCGGTATCATTATCCACTGCCGAAGCAGAATACATTGCTGCTGGTTCGTGTTGTG
Source organism: Secale cereale (assembly GCA_902687465.1). NCBI lineage: Eukaryota > Viridiplantae > Streptophyta > Magnoliopsida > Poales > Poaceae > Secale > Secale cereale. The sequence continues at coordinate 748,945,871 of LR738712.1, read as the reverse complement.
CTCAATTGCTATGGATGACACAAACGCTTAAGGATTATGGGATACATGTGAGACATGTTCCCTTGCTTTGTGACAATGAGAGTGCGATTAAAATTGGACACAATCCCGTGCAACACTCTCGAACGAAGCATATTGAAGTTCGTCACCATTTCATTCGTGATCATATTGCCAAGGGTGACATCAATCTTAAGCATGTTCGTACTGACAAACAACTCGCTGATATCTTTACAAAACCTCTTGATGAGAAGGTGTTTTGTCGCTTAAGGAGTGAGTTGAACATCATTGATGCTTCAAACTTGGAGTGAGAACTCCATTGATGCATGCAAGGCATGAGCCCTCTTGACTAATCCTTGATATTTCTCTTATGATGGTGATCATATATCTTGGACACATTTGCCTCCTTGTATTGCATCTAACTCCTTGCAGGTACTTGGATGATCTACATTCCACAAGATTACCACACACTCAAATCATGAGTAATCTTGTCATTGACCAAGTATCTAGCCCTTTGGGATGTTGAGTTCAAGGAACAAAATTCCACATATCCTTTTTGATATCTTATACATCTAGTATTTCACTCTTGTCATCTTGGATATCCTTGAGTATTTCCTTGCTTGCCTAACCCATGTAGGAAGATGAACTACACAAGTAGAAATGGCGCTCCAACTTCACATTCAATGAGCACCTACATCAAGTTTACCTACATGAGTAAAGCAACAACAAGCCCAAGGTATGTTCTTCACATCTTTAAGGAGCTTTGCTCAAAGTCATGAGTACAAGCAGCTTCATAAGATGTGATCACATTAAATGCTTAATCAAAAAATGGCAACCCCATTTTGAGCTTAAATGATGAGTATGACCTATGATCAAATGTCCTCATTCGACTCCTAAGTCAATATACTCAAACATAGGTGACCTTGTCGCCGACCTTTATCTAGATGAAGTACATATGTTTTGAGTCTTTCTATTTTCTCTTATGTTCTCTCATTGACTTTCCATTAAAAAAAACCTTCATCTAGGAATCTTTTTCATTTCTATTCTTATGTCTTTGTGAATGTCCTTCTGGCTCTGATCAATTCCTCGAAAATCTTTCACAAATTCATTGCAAATCCTTTGAAACATTCCTCGCAAAGTGAGCTGAATTATTTCTGTATTTCCTTGGAATTAAACTCGGCGTCACCGATTTAAATATTTCGGTCAAACCGAAAAGGATCTACCCTAAGTCCCTGACTTTCGGACTCACCGATCCATCTTAATTCGGTGTCACCGATTTATTTCTTCCAGGATATCATCTTCTGCAGCTCCACTCAATGTTTCTCTATGCATGTTCCTATTTGCCCTGTTGTGATTCTTAAGGATCCCACTTCTTTCTTTCCATCTTCCCTGACCTTCCTAGTTTGCTGTCCTTTTTGGCACTTGATGTCAAAGGGGGAGAAGACTTAGGGGGAGAAGAGAAGATTTAGGGGGAGAAGAAGAGCAATCTTACCTTAAGGGGGAGAGAATCACATCAAAGCTTTGCCGTGTTTTACATTGGATTCATTCTCATTTGGCATCATTCTTTTGATTTTGCTCTTTCCATCAAACCCCTTGATCTGAGAGAACTCAAAGGGAGAGGAATCTTCACAATTGATATCTTATGGAAAGCAAAATCTCTCAGAGTTCATTGAAAATCTTTTAGTTTCGGAGACATGTTTGCTGATTCAAGCTTGTGCTCAATATGAGACACTCTTTATACATGTCATCCCTGGCTTGGTACTCTTGATGTTCTTGCAGTTGGTTGAAGAAATACTCTTGTGTTATCTAACCTTGTTTTCCCAAGTTTATCTCTTCAGGTACAATGCCAAGGAACCTCAAGGTAAGTATATGCACTTTGCAGAATGTGCATGATGGTGACTTGCTTGTGAATACTTGTTTGCAAGAAATCACCATGCACATATGCATTATCACTCACTTCGTTTCATCTGCTCTGATGCATATAGCCAAGCTGCATGTAGCACATCTTGCTTATCTCTCTTGTGTGCTTGTGGTAGTCCAAAACCATAATTTATGAAAATCTTGCACACTTGTAGGGGGTGCCTGTGTACTACATGCTTGTCAAAGCTTTCGCGATAATTCTGTCTTTCTTTCAATAAGCTTTGATGTCTTGTTTAGTGTGATTTTAGTGTGTTGCCATCAATTACTAAAAAGGGGGAGATTGAAAGCACATTTGCTCCTCGGGTGGTTTTGGTAATTAATGACAACATACTTTGTGGTTGGACTAATGCTTTTATCAAGTATGTTTCAGGAAATTCAATCACATTGGCATGGCAAAATGACTGAAGAAGTGGACCCCTCAAAATGCTAAGGCAAGCATTGGCAAAAGCTCAAGACTCCATTTTTGGTTTAGTGATCCAAGATCACATTGAGTCCATAGGAAAAGCCAATACTATTAAAAGGGGATGAGGTTATGATGATGGTCTGGTTGCTCAAGTGCTTAGTGATACATCTCCTAAACTATCAGCAACTTTCACTGCCATATACACTCATAAGTAATCTCGGTCCCACCGATAATCCAAACTCAGTCACACCGAGATGAACCACCTCAGCCATAAGCCAAACCCTAGCAAAATCGGATATTCCGATTTTGAAATCGGTTTCACCGAAACATGAGTTGCCAAGCTTCTGTAACCTTCTGTCATCAAATCGGTGTCACCGAGATGATGAAGTCGGTCCCACCGAAACTGGCATGCTCTTGTCTTTGCTCGAATCGGACTAACCGAGATGGTATTTTCGGTCCCACCGAAAACCCCAACGTTCACATTATTTGAACTTTCGGTCTCACCGAGTTGTCCACTTCGGTCCCACCGAGATTGCTCAAATATGTGTGTAACGGTTGGATTTTGTGTGGAGGTTATTTATACCCCTCCACCCCCTCTTCATTCGTGGAGAGAGCCATCAGAAAGAACTACCACTCCTACCTTACATTTCTGAGAAGAGAACTACCTACCCTTGTGTTGAGATCAAGTTGCTCCACTCCCACCATATGAAACTTGATCTCTAACCTTCCCAAGTTGCTTTCCACTCAATCCTTTCTTCCACCACAGCCAAATCAGTGAGGAGAGTTGAGTGTTGGGGAGATTATCATTTGAAGCACAAGAGCAAGGAGTTCATCATCATCTACAACATCTATTACCTTTTGGAGGGTGGTGCCTCCTAGATTGGTTAGGTGTCGCTTGGGAGCCTCCGTCATCGAGATGTGGAGTTGAACCAAGAAGTTTGTAAGGGCAAGGAGATCGCCTACTTCGTGAAGATCTACCCTGAGTAAGGCTAGCCCTCCGTGGGCGTAGGCCATGATGGAATAGACAAGGTTGCTTCTCCGTGGACCCTTCGTGGGTGGAGCCCTCCGTGGACTCGCGCAGCCGTTACCCTCCGTGGGTTGAAGTCTCCATCAACGTGGATGTACGATAGCACCACCTATCGGAACCACGGGAAAAATCATTGCGTCTCCAAATTGCGTTTGATCTTCTCCACTTCTCTTTACTACTTGTGCAATTTACTTTCCGCTGCCCATACTCTAGAATTGCATGTGTAGTGTGCTACTTGACTTGTGTGTTATGCAAAATCTGCCAAAATCTGTCCTTGATAAAAGACAGAATTTTTATCTTGTCGAGTAGTCTAATCACCCCCCCTCTAGACACTCTCACCTTCTTCGATCCCTCAATATGTTGTCATCAATTACCAAAAAGGGGGAGATTGAAAGTGCAACTAATCCCCGGGTGGTTTTGATAATTAATAACAACATATATATCATTGAACTAATAGTTACTTGAGAATCATTTCAGAGAAGTTCAGTGATATGGGTATGGCAAGGACTGAAGAAGTGGACCCCTCAAAATGCTAAGGCAAGCATTGGCAAAAGCTCAAGACTCCATTTTTGGTTTAGTGATCCAAGATCACATTGAGTCCATAGGAAAAGCCAATACTATTAAAAGGGGATGAGGTTATGATGATGATCTGGTTGCTCAAGTGCTTAGTGATACATCTCCTAAACTATCAGCAACTTTCACTGCCATATACACTCATAAGTAATCTCGGTCCCACCGATATTCCAAACTCAGTCACACCGAGATGAACCACCTCAGCCATAAGCCAAACCCTAGTAAACTCGGATTTTCCGATTCTGAACTCGGTCTCACCGAAACATGAGTTGCCAAGCTTCTGTAACCTTCTGTCATCAAATCGGTGTCACCGAGATGATGAAGTCGGTCCCACCGAAACTGGCATGCTCTTGTCATTGCACGAATCGGACTAACCGAGATTGTATATTCGGTCCCACCGAAAACCCCAACGTTCACATTATTTGAACTTTCGGTCTCACCGAGTTGTCCACTTCGGTCCCACCGAGATTGCTCAAATGTGTGTAACGGTATGATTTTGTGTGGAGGCTATTTATACCCCTCCACCCCCTCTTCATTCGTGGAGAGAGCCATCAGAAAGAACTACCATTCCTACCTTACATTTCTGAGAAGAGAACTACCTACCCTTGTGTTGAGATCAAGTTGCTCCACTCCCACCATATGAAGCTTGATCTCTAACCTTCCCAAGTTGCTTTCCACTCAATCCTTTCTTCCACCACAGCCAAATCAGTGAGGAGAGTTGAGTGTTGGGGAGATTATCATTTGAAGCACAAGAGCAAGGAGTTCATCATCATCTACAACATCTATTACCTTTTGGAGGGTGGTGCCTCCTAGATTGGTTAGGTGTCGCTTGGGAGCCTCCGTCGTTGAGATGTGGAGTTGAACCAAGAAGTTTGTAAGGGCAAGGAGATCGCCTACTTCGTGAAGATCTACCCCGAGTAAGGCTAGCCCTCCGTGGGCGTAGGCCATGATGGAATAGACAAGGTTGCTTCTTCGTGGACCCTTCGTGGGTGGAGCCCTCCGTGGACTCTCGCAGCCGTTACCCTCCGTGGGTTGAAGTCTCCATCAACGTGGATGTACGATAGCGCCACCTATCGGAACCACGGGAAAAATCACCGCGTCTCCAAAATTGCGTTTGCTCTTCTCCACCTCTCTTTACTACATGTGCAATTTACTTTCCGCTGCCTATACTCTAGAATTGCATGTGTAGGGTGATGCTTGACTTGATCAAAACTGTGAATCTGCCAAAAACTGTTCTTTGTCAAAAGGCAGAATTTTTATACTTACAAGTAGTCTAATCACCCCCCTCTAGACATACTTTCGATCCTACAGGAGCCTATAAGCAAGTGTGATGCGGCAACGGCGGTCAAATTTATCAAAAAAGTAATTTTCCGGTTTGGCTTTCCACACAGCATCATCACAGACAATGGCACTAATTTATCTCAGGGTGAGATGGAAGAATTCTGTCAACGAGAACATATTTGTTTGGACGTGTCTTCTGTAGCCCACCCCCAATCCAATGGTCAGGCTGAAAGGGCAAATCAGGAGATTTTGCGAGGTATCAAACCCCGGCTTATGACGCCTTTACAAAGAACCCCAGGATGTTGGGTTGAGGAGTTGCCATCTGTTCTTTGGAGTATCAACACTACACCAAACCGGTCTACAGGTTACACACCTTTCTTCATGGTCTATGGTGTTGAAGCAGTCCTTCCGAGCGATATACGTCATGATTCACCAAGGGTGACGGCTTATATTGAAGCAGCCAACGAGAAAGCAAGGCAAGATAGTTTAGACCGGCTGGATGAAGAGCGTGATATAGCTGCGGCACGATCTGCAATTTATCAACAAGATTTACGCAGATATCATAGCCGTCGGATCAGAACAAGGACGTTCCAGGAGGGCGACTTGGTACTCCGGCTCATCCAAGATCAAACATATATGCACAAGTTATCCCCACCTTGGGAAGGGCCCTTCGTGGTCAGTAAGAATCTACACAACGGTTCATATTACTTGGTGGACGTTCGAGAGCACAAGGACTCACGGACATCAGAAGAGGAGACGAAGAGGCCATGGAACATCGCCCACTTACGGCCATACTATACTTGAGCTACGAGCTCCACTGTATCCTATGTATATATTATGATTAATAAATAAACCGGCACCCTCGGTAAACCGGGGGCTCAGCCTTTTTTCCACATATAAATATCTTGTGAAAACAACAATGCAAGTTTTTTATCAGATATTATATTTCAACATATTGGCCGGTTAAAATTGATTTTTTACAAAGCAAAACTTTCTAAAAGAACATGAGATGACATCCGGTTCAAAGAAAGGACGCTTCACGATTTACCCACCGGTTCAGGAGGAACCCTGGAGACCCTCTGAAAAGTTGGATAATCCACGTTCAGTGATTGGTTTAGATTTACCCACCGGTTCAGGAGGAACCCTGGAGACCCTCTGAAAAGTTGGATAATCCACGTTCAGTGATTGGTTTAGATTTACCCACGGGTTCAGGAGGAACCCTGGAGACCCTCTGAAAAGTTGGATAATCCACGTTCAGTGATTGGTTTAGATTTACCCACCGGTTCAGGAGGAACCATGGAGGCCCTCTGGAAAGATGGATAATCCACGTTCAGTGATTGGCTCAAATTTGTTACGGTTCTATCGGCCCTCTGAAAAGATGGATAATCCACGTTCAGTGATTGGCTAGGCCCTCTGGGAAAGATGGATAATCCACGTCCCATTGATTGGCTCAGTTTTTATTTGCGGTTCTATCGGCCCTCTGAAAAGATGGATAAATCCACGTTCAGTGATTGGCTAGGCCCCCTGGGAAAGATGGATAATCCACGTCCCATTGATTGGCTGAACCTTGCTTTGAGCCTGGCAGCTCTTAAAAAGCCTCGACTACATGGTCTTATTTGAAAAATTTGCATCTTTTGTGTTTGTGTTTTATGACCCTTTAAACCAGAGTGGAACAGACACAGAAGCTGACCACATATCTATAAATTGGAAAGTCTGGGTCATGAATACCAGCAGGAGTAAACCGGTGTTCATTGTAACCCGGATCGTCTATCAGGCAACAAGCCACAATTTTCTGAACAAAGTTTTTCAGAACAAGATGAACCGGAGTCTATCATCAAAACCCGGGTTTCTAATTGGATCCAGGAAGATCATCATCAAAGTATTGAGTATATATAATCTCATGTATAACTTTATTGCTGGTATGAGTGTATTTATTTGACGTTTTGAGAGAACAATTTAATCCGTCCAGTGGTAAACCGCTAGGACATATTTTCAGTGTTATTTCTGCAGGAGCAGAGGATATGCAAGATAAGCACCATCAGATAACATTTAACTTGGCAAATATTTCATATAAGAAAGACAGAATATCCGGATTAAAGCAGATCAAGTTTCAGCTATCCTATTACAAGGCATAGCAAGCCTGACGGATTAAAAAGATTGTTTGGCAAAACAGAGACTGCGATTACAACAATGAGTTTGAATTATGCTCCTCCTTGCTGAGACGGCTGGCCATCACCTTGATCCGGAATATCTTCATCTTCTTGAAGCGGTTGGAAGTCCGGCACACGCCAGTCAATCTTCGTCAAAGCCCGGAAATACATCTCGTCGTTGATAAGTTCAGAAGGTTCAATATCAGGAGCGAAGGTATGAGGACGAACCGGCGGGATTAAGTTGACGGTGTCATAAACCGGCCGCTCCACCCGCTCGTTTTGCAAGTCGTATCCAGGATGATACCTGGATAGATCGGATTCAGCTACAAGCTTGCTGGCGAGGGGACGCATCTCCTTCGTCAAGGCATAGAGATCCTTTGCGGTAAAAGTTGAGCCGTCGTCTTTTGTATCAGGGAATCCGGTTAAGGCCTCTTCCGGATCAAGATCCGGGACCCAGGCCTTAGCCCTGGTAAGGGCCAGAAGAGCACCACCTCGGGCAGCAGATTTTTTGACTTCTTCAAGACGAGCCGGCAAAACACATAATCTTTTCAATGTGTCTTGGATAGTTGTAGGGGCCGGTTTACCGAAAGAAGTTGCACTAATGATCCTCTAAGCGCCGGAATACAGCTGCTCGACCAAGGTGTAACACGCTTTAAGCTTCATCCGTAAGTCATCCCCAAGATGGGAGACACGGCGCCCTGCATATAGATATTACGGTTAAACCGGCGCAGACGGAAGGTTGCAGGGGTAAAGCAGGAGTTCAGATTATACTTACCAAAGATTGCAGAGGTCATCAGCTCAATCTGCTGCTTTAAACCGGTTAATTCTTCTATAACCGGATTAAGCGCCCCTTCAGCATCCTGGATCCTTTTCTCCAGATCTTTCTTTTGAACCTCAAAAGTGGTCCGCTCTTCTTCAAAATATTTCTTCAGATCTTCAGCAGTCCTTAAACTTACCTGAAGATCTTTCTTAGTTTTTGAAGCGGCAGATTCTGTCTCAGCAAGACGGCTCCGAAGTTCATTAATTTCATCAGCGTTCCGGTTTAACTCAGCCTGCAAGCACAATCAAATGACAAGAAGCAAAGATCAGACAAGTCTCAAGCACACAACCAAGTTGTCTACTTGACACTTGGGGGCTAATGGCAGTTGAAGCAATAAATAACAGCAATTCATAGTTACAAGTCTCAAGCACACAAACAAGTTGTCTACTTGACACTTGGGGGCTAATGGATGATTGAAGTATCAGCAGAAATTTTTACAAGTATCAAATACATAAACAAGTTATCTACTTGATACTTGGGGGCTAATGTAAAGATTAATTGTTCAAACTATAAAGTTCCGGTTCACCTTCAGTACGCAGCTAAACCGGAACTTGGGGGCTGTTATGGGATAGAAGCATATCAAAAGTGCAAAGTCAGAAGAAAGGATTACCTCATATTTCTCCTTCATTAAGTTAACCAAATTCGCTTCATAGTCTCGGCTGCTGTGGAGCCGGTTTAGGTACCCAGAATAGATTTCTTGGGCGCTCATGTCTGCAAGATTGGATACTTCAGTACTCCATTTGCCCTTCTCTTTATATAACTTCTCCGTTTTAGCCGTATGCTTGGCTAAAACGGTGGGCTCAGCCGAAGCAACGAAAGCAGCCCCAGTCACTACAACTTCTGGAGAAGCAGGTGCAATTGGGGAAGCCGCAGTGTGAGCCGGATTGGGAGACGCCGGATTAATTTGCGGAGAGTTAACCCGGGAAGGGCTTGGCGAGTTGTGTGCATCTTCAGCAGTAGGATTTTCAGGTACGGAGAGGTGATCCGTAGGCTCAGGATTTTCAAGAGGAGCTATGGGCTCGCTTTCTGGAAGAACGGTCGTTGCCGGATCAACGACCGGATCATCTGCAGTGGTCTCAGCAGGAGGCTTGTTTGCCTTGGATTTCTTGCTAGGCTTTGGTTTGCTGGAAAAAGTATGCAAAATGAGTTAACATTATAAAGCAAAAAGGAATCATAAACCGGAAAAGTTAAAAAGTTACCCTGGGACAGTTTTCAATGGAGGAAGCTGTGTGGCAGTCGATTCACCAGAAGAAGACAGTGGAGTTTCCTGATAATCAGGGTCAGACGGTTTAAGAGGTTTCCGGATAAGCCCGGCCTTGGGATGAAGGAGAGTCGGAGAAAGTATCACCTCAGCACGGCGTTTCCGAGCCGGAGTTAAAGAATCCCGGATGATTCCACTGCCAGGCCACTATGGCGAGTGGTCCGGCGAAGAGCTTCATGCTGTTGCTTCTTCAAAATAAAATTAGGATCCAACTGAGCATAAGGGTGAGAAAATTGGTATTTCCGGACGGTCCGACGACTTTTTTGTGGAAGAGGTTCTGAATCAGAAGAAAGGATAGTTACCTCAACCTCGGCCGGATTATCACCTTCAGCCAACTCCTGTGGAAGGTTATCATTAGATACAGATATGAATACAAGAAAGCAAAATTCAAACCGGTTTAATTCATACCTCGGAATCCGGATCATCATCCTCGGCGTGAGAGCTGTAGTCAAGAGCTGCCTTCCTTTTCTTGTTAGCAAAGGTCTTACGGCGTGCTTGCTTGCCGGTTTTCTCCTGAGGTTTTCTCTTCCAGAAAGGATCATCAGCCTATTTAACAAGAAGGAAAGGTAGTTGAAGGGACGGTTTAAATAAACGGATTACAAATACAGGATAAAAGCAAAACTTACCGCAGGCAGTTTATTCTTCTTGTAGTATGGTGCTAATCCGACTTTACTGCAGTCTGCTAAGGAGACGTTGAGCATCTTTTTGGCCGATTCAATAACCTCTGACTCAGATAATTTTTCCTTGGTGACCCGTTGAGGATCGTCCGGTTTACCAGAATATTGGCACATCAGCTGTGATCGCCGGCTCAAGGGAAGGATGCTCCAAGACAACCAGCAGCGCATAAAATCAGTTCCAATCAAGCCATTTGCCATGAAAGCTTTTAACCTGGAGAGCTGTGATGCAAACCGGGTCCGCTCAACAGAGTTGAGTCGTTGTGGTAGAGGATGATCCTCCGGAATACGGTGCTCACGATAACCCGGCAAGGGGTTCTCCCCTTCAGGAGAAGTGTCAATACAGTAGAACCATGACTTGTTCCACTCTTTTGGATGTGTGTGTAAAGCGGCGTGAGGAAAGACAGCGTCCCTTCTTTTCTGGATACTAACACCGCCGAGCTCCTGATGCGGTCCACTGGTGAACTTTGTGCGCCGGTTCAGGTGAAAGAAGTCCCGGAACAGATCGACAGACGGTTCTTCTTGCAGATACACCTCCGAGAACACTTGGAAGTCAAAGATGTTTGAAATAGAGTTGGGTCCAATGTCCTGAGGGTGGAGTTGGAAGGCAGCAAGAACGTCCCGGAAAAACTTTGAACCGGGGGGAGAGAAGCCTCGAGATATGTGATCAAAGAACACAATAACTTCCCCGGGCCTGGGAGTAGGAGGGCATTCATTCCCCGGAGCCCGCCACTTCAGAACAGACTGAGGGCCTAACGTACCAATTTCAGAAATTTTGACCAAGTCTTCTTCCGTGATGATGGAAGGGACCCAATCACAAGAGACAAACTGCTTGGCCATAGCAATGGAAGGACAAGTACTGAAAGATAAAGTGCAAAGAAACGGATTATGCGGGTACAGCAGTATAAACCAGAAAATATCTATGAAAGTCACGCAACGGTTTGAACCGAGGACTAATGGTATGGTTAAACCGGCAATAACAGGGAGCTATGTCATTACCGGTTCACGACAGTAAAAGAAGAACAACTAAACCGTCGCGTTCAAATTCAAAGGTTTTACAGGAACAGGGCATAACAGTTTAAACCGGAGTATACCTAATGGATCTACAAAAGAGAAGAAACAGTTTCTTTGTAAACGGCTAAAGTGAAACAGATCTGGGCGTGCAAAGAAAAGAAAAGAAAATTAAGTGCAAGAAAGTATAGGAAGAAACGCAAGGGTCTTATGCGGAGCAGATGAATCTACAGGATAAGTATAAGTGGCGAGATCTACAGCTAAAACTAGTGGAAGATCTATTAACTAGGCATAAAGGTCAAAAGCTTTCTACGAAGTGAGCATTTATGAGGAACAAGATGAAGCTTTCAAACCCTAATGGCGGAAGAACAAGGGAAGAACCCTAGAAGATGCAGATCTATAATGAGGAAGAAATGACATACCTGAACAATGGAAGACAGCGGCGGAGTTCTCTGGTCGAATCAGGTTGATGCAGCGGCCAGGGAGGTCTTGACTCGGCGAGGCAACGGCGGCGCTTCAAGCTCGGGCGTCAATGGAGTCTTGAAGCTCGGGCGGCAGACGGAGGAAGAAGAGGCGAGAAGAAGGAAGAATAAAGGGGGACGGCGGTATTTATAAGCGAAGGACAGATGGGAAGCGACAGGTGCGGGATTCGAGGGGGCAAAGATCGGATAAAGATCCTTTTTGACGCCTCGATTTTCGGATAACCATTAAACAAAGCTACAGTACAGCTCACGACGTTAAATGCGGAGATGATGTCATGGTCAGATTTAATGATTCTCGAAGATGACGTCAGAGCCGGTTTACAAAAATGTGAAGACAGAAGAAAATTATACAAGACAAGGAAGACTGATATGAACAAGTTCAAATCATTCTGGAGCCTAATGTCAGGGATATGACTAGCAGGTATAAACCGGCTAGTGTAAACCGGCTTAGTTATATTATACTTGGTTGTAATATTTAGTAAAGGCTACGGCCCATGAGATCTTAGGGCCCATGTATAGAAGTGTGGTTTGTAAACCGCCAAGCGATGTAACTTGAGAGATAAGGAAGAAAAGACAGAGACCGAGGCGGACACAAGTATGAGCCGGCCTCGGGACTCTGTAAACCGGACCAGGCATCACCTCTATATAAAGGGACGACCCGGACGGTTCAGGGACAGGCAAGAATCAACCCGTCGAGACTACAGGCAAGCGAATCCGCTCCCTGTAAACCGACGCCCAAGCAATACCAAACCAACTAGACGTAGGCTTTTACCTTCATCGAAGGGGCCGAACTAGTATAAACTCTCTGTGTCCTTTGTGTGCTATGAACCCCTTCAAGCTAACTCGTGCGATGGTTCCATCATCAAGTCCGCTAAACCGGACATCTGCCGTGCTAATTCCACGACACGACTGTCGCCCCTAGCACCGTGACACCCCAATCTCTGACACGTTGCTCTTATCTGACCATCTGAAACTCGTCTCGTGAGGAGGTTTGAGGACATTGATGCGTATGGTGATGTTCGTCTCGTGAGGCCAAGAAGCTGGAGTCAGGTGCTAATGGAGATTCGCGGAGCAGCGCAATGCTTAATGTAAGTATCTTATATTGTTTTTTCTTTACCAAACACTTATTGTGCATGACCCTAACCACCGGAGCCCTCTCACGTAGGACTGAAATTTAGGATATTAAAACTGAGCCTAAATGGAGCCCTTTCACAACGTGGTAGTTTGGCCGTTCGTTGAGTCTAATCTAGGCCTTTAGATGTGATGTCAATTTCGACCTCCACCATATTTCTTTCCTGAAATTTATGATAGTAAAACTGAGCATATTTTTTTTTCTAGCCAGCTGTCCTAAAAGGCTGCTACTCTAGTAGAAAAACCCGTGATCTGTATTAAGGTATATGAGCCAGCGTTTTCCATAAAAGAAGAAGCACGTCCAACTTATTTTGGATTTGTGGTCCGGATCGGTTTGGAATCCAAACTATACCAAGTTTGGGTTCGGCCGGTTGCTTTTAACCACCGGCTTTGGTTCTGGTCTCCGAAAAGAGTCCTCGTCCCCCACGCGCTAACCCTAGGTAGCACCTCGGCGCCCCAATCTCCGGCGAGCTGCTCCCATCTGCCCGTCTGAACTCAGCGCCAGCCCTAACCCCATCCATGGATCGCGACCGCGACCGCGACGGCGACCGCGACCGCGACGGCGACCGCCATGAGGACCGCCACACCACCAACCACAGCGGCGAGGACCGCCACCTACGCCGCCGCCACGACAGCGACGGACATCACCACCACCACCACAAGGCTCGGGATTCCGTGGAGCGCCGCGATTCGGCCGACCGCGAGCCGCTGCCGCCGCCGTCACGGAAACGGAAGGACCGCGACAGCGGCGAGCCGGGCCGGGAAGAGGGGAGGCGGCCTAGGGCCTCAGTGGATCCGCCTCCGCGGAAGGAGCAAAGGCCACGGCGAGAGCGCAAGAAGCTACAGTCAGGTGCTAATGTAAGTATCCTCTACTGTTTTCTTGTACTGTTCATACTTCATAGCGATGTGATTTGTGTTTCTGAAGTTTGCGCAAGTGATTCCTGATATGCTTGAGTACCAATCTGATTTGATGAACAAATAATTATGCAATTAGTGATATACCTGTCCTACTATAACTTTCTGTTTAGAAAAACTGTGAGGAAGGGGTTGCTGTTTCATCGGCGTAGTTCATAGTGCACAATGCTGTTGAAAAATGATATTTACATCGCTGGTGAATATGATGCTCATTTAGTGAATGTATGAGGGCAAGCCGGACAAGTACTTGCCGTTTTATGTAGAAAGAATTTGGTCTAGAGTTCGTTTTCTCTTTAATTAAAACCTTCATGTCAGGTTCATCATTGGATCCATTCATATGCTGACTTTGCATCTTAATTTTATTTCGCAGGGTGGTGCTCTCAATTATGCACCTGCTGTTGCGGTGCCATCTGCTGATCCTGTTCCTTCAAAGGTATATTCGATCACTACCACCAATGGAAACGGTGGAGTTAGTATTAGATCTGACAAAGTTACTGGAAAATCTAGTGCAGATGGAACCGCAAATTCTTCCGCTGGTAGAAGTAGCAATTTAAGTCTTGATGCTTTAGCGAAAGCTAAAAAGGCTTTGCAACTGAAGAAGGAACTATCAGAAAAACTAAAGAGATTACCTGTGGTAAGACAATACAGCTATTGCTGCTACTCCTTTGCTTCATTGTTCTTTTTATACTTTCGTAACCACTCTAAGCTCATATTTCCCTTCCTCGCACTGCTTAATTAACTTGGCACTTCTATTTCTAATATACAGATTCCCAGTTTGGATGCTGTGAAGCGAGCACAAGAGCTTGCTGCTGTTCCTCAGAGACCTGCCAAGGCCCCTGTCCTCCGTCTTGATGCACAAGGTAGGGAAATCGATGAGCATGGAAATGTTATCAGTATGACCAAGCCAAGCAACCTGAGTACTCTGAAGGTAAACTTCTGCGACTTAACATATATTTCAGGCTGATATATGGTTTTGTACATTTACTCACAACTTTTGGTTCATCCTTTGCTAGGTCAACATTAACAAGCAGAAGAAGGATGCATTCCAGATTATCAAACTAGACTTGAAGTCGCTTGCAAAATCCACCTTTCATTTTGATGAAAGGATGGGCGTCAACCCAAGCAAGCTCCTTCGTCCTAAAAAGCCAGGATTCCAGTTTATTGCGGAAGGCAAACTTTCTAGGCAAGCTGAATTGCAGAGGATTAAGGTCTGTAAGGATCAACATTTTTTTTGAATATATTAATTGCAGTCATGTTTTAGTTCATTGTACCTTTGGTACCTAAACTTAATGTTTGATTTGATTGTGCAGAATCAATTTGGTGAAGCACAAGGCAAAGAGCTTAAAGTAAAGCAAGCTCAACTCGCCAAGGCAAAGGTCGAAGCTAACATGAATCCAAACCTAATTGAAATTGCTCCTGGTGGAAGGCCTCCGAAGCAGAAGCGGGAGGAAGAGATTCCTGACATTGAGCCATGGTTTGCTGCTACCTCACTCTTGTTGATTGTTAGACCTCCTTTATAGTATACAGCTACTTACTATGCCTATTATATTTCTTTCCAGGGACTCAAAAATCCTGATATCTGCCACGTACGAGGACATCTCCTTGGAAAAGCTTAATATGGATAAGATCACCATCTATGTGCAACATCCAGAGCCATTGGAACCACCGGCTAAGCCCATGACACCACCGCCTCAGCCACTTAAGCTTACTAACAATGAGCAGAAGAAGTATAGAACACAGAGGCGCCTCACTACGGAAAAAGATAGGCAAGAAATGATTAGGCAAGGCCTCTTGGAGCCACCAAAGCCCAAGGTCAAGATGAGCAACTTGATGAAAGTACTTGGCGCACAAGCTACACAGGACCCGACACGCATGGAGATGGAAATAAGAGCGGCTGCTGCAGAGCGCGAGCAGGCTCACGTGGACCGCAACATTGCCCGCAAACTCACGCCATCTGAGCGCCGTGAGAAGAAGGAGAGGAAGCTTTTTGATGATCCTGACACATTAGATTATTTGACTGTTTGTGTGTACAGAATCAGAGACCTGTCGCACAGTCAGACACGCTTTAAAGTGGACGTGAATGCCCGAGACAACCGGTTGACTGGTGCTGCAGTTACCACGGATGGTATAAGTGTTGTGGTTGTGGAAGGAGGGGTGAAGTCGATCAAGAGGTACAATAACCTGATGCTGCACAGGATTGACTGGGCTGCTGCAGCTTGCGACGCGCATAATGACGCCGACGAGGAACCAGACAAGCCGGTGAATAGCTGTGCGTTAGTATGGCAAGGTAGTGTGGTGAAGCCTGCCTTTCCCAGGTGGTTGGGTGTGCGCAAGTGCCAGAGTGAGGCTGCTGCCAAGAAGGTGTTTTTAGATGCTAAAGTTGCACATTACTGGGACCTGGCTGTCAACTTCTTGAGCTCAAACTTATGTTGAAGACGGTGAGAGTGATTGCTCTGTCATGACTCATGAACATGTCATTTTCAGACTGTTGATGAATTGAACGAATGAAGGAGCTATTGGATTTTTGCAATATGCTTTTAAATAAATCTGGTACGCCTTACAAGTTTAATAGTTTGCAGGCCTTGAATACTTTTATGATACGAAATATATTTATGATACAAATTATAAGTTTAATATGATGCGAATTATATTTATGGTGTTACCTATGATACTAGCTCGATGAGGTTGCTGTGCTGCTTTTGATGGTTCTCAACTTTTCTGTAACCGAGCGCCTGTTCGGCAGCCCTCCGCGGAGCGGAGCGCGCGGAGCGGCCTGTTAACAGCTCCGTAAATTTTAACTGGGTTGCCACTCCGCTCCGGCGCGGAGCCGCGGAGCGAAGGGAGTCCGAACACGTCCTGAATATGTACTGTAGATGGATAGAAACAAAGAACGCGATCGAAAGGAGTATGTGCGGTTGGCCCTCCTAGGCTTCCGCCTACTCTTCAGGAGATGCCTCTCCTAGCGCTCCCCCCTCCACCAGCCCTGCGGCCGTCGAATCCCCGCTTGTCGCCCTCCTCTAGCCCCCTGCCCTCCTGGTGCCATGGCGCCCCATTCCCTGGCTGCTCCCTCTCCGGCGACGGCGATCGCGTCTCCTCCGGTGACGGCAGCTGGTCTGGGTCTGGGTCCGACAGCGCGACTTCCAACACACTAGCTCTCCTTCACAAAAATCTCCATGATCTAAGAGCATCTTCGGCCGTTGGCTCCCCCGGACCCGTAAAAATCACCCCTGGGGACGAGCCGGCGATACAATCGGCGCTGGGGGCGGTTTTGCGCCCAGTCGTCGCCCCCAGGCGCCGAAATTGGCCCACTTTGCAGCCCCATTTCGGCGAATAAAGGGCCCATATGGGCGAGAATAGGCCCATATACGGCGTGGTTTCACTGTGTCTCGGCGTTCAATTATCAACACTATTATTTCTTATCACATATTTCATCACAGAAAAATCAAATACTTCAACAAAATAGTACAACAACAAATAGTTCAATACAAATTATATAGTTCAACAAATAAAAATCGTATTTCATCACACGGTGTCCCCCTTGAGCCTCCATAGGTGCTCAATCAGATCTTTTTGCAGTTGATGATGCACCTGTGGGTCTCGGATCTCCTGACGCATACTGAGATAGGCAGTCCAAGTTGCCGGTAGCTGGTGATCAACTTCGGCTAGAGGACCCTTCTTGTAGTATGGTTCAGTGTCAAACACTGGGTCTTTTTGCTCGCTCTCGATGATCATGTTGTGCAAGATGACAAAGCAAGTCATAATCTTCCACATTTGATCTTTGGACCAGGTCTGAGCGGGGTACAGAACAACAACAAATCGAGATTGGAGCACACCAAAAGCCCGCTCGACATCCTTCCTGCAAGCCTACTGAACTTTCGCAAACCAGGCGTTCTTGCCTCCTGCCGCAGGGTTTGAGATTGTCTTCACAAATGTCGACCATCTCGGATGGATGCCGTCAGCTAGATAGTACCCTTTGTTGTAGTGTCGCCCATTGATCTCGAAGTTCACCGGAGGAGAATGACCTTCAACAAGCTTGGCAAAGACAAGAGATCACTGCAGCACGTTGATGTCATTGTGAGTTCCTGGCATACCAAAGAAGGAGTGCCAAATCCAGAGGTCCTGTGTGGCCACCGCCTCAAGCACCACACTGCAACCGCCTTTGGCGCCTTTGTACATCCCCTGCCAACCAAATGGGCAATTCTTCCATTTCCAATGCATGCAGTCGATGCTTCCAAGCATCCCAGGAAATCCTCTTGCTGCATTCTGTGCTAGGATCCAAGCAGTCTCTTCCACATTGGGTGTTCTCAAGTATTGTGGCCCAAACACTGCCACCATTGTCCGACAGAACTTGTAGAAACACTCTATGCTGGTGGACTCGGCCATGCGCCCATAGTCGTCGAATGAATCACCGGGAGCTCCATATGCAAGCATCCTCATCGCTGTCGTGCACTTCTGGATTGAGGCGAATCCAAGAGCGCCGGTGCAATCCATCTTGCACTTGAAGTAGTTGTCGAACTCCCGGATGGAATTCACAATCCTGAGGAAGAGCTTTCGGAACATCCGATAACGGCGCCGAAATGTTTTGTCGCTGTGAAGTGGAGCATCGGCGAAGTAGTCGGAGTATAGCATGCAGTAGCCTTTGAGACGATGCCAGTTCTTTGCTTTCAACCGCCCAGGCGCCGAGCCACCTCGCCATGGCTTTTCATGGCTCGCTAGCAGCTGGGCGAGGGCGGCGAGCACCATGAGATGCTCTTCTTCCTGGACGTCGGCCTCGGCTTCCTCCTCCAGCAGCGCGGCGAGCTCTTCCTCGTCATCCGAGTCCATCGCAGAGGCAGGCAAATCGCCGAACACCTTGCGCTCGGTGGGCGTGTACCCGCCGCTAAACCGCGCCTTCGCGGCCGGAAACAACGGCCGGAAACGCCCAGCTGCTGTTGGAGGGACTGCCGCGGCGAAGCGCTATTATTTTCCGGCGGGGAATGGCTATCTAGCGGAGTAGGGCGGCGGCCGGCGCCGGGAAATAGCTAGTAGTGGCCGAGGGCGCGGGGGGTGGGAGGCGAGTCGGGGATGAAAACCTTGACTTTTTCCCTGACGGTGTGGGCCAAGCGCGCTTTTCCCTAGCGCCGAAGCCCCCAACTGCTCCCCAGCGCGCCGGGTTCGGCCTGTGACCGCCGGGCGAAAAAAAGGTCCGAACCGGCAATTTTCGGCGTCTTGGGGACGCGACTGGGCCGTTTTTTCGGCGCCGGCGCCGAAAAAGTGGCCTGTGGGGGCCTGTTGGGGGCGCGGCTGGAGATGCTCTAAGGTTCCGGGATGACTCGACCACTTCTGGAATTATGCAACATTATAAATGAGTAGTCATCAGTAAAGATGAAGCAGTTTGTACTTATAGTGTTAGGGCATCTCCAGCCGCGCCCCCAACAGGCCCTCTCCAGGCGTTTTTTGCCGCGCCGGCGGCGAAAAAACGGCCCAGTCGCGCCCCCAGAAGCCCGATTTCCGCCGGCTCGGGCCAAAACTGGTGCCGGCAGACCCAGGCCGAACCCGGCGCCCTGGGGGGCGCTTGGGGAGCCGGCACAATCGAAAAAGGCGTGTGGGTCCTCCCTGTCGGCGACCCGAGAGCCTTTTCCCGCCGTTTCGTGCCGCTATTCCCCCGCTTCCCTCCCGCTCGCTCGCCTTCCTCCCGCCAAACCCCCTCCCGCTCGCCTTCCTTTCGCCGCCATGCCGCCGAGGAAGCACGCCATGCCGCGCCCGGCGGCAACCGCGACCGGCACCGTGGCCCAGCCAAAGCAGAGGAAGCCGAGGGCACCGCCATCGAAGCCACCGGGCATGTCAAACGCTGAGTGGAGGGTGGAAGTTCAGCGACGCGACGCAGTCACCGCCGACCAGCGGAACAGGGCCATCGCCAAGAAGGCCCGCGACAACGCGGCGCGCACTGCGGCGGCTGCCTCCTCATCGGCGGACCACGCGGGGATGATGAATCCACCCGTCAGCCACGCCCAGTACGCGCCCTGGGGGCAGCAAGGCATCGGTTCTCCATGGGGATCAGGTATGCCACGCCGTTCGCCCGCCTCTCTTCCTCGTCTACGCCAGCCAACTGTTTGTTCCTCCGCGCAGTTGATGCGCATGTTCGCCATGTATCGGCGGGACAACCTCGACGCCGACTTCAAGTACCTCCACGTCTACAAGCGCATTGATAAGTGCGAGAAGTGGGCGGAAGTCCGGCGCACCCTCGACAAAGCCAAGGAGACATACAAACCGGACGCGACGACTCCGGGCGCGTCAGAGGGGTGGCCGGACGGCCACAAAGTGGCCAAGAAGGGAAAACAAGCCGACGCGGCTACCGCGCGAGTGCAGGAGTCCATCGAGTATTGCCTCGCCGATGCGCTGGCCCGGGCCGTCCTGCGTGAAGAGAAAACCGCGGAGCGGTGGTCGTCGTTGATGAAGAACAGCGCCTTCAAGCTCGACCTGCTCCGGACGAACGTCGCCGCGAAGAAGAGGAACACCGACATGGCCTTTCTGATGGGCGGTGCGGACATGCTCCAGAGCAACGACGAGCAGCTCAGGGCGTGGTACATGGTGGAGCGAGGCCTCATCCTGAACCAGCTGCAGACAACGCCGACGACGCCAACTCTCGCGCCCAGGGCCACACCGACGCCAAGCCCGAATGAGGACGCCTCCACGTCGCCGCCCAGCAGTACTGAAGCCGCGCCGACACAGCCCAGCACCGCCGAAGCAGCTCCGACACCGCCGAGCCCGCGCACGCCGACTCCGCCAATGCCTGGAGCCGACCCCGCCGAGTGATTCGTTGCGAACGCGAACTTGCGGCGCTCTGTTTTTGTAACGTCAGACTACCTCCGATCGCCGGATGTGTGGCGTCTTTTGTGAGCGGGAACGACCTAGTTTAAATTTCCCGCATCCCGAGACCGGCGCTTGGGGGCGTGACTGGGAGCTAGGTCGCCCCGGGGGCCGAGCTAGCGCCGGTTCGCCCCCAGGCCGCTCTTTTTAGGCGCCCTGGGGGGCCGAACGGCTGGAGATGCTCTTATATACTGAAACTCATGTGTTATAGCAGTAAGTAGTACTAATCCCTGATCAGTCCATGGAATGTATTACCAACAGGAGAAGAAAAGTAACAAACGAGTCCGCAGGAAATTGTAGAAAAGAAATGCATCAGTACACAAATCGTATAGCATATGGCAGTGCCCTGATCCATCAAATATTACTCCAAAAATGCAAGAACCACGTCTCTCTGTTTTTCTTCTTTACAACGTGTAAGAATCTCAGCTTGTAACAAATTAACTAACCATGCCCATAAACGCAGGGAAAATGTGAGAGAAACCTAAGGCGTCAAATATAGATCAAGAGAGAAGATGGGTGGAAACCAGGGACTCACGGCCAGATGAGGCGGCGGAACGGCCGGAGAGACCGAGACTAGAAGAAACGGGACCAAGCGCTGGGAGATTGAGGGCAGCACGTCAGGGTAGAGGCACGGCGAGGCAACGGCGATGGAATTGGCGGTGTCGGCGGACCTGGGAGGAAGCCGGCGAGGCGGTGATCCGTCTTCCTCGCTCCGTTTCGTTTCCCTCTGTTCTCGAAACAGAGGTTCGATCGAACCAGTTGAGCAGAAAAGACCAAAGGGCAAAATCGTCCAAAATAATATGACGTGTAGGCCCAGACCTGAGAATTGGGAAAAAAAGTAACTTTGTGCCATTTTATCTAACCACAAAGGAAAAATGTGACATTTAATCTAACAACAAAAAGATGTGCTATTTTATCAAGGTACGAGGAAAAACGTGCTATTTTATCAATACAACCCTTTAACAGTCGCTACAAGGGCGCTCTCTGGCGTTGTACACGTCGGCAACCTGCACTGTTCGCCCGTTCCTTCGCGATTGGTTGTGGGCTGCCTTTCTGGCCTAGGTCCTTCTTTCCCAGGTACGCCCGCCCCTCCCCTCCTCAGATCCTATTCCTCTTTGCTCTTCCTCCACACGCAATTTCTCTCCTCTCCTCTCCCCCAAAACGCCACCGCCGCTAGCAACTCAGCTCGCCCTGCTTCACTCGCGTCTCCGTGGCGCCCCGCGGTCTCCGCTCTGCTCTGCCTGCGATGGCGGCCGTGCCCACTCCTGCGACGTGCCGATCTGTCGGCGGCGGCGTGGCCGGGCGCGATCTGGAGAGCCAGCGGGCGATGGTGGTCGCGCAAGCCCGCGGAGGACGGGATCACACCCATTCTGCGCTTCTCTTCCCACCCCACCACCGCAGGGAGGCGCTCTTGCCCCTGCCCCTGTCGTCTCGTCTTCCTCGGCCATCGCCGGCTTCGCCACCCATCGTCGTCGAGACCAATCAAGATGGCGTTCGCCGTGGCAAACGAGATTAAGATGGAAGCCGCCACTGCCGCAGCGACAACCACCACCTCCGATTCTTGTTCTCGTGTGTCCGTCCAGGAGGACGAGGTGATATATCTTCCTCATACCTTCCGCATTAAAATCTATATTAGGTTGGATTCTGTTTCATTCGGTTGGGCGTGATGTTTAAATTTCGTCAAGAGAGTTTTTTCAACAATTTTGATCTTTCTCGAAAAGAAAACAAAAGAGGAGCGGAGAAGGTCGTCTACGGGGGTAGGAGGCGGGGATCAGGTATAGGAAGACAGCTCGGCCAGACCGCCGACACCCCGGCCACGGGTTCTGTCGGGAGCCATCCCCCTCATCTTTCCCCTACCCTTGAATCGAACAGGCAAGATAGGTGTGTCCTGAAATATGATGTTCTCTCTATTGGGCCTTATCCCTTTCGTTGTTCGCACTTTTCAGGAAGTAGTATGGATGTAGGTTGGTTAGCTTTGCATCTGTATACTTATGCTTTTCAGGTCAATCTATTGGGTTGCAGCTTGTACGTTGGAACCATAATTTGGCATGGTTGCTTCTAAGTTTTGATTGGTCGATTTGCTGATGTCCTCGCCCTATGTGTCCAGTTAAAGTTCAATCCTGCATAATTGTCAGTTTGCGAAGTCTACCTAAAACTCTGAGATTGCCCATGATAGATGTAAGAAGTGCGTAATTGATTGATGGATCTGTTAGTTTGATAGTTTTTTTGAGCGTTGTACCGTTCTCTTTTACAAATTGCAGATGCTCACAGTTTTGTGTGTTCAGTTTAGGAGTTGGTCCTTGCGAAGCACAAATAAAACATTATTGGCAAGCTAGTGCAGTTTTGTTACTCCCAGGTATCTACAATTGAGTAGATGAAGGAATATTTGTTACCAGGAGGAATTATAATGTCTTTGAAACTGATGTTGTTCTCATGATCTTGTCTTTTAATTGTTCGACCACCCAAAATTTGGCATGGAAACTACAGAGGTACTATGTATTGTTGTATTAGTTCTGCCGGATTCAGAGGTGTATAAATGTGCATTAGTTCTTCCGGATTCAAATGATACTTTGTACTGATGTATATTTTCTGAAGATGAACTTAAGTGTATCGTATATACTCTTCATTTTTTGACACATTCCCATTCTGT
>LR738712.1:748884445-748922674 GCA_902687465.1 Secale cereale | reverse complement strand
CCCCCCAAAAAAACCATGGTATATATCTTATGAGGTATCCAATAGCGATAGTAATGTTCTATGCTGCTGTCATTTCAGTCCGCATAGTCATTATCAAAATCGGTGGTGCCATATCATTACTACTTTGGCTAATTCAACGATCCACTTCCAAGTTCTTTGGTGTCGAGCTGAACATGTGGTTATCTTATATCTTGGTATGTCCATAGGATACGGTCATCCTGATACTCAATGCATTGTACTATGACCGCGACTATGCCAAGTTCTTCGTGCTTGAGACCATCGCGAGGGTGCAGTATTTCGGTGAGGGCCTTGTCTTACTTACAGAATTTTTCCTTTACTATATCTATATCTATATGTGGTTTCGATATGGTAGTGTATCTGCTGTTTTGTTGACTGATTGACATGGTAGTTCGCTGAATTTTGTCGTCTTCACCTATTTTGAACAGCATGCAGAAGCAGCAGGATCTTCCTTCATATCCTTTATTGTAGACCACATATTCCTTTGCATTAAAGATGCTGGTAAGGACTAGCAACCAATCAACTTTGAATATGCTATATGTAGACATCTTCATTAAAATTTTATTTGCGTCGACAGAGTTTCAGCTTGAACATCTAAAGCAATCACTGTTCTTCTCATGGGATTTGTTTTGCAAGGATTAGTATAATAATTTTGAACTCTTAACAAACTGAATCAAACAATTTATGTATTGTTTTGTAGGAGTTTGGATTGCTCTGGGCACTTATTTTAGGAGCTTGGATTACTCTGAGCAATTATCGCATGATGAGTTGAGAGTACTCTGAACACTAGCTAGTGTGCCATGACGACCACTTGAACTATAGGAGGCTCACGGCGCAGGTCATCTTTCTCTCCTTTCTACTTCTCCAGCCGCCCTCGTTTTAGGTCGTTGTAGCTTTTATGTGCAAGAGGTTTGATCATGGACATAAGCACAGAAGATTCACATTTCATTGCTGCTTGCGCATGATCAATGAACCTAGAAGGATTTCTTTTCTATGGTGATTTGCTTCATTACTGTATGCATGAGCATCATTCCTAAATATATATAGCTCATCATTTTTGCCCTCTTTTTTTGGTTCATGAAGATGGCGATGTTCCTATTGAAACAAAAGTCTGGAATTGATAATTTCCTGGATTAGTAGTCATTAGGGTGTTCCTCCTTTTGTGTTTGCTTGGCCTCCCTTGATATCCTGAAGATTTTCTGTCAGGTTTTTCTTCACTATGAGAAGTTACACACACATCCATGAGGCATGATAGATGGATTCCTTATATTTCCTTTTGATCTGATATCTTTGTCTTCCTTTTTTTATACATTGTTCCTTACACAGTGTGAGTCGGTTTCATGGAAGGAATTCTAGAGGTACACTCCACAAGTGTTGGTCCAGCAAGACTGGGCTTAGTGTGATTCAGATGGGACTGGTTCGAGCTCATTCAGATGGTCAATACGTTCAGGTTGGCTTCGCTATTTTTCGGCTCGCTTTAATGTTGCCTTTTATATTTATAATACATTTAGAATATAGTTACGTGTTTACTCTTTAGTATACTCCTATTTTCGAAGTGATGACCAGTGATGTGAATCTTGACGGATACTCTATTTATTTGGTGATGTACTTTAGCTAAGATTATTGGATTTTTTTTCCAGATCTGTAACTGTTTGTGTTTGCAGCAGATACTTATATTTTTATATTGGCTGAAATGATGCCCCTTTGTGATCATGTCAGATACATTACTTCATTTTATTTAAAGTTGGCAAGACAAGTTATTTTAATTTAATTATCTGAAAGTTGCCTCTGAGATGATTATTCAATGCAAGTTGGAATAAGCTTTATCATGAACCATTAAGCACTATGAACGGATTTGGCTTCTGTGCATGTATTTTCAGACAATTAGTGAGCCTCATATCTAATTCCATCAAATATATATGACAAGACAAGTATCATCAGCTGAAAAGCCACTTCATTGGAGGTTCGCGTGGATTACATGTTACAATATCTTCCCTTTAGGAAATTCTTTGATCAGGAATTCTTTTTCACAACAAGAGATGAAAATGCTCGTATTGTACCTTCGCTTTTGTGCCGCGCGAGTTGCTTTTGAACCATTGTCGTTTATGTCGTCGGTCATGTAAACTATAAGGACATTAATATATGCGGCTCCTCAGGCTGATCCATGGTATGAGTGTGTTGCATTTCCACTGTTCTCTTTTTTCAGTCAAGACCATGCAATAACATTGTGAACTACACCCAACAACGTGGCGGGAGCGCCTCTGACCTAGCACCATCCTATCTCTTAGGTGGCGCCCAACCACTATAACATAAAAGGCTCACCACAATATTACTAAAAAATATATTCTATTTTAATTAGGAAGTATAATTACTTTACTAAACCAGTGACTGATCAATGTTGAATTAGCTTCGAATATTTTGTTGAAGTTCGTTGGATCAGTTGTCTGAATCTTTATACCAACCATGATTGTTTCAGCATAAATAGGGGAGTGGAAAGGACACCTCCCACCTGGCACCGCCTCAACTTACTCTTAGGCGGCGCCACCGGTGGCGCCCCAACCACTAGTTTGCTCAATTTGTTGGGAATAATGGTACCGCCTATCAGGACTTTGTTAGTGACTACTTTGCTAAATTTGTTAGGAGTAATGGTAGAACCATTGTTTGGTTAAACGCTGGCCCGTCAGAGATAATGGATCTTTGTATTGCAGACCGTAGCATTTGTGCTGCTGCTTGAGTAATACATTTTTCTATCCGTAAAGTAAAAGAAAAAGGAAAAGAAAAAAAAGCAAGAACTAACTACTACTCCCTCCGTTCCGAACTAAAACCACGACGAGTAAATCGGAACGGAGGGAGTAATTAACAAAACCTATAATCAAAACGAAACCAACACGGATACAAAATGACTAGGATACGGACGCTTGCACAATAGTTGAGCGCGTACGCAAGCTGTCTCATAAATAAGAAAGTTGAGCACGCAAAGCCAGCTTTGTCTGAAGGAACAACACCCGCAGCACAAAGAACACACGCAGCGCCCGCCGTCGAGCTCGAGGGCCCCGGCCGTCGTGTCCTACGTCCTTCCCTTCCCCTTTCACGAGCAGCAGCATCAATGAAGATGAATGGAGGGGTCGAGAAACCGGCAAGCAGCAGCGCAGTATTCAGCCCCAAGGAAGCTGGTTTAGGCAGACGCAGATCATCCTACATGGAGATGCTGGCGGACGAGGAAAGAGACATGGCTTCGTACCGTAGTAACTGGGAACACGTTTGGGCCCCCACGTGTGGTTCCTTCCAAGACTACAGTCAGTAATCTACTCTTCTCAATTCTCATCCATGCTCGTCTCTTCTTCTTCTTACTCTATTATACGTATTACTGTACTAATTAGAGGCATGACAAGAGCTAACCGAATAAGTAAATTTACCGGAACCGGGATGTACCGGTAAAGCATCCACCGTCCATGTCAACATCAAGATGCACACTGTCCTTTGAATAATAAAATAAGGAATCTTTTGTGGGATGAAATACGTCTCTATACTAATCTAACACAACCTGACCAATACTTGAACATGCCCCACCACTTTTCCATTATTCATGCATGTGTACTCCCAGACCACTCAACCTATAGTACCAATATTTTAATTTCTTGTTAGCTATCAAATGATTGATATCTTTTTAATAATTATTTTATTTTTAAATCTTTTTATATATTTGAATTCCTAAAGACAAGATCTTTAAAACAATGGATGTAACTCATTTAGCGTAGTTTGAAGTTTACCGTTTCATTTGCTTTGGCATTTAAAAAAAAAGGATGTAACTCATTTCAAAATACCCGTTTCACTGTACATGAAAAACTGATTTCATAATTTAGAAAATACAGATTTAACTCATTTTAGAAAACTAATTTTATTCATTTAAAACATTGATTTCACTCGTATGAAAACACATATTTAAGTCATTTTAAAGAATTGGCTTTGCTCATTTCGAAAAGGTGATTTCACTCATTTCAAGAAACTAAATTCACTCATTTTGAAACATTGATCTCAGTTATTCCGAAAAACATATTTCACTCATTTATAGAAACAATTTTACTCATTTCAGAAAAAGTATTACGACCGTGTAAAAAAACAAGTTCAACTAAATTCAAACACCGACTTCACATATTTGAAAACACATATTTCATTCATTTCAAAGAACAAGATACACTAATTTTGTAAAACTGATTTCACTCATTTCAAAAAACTCATTTCACTATGTTAAAAAATGATTTCACTCATATGAAAAAACTGATGTCACTCATTTCTGAAGAAGAAAAGTCACTTTGTTGAGAAAACAAATTTCACTCATTTTCACATTTCAGTTCGAGATGGATTTCAGTCAGTGCGAAAAACTGATTTCACTCGTTTAGAAATTCTAAAATATAAAGTTTGATGTATTTCACCCAAGATGTGTCATGTGTATGAAATACATATTTCACTCATTTTTGATTAATTGGTCTCATCCAATTCAAAGCTCACATTTCACTATTTTTAGAAAGCTGATTTCACTGAAAGCAAATAACTGATTAAAAAAATAAAAAAACATATTAGACTCAATTCAAAAAACAATTTCACTCGTTTCGTAAAACATATTTCACTCCTTTTTGTTGTTGATATAATTAGTTTTACATGACTAGTTTCAAAATTCTGAAATAACAAGTTTCATGCACCCAGAAATGTGTGATGTGTATGAAAAACATATTTCACTCATTAAAAAAAATGGTCTCACCCAATTCAAAGATCATATTTCACTATTTTTAGATAGCTGATTTCACTCATTTCAAATGTTGAAATTTAAATTTGTTTGAATGTATTCAATATTAATCTTGTTCTAACGGTCTTCACTCCAGGAGTTCAAATATATACAAACTTTGGAAAACAAATTTTTTGTTTTGAAGATATAAACAATCTAAATAGTGAAAAGGGAATTAAAAGTGATGGATTTAGAGATGGAGAGAGGAGAGATAATGTGAGAGACATGCATGTTTTAATATGTACTGTGAGCAGTAAAAAGAGAAAAGCAGGACCATGCATGCGTCATGTGCATGTGCATGGTGGATCCGGTCAGATGAAATACGATAACTTAAATAGAGAAAAGAGGAGAATACAAATGTACACCTTTTGAGCTGGCAGCATGCTATTGGTGAGAGAACCACCGATACATCCCGCCACCGGTAGAAAACACTTTGCGAGCTATCTAGAAATGTGTGATGTGTATGAAAAACATATTTCACTCATTTAAAAAAATGGTCTCACCCAATTCAAAGATCATATTTCACTATTTTTAGATAGCTGATTTCACTCATTTCAAATGTTGAAATTTAAATTTGTTTGAATGTATTCAGTATTAATCTTGTTCTAATGGTCTTCACTCCAGGAGTTCAAATATATACAAAGTTTGGAAAACAAATTTTTTGTTTTGAAGATATAAACAATCTAAATAGTGAAAAGGGAATTGAAAGTGATGGATTTAGAGACGGAGAGAGGAGAGATAATGTCAGAGACATGCATGTTATAATATGTATTGTGAGCAGTAAAAAGAGAAAAGCAGGACCATGCATGCGTCCTTTGCATGTGCATAGTGGATCCGGTCAGATGAAATACGGTAACTTAAATAGAGAAAAGAGGAGAATACAAATGTACACCTTTTGAGCTGGCAACATGCTATTGGTGAGAGAACCACCGGTACATCCCGCCACCGGTAGAAAACACTTTGCGAGCTATCTAGAAATGTGTGATGTGTATGAAAAACATATTTCACTCATTTAAAAAAAATGGTCTCACCCAATTCAAAGATCATATTTCACTATTTTTAGATAGCTGATTTCACTCATTTCAAGTGTTGAAATTTAAATTTGTTTGAATGTATTCAATATTAATCTTGTTCTAATGGTCTTCACTCCAGGAGTTCAAATATATACAAAGTTTGGAAAACAAATTTTTTGTTTTGAAGATATAAACAATCTAAATAGTGAAAAGGGAATTAAAAGTGATGGATTTAGAGATGGAGAGAGGAGAGATAATGTCAGAGACATGCATGTTATAATATGTACTGTGAGCAGTAAAAAGAGAAAAGCAGGACCATGCATGCGTCCTTTGCATGTGCATGATGGATCCGGTCAGATGAAATACGGTAACTTAAATAGAGAAAAGAGGAGAATACAAATGTACACCTTTTGAGCTGGCAGCATGCTATTGGTGAGAGAACCACCGGTACATCCCGCCACCGGTAGAAAACACTTTGCGAAGAGCTAACTAACTAGTTGCATCTTTCACTTAATCTGTTTGGCTGCAGCGTTTGTGACTCCCAAACTATATACATATGGAAGGATCCCAATAGATGCTATGCCCTGCAGTTTCTTGCAGATCTTCTCCATACAAGTCATGGAGAATGAAGAGTGGAGAATCAGGTGGCCACTGGAGGTATATGGCTTCATTGCCGCTCGGGACCATGTGGATCACAACCGCAACATTCTCTTGAGCCGTACGAGGGATGACCCTCAATTTCTCACTCAACAGGTATTTTCCTCTTCTTAATTCTCTTGCCGTCGTTACTAATAACATAACCTAATCTGGTATATTGCCCTCTGCACCAGCACTATTTGGATGGATAGAGAAAAATATGTTTTTGGTCCCTCAAGTTCTCAAAAAGTATAGGCTCGGTCCGTTAAGAATTTTTGGTATACATTTGGTCCCTAAAGTCTCAAAACCGTATAAGTTTGGTCCTAAACCAGATTTTGAGCACTTTGACCGGGTTTGACCGCCACAAAACCGCCCTATGAACAACAATTCCAAAAAAATGGTCATAAAAAAATGGCCGCGCCTTGCGTATGTAAGCATATTGGACGCCAACAATTTTCAGATTTTTTTTCTTTTTTGATATTTTTTCGAATTTACTATTCATCGATTAAATGTTTTTTTTCCACGAGCTCATCGAGTGTCAAAAGGCCAAAAAAATTGGTCACACCTTGCGCATGTTAGAATATTGGATCCCCAAAAATTTGGGATTTTTTAGAAGTTTTTTTTTTTGAATTTACTGTTCACTGGGCAGTTTTGTGGCGGTCAAACCCGGTCAACATGCTTAAAATCTAGTTTTGGACTGAACTTATACGGTTTTGAGACTTGAGGGACCAAATATATACCAAAATGTTTTGAGGGACCAAGTCTATACTTTTTGGAAACTTGAGGGACCAAAAACATACTTTTCTCATTTGGATATGGTCCACTGATTTCTAAGTTCTAACAAATGATGCTTGCAGGATCCATTTTTGCAGTTGACTGGCCCTTGTCGCCCAATTGTGTTGTCGGACCCTATTGACTTTGAAATTCAACTAAAAGTGAAGGGCACGACAGAGTCTGAAGATGAAACACTGATGGGTCGATGGTTTCAAAATGGACATTGTGAGGGACCCTACGATGAACTTGCATGCGTCGCTGGAGGGGTAATTTTTTCACATTGGAGGTCAACTCTGCGCTGATTGGCAGCACGGTTGCGGCAACCATCATCTGTGCTGATATTATAGAAGGGTCATGGCCTGATGATTCCACAGGTCGCGTGGTTTCCCGCATTGCTCCCTTTGATAAGGAACTTGTGCTGCTTGACTCTGGAGAAGGACCATTGCAAGTGGATCCAAATGGTCGTATTATCCTTCAAAGGGGCCTTGTAAGTGTGGGTTGCGAGGGAAAGCTCATGGTCTCGGTGGAAGCCTACTCAAAGGCAGGTGTTCGTCACGCAGACTGCGTTGAATTCAGGCCCAGAGTCTCTCTCACAAGTAAAGGTACTTGCAACCTTGGATTCTGCAGGGTGAAGTTTATTGTTGGTTGGTCCTATATCTGCAACAAGGATGATCTGTTGTACAGCGGCAACTAAGCTGAACTGCATCTATATATAGTGTTCCCATCCAGGGCCGTCTCCAGGAATTCGGGGCCACGGTGCGAAATGCGAAATGAGGCCCAAAATTAAGCAAAAAATTGTATTACTACTATAATTAGACATAGTTTCACTCAATATATAGCTTCAAATATGTGTTATTTCATACAATAGTTAAAATATGTATTATATACTTATATAGTAATGCTAAGACTAAGGCGTAGTATTGAAACAATAAACTTCTCTTTGTGAATTGTAATAAAATAGTAAACTGAGCGCATGTTCTACCGAAAAGCATCATTTGTCTAGTATTCCCTCCGTCGCGAATTACTTGTTATAGAAATGGATAAAAAGAAATGTATCTAAAATTAAAATACGTCTAAATACATTTATTTCCACGACAGATAATTCCGGACGGGAGGAGTATTTCTTAAAATGAAATCTTTAAATCCATTGACTCTATTCTCACAAAATAAAAATCCATTAATTCTTTCTTAGAATGAACAAACAACAAAGAATTAGTACTACAACAAGAAACTAGCTTACAGCTAGTGTGATAATCTTATTAATTGTCATTAAAATTAAGCGCATGCCAAATCGAGAAGCACTTTTTTAATATTAGGCATTGCAGTCGATACGGCAGGAAGACATAAAAAACGACAAAGAGAACGATTGTAACAAAAAAAAGTAACCGTAACTAGTGTTTCGTTTATCTATTTTGATCCCAGGCATATGGCTACGACTTACATTGGAAAATATTTTTTTTTAGCGATGGGAAAAATATATATATTCTGCTACAGTAAAGAAACAAGCACTCTCGGCCATAGCGATTAGGCCCATTAGCGTAACTAGCCAGCTATGTTTTTCTACTTGCTCTTGTACAAACAGGCCCAAAGGGGAGTGGTAAATCATTACTAGGCCAACGGAGGGCCTGCCGGCTGGGTATTAGGGCACCGTACGTTCCGTTTCTCGTGCAAGGTTTGCTTCCCATTAAATCGCGCCAATTAAGGAGTTCTCGTTGCAAGGATCACCGCAAACCCCATATTGCGACAAGTGGCGCGCTACATGTGCGCCACTTGTCGCAACCTGGGCGTTTTCTCTTTTTTCGTAGATCCGTTTATTCAAAACGTTTTATCTCTTAAACTGTGCGTCCAAATCTCG
Source organism: Secale cereale (assembly GCA_902687465.1). Lineage (NCBI taxonomy): Eukaryota > Viridiplantae > Streptophyta > Magnoliopsida > Poales > Poaceae > Secale > Secale cereale. Next base: position 748,913,595 of record LR738712.1, on the reverse strand, counting down.
AATCGTTTTCACCGTTGAATTCCTTGCGTCAAGATCTTTAAAACTAGATCCCATGTTGATATGTTTTATTGAACTTTTTTTTCGCAAAAAAAATCGGACGAAAAAACCGAACCGGACGCACTCATTTTTTCCCTTTCCGAAAGAGGCACGCCCGTGCCTCTCGTGAAATCACAACCGTGCTTCTGTCGGAAGCAAAACCGTGACTCTCGTGGAAGAGAAAAAAAAGGGAAAACACGTTTTTTTTCTCGTTTCCGAGGAGGCGGCCGTGACTCTCGCAAAAGCACAACCATGCCTCTCGCGGAAGCAAAACCGTGACTCTCGCGAAAGAAAAAAAACAGAAAACACGTTTTTTTCCTTTTCGAGAGGCACGGCTGTGACTCTCGCGAAAGCACAACCGTGCCTCTCGCGAAAGCAAAACCGTGACTCTCGCAAAAGGAAAAAAACAACAACAGAAAACACGTTTTTTTCCTTTCCGAGAGGCACGGCCGTGACTGTCGCGAAAGCACAACCGTGCCTCTCGCGAAAGCAAAACCGTGACTCTCGCGAAAGGAAAATAACAGAAAACATGTTTTTTCCTTTCCGAGAGGCACGGCCGTGACTCTCGCGAAAGCACAATCGTGCCTCTCACGGAAGAAAAACCGTGACTCTCGCGAAAAAAAACGCGTTTTTTTCGCACAATTCTTTTTCGTCGAAAAGCTAAGGAAGACCGGTGAAAAACAAAACGTCGAAAAAACCCGAAAAAACCCGTTTAATAAGCCGAAAACGCATGCGAAAAAAAAAACAAAAAAACAAAATCCGAAGGGAGCGCCCAGAGCGCGACACGTGACGAATGGCTGAGAGCGCGCCAAGTGGCGCTGATTGCTACGAGGCTCCCGAAGGAGCACTCGTTAACTAGTTGCTCCCATTAAATCGGATCGAGCGAGCCAACCGTAAAAGGCAACAAACCAGCGCATGAACCGCGTCCGTTACATCGTTTTTCCTTCGATCGGGGCCCCTACATTTTCGGGGGCCCTGTGCGATCGCACCGCTGGCACAACGACGGGCCTGTTCCCATCTCAGTAGCAGCATGTTAAGGATGTCGAGGAGCTAATTATGTGGTAGTGTAACAAGTGTGCACACTTTTTCAGAGGTCATGTTATGTCAAGTGTCCTGACTATTTATAAGTGGTGTTTGGTCAAGTGCTAGCGGCAAATTGTGGTTGAGTTTCTGGGATCTTCTAAACACCATGCTCCAGGATTAGTTTAGCTGTTGCGGCCAGTCTGTATGCTCTACTTTGTTTTTGTTTTTGTTTTTGAGGGAAGTCTGTATGCTCTACTTTGTTGTTCTGTTGTAGTGAGATGGTAGAACCGGCCGTGTGGTCGCTTGAAGCAAAAACTGTTTGGAACTAACTAGTACACTATTTCTATTTGTGGTGTAAAGTCTCTTTTGTGGTTTAGGTTTTACGTCTGGAAACAAAATGCTATTAGGTGACTGTCATTGATTGATCCCTCAACACACAATCGGCATCACTGGCCCCATTTCTCCAACTCTTTCTTACATTTTAGACATATAAGAATAAGAGACGAAAAAGAAAATTATTATTTCTGTAAGAAAACACCAACAAAATGCCGGTAGTTGACTGCGCCACCCGCAAGGCCGGCCCAATAATAGAGTGAGGTGGACGTTTTTTCTTAGCCCTGTTTTTGCCGCGGATTGGTTATATTGTTATATGTATTTGGCACACATGTGCCAGTTTGCAAAATTGCCACACCTGCTGGATCTCGTTCGTTTGAAATCCTACGACCCAACTACGACGCTGCGTGATGGCGATGGCCCAACTACGACGCCGCGTGACGCCGTCGATTTGGTTTCTCTCTTGCTCTGTTCGATCGCTGCGTGACGGCCCAACTACGACGACGGCCCAACTACGACAACGCGCTCGATACGCGAAACCGCTCGCTCGCACTTAATCCCCCGTCCCACCTGTCTCTTCTCTGTAACGGCTGCCATCTTTTCTGTCTCCCTGCTCTCGCTCTCTCTGTCTCCGTCCACGGCGAGCGGCGGCGTGCATTTTCCGGCCCATTCTCGCCGCTGGGTTTCCGTTCCACCGGTTAGTATCTTCTCAATCTCCCTCTCATCCGCTCCCAGTAGTTCGTGCGCCTCAAATCGACTGAACTGTGCGCCCTTCTCTGTCGCTCCGCGCCCCGCTCTCCTTACGTCGACGGCGAGCGGCGGCGCCTTCTCCGGCCGATTCGCGGCGTTAGTGTTCTGATCCATCGGCTATTATCAACTCAATCACCGTCGCATCCGCCCCCACAGTAGTTTTTGCTCTGTTTCTCGACGCCATCAGTGGAGGGAGGTTCGTCGGGATGGTCCCATGTTAGAACAGATTAGAAATGCGCCAAATCCGTTCAATTCATGGTTCAGATGCTATAATTTAGCCCCTGTTTCGCATGCACGTCGTTCCAGTGATTATTTTGGCCTTTTCCATTTTTGTGGCTAGCTGCTGTAATTTTTGAACCAATCCCCTGTTACATTGTTCGATTGTTATTTCTAGGGTTTGCTAGATGGAAAACCATTATGTATACATTCATGATTCGCCATCAATGATTCTAACTTAGGAGAGCGATATTTGGCAACTTATGGATATGCCCCCATTTAGTTTGCCCGAACTTTAATTGCGAATATGATTACCATCATTTGTGTGACTAATTTATCAGGAGTCTACTGTACAATTTATCATGTCACTGGCAACTTATGGATATGCCCCCATTTAGTTTGCCCGAACTTTAATTGCGAATATGATTACCATCATTGGTGTGACTAATTTATCAGGAGTCTACTGTACAATTTATCATGTCACAGATTTTTTAGTACTTAGTTCTGTGATGTCCAATATATGTGTTTACGTGTAAGTTGTTGCCATCCCTAATTTGCATAAGTTATCTTGCCCGATACATACATTTTATCGGTGCATCATAAGCAAACAAAAATTGAGATATTCAGTATCTAGTAGAAGCACACATGTCCTTTTTTTGTTTTCGTCTTTCTATGTTGTGAATGAGTTATCTTGTTGTATGCTCACAAGTTACCAATGTATCAGAAGAATATGTGTGTGACCACTATTTCAACAGCCTGTATTCTTTATGGTCACTTTTTTTCTCTTTGGTATTCTTGTGTGTCAGGTCACAATGCCAAGGAAGCGCAAATTAGATGATGATTTTGAAGAGGCGTACCCCTTAAAGAAGCAGAAGCCTCCCGCAGATCGGAACAGGGCTTCTCCTAGTGCTCTTGTGACTGCCTGTAAGGATATGTCAGATGAGAGGATGTCCGCGATTGATGACATGGATTTCACTAGTTTGCGGAATATCAAGTGTGATAATCTGTTCAATCGGCTTTCTCAATGGCTTGCTGGTCTATACGACCCTGATTCTTGTGAGGTTGTTGTACCTGGTCGCGGGAGGTTACCGGTCAGTGAAGAGTTTGTGCATCGTATAATGGGTGTGCCCCGAGGTGATATTGCTGTGGATTTCAAGGTTCCTACAGATGCACAGCTTGAACTTGCGGGAGATCTTTTTCGTGATCTTGGACATGCTCCTAAAACTGTAGATGTATTAAACCTTATCTTGAGCACCAACCAGCATGATGACAATTTCAAGCGCTTGTGGCTTGTGCTTGCTGCCAGCACTGTGATGGCGCCAAAGACTTCCAACAAGATCAGCACCAGATGGTATCCCGTGTTGGTAAGCACATCTAGCTATCTTTCTAGTTCATACTATTTATATCTTTTATTTTTTGTATTTTTACCTGGTAACTTCTTTGTTTATCAGTCTGATGATTTATGCACATATGCACTTGATAACTCTCCCAGCTTTTTGTAGTGTGGTAATTTATGTCCCTTTCATTTTTTTATGATCTGAAGTGTGGTAATTATGTAGTAATGCACCTGATAACCTTTTTCTGACAGTGTTGTAGTTATACAGCAATGCACCTGATATCTTTTTATGAAAGTGTGATAATCATATAGCAATGCACCTGATAACTTTTTCATGGAATTGTGGTAATTATATAGTAATGCACCTGATAACTTATTTATGCCTTGCATTGAGGTTCTTCTCAATAATGTTGTATTTTTTGTGCTTATGTACTTGGTGATATAATGTTTTAACAGTGTTGTAATTGTCTACTTATGTCCCCTGCTAACTTGTGTTCATACATTCCTCTATTGTTTAATGTGTTTTCTTTTTTTTTTTCACAGCAAAATATTGGCAATGTAAAAAACCTCAACTGGTGCAAATTTATTACGGATCAGCTTCACAAAGCTCTTTTAAAAGGAAAGCCTACTACAGGCTGCCTCCTGTTCTACAATGTTAGTCCCCTTATTCTTGTTTTTGTTCCCATGATTTTTGGATTGTATATCTTTTTCCGCCAAAAAGGTAGATTTGTAATGACCTTTTCTGTTTTTCCAGCTTCTGTATATAGATGCTATTGACTTAACTGGCCTTGGTATCATCTTGCCTAATGGTCCTTTTACAATTAATGTGTGGACTAATGAGTTGGCATCGAAAGTTCTCCGGATGGATGTCCAGAGGGACAAGCTTTCTTATGGGAAATTACCGATAATTTCCCAATATGGCCAAGACTATTGCTTATTTGGTGGCTTGCAAGGTCTAGATAAATTCATGCGTGTTCATGCACCCCAAAACTGTTCTGAACAGGTATTTTATCCTTTTTTGTGTGTTTGATTATTTTTGTTTTTCCATTTCCTGGTAAAAACTGTTATAAATACCTGGTAACTTTTACTGTTTTTAGGATGGTAAATTTTTTTTCCTAGTTTTTATTCTCACTTTGGATTAATTTTGTTTGGAACTTATTTTTCTGTGGTATTTTTAGTAATTGCTTGTATGGTAATCAATGTTTCTCACAACCCTATTTATTTTGTTTTTTCATTCTTGTTTTTGTATCAGAAACTTGCTAAAGCTTCTGCTATTGTGGGCCGCTTTTTGTCTGGCATGGTTGGCCTCCGCGGTGGTCTTGTTAATGAGTTCATGTCCTTGGATTGTGAAGATAGCTCATGGATGTCCCGTGTGTTAGAGAGCCAACTCAAGGGTTTATCTTCTGCCGGCGAGAATACTGCTGGGAAGACTGCTAGCACCCGTCTTGCATCACGTTCACGTGAAGTAAAAGATTCTGGCAAGCAAACCGTTGAAGGTTCAGATTCTGATCATGAGGTTGATGATGGTGGCGGTGATGGTCACTCTGACGAAGATCTAGATTTTCACGTTCATTACCATCATTCTTCAGGTGGACCGAACGCCCATGAGGCTTCAGGTAGTGGCGGTAGTGCTGGACCGAGTGCCCCTGTTACTTCAGGTAGTGGCGCAGCGAATCCAGATGTGAATGCAACTACGTTCGCAACTGCCACTACAGGAACTGATCAACCTCTCGAGTCTCAGATTATGCTCACTTCACGTTCCGGTGATGTATCTAGTGATGGATTGCATAACCAGTCAGATATGACGGATACTCAAAACGAGGCTGCTGTTGATGCTTCCATGAAGAGGTGCGGTTCTTCTCTTGTCCGTAACTTGGGTAAGCAATATGTCAGGCGTCGCAAGAAATTACGCCTCCCTTCTCCTCCGATGGCCACTGGTACAACTGTTTCTGACCAGCCGTCGTTGGATGATACACATCGTTCTATCAAGGCAATCGTCATCAAAGAGCTTGGCATTGTATGCCCTGATAAGGGCACTAACTCAGTAATTGCCTATTCAACGCGGAAGAAGCAACATCCTAAAAAGTGAGTTTCTTATCATCTGCTAGTTGAGTTTTTATTGCATTTTTTTTTCATATTTAGTTGTTGTTTCTCTTTTGTGTTATAACTTCTGCCAGCACCTACCTTCTGAAAATTAGAAGTAACTCTGTGTGTAAATTGTTTATCTGAACAATATCATGGCGATAACTTTAGTTTTTTATAAGCATGTGTTCTTGTCTAAAATGAATAGTAATAATATCATGGTGATAACTTTAGTTCTTTATCTGAACAGTTTGTAGTTTTAACCCTGTTTTGCATGATAATTTTAGTCATTATACGCTGGTAAGCATTTGTTATTTGTCTATGGTAACATTTTTCTCATGTGCACTATATCTTTTTAAAATAATAAATTTTCAGGGGTTCCAATGCTCCAGTTATTACACCTGCCGACCTTCAGCAATCGCGGTCTACCAGTGTGGGTGTCACGTCTGAGGTTGTATCTAGTAATCTTACCCTATCTCCGGCAGATGTTGACTCGTCTGAGACGTCACGCAGGTAATTATGAATGCTATTTTTTCTCACTATATGAAATCTAAATTATTTTTTCTATTTTTTATTTTTCTTTGGTAAATTAGGTGAATTTACACCAATAATTTAACTTTTTTTATGCGTGGCATTGTAAACTGTATGCAAAGTGCTGTTAGTTTTTACAGTCAAATATGTTATAAGTTTACTGTTATTTTTAGCATGATAAATTTGTTTGGTAACTTTTTTACAGATAATGTGAATACAATATGGTAACTAAAGTTTTATTAGCTGGTAACTAATGTCAATATAAGCTGATAACTAATGTTATTTTTGCTGTTGTACAATACAAATATAACCTGATAACTAATGTCAACATAAGCTGGTAACTGATGTCAATATAAGCTGGTAACTGATGTCAATTTAAGCTGGTAACTAATGTTTTTTTAAGCTGGTAATGTTTTCTTTTCTTGTGTGTAGTCAGAAGACCAAGGTCACTGTGAGAAAGGTTTCAAAGTCTTCTAAAGTTGCAGCTGCAACTAAATCATCTCCTCGTGTTGCTTCCAAGGATGCGAAAGATGCTTTCAAAGACTTGCCCATGGTCAGTTCTCTAATTGCTGTTGTGCAAGATGATGCCCTTGTTAGGAATTTACCAGATGCTTGTTTTGGATCTGTGGATGAGCTCGCGGAAGCAGCCATTATTACTCAAGTGGTAGAAGAGATTGCCAATGTTATTATTGGCACTGAAGCTGAAACTTCTGCTGATCAACCTCAAGTAATTGCTCATCCAGTGAGCGCTGCCGTAGCTGAAACTTCTGTTGATCAAGATCAAGGAATTGCTCCTCCAATGAGCGTTGGCGTAACAGAAGATGTCCAAGCTCCTGTTAAAATACCTTGTGTTGTTCAAGCTCCAGTTGAATCTGCCCAATCTAATGTGGCAGAACCAGTTGAAACTGAAGATGCATTGTTTGCTGAAGAAGTTGTTGTTGCTGAGAAGCCCTACTGGGATTTCACCCCACCATCTTGCTCTCTTGGCCTAGATTTTGGCCCCACACCGCCCGGACCAGATATTAATATGACAGATGTAGTCCCAGCTGTAGTTCCAACAACGCCCCCAGCTGTTGTTTCGACAACTCATGTACCAGTAGTTGACCCCACCATTAACAATGCTCCCCAAGACCGAGCAGCAGCATCCCCAATTGATGAGATGGTGGCAAATGCAGGAGATAATCCTGTTGACCTTGGTAAGTGAAGGCATATACGTGTCTTCGCTTTATCACAAAAGATTGATGGGATGGATGTCTTCTTTTCGAAGACCCTGTTTATGCTTTTAGTTTGATCCTTGTGTGTATATTTATGCTGTTTTTATCCTTTGTATGGACAACCCCCCCTCTCACATGTAATGACTTGTGCTTTTGTGTGTGTGCTATGAAATGAACTATGTGTTTTCGTTTCACCTTCGATCTCTTTATTTTTATGCTCATTTGTATGTATTATATGTGATTATTATTGTTCATTAACCCTGGTAACTTTTACTAACATTTGACTGGTAATTACTGCGCTCTCTACTTGTATCTGATATTTATATCGCTCAATTTTACCTTGTTTTCTATCGTACGGTAATTTTTTAGCTGATCTGATAACCTCTTTGCGAATGTGGCGCTGGTATTTTTTGTTTTGTTTTAACAATATACCTACATGTTTTCATTTTTTCGCTAACTAGTTACTTAAATGGTTACATTTTTATGATATCTCCTGATAACTTCTGCTAGCACCATGCTGGTAATTTCAACCCTTTTATTTATTTATGCGTGGTAACTTTTACTAACATCTGACTTATACTTACCGCGCTCTACTTTTAACTGATAATTATAGTGCTCTACATGAAATATATTTTACCTTGTTTGCAGCTTTTCATTTTTATCGTATGGTAACTTTCACCATGATAACCTTTGTGAATGTTCTGGTGTAGCATTTTATTATCACACCCTGATAACTTCTGCTAACCCCACGCTGATAACATTTGTGAATGTTGCGCTGGTAACATTTTATTATCACACCCTGATAACTTCTACTTCCACCATGCTGATAACTTCAACCCTCTTTTTCTTTTATTGTTGCTGGAAATACCCCCCCCCCTTTCCCTACACACACAACAGACCATTTATAATACATTCATGCTGCCCCTTTAACTATCCTGACCCCCGTCATTTTTCTTCCTTTTTTCTCTCTACAGTAATTATATCATCATTCTTTAATATCTATCACCTTTTTTTATTTGTTTTTCCACATAATTGACTTCTCAAACTGACCTGATCGCAACTTTTTGAAGATCGTCGAGTTCGAGTTTATGATGCGGATGTTGAAGACGACGATATATTTATGTGGGTTGAAGAAGTTGAACGTGCCACTGCTATAGGAAAAGCAAATAATGCTTCTGTAAAAGGTAGTGATAGGAAGATTTTTTTAACAAATTTTTCTTACTGCCAACCTTAATAACATCATTATGTTTCATGTTGATAATTTAATCTTCTAAACTCTGATAAGTTCTTTTCTTTTTTGTTTCCCCATAATATTTTTTGTCACCAATCCAAACTCTGATAACTCCCTTCACTTTTCTTCTAGACCACCCCATCAGCCTTGAATTTGTTACACCAATTATTCAACATCCCAATGGTAATAATTCAGCCAGTGTGACTCCTAAATCGTACATTCGGAAAGTGAGGGTAAGCCGTCCATCGCAGTTCCTTCTGCCTCCATATTGTGGCCTCACAATATCTGCACTCGAAGAGGTTATTTACGCAGAAGTTATCAAGCACACCACTGATTTAGTTGACTCCAGGATAAAACAGTAATGACATTTACTATTTTCCTTTTCTATATTATTTTCACCTCTCAATTGGCAAAACATTGGCTTATATACTATTTTTTTCTTTGTTTGTTTTCCAGTATTAGGGTTATTGACATCGATGGGCGGTGGGTCACATTGGAGGAGCTTGCTAATAGTGTAATAGAAGGTGGACAAGTTTCGAATAACATTGCAGAACTCCACATCCGAACTCATTCTGATTCTGTACCCCCAGGGAAGATCATCTTTCCATGGTTGCTGTCAGTATATCTTCTCATATGTGATTTCACGAGCAAGTTCCTAATCAAACATTTTCGTCGTGATGTAAACTACATACTTAGTCACAAAAATCAGGTACATTTGTTGATGTAAACTACATACTTTTCTGCTTTTTAAATCCTAAAAGCTGTTTTTTAATTGGTATAATAGGAAATTTTATTAGGCTGTTAACTTTGTTCTGTCACACATTGTACCACTAAAGAATTTACTACCAGTTGGTAACTTTCATGTATGCCTACTGGTAACATATGTTGTCTGTACTCTGATAACTTGCTTTTTTAACTGTAAATGCATTGGTAACTTATTGTTTTCATGTGTTCACATTTTTGTAACAGCTTCTGTTTCCAACACTGCAAAAATTGGGACCTCTACCAAAGGACGGGCATTGGTATGTTTTGTGCCTTAATCTTAAGGCAAAACGATTTGAAGTTCTTGATTCCCTTCGTACACAAGATAGCCCTTCGCTCATCACACATGCGACAAAGCTTATGAATGGTATTAAAAAAGCCTGGTTGATTGCGTACAAGGACTCGAGTAAGCAGATTCAAGGTTACGATCTTGTGTACATCGATGTCTTCAAACAGGACAATGGGTTAGTTTTTTTGGCTAGTACTCCATCATATTTTCCCATCTAAATACTCGGTATCTTATTAGTGTAGCACTTTTAAAGTTCGGTCACCTTTTTGCATATCTTAGTTTGCTTTTAACACATTTTTTTGTTTTTTCCTTACAGTACTGATTGCGGTTTCTTCGCGTTCAAGATCTTGGAGTTCTGGGATGGTAAAAATATCCCGGCAATAACTCAGGAGCAGATCCCGGCGCTCAGGAAAATATTGACAAGCATGTGATACGTCCAAAACGTATCTATAATTTATGCTTGCTCCATGCCTCTTTTGGGTGATATTGCTATGATATTTATACACTTCCATACACTTTTGATCATATTTGGACTAACCTATTAACTCAGTGCACCCCAGTGCCAGTTTCTGTTTTCTGCTGTTTTTGTATTTCAGGTTTTGCCATTACGAAAACTGCCAGAAAAATCCCAGAAAAATTATATAAAAAATCAGCGTTCCAGAAGCTTCCCGGCAGCCGAAGTAGGGCCGGAGGGGGGCCACCAGGGCTCCAGGCGCCCTGGTGGCGCGGCCCCCCTCCTGGCCGCGCCGGGGGGGCGCCTGGGCCCCCCAGGCCTCCGTTGATGCCCCCTTCGGCATATATTTAACACGTGTCCTGAAACCCTCGAGACGGGAACCCTTTTTCGCGATCTCATCTCTGTTCCGCCGCCGCCGCGCTTCCAAGATCGGGAGCACCAGGAGAACTCTTCCCGGCACCCTGCCGGAGGGGAGGATCACCACCGGGAGCCTCTCCACCACCATGGACGCCTCCCGGATGAGTTGTGAGTAGTCTCCCTTGGACCATGGGTCCATGACCAGTAGCTATATGATGTTCTCCTCCCCTTCTTGTGCTTTACTAATTAGACCACATGAGCTGCCCTACATGATCGAGGCACATATGTAATCCTTATGCTGTTGCTATGATGAGTTTGCTGGGATCCGATGGATTGTGAGATTATGTTCAGATTGTGTTTGAGTAATATATTTGATTTACCTCTTTTATATTTATGTTCGTAAGTAATTCTTGCAGGTTCTCCGTTGCTATTTATTGCTTTGGCCAAGTAGTAGGTAGTGACTCCAAGAGGGAACGTTATGCTTGATTGTGGGTTCATGCCCCTCGATGACTAGCTTGAGTGACAGAAACATGAGTCTAGGGGATGTGCTGTTGCCACAAGGGGGAAAACAACGGTGCTTGTGCCCGCGGGTGCAAGAATTGTTTACTTTACGCAAAGTTCTTTTAATGCAGTTGTCTGTTGCTTTGAGTTTACACTATGGGTGGGACTCGCAACTTAATACCAGCGAGATGTTCTGGATAGATATCTCAAGGTGGATGATTAGTAGTAGATGCAGATGGATTTCGGTCTACTTGCCTTGGCGTATCACCCATGCTTTGAACCTCTACCTTTCTTGCAACATAGTTAGCATTGGTTTGCGCACATAATTCTGTCAATTGCCCAGCTGTAATTCGTTCACCTCACATAGCTGTTTTATCGTCTTTTGGGAGAGAGACATCACTAGTGAACATCATGGGACCCCGGTCCATATTACCATCATTGATCACATCCGCTATTTACTTTCTGCTTTTACTTACTATATGCAATTATACCTATCACTATTATCACTTGAGTTTGATCCTTTGTAAACGACAAGGCCGGAGGGATTGACAACCTCTCTGTACTCGTTGGGAGCAAAGTTATTTGTATCTGTTTGCAGGTCCACGTTGATTGCTAATATCTGGCGCCGTTAGCAGTTGACACCTTCTTGTTGAAACTGGGAGTCTCAGGGGAAATCGATCCTTGGTATCTTTGCCAAGGGAAAACTTCCGCTACACTGCATCTCAAACCTTCCACTTGGGGTAACCAACGAGGGGCGAGAAGCCATCAAACAAAGTTTTCTGGCGCCGTCGCCGGGGACTCCACTCTTCAAGATAGGGGAGTTGCACGCTATCTTTTACCTTTGCTTTTTAGTCTTGTTAGTTTACCTTTCAGTTTTTGTTTTAGTATCTTTTATCGAAAATCACGAAAATAGTTATCTTGCTTGCTTGCTACTATGGGTTCCACTGAGAACACCAAGTTGTGTGACTTCACTAGTCACAACAACGATGACTTTATCTGCACGCCTATCACTACACCTGCCACTTCAACACATTTGTATGAAATCAAACCTGCTTTACTGAACCTAGTTATGAAAGATCAATTCTCCGGTGCTGGAGATGATGCTGCTTTACACTTAAACAATTTTGTTGAACTTTGTGATATGCAAAAGTACCAAGAAATAGTTGGTAATATTGTTAAGCTTAAGCTTTTTCCTTTCTCCTTGAGAGGAGGAGCTAAAATTTGGTTTCAATCTTTGCCTAGAAATAGCATAGATTCATGGGACAAGTGCAAAGATGCTTTTATTGGAAAATACTATCCACCTGCTAAAATTATCCAACTAAGAAGTAACATAATGAATTTTAAACAATTGGATAATGAACACGTTGCCCAAGCTTGGGAACGTATGAAATCTCTTGTCAAGAACTGCCCTACTCATGGTTTGACTACTTGGATGGTTATCCAAACTTTTTATGCAGGCTTGAACTTTACCTCGCGGAACTTGTTAGATTCGGCCGCGGGAGGAACCTTTATGTCAACTACACTTGGTGCTGCCACAAAGCTTCTCGATGAGATGATGACCAACTATTCCCAATGGCACACTGAACGCGCTCCAACAGGTAGGAAGGTAAACTCTGTCGAGGAGATTTCCTCCCTAAATGAAAAAGTTGACTTGATCATGTCTCTACTTTCCAAGCAATCTTCTGTTGATCCTCGTGATTTTCCTTTAAATTCTTTGATTGCTCAAGAACAAGTAGATGTGAACTTTATCTCTAGAAACAATTTTAATAACAATGCTTATAGGAGTAATTTTGGTAGCAATCCTAGACCGTTCCCCTCTAATTCTTATGGGAACAACAATGCTTATCCTAGCACCAAGAACTCCACTACTGAACTAGAGATTATGCTTAAAGATTTCATCACTACCCAAAAAGCCTTTAATAAGAGTGTAGAAGAAAAACTAAACAAACTAGATGATCTCTCTTCGAAGGTAGACAATTTAGCCCATGAGGTAGAATTGCTTAAAATTAGAACTTCTCCTCTTGAGGAGAGGAAGGTCACTCCTATGAATGCTATTCAAGTGCAAATTAATGAAACCATTAGGATGTTGGATAAACTTAAAGAGAGATGGGCTAGAGAAAGGGAGGAAGAATATAGAATTAAGAACCTTCCTACCCACCACACTGTTGCTACTATCCAAGTTGTTGAGGATATCCAAACTCTTAGCACCCAATGCACTCCTGGTCCCATTGGACCTATTAATGGTGATGCTATGACTATAGAAACTACCGAACAAGTGAACCTAAAGGACACCACTACCACCTTACTTGATAGTAGTGACCTTGATTTTGACAATTGCACTCTTACCGAAGTTATTGATTTCCTTCACAAGATGTCTAGAGATCCCCGCACTAGCATGCTTAATCTTGCCTTCACATAGCATATCACTAATGCTCTCATCAAAGCTAGGGAGGAGAAACTTAGAGTAGAAGCCTCCATACCTAGAAAGCTAGAAGATGGTTGGGATCCTATGATTAAAATTAAGTTGAATAACTTCTCTTGCTATGCATTATGTGATGTTGTAGCTAGTACCTTTGTTATGCCCAAAAGAATATATGATATGCTTAAATTGAAACCTTTTAATTCTTGTTCTTTTGGTGTTCGTCTCGTTGATTCTTCCATAAAGAAACCTTTGGGGAGGATCGACGATGTTCTTATCAATGCCAATGACAATTACGTTCCCGTTGATTTTACTATTATGGATATTGAATGTGAACCTTCTTGTCCAATTATTTTGGGACGTCCTTTTCTACGCACCGTTGGTGCTATCATTGACATGAAAGAGGGGAATATAAAATTCCAATTTCCTCTCAAGAAAGGGATGGAACACTTCCCTAGAAAGAAGATTAAGTTGCCTTTTGAGTCCGTTATACGGGCTAGCTATTCTTTTAATCTTGATAAAACTTGATCTCTTTCTATTATGCCTAGCTTAAAGGCATAAAAGAAAGCGCTTTTGGGAGGCAGCCCACGTGAATAAAATTTTATTTTGCTTTTGTTGTGTCTTGATGTTGTTACTACAGTAGCATCATCATTGTATCTTTGCTTTTCAACTTTGTGCCAAGTGTAGCCTCTGATTGCAAGAAAGTTCAAAAGTTGTGACGTGCTGTCCAGGAAACAGATTCTGTCCTTGGATAGAAAAATTCGTAAAAAATCAACAGATCATCTTTTTGGTCTGAAATTTTTTCGACAGCGTGCTCTATACAATTGTCTTTCGGGTGTCTGTTCTGAGTTTTTTCATTAGAGTTGCAGAAGTGCCCCGAAAAAATCATTTACTACCTGCTGTTCTGTTTTTCACAGATTCTGTCCTGTTTTGCCTTTCCTTCATTTTGCAAACCTTGAGCTTGCTTTTTCTTTGCAAAAACCTTTTGGCAATCTTGAGAAACAGTAGACCTTCAAGAATATCCTTATTTCCAGCAAATAACAATTATTTTATTAAGGGTACTAACCTCGCTAATCAGATTATGATGAGTTATGTATGAAGGGAGTTTTCAAGTGTGCGAGGGAAGATGATAAAAAGATTCAGGAGTGTCAAGCGCTCAAGCTTGGGGATGCCCCCATGCACCCCCAAGAAATATTCAAGGAGACTCAAGCGTCTAAGCTTGGGGATGCCCCCGTGCATCCCCTTCTCCATCAACATTATCAGTTCGTCTTTCGTTCCACTATATTTTTATCACTTCATGTGTTATGTGCTATGCTTGGAGCGTCTTGCTTTTAGTTTCCTTTTTAGTTCTCTTTAGCTTTTCATAACGAGTCGGAGCTCAGCTTTCTTTGTGTGGGAGAAAAACACGCTCCACTTCTACCTAGAACATAACATAGAATTTTCATGTCTATCTTTGCTCTATGTGTTCTTTGTCTTTCAATAGCTACTATCATGCTTAGCTCTTAGTTTTTATGCTTATCTTTTTAAAGAGCTTTTGTTTAGTTGGTTGCTTGAACTCTCTTTATTTATCATGATTATCTTATTAAGAGAGTTTGCTTCTGTTGCATTGGTTGATATGTCTATGATAAAAATGCTACGTGCATAATGGTGCTTAGTAGTTCATGTTTTCGTATGGTTAGTCTCAAATAGCTGGGGGGTTCCCAATGTGTTATTGGAGTACCAACATGATTTGTTTGCCTATGATGTGGTATGGTTTAGTAATATCTTCCTTCGAGAATTTATTTTGATTGACTTGGCGTATGCTCACGCATATTTAAGACTGTAAAGAAAGTCTGTCAAGCCTTGATGATCTTTTATTTCTGAGTAGCGATATAACTTCCATGCCTGATTCAATATTGCTTTGTCGCTCTGCATGATTATGACCGTCATTGCTCTCTTAGTTGGTCGCTCCCAGTCTTTTGCTAACCTTCGCCTGTACTAAGCGGACTGACTGCTTGTGCATCCAAAATCCTTTAAACCAGTTAAGCCATATGAGTCCACCATACCTTCCTATACATGGTATTTACCTGCCATTCCTAACGAATACTTTCATGTACCATCTCGAAATTATTCAAAAAAAAAGCATTTTTGTATTGTGCCTCTGTTTTAAGTTCATGAGGAAGTAGTAGTTAATTCATGATCTTTTTAAGTTGGACAAGCTTCACCCCGGGATTGCATGTCTAATGTGCAAACCCATAATACGAGAAGGAACTGGCAAAGAGTGCGCCCGGCTCAAAAATAATATAACAAACAAACCCTCCTTCACGCTTTGTTCATGAGAAATCAGAAAACTTTGGCAGTGATAAACAAAGGAGATAAAGAGGATGTGATCGTCCTCATTCGGGAGCCATTCCTCGAAACTTGTCCATCTCAAGAAGTGATTGAGTTGTCTGCTAGCATTCGTTGACGAAACATGCATAATCCAAAATAATAATTATTACCTCTGTTTTTAAAACCAAGAGCTCTGGTACATGCTTTGTCTTTGTTTCCGACCACGGGTTTTCAACCTTGCCAACAAAAGCCATGGTTCGAGAGTCTCCACCTTCTTTTAAAGCACCAACTACTGAGAGCATGATTGTCATTCTGAGTGTAATGTGCATTGTCCCAAAGTAGCATTGTCTTTTGCATGATTATGATATCGTTTATTTTGAAATCATTGTATCTAGTCATCACTTAAACCTTGGAGGTGCCCCTGCATTTATGTTTTGCTTCACTAAAGGGGGCAAGCGAGATATCACTTTGTCATATTTGCACACCATGCTCATTACAAATCTATTTGATGTTTCAGTATCATATTGTAAAACTTTCAGTTCTTTGTGATTTTCTCATGAGGCAACTAAATTACTACAGATTCATTGTCTCAGTAAGCTTTTGTCATATGACTATGAAAAATCCTTATATGGTTAATAGCATGTCACCACAGAAATTATTCTTGTTATCATTTACCTACTCGAGGACGAGCAGGAATTAAGCTTGGGGATGTTGATACGTCCAAAACGTATCTATAATTTCTGCTTGCTCCATGCCTCTTTTGGGTGATATTGCTATGATATTTATACACTTCCATACACTTTTGATCATATTTGGACTAACCTATTAACTCAGTGCACCCCAGTGCCAGTTTCTGTTTTCTGCAGTTTTTGTATTTCAGGTTTTCCCATTACGAAAACTGCCAGAAAAATCCCGGAAAAATTATATAAAAAATCAGCGTTCCAGAAGCTTCCCTGGAGCCGAAGTAGGGCCGGAGGGGAGCCACCAGGGCTCCAGGCGCCCTGGTGGCGCGGCCCCCCTCCTAGCCGCGCCGGGGGGGCGCCTGGGCCCCCCAGGCCTCCGTTGATGCCCCCCTTTGGCATATATTTAACACGCGTCCCGAAACCCTCGAGACGGGAACCCTTTTTCGCGATCTCATCTCTGTTCCACCACCGCCGCGCTTCCTAGATCGGGAGCACCAGGAGAACTCTTCCCGGCACCCTGCCGGAGGGGAGGATCACCACCGGGAGCCTCTCCACCACCATGGACGCCTCCCGGATGAGTTGTGAGTAGTCTCCCTTGGACCATGGGTCCATGACCAGTAGCTATGTGATGTTCTCCTCCCCTTCTTGTGCTTCACTAATTAGACCTCGTGAGGTGCCCTACATGATCGAGGCACATATGTAATCCTTATGCTGTTGCTATGATGAGTTTGCTGGGATCCGATGGATTGTGAGATTATGTTCAGATTGTGTTTGAGTAATATATTTGATTTACCTCTTTTATATTTATGTTCGTAAGTAATTCTTGCATGTTCTCCGTTGCTATTTATTGCTTTGGCCAAGTAGTAGGTAGTGACTCCAAGAGGGAACGTTATGCTTGATTGTGGGTTCATGCCCCTCGATGACTAGCTTGAGTGACAGAAACATGAGTCTAGGGGATGTGTTGTTGCCACAAGGGGGAAAACAACGGTGCTTGTGCCCGCGGGTGCAAGGATTGTTTACTTTACGCAAAGTTCTTTTAATGCAGTTGTCTGTTGCTTTGAGTTTACAGTATGGGTGGGACTCGCAACTTAATACCAGCGAGATGTTCTGGATAGATATCTCAAGGTGGATGATTAGTAGTAGATGCAGATGGATTTCGATCTACTTGCCTTGGCGTACCGCCCATGCTTTGAACCTCTACCTTTCTTGCAACATCGTTAGCATTGGTTTGCGCACATAATTCTGTCAATTGCCCAGCTGTAATTCGTTCACCTCACATAGCTTTTTTATCGTCTTTTGGGAGAGAGACAACACTAGTGAACATCATGGGACCCCGGTCCATATTACCATCATTGATCACATCCGCTATTTACTTTCTGCTTTTACTTACTATATGCAATTATACCTATCACTATTATCACTTGCGTTTGATCCTTTGTAAACGACAAGGCCGGAGGGATTGACAACCTCTCTGTACTCGTTGGGAGCAAAGTTTTTTGTATCTGTGTGCAGGTCTACGTTGATTGCTAATATCTGGCGCTGTTAGCAGTTGACACCTTCTTGTTGAAACTGGGAGTCTCAGGGGAAATCAATCCTTGGTATCTTTGCCAAGGGAAAACTTCCGCTACACTGCATCTCAAACCTTCCACTTGGGGTAACCAACGAGGGGCGAGAAGCCATCAGCATGTGGCTGGACCATCCTCTTAACGAATGCACGCAATGGCGCTATCACTTGTTCAACAAGGAGTAATTGAGGTGAGGAATTTGCACCAATATAAGTTTGAATTTATGTAACGATTATAGTTTTATACATTTTTCTATACAGTTTGGTTGATAACTTATGTTAGTTAGCGCTGATAACATCCTTTATCAGGTTCTGATAACTTTTTTTTTCACGGCGTCGTAACATTTTGCTCACAAACAAAGAACGATAACTAATCTCATTCTCATTTCTGAAAATCCCCATTACATTTTGAATGATAACATGCCTGTTTCAGTGCTGATAATTTTTCATTACATGACGTCACGACATCGCTTACAGAATAAAATGGGTAAAATTGATAAGTAAAATCGATAACTTGCACTTCAATGCCCATCTAAGTTTTTGCACTTCAAGTTTCTCAGTGCGGGATGGGCGAGGTACATTTGCGTTTATCATGTTTTGTTGACCCGCATACTCTACATTTCCTCTCTTTTTTTGGTTTTGCAATGTCAAATGGGTGCTGAAATCTTTTCTCTTTTGGACGCCCTTTCGTAGTAGACTTTGGTGGGTCTAGTATCACTCTTGTGTTTGATGATTGGGATCCCTCTGTATGTGAGCCCTGGAACTGAAAAATATTGCCAGACACATGCGTGACAGGAATGCTTCCTTGATGCGCTACTGGGACCTCTTCAGTGGCCCTAGTCCATGGTGGTGAAGAAAACATTTGTGCTTCCTTTCCCTCATCTTTTTCCTTTCTTGCTTTCTTTAGCTGCCTCTTTTTTAGGGCATCCATGTCATCTCTGAAAGCATTAACGTATTTCCTTGCCAATGCCATCCCTTCATCAGTAGTGCAAGCGTCTTTTGCTTGTTCCTTGAAATTATTCAGAATAGATGTATATCTCATGATATTTTTTCCTTCCTCTGTCATACCCTTCTTAACTGTTGGCTGTTGGTAATCAGGCTCAACAAGATCCTCCTCTGGGTCCCATGTCCACCTATCTAGGATATACCTCCTTGGTATCTCGTAGACTCCAATCTGTTCCAATACTCGTAGTATGTGTGCGCACAACAACCCATCGCGATCAAACTTGCAGCAAGTGCATGAGTTTACCCCTTCATCCTTGTTTGCTTGCACATGGTAGTCCCTATCCCCATATTTTGGTAGTATGCCTCGGAGTGACCACATCCTGAATGTTCCATCTTGCAAAGTGTCACATCCGTAAGCAGTCTTTAGCTTCATCTCTACCTGGAACATGGAGAACAGACTTTGTGTGTATATCCCTCGCATCTGCAACTCGATTGGGTTCAATGAATACATGTCTGCCTCTTTGTAAATTGTGTACACTTGCTCTTTCGCCACAGCCACCATTACTTTCTCCTGTATTGCAGTGTATTGTGTTGCGAATTCAATCAATGAGTTGTTGGGGTTCACTTACTTCTTGAGCACAGCATTGAATCCCTCGCTCCTTGCAGTTGTTTGCAAGAACGGAAAGAAATGCTTCATGTAGTACACTGGGGCCCAACATTTCCTGTTTTCCCACAGCCAGTGAAAATGTTCGTTGTCGGTCTGGCCATATACATCCACCATTGCCCACCATTTGTTTTCAAACTCTTCCTCTGTGACACACAAAACATGAGATAATTATAACATCAGACACAGTCAATGGTAATTAAAGTACAAGTATGCTGGTAACTTTCCTTAGTTTTCATATGGTAATTTCATGGAACCAATTTCCCATAACTTTTTTTTGCATGGGACAATTATAACATCAGACACATTCAATGGTAATTAAAGTACAAGTATGCTGGTAACTTTCCTTAGTTTTCATATGGTAATTTCATGGAACCAACTTCCCATATCTTTTTTTGCATGGGACAATTATAACATCAGATACAGTCAATGGTAATTAAAGTACAAATATGCTGGTAACTTCTATTAGTCAACAAATGGTAATTAAAATGGGTCAACCGAGTAGGTACGTACCAGTCAAGCTGTTGTCGACACAGTCTTTGAATGCTTTGTTTAGTGGTTTATCATCAGCCATAAGCTTTCCAAGTTTTTCCTGTGCCTTCTTCATTATATGCCAGCGGCAATTTCTGTGTATAATGTTCAAGTACACCTCGTCGATCGCACTCCTCATTGCAAAGTCCTGGTCTGTGATGATGTTTTTTGGGGCAACACCACCCATTGCATGGAGGAATGTGTTAAAGAGCCACACAAAGTTCTCCTTTAGTTCGTTTCGAACGAAGCCACACCCAAACTGGATGGATTGACCATGGTTATTAATTCCAATGAATGGTGCACATGGCATCTTGTACATGTTTGTCATGTATGTTGTGTCGAATGACAAACAGTCATTATACTTTGCATATGCCCTGCGTGATGCACCATCTATCCAGAACAAGTTTTCAACCTTGTCCTCATCATCAAGTTTGATTCTCCAGTAGAAATATGAGTCTTTGGCCCTCATCTCTTGGAAGTACGCAATTGTGCTCCCAACGTCCTTGTGGCGGTGCTCTAAGCGGAACTTAGCTCGTTGATTAGCAATGTCTTGTGTCGTGTAAGGTACGTCTTGAGCGCTTCCGTAGAACCATGACATCAACTGCATCTGCCTTGCAGTCTCAATGTTGCATCCGTGCAGAACCCTCAAGAAGTCCTGCTCCTCCTTCGGAATGTACCAATGTGATGATAAGAATTTTGTTAGGGACGATTTTTTGATCAGGGGGTGATTGTGGTTGTCCTCGAAACGGCCAACAGTCCACCATGCATCATCGTGGGTTAGGTACATGTGTGCTTCACATTTAGTCCTAACAACTTTCTTTTTTTCCTCTTCTTCACAATGCTGGCTGGGTTTTCCACATCTTGCAGCTCATCCCTGTCCTTGCGTCGTTTGCCATATTTTGTACAAACTATGAGCACCCTGCTTATAGTTCCATCCACCCTCTCTTTCTTGAATTGCTGCCTAATTGCAAAGCCAGTCCTGCGCGCGTAGATGTTGTAGTGGTCACGTGCGCTCTCCAGGGTGTCAAATTTTGTCCCTTGTAAAGGTGGCTTAGGTGTGGAATATGCCTCCGTGTTGCTGCCTTCCATATCAGCGTCGATCCCAGCAGATTCTGGAGTTGCTGGTTCGCTTATTGTCTGCTCTCCAAGGCTCCTAGCTCCTGAGCTTGCATTTGTTCCAGCACTATGTCCATTTGTTCCAGCACTGGTCAAGCTGTTGTTTGCGCTCATTGCCCGAGCTCCTGCATTTTGGCCTGGTGGATTAGTGTAATATTTCACGATAAATAACAGTTCTCTATCATGGTAATTTTCAACCCCACTTTAATAGTAAAGTATTCTTCTTCTGTCTAAAAATAACCCTGGTAATTTGTATAGTCTTGAACCTGGTAACATGTGTGCCCCAATGCTGGTAATTTTTAACCCCACTTCAATAGTAAAGTATTCTTTTTCTGTCTAAAAATAACCCTGGTAATTTGTATAGTCTTCAACCTGGTAACATGTGTGCCCCAATGCTGGTAATTTTTAACCCCACTTCAACAGTAAAGTCCTTGTGTTTTTCATTCCTTGACTATATGTAAACACAAATGCTGGTAATTTTACCTGTTTCCATGATGCTTGCACAATTGTTGCTTGGTGTGCGCACTGCACTGTCCTCTTCATGCATTCTCCCTCCTCCTCCATCTTCTACATTTTCTCCTCTACTAGTATCCATTATCTACTCCTGCTTCATTGTTTTTACGTTTCATGTTAGCATACATTTGCATGTGTTGACTCTTATTTTTAAACTCATTGTTCTGTTTACTATTTTACACAGTTGTTTGAAGGCAAGAATCGCAGGGTTGATTGGGAAGAACACTGATGGCTTCTCGCCCCTCATTGGTTACCCCAAGTGGAAGGTGTGAGATGCAGTGTAGCGGAAGTTTTCCCTTGGCAAAGATACCAAGGATCGATTTCCCCTGAGACTCCCAGTTTCAACAAGAAGGTGTCAACTGCTAACGGCGCCAGATATTAGCAATCAACGTGGACATGCACATAGATACAAATAACTTTGCTCCCAACGAGTACAGAGAGGTTGTCAATCCCTCCGGCCTTGTAGTTTACAAAGGATTAAACGCAAGTGATAGTAGTGATAGATATTGCTGCAATAGTAAATAAAAGCGGAAATTAAATAGCGGATGTGATCAATGATGGTAATATGGACCGGAGTCCCATGATGTTCACTAGTGATGTCTCTCTCCCAAAAGACAATAAAACTGCTATGTGAGGTAAACGAATTACAGCTGGGCAATTGACAGGACCATGTGCGCAAACCAATACTGACTAAGTTGCAAGAAAGGTAGATGTTCAAAGCATGGGCGGTAGGCCAAAGTAAGTAGACCGAAATCCATCTGCATCTACTACTAATCATCCACCTTGAGATATCTATCCAGAACATCTCGATGGTATTAAGTTGTGAGTCCCACCCATAGTGTAAACTCAAAGCAACAGACAACTGCATTAAAAGAACTTTGCGTAAAGTAAACAATCCTTGCACCCGCGGGCACAAGCACCGTTGTTTTCCCCCTTGTGGCAACAGCACATCCCCTAGACTCATGTTTCTGTCACTCAAGCTAGTCATCGAGGGGCATGAACCCACAATCAAGCATAACATTCCCTCTTGGAGTCACTACCTACTACTTGGCCAAAGCAATAAATAACAACGGAGAACATGCAAGAATTACTTACGAACATAAATATAAAAGAGGTGAATCAAATATATTACTCAAACACAATCTGAACATAATCTCATAATCCATCGGATCCCAGCAAACTCATCATAGCAACAGCATAAGGATTACATAGATGTCTCGATCATGTCGGGCAGCTCACGAGGACTAATTAGTGAAGCACAAGAACGGGAGGAGAACATCACATAGCTACTGGTCATGGACCCATGGTCCAAGGGAGACTACTCACAACTCATCCGGGAGGCGTCCATGGTGGTGGAGAAGCTCCCGATGGTGATCCTCCCCTCCGGCAGGGTGCCGGGAAGAGTTCTCCTGGTGCTCCCGATCTTGGAAGCGGTGGCGGCGGCGGAACAGAGATGAGATCGCGAAAAAGAGTTCCCGTCTCG
The DNA here is from genome assembly GCA_902687465.1 of Secale cereale. Lineage (NCBI taxonomy): Eukaryota > Viridiplantae > Streptophyta > Magnoliopsida > Poales > Poaceae > Secale > Secale cereale. The sequence continues at coordinate 748,890,252 of LR738712.1, read as the reverse complement.
AGGGTTTCGGGACACGATATAAATATATGCCAAAGGGGGGCATCAGACGAGGCTCGGGGGGCCCAGGCGCCCCCCCGGCGCGGCCCAAGGGGGGTGCCACCAGGGCGCCTGGGGCCCTGGTGGCCCCCCTCCGGCTGTGCTTCGGGTGCCTGGTAGCTTCTGGAACGCTGATTTTTTATATAATTTTTCTGGGATTTTTCTAGCAGTTCTCGTAATGGGAAAACCTGAAATACAAAAACAGCCGAAAACAGAAACTGGCACTGGGGTGCACTGAGTTAATAGGTTAGTCCAAATATGATCAAAAGTGTATGGAAGTGTATAAATATCATAGCAATATCACCCAAAAGAGGCATGGAGCAAGCAGAAATTATAGATACGTTTTGGACGTATCAACATCCCCAATCTTAATTCCTGCTCGTCCTCGAGTAGGTAAATGATAACAAGAATAATTTCTGTGGTGACATGCTATTAACCATATAGGACTTTTTCATAGTCACATGAAAAAAGCTTACTGAGACAATGAATCTATAGTAATTAAGTTGCCTCATGAGAAAATCACAAAGAACTGAAAGTTTTACAATATGATAGTGAAACATCAAATAGATTTGCAATGAGCATGGTGTGCAAATATGATAAAGTGATATCTCGCTTGCCCCCTTTAGTGAAGCAAAACATAAATGCAGGGGCACCTCCAAGGTTTAAGTGATGACTAGATACAATGATTTCAAAATAAACGATATCACAATCATGCAAAAGACAATGCTAGTTTGGGACAATGCACATTACACTCAGAATGACAATCATGCTCTCAGTAGTTGGTGCTTTTAAAAGAAGGTGGAGACTCTCGAACCGTGGCTTTTGTTGGCAAGGTTGAAAACCCGTAGTCGGAAACAAAGACAAAGCATGTACCAGAGCTCTTGGTTTTAAAAACAGAGGTAATAATATTTTTTTAGATCATGCCTATTTCGTCAACGAATGCTAGCAGACAACTCAATCACTTCTTGAGATGGACAAGTTTCGAGGAACGGCTCCCGAATGAGGACGATCACATCCTCTTAATCTCCTTTGTTTATCACTGCCAAAGTTTTCTGATTTCTCATGAACAAAGCGTGAAGGAGGGTTTGTTTGTTATATTATCTTTTTGAGCCGGGCGCACTCAATGCCAGTTCCTTCTCGTATTATGGGTTTGCACATTATACATGCAATCCCGGGGTGAAGCTTGTCCAACTTAAAAAGATCATGAATTAACTACTACTTCCTCATGAACTTACAACAGAGGCACAAAATAAGAATGATTTTTCTTTTTGAATAATTTCGAGATGGTACATGCAAGTCTCCATTAGGACTGGCAGGTAAATACCATGTAGGAAGGTATGGTGGACTCATATGGCATAACTGGTATAAAGGAATTTGGATGCACAAGCAGTCAGTCCGCTTAGTACGGATGGAGGTTAGCAAAAGACTGGGAGCGACCAACTAAGAGAGCAATGACGGTCATAATCATGCAGAGCGACAAAGCAACATTGAATCAGGCATGGAAGTTATATCGCTACTCAGAAACAAAAGATCACCAAGGCTTGACAGACTTTCTTTACAGTCTTTAAATATGCGTGAGCATACGCCAAGTCAATCAAAGTAAATTCTCGAAGGAAGATATTACTAAACCATACCACATCATAGGCAAACAAATCATGTTGGTACTCCAATAACACATTGGGAACCCCCCAGCTATTTGAGACTAACCATAAGAAAACATGAACTACTAAGCGCCATTATGCACGTAGCATCTTTATCATAGACATATCAACCAATGCAACGGAAGCAAACTCTCTTAATAAGATATTCATGATAAATAAAGGGAGTTCAAGCAACCAACTACACAAAAGCTCTTTAAAAAGATAACCATGAAAGTTAAGAGCTAAGCATGATAGTAGCTATTAAAAGACAAAGAACACACACAACAAAGATAGACATGAAAATTCTATGTTATGTTCTAGGTAGAAGTGGAGCGTGTTTCTCTCCCACATAAAGAAAGCTGAGTTCCAACTCGTTATGAAAAGCTAAGGAAAACTAAAAAGGAAAACTAAAAGCAAGACGCTCCAAGCGTAGCACATAACACATGAAGTGATTAAAATATAGTGGAACGAAAGACGAACTGATAATGTTGATGGAGAAGGGGATGCACGGGGGCATCCCCAAGCTTAGACGCTTGAGTCTCCTTGAATATTTCTTGGGGGTGCATGGGGGCATCCCCAAGCTTGAGCGCTTGACACTCCTGAATCTTTTTATCATCTTCCCTCGCACACTTGAAAACTCCCTTCATACATAACTCATCATAATCTGATTAGCGAGGTTAGTACCCATAATAAAATAATTGTTCCTTGCTGGAAATAAGGATATTCTTGAAGATCTACTATTTCTCAAGATTGCCAAAAGGTTTTTGCAAAGAAAAAGCAAGCTCTAGGTTTGCAAAATGAAGGAAAGGCAAAACAGGACAGAATCTGTGAAAAAACAGAACAGCAGGTAGTAAATGATTTTTTCGGGGTACTTCTGTAACTCTAATAAAAAAACTCAAAACAGACGCACGAAAGACAATTATATAAAGCACGCTGTCGAAAAAATTCAGACCAAAAAGATGATCTGGTGATTTTATACGAATTTTTTCTATCCAAGGACAGAATCTGTTTCCTGGACAACACGTCACAACTTTTGAACTTTCTTGCAATCAGAGGCTACATTTGGCACAAAGTTGAAAAGTAAAGATACAATGATGATGCTACTGTAGTAACAACATCAAGACACAACAAAAGCAAAATAAAATTTTATTCATGTGGGCTGCCTCCCAAAAGCGCTTTCTTTTATAGCCATAAAGATAGGCTTAAGACTTTAATGATGCTCTCGTAGGAATAAGAGTTGAAGAACAAAAGAGAGCATCAAGAAGCAAATAACAAACACATTTAAGCCTAACATGCTTCCTATGCATAGGAATATTGCAATACAATAATTCATTGAAGCACAAAGCAATAAGCATAGGAAGACAAAACAAGTGCAGCTTCAAAACCTTCAACATAAAGAGAGGGAACTTGATATTATTGAAATATCTATAAGCATATGTTCCCTTCTCATAATAATTTTCAGTGGGATCACGAATAAACTCAACAATATAAGCATCACACAAAGCATTGTTACCATGATCCACATGCAAAAAGGTATCATTACTCTTCATATAAGCAAAATCTTTCTTATTAGGAATAGTGAGAGTAAAGCAATCATAACCATCATGGTAATCATTGTATTTAGGAGGCATATCATAATCATAACAAATTTTATCCTCAATAGTAGGTGGACTGAAAACAGCATATTCATCATTGTAACCATATATAGGAAGCAAAGTATCATCAAAGTAAATTTTCTCTTCAAAAGTTGGGGGACTAAAAATATCATGTTCATCAAACGTGTCATCCCCAAGCTTAGAGCTTTCCATGTCATTAGCAATATTGATATTCAAAGAAAGCATACTAATAACATCACCACCATCATGATTGTTATGCAAATAATAAAGTTCCATAGGTTTTTTAATTTTCTCTTCAAACACATCATGTCCCAAAGCAAGGTAGAGCTTATAAAGCTCTCTCATATTTTTGTTGTTTTCCATTAAGCAAAACTAGTGAAAAGACATAAAGAAAACTAAAAGGTAAACTAACAAGACTAAAAAGCAAAAATAAAAGATAGCGTGCAACTCCCCTATCTTGAAGAGTGGAGTCCCCGGCAACGGCGCCAGAAAACTTTGCTTGATGGCTTCTCGCCCCTCGTTGGTTACCCCAAGTGGAAGGTGTGAGATGCAGTGTAGCGGAAGTTTTCCCTTGGCAAAGATACCAAGGATCGATTTCCCCTGAGACTCCCAGTTTCAACAAGAAGGTGTCAACTGCTAATGGCGCTAGATATTAGCAATCAACATGGACCTGCACACAGATACAAATAACTTTGCTCCCAACGAGTACAGAGAGGTTGTCAATCCTTCCGGCCTTGTAGTTTACAAAGGATTAAACACAAGTGATAGTAGTGATAGATATTGCTGCAATAGTAAATAAAAGCGGAAAGTAAATAGCGGATGTGATCAATGATGGTAATATGGACCGGAGTCCCATGATGTTCACTAGTGATGTCTCTCTCCCAAAAGACGATAAAACTGCTATGTGAGGTAAACGAATTACAGCTGGGCAATTGACAGGACCATGTGCGCAAACCAATGCTGACTAAGTTGCAAGAAAGGTAGAGGTTCAAAGCATGGGCGGTACGCCAAAGTAAGTAGACCGAAATCTATCTGCATCTACTACTAATCATCCACCTTGAGATATCTATCCAGAACATCTCGCTGGTATTAAGTTGCGAGTCCCACCCATAGTGTAAACTCAAAGCAACAGACAACTACATTAAAAGAACTTTGCGTAAAGTAAACAATCCTTGCACCCGCGGGCACAAGCACCATTGTTTTCCCCCTTGTGGCAACAGCACATCCCCTAGACTCATGTTTCTGTCACTCAAGCTAGTCAACGAGGGGCATGAACCCACAATCAAGCATAATGTTCCCTCTTGGAGTCACTACCTACTACTTGGCCAAAGCAATAAATAACAACGGAGAACATGCAAAAATTACTTACGAACATAAATATAAAAGAGGTGAATCAAATATATTACTCAAACACAATCTGAACATAATCTCATAATCCATCGGATCCCAGCAAACTCATCATAGCAACAACATAAGGATTACATAGGTGCCTCGATCATGTAGGGCAGCTCACGAGGACTAATTAGTGAAGCACAAGAACGGGAAGAGAACATCACATAGCTACTGGTCATGGACCCATGGTCCAAGGGAGACTACTCACAACTCATCCGGGAGGCGTCCATGGTGGTGGAGAAGCTCCCGGTGGTGATCCTCCCCTCCGACAGGGTGCCGGGAAGAGTTCTCCTGGTGCTCCCGATCTTGGAAGCGGCGGCGGCGGCAGAACAGAGATGAGATCGCGAAAAAGAGTTCCCGTCTCGAGGGTTTCGGGACACGATATAAATATATGCCAAAGGGGGCATCAGACGAGGCTCGGGGGGCCTAGGCGCTCCCCCCAGCGCGGCCCAGGGGGGGGGGCGGCGCCACCAGGGCGCCTGGGGCCCTGGTGGCCCCCCTCCGGCTGTGCTTTGGGTGTCTGGTAGCTTCTGGAACGCTGATTTTTTATATAATTTTTCCAGGATTTTTCTGGCAGTTCTCGTAATGGGAAAACCTGAAATACAAAAATAGCCGAAAACAGAAACTGGCACTGGGGTGCACTGAGTTAATAGGTTAGTCCAAATATGATCAAAAGTGTATGGAAGTGTATAAATATCATAGCAATATCACCCAAAAGAGGCATGGAGCAAGCAGAAATTATAGATACGTTTTGGACGTATCAAACACTAAATAGGACAATTACAGTACATGATAGTAAAAGACACCCCTTTTCTTTATCAAATGATAGTAGTCAGCTAAAAAGTGCATGATAATTTTACTATGTAATTATTAAGCAGAATTATCTAGAGATGAGTCTTGATTCTTACCACAATTGAGTTGATGTTTCTGTTGATCTCTGGAGATGTTTTGCCTGGTGATTTTGCCTGGTAATTTCTGTTTTTGTCCCCCTGATGATTCTGTTGATCCTCCCGTTTGGCCTGGTAATTACTTGAGATTTTACCTGGTAATTTCTGTTGATTCTTCCGTTTGATCCAGATCTGGAGGAGGGGTAGGGGGGAGGGGCGAGTGGGTGGTGGGTAGG
>LR738712.1:748850949-748879818 GCA_902687465.1 Secale cereale | reverse complement strand
CCCGGTCCCTGCTCCCTCTCCACCACCCAACCATGCTCCTTCGTCCGACTCTTCCGCTGCGCCGGACTCACCCGTACCCACGTTACCCCCTCGTGCTATTCCTACAACAGTCCCGATTAATGATCATCCCATGCGTACTAGGGCCAAATCAGGATTTCAACAACCCCAAAACCGCCTAAACCTTCATACCAACCGTATCTCTCACTTCCCTCCCAAAGAATTACAAAACTGCTCTACTTGATCCCAATTGGGCCGCTGCCATGCAAGAAGAATATAATGCTTTACTTCAAAACAACACATGGCAACTTGTTCCTCGTCCTCCCAACACAAATATTGTTTCTGGCAAATGGATTTTTCGCCAAAAGTTTCACTCCGATGGGAGCCTCTCACGATATAAAGCCAGGTGGGTTTGTCGTGGGTTTTCTCAACAACAAGGAATTGATTACGATGAAACTTTTTCTCCTGTTGTTAAACCTAGCACCATTCGTACCGTTCTTAGTGTTGATGTCTCCTCTTCCTGGCCTATTCACCAACTTGATGTTAAAAATGCTTTCCTCCATGGTTCCCTTCAAGAAACTGTCTACTATCAGCAACCTCTGGGTTTTGAAAATCCATCCTTTCCAACTCATGTCTGTCTTCTTCAGAAATCTCTCTACGGTCTTAAACAGGCCCCAAGAGCTTGGTTTCAACGCTTCTCCTCCTTCATCCAAACAATAGGCTTCACTCCATCTCTCTCGGACACCTCTCTTTTTGTGTATCATCAAAATTCCGACACTGCCTATTTACTTCTCTATGTAGATGATATCATTCTCACCGCATCCTCTCAAAATTCCTTAGATCATATTGTCTCTCTTCTTAGATCTGAATTTTCTATGACTGACCTAGGACTCCTTCATCATTTCTTAGGCATTACTGTTGTTCGAGATTCCTCCAACCTTTTTCTTTCCCAACGCCAGTATATTCTTGATCTACTTAATCGTGCCGGTATACTTGACTGTCAATCATCTCGCACTCCTGTCGATACTAGTTTTAAACTTTCGGCTGCCGGTGAACCCTTTTCAGATCCTACTCTCTATCGTAGCCTAACAGGTGCTCTCCAATATCTCACCATTACTCGTCCTGAAATCTCTTTTGCTGTTCAACAAGCATGTCTCTATATGCATGATCCACGGGTTCCTCACTATAATCATGTTAAACGCATTCTTCGGTATTTAAAAGGAACTCTCAATCATGGTCTCCACCTAAATAATTCTTCTCCAAACTCTCTTACCGCATACTCTGATGCAGACTGGACTGGTTGTCATGACACTCGAAGGTCCACTTCCGGTTTTTGTGTTTTTCTTGGTAACAATTTAATTTCTTGGTCCTCAAAAAGACAGGTTACGGTCTCACGTTCGTCTGCCGAGGCAGAGTATCGCGCTGTGGCACATGCCGTTGCAGATACAATCTGGATTCGGCAATTACTCTCCGAGCTACACAGGCCTATTGAGCAGGCCACTATTGTCTATTGTGACAACATATCAGCAGTCTACATGACCGGCAATCCAGTTCAACACCGACGCACAAAGCATATTGAGATTGATATTCATTTTGTTCGTGAGAAGGTCGCTCTTGGTCAGGTTCGGGTGCTTCATGTTCCCTCTACGGCTCAATTTGCTGAGATTTTCACCAAGGCACTGCCTACTAAGCCGTTTCAAGATATCTGTTTCAGTCTCAACGTCGTCGAGCCTGCCGTTGATACTGCGGGGGGATGTTAGAGTAATCTTTATCGTATACGACTCCTAGTCCAAGTCAGCTTTGTAATCTTACCCCAAGTTGGTTTGTACCCTCTTATATACACTTGTATGCCGCACCAAATCAATCAATAAGAATCAGTTTTATTCATCTATCAGTAACGATCTCTGCCAAAAGTTAATTAGGATTTTTAGGAATTAGGAATACGACTAGGAGCCAAAGTTAAACAGGAGGACAAGCTAGGGGCAGCCGGCAGGAGTACTTAAACACTTAAACTAGGGCCTGGACCATGCATGTATTGATGAATTGTTTAACTCATGCATGTATGGCTGTATCAAATCAAGACGGGAACCCTCACATGCTCACACATACTAGCGCGGCAAGAGGAGCATGTTCTGTGGATCTACCTGTTTTGGCGATGGCGAGACCACGAGAGGAACATGTTCATCAGAGCTCAGACGATGTTAATCAGAAATCAGAAGGCTCGTTGCCCCGCCTGTCGTCGTCATGTCACCCGCCGCCTCCGCTGACGTTTTGTTTCAGATCGAGCAGAGGCCTCACGCGGAGTTGCGCGAGAGCGCCAGGCGCCAGCGGCCCAGTGCCATGAGCGGCCCAGCACCCAGGAGAAAATATATACATAGCCTAAATAAAAATTTTGGGGCCCCTAAAATTCATGGGCCCTATGCGGGCCGCACAATCTGCAGCACTATGGGCCCGGCCCTGCCAGTCAGCTTGCACCCTTAACTCTTAAAGCCAGACAAGCTTAATCCCTTGTCTCGGCTAACCCGTTATTACTGCCGACTCGGCACGGTTTTGACTGGTCTTTGTCCATGTGGCGGTATTTCTCTCGTCATTCTATTGAGCCATTTCATCGAACACCTGGCATGCACTCCCGCGGGCTGTCCATGGCCGAGCAGTGGCGCCTCGCCACCCAACAAAAGTGGCGGTTTCTCCCGCTGGCGCTCCCGTCATCCCGTGGCTCACCACCTCTCACAAAGTGCGCCTTTGTCGGCTTCCTCTAGGGCGCACGCCACAACCTCTCCATCCAAAGGTGCTACTAGGAAGCCTTCATGCGTTGGTTCCTGTGCCGTCTGCTGGACATTCCGATGGCGCATATCGGTTGCTGGACACCGTCGTCCACCGTAGGGAGCTCTACATGATGTATGGCCGCGGCTGTGTGTAACGACCATGGTCTGGACGGGCCGACAAGGGCGGGTCGAGCACGGCGACAGTCTTGATAGATGCGGTTCGACACGTCGGCCACGGTCTGTACATGGGGATGGGGCGTAGTGTGGCAACAACAAGGAGTAGACAACCAGAGGCCTAAGGCTACTTCCAATGCATTGGTGCTTACATGAGGTGCTAAGCACATTAAAAACTTTAGCAACTAAAGCCCCCAATGCATAGGTGCTTAACTTGTTGGTGCTAAGCATTGTTCATATAATGTTTTGCAACTAAAGTTCTTCATGCATTGGTGGGATTCTTCCATTTAACTCTTTTGCCTAGGTTCTCACACTTAGCATTGTTTCTTCCTGGGGTCACCACACTCATCTCTCTCCTCTTAATTACCTTGCCACATCAGACTTTTTGCCTACATGGCAGCCTTAGCACCTGTACAAGGTGGAGCATTGGGAGGGGCCTAAGAAGTGTGGTCGGCAAGCCGAGGGGAGTTGCTGAGAGCCAGCCGCCGCATGCCACATTGGCAACGGTGAGTGCCGACGGGTGCTGTGGGGTTTTGTGCGCTAGGACGGCACGGAGGCACTCTGCATCGTACACAAACTCGAGTGCTTCGTCCCATGGAGGTAGCCGTTGGCCACGAAATTATTCTGCCAAGAAAATTCGACAGCGTCCGAAGCCACGGCGAGGGAGTGCACATGGATCTAACTGCAGCACTAGTGCACAGGAAGGTCAAGGGAGACGATGACGAGGTGGGGGTCCAGGATCTCCATGGTAAGCTCGCCTACCCGGAAGCTCTACAGAACAAGTCCAGCACGGACCCCGGCTTCGCCCACACCGAGTTCAGCACCGTCCGGATCACCTTGTCGACTTGCAGCCGGCGTGCGTGCCAAGCTACAAACAACCTTGGCAGTGTGCTTGCGGCCCAGATGACGCGCATCCGCTCCTCTCTGCCGAGGACGCGCTCGCGTTATTCCTGTCGAATGAAAAGATAGAATAAGTGTATGCGCACTTCATGTTTTGATGAAATGCCCATAAAGACAGTGAGATGGAAGAAGAGAGAGCGTGAGTAGGAGAGAGAAATACCACCACTAAGGACGAAGACCACTCAAACCCGTGTTGGGTCAACAGCAATACCGGATTAGCCGAGACAAGGAACTAAACTTGTCTGGTTTCAAGAGTTAAGGATGCAAACTGACTACTTCCTCCGTTTGGAATTACTTGCGACAATCTAGTTTCGGCTGAATTTGACCCTTTTGGTTTATCTGTGAAGGATTACCTGACCAAAGCCGTGATCGCTCGCTTCAATAGCTCCGGTGATCTTTACTCTCTTAATGGAGTTCCTGCCGCCGCCCCTCCAACATCCATGATGGCCTCCGTCGATCTCTGGCATCGTCGCTTGGGCCATCCCAACCCTGCTGTCTTAGCTTCTATGCTTAGTGAATTTACCATACCATATAATAGGGATTCTCATAATTCTGCATTTTGCGAGTCATGTCAATTAGGCAAACATGTGCGTCTTCCCTTTAGTTCCTCTAGCTCTTGTAGCACTTATCCCTTTGAATTAATACATTGTGATCTATGGACCTCTCCCATTGCAAGTGTTTCGGGTTTTAAATATTACCTTGTTATACTAGATGATTTCACCCACTTTGTCTGGACTTTTCCTCTACGCAACAAATCTGAGGTCCATTCTCTCTTTCTTAATTTTCAACGCTATGTGTCTGTCCACTTCTTTCTTCCAATTCGATTTATCCAATGTGACAATGGTCGCGAGTTTGATAACATTAAAAATCGTACTTTCTTCTTACAACATGGCATCCTTCTTAGATTCTCATGTCCCTACACCTCCCCGCAAAATGGTAAAGCCGAACGTTCTCTTCGCACCCTCAATGATATAGTTCGCACTCTTCTCGTTCAATCATCTATGCCTCCCAAGTTTTGGGCTGAAGCCCTACACATGGCCACCTTCCTTCTAAATATACGACCTTCTAAAACTAAACCCAACACTACTCCCTATTATTCCCTCTTTCTTTCCCACCCCGACTACTCTGCGGTTCGTGTTTTCGGTTGTCTCTGTTTTCCAAATGCCTATGCCACTTCTACAAATAAATTGTCACCACGATCTATCCCATGTGCTTTTCTCGGCTTCTCTGTCGAGCACAAAGGCTATCGTTGTCTCGACCTTCAGATAGGACACGTTCATGTCTCTCGTCATGTCACCTTTGCTGAGCATATTTTTCCTTTCTCACAATGCACTACTACATCATCCAACACCCCTAGCTCGGCAAACACCCCCTCTCCCCGTCCTTTCCAACTATATACTCCCCTTCCCGAACCCCGTCATGATGAACACAACATACCACCAACAACTTTAACACCAGCCACAACCAATACCAACCCTCCCCTCACCCCACCCGAGACGTCCCCAACACCCTCGACCCCTGCTCCCTCCCCAACACCCCCGGTCCCTGCTCCCTCTCCACCACCCAACCATGCTCCTTCGTCCGACTCTTCCGCTGCGCCGGACTCACCCGTACCCACGTTACCCCCTCGTGCTATTCCTACAACAGTCCCGATTAATGATCATCCCATGCGTACTAGGGCCAAATCAGGATTTCAACAACCCCAAAACCGCCTAAACCTTCATACCACCGTATCTCTCACTTCCCTCCCAAAGAATTACAAAACTGCTCTACTTGATCCCAATTGGGCCGCTGCCATGCAAGAAGAATATAATGCTTTACTTCAAAACAACACATGGCAACTTGTTCCTCGTCCTCCCAACACAAATATTGTTTCTGGCAAATGGATTTTTCGCCAGAAGTTTCACTCCGATGGGAGCCTCTCACGATATAAAGCCAGGTGGGTTTGTCGTGGCTTTTCTCAACAACAAGGAATTGATTACGATGAAACTTTTTCTCCTGTTGTTAAACCTAGCACCATTCGTACCGTTCTTAGTGTTGATGTCTCCTCTTCCTGGCCTATTCACCAACTTGATGTTAAAAATGCTTTCCTCCATGGTTCCCTTCAAGAAACTGTCTACTATCAGCAACCTCTGGGTTTTGAAAATCCATCCTTTCCAACTCATGTCTGTCTTCTTCAGAAATCTCTCTACGGTCTTAAACAGGCCCCAAGAGCTTGGTTTCAACGCTTCTCCTCCTTCATCCAAACAATAGGCTTCACTCCATCTCTCTCGGACACCTCTCTTTTTGTGTATCATCAAAATTCCGACACTGCCTATTTACTTCTCTATGTAGATGATATCATTCTCACCGCATCCTCTCAAAATTTCTTAGATCATATTGTCTCTCTTCTTAGATCTGAATTTTCTATGACTGACCTAGGACTCCTTCATCATTTCTTAGGCATTACTGTTGTTCGAGATTCCTCCAGCCTTTTTCTTTCCCAACGCCAGTATATTCTTGATCTACTTAATCGTGCCGGTATGCTTGACTGTCAATCATCTCGCACTCCTGTCGATACTAGTTTTAAACTTTCGGCTGCCGGTGAACCCTTTTCAGATCCTACTCTCTATCGTAGCCTAACAGGTGCTCTCCAATATCTCACCATTACTCGTCCTTAAATCTCTTTTGCTGTTCAACAAGCATGTCTCTATATGCATGATCCACGGGTTCCTCACTATAATCATGTTAAACGCATTCTTCGGTATTTAAAAGGAACTCTCAATCATGGTCTCCACCTAAATAATTCTTCTCCAAACTCTCTTACCGCATACTCTGATGCAGACTGGACTGGTTGTCATGACACTCGAAGGTCCACTTCCGGTTTTTGTGTTTTTCTTGGTAACAATTTAATTTCTTGGTCCTCAAAAAGACAGGTTACGGTCTCACGTTCGTCTGCCGAGGCAGAGTATCGCGCTGTGGCACATGCCGTTGCAGATACAATCTGGATTCGGCAATTACTCTCCGAGCTACACAGGCCTATTGAGCAGGCCACTATTGTCTATTGTGACAACATATCAGCAGTATACATGACCGGCAATCCAGTTCAACACCGACGCACAAAGCATATTGAGATTGATATTCATTTTGTTCGTGAGAAGGTCGCTCTTGGTCAGGTTCGGGTGCTTCATGTTCCCTCTACGGCTCAATTTGCTGAGATTTTCACCAAGGCACTGCCTACTAAGCCGTTTCAAGATATCTGTTTCAGTCTCAACGTCGTCGAGCCTGCCGTTGATACTGCGGGGGGATGTTAGAGTAATCTTTATCGTATACGACTCCTAGTCCAAGTCAGCTTTGTAATCTTACCCCAAGTCGGTTTGTACCCTCTTATATACACTTGTATGCCGCACCAAATCAATCAATAAGAATCAGTTTTATTCATCTATCAGTAACGATCTCTGCCAAAAGTTAATTAGGATTTTTAGGAATTAGGAATACGACTAGGAGCCAAAGTTAATCAGGAGGACAAGCTAGGGGCAGCCGGCAGGAGTACTTAAACACTTAAACTAGGGCCTGGACCATGCATGTATTGATGAATTGTTTAACTCATGCATGTATGGCTGTATCAAATCAAGACGGGAACCCTCACATGCTCACACATACTAGCGCGGCAAGAGGAGCATGTTCTGTGGATCTACCTGTTTTGGCGATGGCGAGACCACGAGAGGAACATGTTCATCAGAGCTCAGACGATGTTAATCGGAAATCAGAAGGCTCGTTGCCCCGCCTGTCGACGTCATGTCGCCCGCCGCCTCCGCTGACGTTTTGTTTCAGATCGAGCAGAGGCCTCACGCGGAGTTGCGCGAGAGCGCCAGGCGCCAGCGGCCCAGTGCCATGAGCGGCCCAGCACCCAGGAGAAAATATATACATAGCCTAAATAAAAAATTTAGGGCCCCTAAAATTCATGGGCCCTATGCGGGCCGCACAATCTGCAGCACTATGGGCCCGGCCCTGCCAGTCAGCTTGCACCCTTAACTCTTAAAACCAGACAAGCTTAATCCCTTGTCTCGGCTAACCCGTTATTACTGCCGACTCGGCACGGTTTTGACTGGTCTTTGTCCATGTGGCGGTATTTCTCTCGTCATTCTATTGAGCCATTTCATCGAACACCTGGCATGCACTCCCGCGGGCTGTCCATGGCCGAGCAGTGGCGCCTCGCCACCCAACAAAAGTGGCGGTTTCTCCCGCTGGCGCTCCCGTCATCCCGTGGCTCACCACCTCTCACAAAGTGCGCCTTTGTCGGCTTCCTCTAGGGCGCACGCCACAACCTCTCCATCCAAAGGTGCTACTAGGAAGCCTTCATGCGTTGGTTCCTGTGCCGTCTGCTGGACATTCCGATGGCGCATATCGGTTGCTGGACATCGTCGTCCACCGTAGGGAGCTCTACATGATGTATGGCCGCGGCTGTGTGTAACGACCATGGTCTGGACGGGCCGACAAGGGCGGGTCGAGCACGGCGACAGTCTTGATAGATGCGGTTCGACACGTCGGCCACGGTCTGTACATGGGGATGGGGCGTAGTGTGGCAACAACAAGGAGTAGACAACCAGAGGCCTAAGGCTACTTCCAATGCATTGGTGCTTACATGAGGTGCTAAGCACATTAAAAACTTTAGCAACTAAAGCCCCCAATGCATAGGTGCTTAACTTGTTGGTGCTAAGCATTGTTCATATAATGTTTTGCAACTAAAGTTCTTCATGCATTGGTGGGATTCTTCCATTTAACTCTTTTGCCTAGGTTCTCACGCTTAGCATTGTTTCTTCCTGGGGTCACCACACTCATCTCTCTCCTCTTAATTACCTTGCCACATCAGACTTTTTGCCTACATGGCAGCCTTAGCACCTGTACAAGGTGGAGCATTGGGAGGGGCCTAAGAAGTGTGGTCGGCAAGCCGAGGGGAGTTGCCGAGAGCGAGCCGCCGCATGCCACATTGGCAACTGTGAGTGCCGACGGGTGATGTGGGGTTTTGTGCGCTAGGACGGCACGGAGGCACTCTGCATCGTACACAAACTCGAGTGCTTCGTCCCATGGAGGTAGCCATTGGCCACGAAATTATTCTGCCAAGAAAAGTCGACAGCGTCCGAAGCCACGGCGAGGGAGTGCACATGGATCTAACTGCAGCACCAGTGCACAGGAAGGTCGAGGGAGACGATGACGAGGTGGGGGTCTAGGATCTCCATGGTAAGCTCGCCTACCCGGAAGCTCTACAGAACAAGTCCAGCACGGACCCCGGCTTCGCCCACACCGAGTTCAGCACCGTCCGGATCACCTTGTCGACTTGCAGCCGGCGTGCGTGCCAAGCTACAAACAGCCATGGCAGTGTGCTTGCGGCCCAGATGACGCGCATCCGCTCCTCTCTGTCGAGGACGCGCTCGCGTTATTCCTGTCGAATGAAAAGATAGAATAAGTGTATGCGCACTTCATGTTTTGATGAAATGCCCATAAAGACAGTGAGATGGAAGAAGAGAGAGCGGGAGTAGGAGAGAGAAATACCACCACTAAGGACGAAGACCACTCAAACCCGTGTTGGGTCAACAGCAATACCGGATCAGCCGAGACAAGGAACTAAACTTGTCTGGTTTCAAGAGTTAAGGATGCAAACTGACTACTTCCTCCGTTCGGAATTACTTGCGACAATCTAGTTTCGGCTGAATTTGACCCTTTTGGTTTATCTGTGAAGGATTACCTGACCAAAGCCGAGATTGCTCGCTTCAATAGCTCCGGTGATCTTTACTCTCTTAATGGAGTTCCTGCCGCCGCCCCTCCAACATCCATGCTGGCCTCCGTCGATCTCTGGCATCGTCGCTTGGGCCATCCCAACCCTGCTGTCTTAGCTTCTATGCTTAGTGAATTTACCATACCATGTAATAGGGATTCTCATAATTCTGCATTTTGCGAGTCATGTCAATTAGGCAAACATGTGCGTCTTCCCTATAGTTCCTCTAGCTCTTGTAGCACTTATCCCTTTGAATTAATACATTGTGATCTATGGACCTCTCCCATTGCAAGTGTTTCGGGTTTTAAATATTACCTTGTTATACTAGATGATTTCACCCACTTTGTCTGGACTTTTCCTCTACGCAACAAATCTGAGGTCCATTCTCTCTTTCTTAATTTTCAACGCTATGTGTCTGTCCACTTCTTTCTTCCAATTCGATTTATCCAATGTGACAATGGTCGCGAGTTTGATAACATTAAAAATCGTACTTTCTTCTTACAACATGGCATCCTTCTTAGATTCTCATGTCCCTACACCTCCCCGCAAAATGGTAAAGCCGAACGTTCTCTTCGCACCCTCAATGATATAGTTCGCACTCTTCTCGTTCAATCATCTATGCCTCCCAAGTTTTGGGCTGAAGCCCTACACATGGCCACCTTCCTTCTAAATATACGACCTTCTAAAACTAAACCCAACACTACTCCCTATTATTCCCTCTTTCTTTCCCACCCCGACTACTCTGCGGTTCGTGTTTTCGGTTGTCTCTGTTTTCCAAATGCCTATGCCACTTCTACAAATAAATTGTCACCACGATCTATCCCATGTGCTTTTCTCGGCTTCTCTGTCGAGCACAAAGGCTATCGTTGTCTCGACCTTCAGATAGGACACGTTCATGTCTCTCGTCATGTCACCTTTGCTGAGCATATTTTTCCTTTCTCACAACGCACTACTACATCATCCAACACCCCTAGCTCGGCAAACACCCCCTCTCCCCGTCCTTTCCAACTATATACTCCCCTTCCCGAACCCCGTCATGATGAACACAACATACCACCAACAACTTTAACACCAGCCACAACCAATACCAACCCTCCCCTCACCCCACCCGAGACGTCCCCAACACCCTCGACCCCTGCTCCCTCCCCAACACCCAACCATGCTCCTTCGTCCGACTCTTCCGCTGCGCCGGACTCACCCGTACCCACGTTACCCCCTCGTGCTATTCCTACAACAGTCCCGATTAATGATCATCCCATGCGTACTAGGGCCAAATCAGGATTTCAACAACCCCAAAACCGCCTAAACCTTCATACCACCGTATCTCTCACTTCCCTCCCAAAGAATTACAAAACTGCTCTACTTGATCCCAATTGGGCCGCTGCCATGCAAGAAGAATATAATGCTTTACTTCAAAACAACACATGGCAACTTGTTCCTCGTCCTCCCAACACAAATATTGTTTCTGGCAAATGGATTTTTCGCCAAAAGTTTCACTCCGATGGGAGCCTCTCACGATATAAAGCCAGGTGGATTTGTCGTGGCTTTTCTCAACAACAAGGAATTGATTACGATGAAACTTTTTCTCCTGTTGTTAAACCTAGCACCATTCGTACCGTTCTTAGTGTTGATGTCTCCTCTTCCTGGCCTATTCACCAACTTGATGTTAAAAATGCTTTCCTCCATGGTTCCCTTCAAGAAACTGTCTACTATCAGCAACCTCTGGGTTTTGAAAATCCATCCTTTCCAACTCATGTCTGTCTTCTTCAGAAATCTCTCTACGGTCTTAAACAGGCCCCAAGAGCTTGGTTTCAACGCTTCTCCTCCTTCATCCAAACAACAGGCTTCACTCCATCTCTCTCGGACACCTCTCTTTTTGTGTATCATCAAAATTCCGACACTGCCTATTTACTTCTCTATGTAGATGATATCATTCTCACCGCATCCTCTCAAAATTTCTTAGATCATATTGTCTCTCTTCTTAGATCTGAATTTTCTATGACTGACCTAGGAATCCTTCATCATTTCTTAGGCATTACTGTTGTTCGAGATTCTTCCAGCCTTTTTCTTTCCCAACGCCAGTATATTCTTGATCTACTTAATCGTGCCGGTATGCTTGACTGTCAATCATCTCGCACTCCTGTCGATACTAGTTTTAAACTTTCGGCTGCCGGTGAACCCTTTTCAGATCCTACTCTCTATCGTAGCCTAACAGGTGCTCTCCAATATCTCACCATTACTCGTCCTGAAATCTCTTTTGCTGTTCAACAAGCATGTCTCTATATGCATGATCCACGGGTTCCTCACTATAATCATGTTAAACGCATTCTTCGCTATTTAAAAGGAACTCTGAATCATGGTCTCCACCTAAATAATTCTTCTCCAAACTCTCTTACCGCATACTCTGATACAGACTGGACTGGTTGTCATGACACTCGAAGGTCCACTTCCGGTTTTTGTGTTTTTCTTGGTAACAATTTAATTTCTTGGTCCTCAAAAAGACAGGTTACGGTCTCACGTTCGTCTGCCGAGGCAGAGTATCGCGCTGTGGCACATGCCGTTGCAGATACAATCTGGATTCGGCAATTACTCTCCGAGCTACACAGGCCTATTGAGCAGGCCACTATTGTCTATTGTGACAACATATCAGCAGTCTACATGACCGGCAATCCAGTTCAACACCGACGCACAAAGCATATTGAGATTGATATTCATTTTGTTCGTGAGAAGGTCGCTCTTGGTCAGGTTCGGGTGCTTCATGTTCCCTCTACGGCTCAATTTGCTGACATTTTCACCAAGGCACTGCCTACTAAGCCGTTTCAAGATATCTGTTTCAGTCTCAACGTCGTCGAGCCTGCCGTTGATACTGCGGGGGGATGTTAGAGTAATCTTTATCGTATACGACTCCTAGTCCAAGTCAGCTTTGTAATCTTACCCCAAGTCGGTTTGTACCCTCTTATATACACTTGTATGCCGCACCAAATCAATCAATAAGAATCAGTTTTATTCATCTATCAATAACGATCTCTGCCAAAAGTTAATTAGGATTTTTAGGAATTAGGAATACGACTAGGAGCCAAAGTTAATCAGGAGGACAAGCTAGGGGCAGCCGGCAGGAGTACTTAAACACTTAAACTAGGGCCTGGACCATGCATGTATTGATGAATTGTTTAACTCATGCATGTATGGCTGTATCAAATCAAGACGGGAACCCTCACATGCTCACACATACTAGCGCGGCAAGAGGAGCATGTTCTGTGGATCTACCTGTTTTGGCGATGGCGAGACCACGAGAGGAACATGTTCATCAGAGCTCAGACGATGTTAATCGGAAATCAGAAGGCTCGTTGCCCCGCCTGTCGTCGTCATGTCGCCCGCCGCCTCCGCTGACGTTTTGTTTCAGATCGAGCAGAGGCCTCACGCGGAGTTGCGCGAGAGCGCCAGGCGCCAGCGGCCCAGTGCCATGAGCGGCCCAGCACCCAGGAGAAAATATATACATAGCCTAAATAAAAAATTTAGGGCCCCTAAAATTCATGGGCCCTATGCGGGCCGCACAATCTGCAGCACTATGGGCCCGGCCCTACCAGTCAGCTTGCACCCTTAACTCTTAAAACCAGACAAGCTTAATCCCTTGTCTCGGCTAACCCGTTATTACTGCCGACTCGGCACGGTTTTGACTGGTCTTTGTCCATGTGGCGGTATTTCTCTCGTCATTCTATTGAGCCATTTCATCGAACACCTGGCATGCACTCCCGCGGGCTGTCCATGGCCGAGCAGTGGCGCCTCGCCACCCAACAAAAGTGGCGGTTTCTCCCGCTGGCGCTCCCGTCATCCCGTGGCTCACCACCTCTCACAAAGTGCGCCTTTGTCGGCTTCCTCTAGGGCGCACGCCACAACCTCTCCATCCAAAGGTGCTACTAGGAAGCCTTCATGCGTTGGTTCCTGTGCCGTCTGCTGGACATTCCGATGGCGCATATCGGTTGCTGGACATCGTCGTCCACCGTAGGGAGCTCTACATGATGTATGGCCGCGGCTGTGTGTAACGACCATGGTCTGGACGGGCCGACAAGGGCGGGTCGAGCACGGCGACAGTCTTGATAGATGCGGTTCGACACGTCGGCCATGGTCTGTACATGGGGATGGGGCGTAGTGTGGCAACAACAAGGAGTAGACAACCAGAGGCCTAAGGCTACTTCCAATGCATTGGTGCTTACATGAGGTGCTAAGCGCATTAAAAACTTTAGCAACTAAAGCCCCCAATGCATAGGTGCTTAACTTGTTGGTGCTAAGCATTGTTCATATAATGTTTTGCAACTAAAGTTCTTCATGCATTGGTGGGATTCTTCCATTTAACTCTTTTGCCTAGGTTCTCACGCTTAGCATTGTTTCTTCCTGGGGTCACCACACTCATCTCTCTCCTCTTAATTACCTTGCCACATCAGACTTTTTGCCTACATGGCAGCCTTAGCACCTGTACAAGGTGGAGCATTGGGAGGGGCCTAAGAAGTGTGGTCGGCAAGCCGAGGGGAGTTGCTGAGAGCCAGCCGCCGCATGCCACATTGGCAACGGTGAGTGCCGACGGGTGCTGTGGGGTTTTGTGCGCTAGGACGGCACGGAGGCACTCTGCATCGTACACAAACTCGAGTGCTTCGTCCCATGGAGGTAGCCGTTGGCCACGAATTTATTCTGCCAAGAAAAGTCGACAGCGTCCGAAGCCACGGCGAGGGAGTGCACATGGATCTAACTGCAGCACCAGTGCACAGGAAGGTCGAGGGAGACGATGACGAGGTGGGGGTCCAGGATCTCCATGGTAAGCTCGCCTACCCGGAAGCTCTACAGAACAAGTCCAGCACGGACCCCGGCTTCGCCCACACTGAGTTCAGCACCGTCCGGATCACCTTGTCGACTTGCAGCCGGCGTGCGTGCCAAGCTACAAACAACCTTGGCAGTGTGCTTGCGGCCCAGATGACGCGCATCCGCTCCTCTCTGCCGAGGACGCGCTCGCGTTATTCCTGTCGAATGAAAAGATAGAATAAGTGTATGCGCACTTCATGTTTTGATGAAATGCCCATAAAGACAGTGAGATGGAAGAAGAGAGAGCGTGAGTAGGAGAGAGAAATACCACCACTAAGGACGAAGACCACTCAAACCCGTGTTGGGTCAACAGCAATACCGGATCAGCCGAGACAAGGAACTAAACTTGTCTGGTTTCAAGAGTTAAGGATGCAAACTGACTACTTCCTCCGTTCGGAATTACTTGCGACAATCTAGTTTCGGCTGAATTTGACCCTTTTGGTTTATCTGTGAAGGATTACCTGACCAAAGCCGTGATCGCTCGCTTCAATAGCTCCGGTGATCTTTACTCTCTTAATGGAGTTCCTGCCGCCGCCCCTCCAACATCCATGCTGGCCTCCGTCGATCTCTGGCATCGTCGCTTGGGCCATCCCAACCCTGCTGTCTTAGCTTCTATGCTTAGTGAATTTACCATACCATGTAATAGGGATTCTCATAATTCTGCATTTTGCGAGTCATGTCAATTAGGCAAACATGTGCGTCTTCCCTTTAGTTCCTCTAGCTCTTGTAGCACTTATCCCTTTGAATTAATACATTGTGATCTATGGACCTCTCCCATTGCATGTGTTTCGGGTTTTAAATATTACCTTGTTATACTAGATGATTTCACCCACTTTGTCTGGACTTTTCCTCTACGCAACAAATCTGAGGTCCATTCTCTCTTTCTTAATTTTCAACGCTATGTGTCTGTCCACTTCTTTCTTCCAATTCGATTTATCCAATGTGACAATGGTCGCGAGTTTGATAACATTAAAAATCGTACTTTCTTCTTACAACATGGCATCCTTCTTAGATTCTCATGTCCCTACACCTCCCCGCAAAATGGTAAAGCCGAACATTCTCTTCGCACCCTCAATGATATAGTTTGCACTCTTCTCGTTCAATCATCTATGCCTCCCAAGTTTTGGGCTGAAGCCCTACACATGGCCACCTTCCTTCTAAATATACGACCTTCTAAAACTAAACCCAACACTACTCCCTATTATTCCCTCTTTCTTTCCCACCCCGACTACTCTGCGGTTCGTGTTTTCGGTTGTCTCTGTTTTCCAAATGCCTATGCCACTTCTACAAATAAATTGTCACCACGATCTATCCCATGTGCTTTTCTCGGCTTCTCTGTCGAGCACAAAGGCTATCGTTGTCTCGACCTTCAGATAGGACACGTTCATGTCTCTCGTCATGTCACCTTTGCTGAGCATATTTTTCCTTTCTCACAACGCACTACTACATCATCCAACACCCCTAGCTCGGCAAACACCCCCTCTCCCCGTCCTTTCCAACTATATACTCCCCTTCCCGAACCCCGTCATGATGAACACAACATACCACCAACAACTTTAACACCAGCCACAACCAATACCAACCCTCCCCTCACCCCACCCGAGACGTCCCCAACACCCTCGACCCCAACACCCTCGACCCCTGCTCCCTCCCCAACACCCCCGGTCCCTGCTCCCTCTCCACCACCCAACCATGCTCCTTCGTCCGACTCTTCCGCTGCGCCGGACTCACCCGTACCCACGTTACCCCCTCGTGCTATTCCTACAACAGTCCCGATTAATGATCATCCCATGCGTACTAGGGCCAAATCAGGATTTCAACAACCCCAAAACCGCCTAAACCTTCATACCACCGTATCTCTCACTTCCCTCCCAAAGAATTACAAAACTGCTCTACTTGATCCCAATTGGGCCGCTGCCATGCAAGAAGAATATAATGCTTTACTTCAAAACAACACATGGCAACTTGTTCCTCGTCCTCCCAACACAAATATTGTTTCTGGCAAATGGATTTTTCGCCAAAAGTTTCACTCCGATGGGAGCCTCTCACGATATAAAGCCAGGTGGGTTTGTTGTGGCTTTTCTCAACAACAAGGAATTGATTACGATGAAACTTTTTCTCCTGTTGTTAAACCTAGCACCATTCGTACCGTTCTTAGTGTTGATGTCTCCTCTTCCTGGCCTATTCACCAACTTGATGTTAAAAATGCTTTCCTCCATGGTTCCCTTCAAGAAACTGTCTACTATCAGCAACCTCTGGGTTTTGAAAATCCATCCTTTCCAACTCATGTCTGTCTTCTTCAGAAATCTCTCTACGGTCTTAAATAGGCCCCAAGAGCTTGGTTTCAACGCTTCTCCTCCTTCATCCAAACAACAGGCTTCACTCCATCTCTCTCGGACACCTCTCTTTTTGTGTATCATCAAAATTCCGACACTGCCTATTTACTTCTCTATGTAGATGATATCATTCTCACCGCATCCTCTCAAAATTTCTTAGATCATATTGTCTCTCTTCTTAGATCTGAATTTTCTATGACTGACCTAGGACTCCTTCATCATTTCTTAGGCATTACTGTTGTTCGAGATTCCTCCAGCCTTTTTCTTTCCCAACGCCAGTATATTCTTGATCTACTTAATCGTGCCGGTATGCTTGACTGTCAATCATCTCGCACTCCTGTCGATACTAGTTTTAAACTTTCGGCTGCCGGTGAACCTTTTCAGATCCTACTCTCTATCGTAGCCTAACAGGTGCTCTCCAATATCTCACCATTACTCGTCCTGAAATCTCTTTTGCTGTTCAACAAGCATGTCTCTATATGCATGATCCACGGGTTCCTCACTATAATCATGTTAAACGCATTCTTCGGTATTTAAAAGGAACTCTGAATCATGGTCTCCACCTAAATAATTCTTCTCCAAACTCTCTTACCGCATACTCTGATGCAGACTGGACTGGTTGTCATGACACTCGAAGGTCCACTTCCGGTTTTTGTGTTTTTCTTGGTAACAATTTAATTTCTTGGTCCTCAAAAAGACAGGTTACGGTCTCACGTTCGTCTGCCGAGGCAGAGTATCGCGCTGTGGCACATGCCGTTGCAGATACAATCTGGATTCGGCAATTACTCTCCGAGCTACACAGGCCTATTGAGCAGGCCACTATTGTCTATTGTGACAACATATCAGCAGTCTACATGACCGGCAATCCAGTTCAACACCGACGCACAAAGCATATTGAGATTGATATTCATTTTGTTCGTGAGAAGGTCGCTCTTGGTCAGGTTCGGGTGCTTCATGTTCCCTCTACGGCTCAATTTGCTGACATTTTCACCAAGGCACTGCCTACTAAGCCGTTTCAAGATATCTGTTTCAGTCTCAACGTCGTCGAGCCTGCCGTTGATACTGCGGGGGGATGTTAGAGTAATCTTTATCGTATACGACTCCTAGTCCAAGTCAGCTTTGTAATCTTACCCCAAGTCGGTTTGTACCCTCTTATATACACTTGTATGCCGCACCAAATCAATCAATAAGAATCAGTTTTATTCATCTATCAGTAACGATCTCTGCCAAAAGTTAATTAGGATTTTTAGGAATTAGGAATACGACTAGGAGCCAAAGTTAATCAGGAGGACAAGCTAGGGGCAGCCGGCAGGAGTACTTAAACACTTAAACTAGGGCCTGGACCATGCATGTATTGATGAATTGTTTAACTCATGCATGTATGGCTGTATCAAATCAAGACGGGAACCCTCACATGCTCACACATACTAGCGCGGCAAGAGGAGCATGTTCTGTGGATCTACCTGTTTTGGCGATGGCGAGACCACGAGAGGAACATGTTCATCAGAGCTCAGACGATGTTAATCGGAAATCAGAAGGCTCGTTGCCCCGCCTGTCGTCGTCATGTCGCCCGCCGCCTCCGCTGACGTTTTGTTTCAGATCGAGCAGAGGCCTCACGCGGAGTTGCGCGAGAGCGCCAGGCGCCAGCGGCCCAGTGCCATGAGCGGCCCAGCACCCAGGAGAAAATATATACATAGCCTAAATAAAAAATTTGGGGCCCCTAAAATTCATGGGCCCTATGCGGGCCGCATAATCTGCAGCACTATGGGCCCGGCCCTGCCAGTCAGCTTGCACCCTTAACTCTTAAAACCAGACAAGCTTAATCCCTTGTCTCGGCTAACCCGTTATTACTGCCGACTCGGCACGGTTTTGACTGGTCTTTGTCCATGTGGCGGTATTTCTCTCGTCATTCTATTGAGCCATTTCATCGAACACCTGGCATGCACTCCCGCGGGCTGTCCATGGCCGAGCAGTGGCGCCTCGCCACCCAACAAAAGTGGCGGTTTCTCCCGCTGGCGCTCCCGTCATCCCGTGGCTCACCACCTCTCACAAAGTGCGCCTTTGTCGGCTTCCTCTAGGGCGCACGCCACAACCTCTCCATCCAAAGGTGCTACTAGGAAGCCTTCATGCGTTGGTTCCTGTGCCGTCTGCTGGACATTCCGATGGCGCATATCAGTTGCTGGACATCGTCGTCCACCGTAGGGAGCTCTACATGATGTATGGCCGCGGCTGTGTGTAACGACCATGGTCTGGACGGGCCGACAATGGCGGGTCGAGCACGGCGACAGTCTTGATAGATGCGGTTCGACACGTCGGCCACGGTCTGTACATGGGGATGGGGCGTAGTGTGGCAACAACAAGGAGTAGACAACCAGAGGCCTAAGGCTACTTCCAATGCATTGGTGCTTACATGAGGTGCTAAGCACATTAAAAACTTTAGCAACTAAAGCCCCCAATGCATAGGTGCTTAACTTATTGGTGCTAAGCATTGTTCATATAATGTTTTGCAACTAAAGTTCTTCATGCATTGGTGGGATTCTTCCATTTAACTCTTTTGCCTAGGTTCTCACGCTTAGCATTGTTTCTTCCTGGGGTCACCACACTCATCTCTCTCCTCTTAATTACCTTGCCACATCAGACTTTTTGCCTACATGGCAGCCTTAGCACCTGTACAAGGTGGAGCATTGGGAGGGGCCTAAGAAGTGTGGTCGGCAAGCCGAGGGGAGTTGCTGAGAGCCAGCCGCCGCATGCCACATTGGCAACAGTGAGTGCCGACGGGTGCTGTGGAGTTTTGTGCGCTAGGACGGCACGGAGGCACTCTGCATCGTACACAAACTCGAGTGCTTCGTCCCATGGAGGTAGCCGTTGGCCACGAAATTATTCTGCCAAGAAAAGTCGACAGCGTCCGAAGCCACATCGAGGGAGTGCACATGGATCTAACTGCAGCACCAGTGCACAGGAAGGTCGAGGGAGACGATGACGAGGTGGGGGTCCAGGATCTCCATGGTAAGCTCGCCTACCCGGAAGCTCTACAGAACAAGTCCAGCACGGACCCCGGCTTCGCCCACACCGAGTTCAGCACCGTCCGGATCACCTTGTCGACTTGCAGCCGGCGTGCGTGCCAAGCTACAAACAGCCTTGGCAGTGTGCTTGCGGCCCAGATGACGCGCATCCGCTCCTCTCTGCCGAGGACGCGCTCGCGTTATTCCTGTCGAATGAAAAGATAGAATAAGTGTATGCGCACTTCATGTTTTGATGAAATGCCCATAAAGACAGTGAGATGGAAGAAGAGAGAGCGTGAGTAGGAGAGAGAAATACCACCACTAAGGACGAAGACCACTCAAACCCGTGTTGGGTCAACAGCGATACCGGATCAGCCGAGACAAGGAACTAAACTTGTCTGGTTTCAAGAGTTAAGGATGCAAACTGACTACTTCCTCCGTTCGGAATTACTTGTCGCAGAAATGGATGTATCTAGACGTATTTTAGTTCTAGATACATTCATTTTCGAGACAAGTAATTCCGAACGGAGGGAGTAGTTTTGAAGTTGGATGACGGAATCTAGACTCTCTGAAAAATTTAGGGATGAAAAATATGTTTTCCCTTTTTTGTTTCCCGTGTATTTCTTCTGGTTTTCTTTTTTACCTTATTAATTGTTTCTGTATTTTGTTACACTTTTTTAGCTTTCCTTTTTTATTTCTTTACTGAACTTCTCTTAGTAAAAAACGCAAACATTCCATGGGCAGTAATCACATGGCGATCATATCATAATCAGTACGTACTACTAGCTTTATTGAAGCAAACTAACTAAAGACGATTTTCCATGAGCAGCAGGCAGTAATCCTTCCTCATGTCCTTGGGAAGCGCCAAAAGTGACTTGAACTTGAACTGGCTCCCGTCACACACAAGAACGCTATACGTTCTCAACATGTCATCACGCGCCAAGTCACCTATCTCCCGAAGCGTCGCCAACATCTCTCCAGGAGAAGCCATGGCCGCCTTGTTATCCATTGAATCGAGTTTAACTGTTCTCGCCACTGCCGACGTCGGTCCTTGTTCACGGCGTTTTGCCTGAGGACGAAAGCTGTGAGAGGAGGCGTCGAAGTACCGGGACATCATGCAGGGAATGAACTCCGGAGGAGAGCTGAAATTTTCGTCGCGCTCGTCGTAACAGACGACGGACCGCAGCTCCATGCGATTCATGTCCACCTCGATCATCCGTATCGCATGGTCGCCGTCAACGTCCTCCATATGGTATGGGAGCTTGTGCACCATCAAGCAGAGGACATCGGGATCGTCCAGGCTGACGATGGGGTACTCCGGCCTGATGCGCGGCACGACACCGCCGTAGCCCGGGAGCGACCAGAGCTCATCGGAGTCAACCACGCCAACCTTGTCCCACGTCGCCATGTCGTCGTCCATCCTCAGCGTCCACGTGGTTATGTTGAAGGCGTAGTTGGAGCGCGAGCAGAAGGTCTCGCCCGGGCAGCCGCAGCAGCAGCGGGGAAAGACTTCCACGAAACTCACTGCTCCACCGCCATCGGTGGCGCACACGCGGCGGTAGCTCGACCCGGGGGCGTGGTCGCACGGCCGGCGTTCCAGAAAGGGCTCCACGGGAAAAGACACGTATCGCAGCTGGGGCATCTCCTCCCACGCGTCCGAGAAGATGACGCCGCGGTAGTAGTCCACCCAGTAGAGGAACCGGTCGCCGACGGGGATGACCGCGTCGGTCTCCCAGAAGGACACATCCTTCCGCTTGTCGTCGCCGTGGAGGACCGGAAGACGCTTGGGCTTCCACTCCCACCCGCCGGATCTGAGCAGGCAGAGCTCGGCCTCGAGCGGCGCCTCTCCTTCCGTGCCATTGAGGGTCAGCCACGCCACGAGCAGGTCCTCGTCGCCGCGGCGCAGGAGGGCAGTGGATTCGGCAGGCATGTATCGATTCCGCCTGGGTGCCCCCTCGTGCCAAGAGGGTAACAGCGACAGCGACGGAGGGCGGGGTGGGTCGGCGGCGGCGTCCCCGGCATTGTAGACGAAGTAATCTGACGAGTCGCGTTTGTCGGTATCAAACCTGCCGGGTCTGCTGGTCTCGATCTGTATAAGGACCGAGTCCGCGTGGGCTGCGATGATCTGCGCGAGGAGCTGGGTGCCGTCCGGCAGGCCGGGGATGTCGACGCGCAGGCGTGACACCGCCGGTGGCGCCGCGAGGTGGAAAGAGACGCGGACGTGACGGCCTCCGGAGGTGAGAGCTTCCGCCACGGTCTCGGCGTCGAGATCGTCGCTGGCGGTGGGCGCTGTTGTTCTGGCGTCGGGATCCTCGTAGAGCATGTTGCCCTGGAGCAACACCCAGCGAGGTTGCCTCGGCGAAGGATCGCCGGATGGTGGTTGGTGATCCGTTCGGGCTTCCATGGCGATCGCGCGGATTTGCTGGAGATCAACCGGCTGCGATCGAGAAACGCACACGGAGTCAGAGGTTTTTATCTCCAGGAAAAAAGGATGAGCAAATCGACTTTTACTTTCTTTTTTTGAGACACCACCGATCGACGTTTACTTTGGCTACGACGACTCCCCATGGCTCCGGCCCACCGCCAACCTGCCGGGTCTGCTTTTATATTTTTATTTTTTTTGAGAAAACCTGCCGGGTCTTCTAGTCTGCTTTAGATTTTACTAGCACAAATGCATGTGCGTTGCAGCGGGAAAAATTAAGAGTTGTACATGGAACACATTTGAAGTTCATGAAAAATTTCATCTTGATTTTTGATTTTGAGCAATGGAATTGAATTTTTTATGAGTAACACAATTAGGTCAAATAATCAGCTAGATCAATACTCTTGGAACTTTGACGAATAGAAACACGAAACGGTGGTAGAGAACACTTCGAAACACTGCCGCTGTGGTTCCTCTGTACTCTCTGCCTCTCCCTCCCTCTTTTTTATCTCCTACTACCGGACGTGCGGAGTGGAATACTAAGTGGCACACAAATATTAAAACATCAATACAATGTGTACTTGTCAATTTGGCCCTCTGTATGTAGTTGATCATAACAATGACCCAAGATTGGATCAAAGTGTTTCTTTGAAGTAATAATAGGCTTCTTTTATAACTCATGATTTGCAAGTTGCACCATATTTGAACTTCCTCCTGGCTTTCTACGGATCATCTTGAAGAAGTCCTTATTAGCCTTTTTATTTGGAATACAAACATCATACATGTCTAGAACAAAAAACTCTGGTTGCCTTTTTCCTACTATGGACAGATACTACAATCACAAAACTCCATATAATTGTTGCATTTGTTTCTCATACCTTTCTCTTGGGCCAATAAAAAAAATATATGTTTCAAGAGTTCAATCTTGTCGTAGACCTGCGAGGTAAGATGTCGGCACTGAATACACACAGTATACAACACACATTCAAAGTAAAGATGCAAGTAAAAAGAACTTATAAATCTTGACGCCTAAATAATACTAATAATTATGGGTATAGTAACATCTAGTATATTTTTTCAAACAAAACTAATCAATTTTAATTCTGCTTATATAGTGGGAAACTATTTCAAATATAACTTGCATATCTGATTTCATATCTTATTTAATCTCAGGCTCCAAAAGATCACGGGATCAATAACTCATGATTGTATACTTCATGCAAAAATCAGTATAAATAAGGTGAAGAATTTGCAATACCCAAATCTAAAAGCAGTACATGTCAATCTCTGGAGGCATTAGATGTAGATGGTATGTACATAAATATAGACTAAACCAACATGTGTCAGAGGTGATTATGACGGAGATGGAACAGCTGCCGCTGGCTAGAAACTAAAAATAAATGATGGAACATGATGAGAATCAAAGCTGCGTTGGAGACCAACAGGATTCAGGACTACATCAACCTCTCATCCAAACAAGAAATTCTGCTATGTGCAAATCCCTTCTTCTCCTTTCACTCTCCTTCCTCCCACTCATCTCCACTTGTGCCTGACCATAATAAGGCCGAGCACCTGCACCGTCGGAGAGGTAGTTGCTAAGATTGCCAGGATTCCGCTACACATTGTGCAGTATCTGCCAAGCATGAAGTCGAGGAGATCGCAGTAACCACACATAATGGGGTGGAAGCGATTTTACTCGAGCGGTCCGACCCGTGAAACAACTTGCGCCAGAGATCGGGCCGCGTGGGAGGATGTGGCGGACCTGTGCGAGGCTGCGAGCCCGTCCTTCAAGCCCCTTCTCATAGACATCGACTGCCTTCCGCGTTGCCCTTTCTTCGCCTCATCGGCCTGGCTTGCGATCGATCGGAGCGTGGACGTGGCTTTGCAATCTATCTGGATGTGAAGGACTTGAGATCGTCAACGGCGGATCCATGGGCTAACTGGGTGTCGATGAGGAGATCGATCGATTATACCAAGGGGCGAAGGTTCCCGACGGAGACGGATATCGATCGGGGCGGACTGCGCGCACGGTGTGTGGACGTTGTTGTCGGAACCACGATCCAATCCCTCGGAGTGGACGACCCGTGGGCGACTCTATACCTTTTTTTATAGACAAGGGCGACTCCGTACGTGGTTCGATTCATATGCAATGCATCTTTTCTTTTTCTGAACCAGAATTGTTTGGCAGGCTGAGGCCCAGCCTGGTCGACTCCGTACATGGTTCGATTCATTTTTTTTTTTTAGCATCACATGGTTCGATTCATATGCAATGCATCTTTTCTTTTTCTAAACCAGAATTGTTTGGCACGCTGAGGCCCAGCCTGGTCCAGCATAGATGACGTACGAATAGAGAAGGCCCAGTTCGGAACCGGAAAACTCCAGCGATTTGGCAATCTTTACCTAATAATAAAGAAAGTTGGGTTTCAGCCCGTCCGTCGTCATGGCAGTTTTACAAAAAAGCCCGTCGGTATACATGGAATCAACCCGCAGTCCCTGTTTTAGCGGCACTCCGGGAACACGTTTCACTTTTACAAAAAAGCCCTGTAGTTATTTGAATTCAATCCGCTATCCTTCCCTTCGTCTTATCCACTCTGTCCTGCGCCGGCGGCTTCGTCCATTGCATCGTGCGTCAGCGGCCGCCGTGCCTCGCGCGGGAGGATGGAGGACGTTCGCCGGGTTGTGTGTGGCAGAGACGGAGCGGCGAGGCGTGGCAGTGGTGATGGTTGTCCGGCTGTCGTGCCTCGCGGGGAGATGGACGAGGCTCGCCGGGGCGTGTGCGCCGGAGACTGCTTCTGCCGCGCGTCGACGTGGAGCAGCAGAGGACGACGGGAAGGCAAGGGGGCACAAGCGTCGGATATTCAAGGGGCGGACGGAGGAGAGGACGACGGGAGACAGTTGACCATGGATGCGAAGGTGTTTGCATCAGGTACGAGCAGAGGCGATGGCAGAGTGGCTTGGGCTTCAACAGTCGTGCTTCTGGTGGAGGGAGAGCATGCGCAGCCGGTGTTGACAGCAGCAGCAGGGCCCTCCTCGCGGACCACGCGCGGGTGGTAACGCTCTTCGGGCTCCACCGCGGCCGGCCGAGCCTGGCCATCCACGAGGACAGGCGGGCGCCGCCAGCATTCCTCATCGAGCTGCCCATGCTGGTGGCCGCGCCTCACAGGGAGATGGCCATGGGGACCATGAAGCTGGCGCTGGATAGCGACACCCGCAGCACGCGGCGGCGACCAAGAAAAGAGGGTGAGATATGGATGAAGGTCACGAACAGTCAAACAGAAGAGAGGCGCAAGAAATCCAAAAAGAGCATACCCAGAGGTGAAAGAGCCGACGGCCGATGCAAGAAATTCAAGAAATAGTCGACATGGACGGTGCTGGGACATGAGCATGGCCGCGCAACGAGTACGAGACGGCCGTCGGTACTAGAGCGAAGGAGGCCTCGAGCGCACGGCCGGAGCCAGCTCCTCATGAGCCGTCGTGGGATTTCCTGGTGGCGCACGGGATACGGAGGAGCGGCGTCCGGATGGCGCGCGGGTGCGTAGCCCGTGCCATGGCCGATGGAGCAGCGGATCCAGCGGCGGTGGAGCTTGGGGACGGGGAGATCCGGCCGTAGGTGGAGCTTGGAGGTGATCCCGGCTGCCGTGGGCGCAGGCGGAGAGCGGCGGCGTGTCCCAGGTGTCGTGGATCTGGGTCGGGATGTGGCGAGAGCAGAGCCATTCGAAAGAAAACGAACCGCGGTCTAACATGGATGGCTGCGACCGACGAGCCCGTTTACGGCTGGACGAGCGCCAGCGAGGCGGCTCGTTTCTTCTAGACCAGCCGCGTGTGAAGCTAGCGTGCACGCGTAAAAAAACCTTTACATGGACGTGTTAGCGTGTTTGTTCTCCGTTTGCACATTGCTTTTTTTTTTAACATAATACAGATGCATACCCATATATACACGTGTACATTCATCTCTATGAACACACGATACCCTATCCCTACGAGCACATGCAAAATACTGAGCTGATATATCATCTAGATGATTTACGAAGTTATCGTAGGCGGCTCGTAGTCAACGAAAACATCTCCTCCCACTGAATTCGCATCACCGAAAATCCAAAAATAAATTCAGAAAAATACAAGCACCAAAACTTGAACCTTGAGCAATTTCCCAAAACATTCATGATCGGAGAGTTTGACTATTTAACATAAGTGTTTCATTACCTCTTAGAATTGCTCACCATGTGTTTGATGTAACATGTAATTAAATCTACTATTGATATGATGACGGCTAAGTGAATATATTAGAATTTAGCTTATGTCAACATATGGATTATTTTATAATCCAAATATTCTCTTTAACAATCATAATAATCCAATTTAATAATTCTCCTGCAAAATCACCTTATCAAACCAGATGGATATTTGTACTGCTATTTGTCGATACCCCTTATATGGTGTATTGTGTACAAGTATATAAAAATAAAAATAATATATGTAATTGTAAAAACAAGTGTTTTTAGGGTTTTGCAACCAATGAGTCCATGAGGCATGAGTTAAGGACATGGAAAGTTTTTTTTTCTCCCGTTGCAACGCACGGGCATGTTTCCTAGTAGTCCTATTAATACTAGATAATACCCCGCGCGTTGCTGCGGGACTTTGTGCTTTCCATGAGCATGTTCAAAGAAAAGCATATACTGTACATTTACATTTTAAATGCTGGACAAATATATTTCTACTTAAACATAAAGAGAATTATCAGTAATGTGCACCGATTCATCTCCCAAGTAACTATGTTGGATTTTAAGAGTATTTAAGTAATTCTAGTACACTTGGTTAGCATACAGTTGCTACAAATGAGACATTTGTTCACCTAAAAAAATTCAAATTTGTGTAGCCAAATCTTAACAACTGGAAAAATAAAGTATGTGCTCATGATAGTACACGTGGAGCACACATGGGAAGTTAGTTGATATATATGTTTCAAACATGCAGAGAGGCATCATGAATAGCATACATTGATATAGTTCTTTTAATTGCCAAGGAAGCAATATTGTATAGAAACAAAAATAAATTTTATTTATTTATATTAGCATGATAACTTTTTTGAAAGACTTATACCTGTAGGTGCACCTTGTCTAGAAATTCCATACTCATATGATTTGACCTTTTTCATTCGTAGCAAGGCAACAATTAGAAGTTGTGTTGTACTTGGCCTTGCTGATTCCTCAAAAGAAACTAAAATGGGAGAATAGACTCTTCATATCTTGGTTCATAGCCACTCCATTAAGATCGCCGATGAGTGGAAGCTGCAAGATCTGCTACGAACGTGAGACACGACAGTGAGGCAACATGTTTTCCACAACTGGAAGGGAAGTATTAAACATGAAGTGTGTACGATATCCCATAGAGTCAGTGAAACAACCTACAGTGCTCAATAATTTCTCTACAATATGATGTTATCTTTTGGTTTTATTTTGATGTTGTGCATGGCAAAATGAATAATGAAACTCCAGCCTTCCATGTACCATAACCATCCATGTTTCACTGTCCTGATATTGGAAATTAGATAGACAATTTAACAATAATCCAAAAGAACAACCAATAAAGGTGTATCAATCGGATGGCAAATAATGCAAAGATTCATTCTCTGCAAACGTAATTACATAAGGCATGGGAAAATAATAATCATAAAATTTTATAGGATAACTTCACAGTAAGTAGGAAGATTGCGTACCAGCAGGTGGTGAGAACTCCAAATTTCTCCGAGCACTATAACTTGTATGAGAGTAACATACATGAAGAGAGCAAATAAATAGCACGGCAAGACTAATTTGAGTGATATAATCAGGTAAGATAGTACTTACTGGTATGTCTCCTCCTAATAAATTCACCCTGTCCCAAAACAAATGTACTCCCGTATTCATGTTTCTGTGGTAGTCATGTAGCATGGTAACTTGCAGTATCACTTATAGGACCAGTAAAAAATGTATATAGATAAGAGAAAATGTGTTGATTAACGTCACAAAGAAAATTTATAATTGCCAGCGCAGAGTATGCTCCAAATCTGGCTCCGCCTCTGATCTTCATCGTCTGACAATATCACCACCATGGCTACAGCTCTATGCAATCAGAGATTTCGGCAGCGCAGGAACTTGACAAAAGCATTATTCAGAAGGAAAGAAAAGCTTTACCAGAGAAGAAACATGGGACACAGTAGTGGGCACCAGGCTCCTCCAGCTCGCCGTCTTTAGATCAAGGAGGAAGAAGCAGTCTGGTCGGCGGGGAAGGGTGGGGCCACTGACACATGCGAAGCTGGTCACGTTGGGCGAGCGCTGCTCCATGGGCGTGAGGGGGCAGGGTGGGAACCAAGCCTGGTGGCGCTGAAGGATATTGGCCAGCAGCGGGAGATCGAATCACGGGGCACTGATCGCTGATCGGTATTGGAGGAGCTGGATCCGCAACTAAGGATTGGTGAGGCCGTCGGCGTGTCACGCGACATG
This sequence comes from Secale cereale, assembly GCA_902687465.1. Classification (NCBI taxonomy): domain Eukaryota; kingdom Viridiplantae; phylum Streptophyta; class Magnoliopsida; order Poales; family Poaceae; genus Secale; species Secale cereale. The sequence continues at coordinate 748,851,131 of LR738712.1, read as the reverse complement.
TAGCTGTGTTGGCGTCAGGGGCCCGGGAATATTGCTAGCGGCGGCGCGCGGCAAGATTGGGGCAAGTGGCGCGCGCTGCAGCCAACAGCTTGGTCGAGGGCAGCGCCGACGGTCAGGTGGCTGGCGACGGCGTGCTGGTCGCTGGCGGCGACCTGCATGATCCAGACCGGGGGGGGGGGGGG
>LR738712.1:748838536-748849016 GCA_902687465.1 Secale cereale | reverse complement strand
TATATAGAATTTCTAGTAGAACCAATCATATATATATCAATAAATGTCTCACAAACCACCAATTCACACATACACACATGTATAGCTATATACAATTTCTCCTACATGTTGCCTTCGGAGCCAGTGGCATTAGCCTAATTGGTGCCTTCGGAGCACGATGACAATTGGAAGTGGTTCATGGGGCGGTAGCGGGTAATGGTATTCTCCCTTCGGATCTATGACCTGGTCGAGCAAAAATCCCGCTATTTCCTCTTGAAGTGCTTGTACGCGCTCCATTTCTAGGAGCTTGTCCCGCACCTCTGTGAACTGCTAAGAAGGAGATCAATATGCATGTTTATTAGTTGTGTGACTAGATATCGATAATGGTGTAAAAATTGTGAATAGTGTTCTGACAAACGTACCCATTCCTGTCTTTGAGATCTGCTCCTTTCGGACGCCATCATGCGAATGTTCTTGCAAACGCAGTATGCACACAGACCTGTCCCCTGCGCCTGCTTCAGGGCCTTTACGAAAATGGAATTTGATCAGATAATAATTAATCAAGCATGATAATTAAAGATATAATGGCAGTTAGCTAGCTAGCTAGTACTACTTAATTACTTACCTTGGGTCGAAACCATTGCAGTCTTTGTTTCCATTCGCCTGGAGTGACGTTGATGAACCTTGCCCAAGCCCTGCCCGCCGACAAAGAAAATGAATAAATGGGTTATTAAATAGTTCATATCAGGAAATGACGAACTAAATAGGCCGAGATATATAGTTAATAATGATTGAAATTACCTGTTGACTATCCCAAACAAGATGGTGTAGTCACTTTGTTTTTTAAGTAGTGAGTCGAGTACTTCAACTGTTTCGGCGTCAACTTTAATGATACACAAGATCCAGTGAAATCTGCATGCACACACGTTTGAATGTCTTAATTAAGTGGACATATGTAAGCAAAAACATGTAGCTAGCTAGTAGGCAAAAATAGAGAATTTGTAGTACAAGACAGTGTGACTCACTGGAAGTTGTAAGGAAGTTGTATATCTTCATTGTATTTGAGGCACTTCAAGAACTCTAGCATGCTGTCCTCTACATGATTTTCATGATATTTATCTATTTTCCATGTGTATTCATTAACGGTGTTTGGGTCAATGAACCCAATGCCATAGCGTCCACCTTTTTTCATTTCATACATCTTCATCCTGCATAATACCACAGAAAAGAATATAGTGAGGATAATTACAGGTAATGATTGATCAAAAGGATCACTACAGCTAGCTTGAGACTTAAATTACAGAAAGAAATCACTTACATACAATAGCAACTGACGATAGATTTGTCGAGTGCGTCTTGATTGTATAACTGAAACAGTTCATTATACTCAACGGCCACATCTTTCTGATGGTAGTAATGATCCTTCTTGACTTCCACCACGAGGGGCTCTCGATTGGAACTCTTGGTAATGTCCATGTACCATTGATGCAATTCATACATTCTCGTTGGGAGCTTCTAGACCTCGTCTGGCTTGACCAAAGGTTCGCCCCGGACATATTTCCGTTTTATTTCCTCCTCTGTAAGCACAGGCATGGGCTCGATCTCGAGGAGTTATCCAACCGTGATGTTGAGAATTTCAGCCTGCGTTACATGCTCCTCGGTTATTACCACATTGTCCACCTCGGGAACGTAAACTGTTTGCCCACAATAATACTGGGCGCGCGTACTCTCACGTGTTGTTGGCACAACAAGCAAAGGGATCGATTGCGCCGTCTGTTCTCCCAGCTGGGGAACGGTTTTCCCGCATTTTTTGACAGCTGCTTGTTGTTTGCTCGAGCTCGAGCTCGCCTCCTTCTGTAGACATGCTCGATTTAACTTCCTGATGTGGCGCTCATAGTCCGTGTCAACAGGCTTGGGAGCTGGTGGTTGAGCCATACGAATGAAGTGGTCAATCTTTTCCTCAGGCACTTTCTCCCTTGGCGGCGGTGGCGGTTTCGGTCCAAAATGGGCGTCCACTTCTGCCCGCACTATGGCATTGGTTTGCTCCTCGGTCCTGTCGTAGGCCCTCTGAGGAAGATCAGTGAGGCTTCGATCATATTTATATCGCTTGCCTCCACCTGTAATTAGAAAATTTATAACATTTCTATATATATAACTAACATTTGTATAACATTTCTAATATTTCTAGAACTAAAAAAAGAAAAATTTCTAACTTTTTTATAACTATTTCTATAACTAGAAAACAGAAAAATTTCTAACAATTCTAACATTTCTATAACATTTCTAACAATGCTATATAACTAACTATTTCTATAACTAAAAAAAGAAAAAATTCTAACATTTTTATAACTATTTCTATAACTAAAAGATAAAAAAAATATGTGTGTGTGTGTGCTCACCGGCGACGTGAGAGGCGACGGGGGGCGGCGACGGGGACGGCGACGGGCATGGCGACGGGGACGGCGATGGGCGCGGCGACGACGAGGATGGCGACGACGGGGACAGGGACGGGGCGGCGACGACGGGGACGGGGACGTACGGGCCGGGGCGGCGACGACGGGGACGGGGACGACGCGGGACGGGCTGGGACGGGGCGGCGGTGACGACGGGGACGGGGACGACGGGACGGCGACGACAGGGACGGGGGCGGCGACGGGGGCGGCGACGAGGGATATGGAGACAGGGGCGGCGGGTGACGGTGCAGAGGAGAAGAAGCAGATGAGAAACTGAAATTCTTGAAGTGTTTTCTTATATAGGATGAACCTTTAGTACCGGTTGGAGCCACCAACCGGTACTAAAGGCCTGTTTTGGCCAGGCCAAGCGGCGGGAAGCGCACCCCCTTTAGTACCGGTTGGTGGCTCCAACCGGTACTAAAGACATCCCTTTAGTACCGGTTGGTGCCACGACCCGGTACTAAAGGGGGTGCGCTGGCGCAGGTGCGGTGCGGCAAGTTTAGTCCCACCTCGCTAGCCGAGGGGCGTCCGCACTGGTTTATAACCCCCCGTGAAGTAGCTCTCTCGAGCTCCTCTCCAAAGCAGGCCTATTGGGCCTACATTTTCTGTGCTGCCCTGTGGGCCTACTGGGCCTTTGCGGGCCTGCATCCTGGCCCAACAACAGGTTGGGTTTCTAGTCGTATGCAGGCCGCTCTGGCCTAGTAGGCGGGATTTTTTTAATTTTTTTGCTTTATTTTTTTTGAGTTTTTTTTTGTGTATTTAGAGTTTCTTTGTGAATATTTTTGCTTTAGGTACAAAAAATTACAAACTTTCTGTTAGTGCCCGTAGTTTTCAAATTTGAATAGTTTAAATTTTGAATTATTTGAAATTAGTGTGAATCACTAGTTTGTGAATAACTTAACTTTAAAAATCAGTAAAGGCATGAAAGAATTTGTTTGCACATAAAATTTCTTCGCGTTTCAAATGCCAAAACACATAACTACCCTAACTATTATAGAGATTCCCTTCTGGGTGTGAAACACAGAAGAAAGTGATGATAGTGAAGCCGATCACATCCCAGATCTTTGGGTGTAAAACTTTTTCTTCGCCTGTGTTGCTTTGTGCCGTAATCATGGAAAATCTTCATCATTTAACGGGATGCTCAGGTCAATATTCACTGTGAATGGAGCAATTTCATCAAACTTTTCATAATCTTCTGACTTGTCTGTCTTGTCATCCACTCCCACGATGTTTCTCTTCCCAGAAAGAACTATGTGCCGCTTTGGCTCATCGTACGATGCATTTGCTTCCTTATCTTTTCTTTTTCTTGGCTTGGTAGACATGTCCTTCACATAGAAAACCTGTGCCACATCATTGTCTAGGACGAATGGTTCGTCTGCATATGCAAGATTGTTGAGATCCACTGTTGTCATTCCGTACTGCGGGTCTTCCGTTACCCCGACTCGTGTCATATTGACCCATTTGCACCGAAATAAAGGGACCTTCAAACCACGTCGATAGTCAAGTTCCCATATGTCCTGTATATAACCATAATATGTTTCCTTTCCCGTCTTGGTTTCTGCATCAAAGCGGACACCACTGTTTTGGTTGGTGCTCTTCTTATCTTGGGCGATCGTGTAAAATGTATTACCATTTATCTCGTACCCTTTGAAAGTCATTATATTCGAAGATGGTAACTGGGACAGCAAGTACAGGTCATCTTCAATAGAGGTGTCATGCATGGAACGTGGCTGCAACCAGCTGGCGAAACTCCTGGTTTGTTCGCGTGTAATCCAGTCATCAGACCGCTCCGGGTGTTTGTAGCGTAGAAAATTCTTGTGTTCATCCATATACGGAGCCACCAAGGCGAAATTCTATAGAATTGTGTAGTGTGCTTCAGTGAGAGAATGACCGTCCATACATATTATTTGTTCTCCTCCTAGCGTGCCTTTTCCATCTAGTTTGCCCTTATGCCGCGATTCAGGAACACCAATCAGCTTAAGGTCAGGAATAAAGTCAACACAAAACTCAATGACCTCCTCATTGTGATGGCCCTTGGAGATGCTTCCTTCTGGCCTAGCACGGTTATGAACATATTTCTTTAAGACTCCCATGAACCTCTCAAAGGGGAACATATTGTGTAGAAATACAGGACCCAAAACGTTAATCTCTTCGCATAGGTGAACTAGGACGTGCGTCATGATGTTAAAGGATGGTGGGAACACCAACTCGAAACTGACAAGACATTGCACCAAATCATTCTCTAACCTTGGTATGATTTCTGGATCGATTACCTTCTGAGAGATTGCATTGAGAAATGCACATAGCTTCACAATGGCTAATCGAACATTTTCCGGTAGAAGCACCCTCAATGCAACCGGAAGCAGTTGCGTCATAATCACGTGGCAGTCATGAGACTTTAGGTTCTGGAACTTTTTCTCTGCCATGTTTATTATTCCCTTTATATTCGACGAGAAGCCAGACGGTACCTTAATACTGAGTAGGCATTCAAAAAAGATTTCCTTCTCTTCTTTGGTAAGAGCGTAGCTTGCATGACCCTGATGTATGCCGCCTTTTCCGTGCATACGTTGCTGGTCCTCCCATGCCTCAGGTGTATCTTTTATCTTCCCATACACGCCCAAGAAGCCAAGCAGGGTCACACAAAGATTCTTCGTCACGTGCATCACGTCGATTGCGGAGCGGATCTCTAGGTCTTTCCAATAGGGCAGGTCCCAAAATATAGATTTCTTCTTCCACATGGGTGCGTGTCCGTCAGCGTCATTCGGAACAAGTTGTCCACCAGGACCCTTTCCAAAGACCACCTTCAAATCCTTGACCATATCATGTACATCAGCACCAGTACAGTGGCGAGGCTTCGTCCGGTGATCCGCCTCACCTTTGAAATATTTGCCTTTCTTTCTTACGGGATGCCAGCTCGGAAGAAATCGACAAGGTCCCAGGTACACATTCTTCTTACAATTAGCCAAATATATACTGTCGGTATCGTCCAAACAATGCGTGCATGCGCGGTATCCCTTGTTTGTCTGTCCTGAAAGGTTACTGAGAGCAGGCCAATGATACGTCCAAAACGTATCTATAATTTCTGCTTGCTCCATGCCTCTTTTGGGTGATATTGCTATGATATTTATACACTTCCATACACTTTCGATCATATTTGGACTAACCTATTAACTTAGTGCACCCCAGTGCCAGTTTCTGTTTTCTGCTGTTTTTGTATTTCAGGTTTTCCCATTACGAGAACTGCCAGAAAAATCCCGGAAAAATTATATAAAAAATCAGCGTTCCAGAAGCTTCCCAGCTGCCAAAGGACAGCCGGAGGGGGGCCACCAGGGCTCCAGGCGCCCTGGTGGCGTGGGCCCCCCTGGCCGCGCCGGGGGGGCGCCTGGGCCCCCCGAGCCTCCGCTGATGCCCCCCTTTTGCATATATTTATTTCGCGTCCCGAAACCCTCGAGACGGGAACCCTTTTTCGCGATCTCATCTTTGTTCCGCCGCCGCCGCCGCTTCCAAGATCGGGAGCACCAAGAGAACTCTTCCCGGCACCCTGCCGGAGGGGAGGATCACCACCGGGAGCTTCTCCACCACCATGGACGCCTCCCGGATGAGTTGTGAGTAGTCTCCCTTGGACCAAGGGTCCATGACCAGTAGCTATGTGATGTTCTCCTCCCGTTCTTGTGCTTCACTAATTAGTCCTCGTGAGCTACCCTACATGATCGAGGCACATATGTAATCCTTATGCTGTTGCTATGTTGAGTTTGCTGGGATCCGATGGATTGTGAGATTATGTTCAGATTGTGTTTGAGGAATATATTTGATCTACCTCTTTTATATTTATGTTCGTAAGTAATTCTTTCATGTTCCCCGTTGTTATTTATTGCTTTGGCCAAGTAGTAGGTAGTGACTCCGAGAGGGAACGTTATGCTTGATTGTGGGTTCATGCCCCTCGATGACTAGCTTGAGTGACAGAAACATGAGTCTAGGGGATGTGCTGTTGCCACAAGGGGTAAAACAACGGTGCTTGTGCCCGCGGGTGCAAGGATTGTTTACTTTACGCAAAGTTCTTTTAATGCAGTTGTCTGTTGCTTTGAGTTTACACTATGGGTGGGACTCGCAACTTAATACCAGCGAGATGTTCTGGATAGATATCTCAAGGTGGATGATTAGTAGTAGATGCAGATGGATTTCGGTCTACTTGCCTTGGCGTACCGCCCATGCTTTGAACCTCTACTTTTCTTGTAACATAGTTAGCATTGGTTTGCGCACATAATTCTGTCAATTGCCCAGCTGTAATTCGTTTACCTCACATAGCTGTTTTATCGTCTTTTGGGAGAGAGACATCACTAGTGAACATCATGGGACCCCGGTCCATATTACCATCATTGATCACATCCACTATTTACTTTACGCTTTTACTTACTATTGCAGCATTACCTATCACTATTATCACTTGCGTTTGATCCTTTGTAAACTACAAGGCCGGAGAGATTGACAACCTCTCTGTACTCGTTGGGAGCAAAGTTATTTGTATCTGTGTGCAGGTCCACGTTGATTGCTAATATATCTGGCGCCGTTAGCAGTTGACACCTTCTTGTTGAAACTGGGAGTCTCAGGGAAATCGATCCTTGGTATCTTTTCCAAGGGAAAACTTCCGCTACACTGCATCTCAAACCTTCCACTTGGGGTAACCAACGAGGGGCGAGAAGCCATCAAGCAAAGTTTTCTGGCGCCGTTGCCGGGGACTCCACTCTTCAGGATAGGGGAGTTGCACGCTATCTTTTACCTTTGCTTTTAGTCCTGTTAGTTTACCTTTCAGTTTTACTTTAGTATCTTTTATCGAAAATCACAAAAATAGTTATCTTGCTTGCTTGCTACTATGGGTTCCACCGAGAACACCAAGTTGTGTGACTTCACTAGTCACAACAACGTTGACTTTATCTGCACACCTATCACTACACCTGCCACTTCAGCACCTTCATATGAAATTAAACCTGCTTTACTGAACCTAGTTATGAAAGATCAATTCTCCGGTCCTGGAGATGATGCTGCTTTACACTTAAACAATTTTGTTGAACTCTGTGATATGCAAAAGTACTGCGAAGTAGACGGTGATATTGTTAAGCTTAAGCTTTTTCCTTTCTCCTTGAGAGGAGTAGCTAAAATTTGGTTTCAGTCTTTGCCTAGAAATAGCATAGATTCATGGGACAAGTGCAAAGATGCTTTTATTGGAAAGTACTATCCACCTGCTAAAATTATCCAACTAAGAAGTAACATAATGAATTTTAAACAATTGGATAATGAACACGTTGCCCAAGCTTGGGAACGTATGAAATCTCTTATCAAGAACTGCCCTACTCACTGTTTGACTACTTGGATGGTTATCCAAACTTTTTATGCAGGCTTGAACTTTACCTCACGGAACTTGTTAGATTCAGCCGCGGGAGGAACTTTTATGTCAACTACACTTGGTGCTGCCACAAAGCTTCTCGATGAGAGGATGACCAACTATTCCCAATGGCACACCGAACGCGCTCCAACAGGTAGGAAGGTAAACTCTGTCGAGGAGATTTCCTCCCTAAATGAAAAAGTTGACTTGATCATGTCTCTACTTTCGAAGCAATCTTCTGTTGATCCTCGTGATGTTCCTTTAAATTCTTTGATTGCTCAAGAACAAGTAGATGTGAACTTTATCTCTAGAAACAATTTTAATAACAATGCTTATAGGAGTAACTTTGGTAGCAATCCTAGACCGTTCCCCTCTAATTCTTATGGGAACAACAATGCTTATCCTATTACCAAGAACTCCACTACTGAACTAGAGATTATGCTTAAAGATTTTATCACTACCCAAAAGGCCTTTAATAAGAGTGTAGAAGAAAAACTAAACAAACTAGATGATCTCTCTTTGAAGGTAGACAATTTAGCCAATGAGGTAGAATTGCTTAAAATTAAAACTTCTCCTCTTGAGGAGAGGAAGGTCACTCCTATGAATGCTATTCAAGTGCAAATTAACGAAAATATTAGGATGTTGGCTAAACTAAAAGAGAGATGGGCTAGAGAAAGGGAGGAAGAATATAGAATTAAGAGCCTTCCTACCCACCACACTGTTGCTACTATCCAAGTTGTTGAGGATATCCAAACTCTTAGCACCCAATGCACTCCTGGTCCCAATGGACCTATTAATGGTGATGCTATGACTATAGAAACTACCAAACAAGTGAACCTAAAGGACACCACTACCACCTTACTTGATAGTAGTGACCTTGATTTTGATAATTGCACTCTCACCGAAGTTATTGATTTCCTTCACAAGATGTCTAGAGATCCCCGCACTAGCACGCTTAACCTTGCCTTCACAGAGCATATCACTAATGCTCTCATCAAAGCTAGGGAGGAGAAACTTAGAGTAGAAGCCTCCATACCTAGAAAGCTAGAAGATGGTTGGGATCCTATGATAAAAATTAAGTTGAATAACTTCTCTTGCTATGCTTTATGTGATGTTGGTGCTAGTACCTCTGTTATGCCCAAAAGAATATATGATACGCTTAAATTGAAACCTTTTGATTCTTGTTCTTTTGGTGTTCGTCTTGTTGATTCTTCCATAAAGAAACCTTTGGGAGGATCGATGATGTTCTTATCATTGTCAATGACAATTACGTTCCCGTTGATTTTACTATTATGGACATTAAATGTGAACCTTCTTGTCCAATTATTTTGGGACGTCCTTTTCTACGCACCGTTGGTGCTATCATTGACATGAAAGAGGGGAATATAAAATTCCAGTTTCCTCTCAAGAAAGGGATGGAACACTTCCCTCGAAAGAAGATTAAGTTACCTTTTGAGTCCGTTGTGCGGGCTAGCTATTCTTTTACTCTTGATAAGACTTGATCTCTTTGCATTATGCCTAGCTTAAAGGCATAAAAGAAAGCGCTTTTGGGAGGCAGCCCACATGAATAAAATTTTATTTTGCTTTTGTTGTGTCATGATGTTGTTTACTACAGTAGCATCATCATTGTATCTTTGCTTTTCAACTTTGTGCCAAGTGTAGCCTCTGATTGCAAGAAAGTTCAAAAGTTGTGACGTGCTGTCCAGGAAACAGATTCTGTCCTTGGATATAAAAATTCGTATAAAATCACCAGATCATCTTTTCGGTCTGAATTGTTTCGACAGCATGCTCTATATAATTGTCTTTCGTGCGTCTGTTTTGAGTTTTTTGATTAGAGTTGCAGAAGTGCCCCGAAAAAATCATTTACTACCTGCTGTTCTGTTTTTCACAGATTCTGTCCTGTTTTGCCTTTCCTTCATTTTGCAAACCTAGAGCTTGCTTTTTCTTTGCAAAAACCTTTTGGCAATCTTGAGAAACAGTAGATCTTCAAGAATATCCTTATTTCCAGCAAGGAACAATTATTTTATTAAGGGTACTAACCTCGCTAATCAGATTATGATGAGTTATGTATGAAGGGAGTTTTCAAGTGTGCGAGGGAAGATGATAAAAAGATTCAGGAGTGTCAAACGCTCAAGGTTGGGGATGCCCCCATGCACCCCCAAGAAATATTCAAGGAGACTCAAGCGTCTAAGCTTGGGGATGCCCCCGTGCATCCCCTTCTCCATCAACATTATCAGTTCGTCTTTCGTTCCACTATATTTTTATCACTTCATGTGTTATGTGCTATGCTTGGAGCGTCTTGCTTTTAGTTTTCATTTTTAGTTTTCTTTAGCTTTTCATAACGAGTCGGAACTCAGCTTTCTTTATGTGGGAGAGAAACACGCTCCACTTCTACCTAGAACATAACATAGAATTTTCATGTCTATCTTTGCTGTGTGTGTTCTTTGTCTTTCAATAGCTACTATCATGCTTAGCTTTTAGTTTTCATGCTTATATTTTTAAAGAGCTTTTGTTTAGTTGGTTGTTTGAACTCTCTTTACTTATCATGATTATCTTATTAAGAGAGTTTGCTTCCGTGGCACTGGTTGATATGTCTATGATAAAGATGCTACGTGCATAATGGTGCTTAGTAATTCATGTTTTCTTATGGTTAGTCTCAAATAGCTGG
>LR738712.1:748730226-748838452 GCA_902687465.1 Secale cereale | reverse complement strand
GGGGGGGTTCTAATGTGTTATTGGAGTACCAACATGATTTGTTTGCCTATGATGTGGTATGGTTTAGTAATATCTTCCTTCAAGAATTTACTTTGATTGACTTGGCGTATGCTCACGCATATTTAAGACTGTAAAGAAAGTCTGTCAAACCTTGATGATCTTTTGTTTCTGAGTAGCGATATAACTACCATGCCTGATTCAATGTTGCTTTGTCGCTCTGCATGATTATGACCGTCATTGCTCTCTTAGTTGGTCGGTCCCAGTCTTTTGCTAACCTCCACCTGTACTAAGCGGACTGACTGCTTGTGCATCCAAATTCCTTTAAACCAGTTATGCCATATGAGTCCACCATACCTTCCTACATGGTATTTACCTGACATTCCTAACGGAGACTTTCATGTACCATCTCGAAATTATTCAAAGAAAAAGAAAAAAAATGCATTCATATTTTGTGTCTCTGTTTTAAGTCCATGAGGAAGTAGTAGTTAATTCATGATCTTTTTAAGTTGGACAAGCTTCACCCCGGGATTGCATGTATAATGTGCAAACCCATAACACGAGAAGGAACTGGCATTGAGTGCGCCCGGCTCAAAAAGATAATATAACAAACAAACCCTCCTTCACGCTTTGTTCATGAGAAATCAGAAAACTTTGGCAGTGATAAACAAAGGAGATTAAGAGGATGTGATCGTCCTCATTCGGGAGCCGTTCCTCGAAACTTGTCCCTCTCAAGAAGTAATTGAGTTATCTGCTAGCATTCGTTGACGAAACATGCATGATCTAAGAAGAAAAAAATAATTATTACCTCTGTTTTTAAAACCAAGAGCTCTGGTACATGCTTTGTCTTTGTTTCCGACTACGGGTTTTCAACCTTGCCAACAAAAGCCACGGTTCGAGAGTCTCCACCTTCTTTTAAAGCACCAACTACTGAGAGCATGATTGTCATTCTGAGTGTAATGTGCATTGTCCCAAAGTAGCATTGTCTTTAGCATGATTGTGATATCGTTTATTTTGAAATCATTGTATCTAGTCATCACTTAAACCTTGGAGGTGCCCCTGCATTTATGTTTTGCTTCACTAAAGGGGGCAAGCGAGATATCACTTTATCATATTTGCACACCATGCCCATTAAAAATCTATTTGATGTTTCAATATCATGTTGTAAAACTTTCAGTTCTTTGTGATTTTCTCATGAGGCAACTTAATTACTACAGATTCATTGTCTCAGTAGGCTTTTGTCATATGACTATGAAAAATCCTTATATGGTTAATAGCATGTCACCACAGAAATTATTCTTGTTATCATTTACCTACTCGAGGACGAGCAGGAATTAAGCTTGGGGATGTTGATACGTCCAAAACGTATCTATAATTTCTGCTTGCTCCATGCCTCTTTTGGGTGATATTGCTATGATATTTATACACTTCCATACACTTTTGATCATATTTGGACTAACCTATTAACTTAGTGCACCCCAGTGCCAGTTTCTGTTTTCTGCTGTTTTTGTAGTTTAGGTTTTCCCATTACGAGAACTGCCAGAAAAATCCCGGAAAAATTATATAAAAAATCAGCGTTCCAGAAGCTTCCCAGCTGCCAAAGGACAGCTGGAGGGGGGCCACCAGGGCTCCAGGCGCCCTGGTGGCGTGGGCCCCCCTGGCCACGCCGGGGGGGGGCGCCTGGGCCCCCCGAGCCTCCGCTGATGCCCCCCTTTGGCATATATTTATATCGCGTCCCGAAACCCTCGAGACGGGAACCCTTTTTCGCGATCTCATCTCTGTTCCGCCGCCGCCGCCGCTTCCAAGATTGGGAGCACCAGGAGAACTCTTCCCGGCACCCTGCCGGAGGGGAGGATCACCACCGGGAGCTTCTCCACCACCATGGACGCCTCCCGGATGAGTTGTGAGTAGTCTCCCTTGGACCATGGGTCCATGACCAGTAGCTATGTAATGTTCTCCTCCCGTTCTTGTGCTTCACTAATTAGTCCTCGTGAGCTGCCCTACATGATCGAGGCACATATGTAATCCTTATGCTGTTGCTATGTTGAGTTTGCTGGAATCCGATGGATTGTGAGATTATGTTCAGATTGTGTTTGAGTAATATATTTGATCTACCTCTTTTATATTTATGTTCGTAAGTAATTCTTGCATGTTCCCCGTTGTTATTTATTGCTTTGGCCAAGTAGTAGGTAGTGACTCCAAGAGGGAACGTTATGCTTGATTGTGGGTTCATGCCCCTCGATGACTAGCTTGAGTGACAGAAACATGAGTCTAGGGGATGTGCTGTTGCCACAAGGGGGAAAACAACGGTGCTTGTGCCCGCGGGTGCAAGGATTGTTTACTTTACGCAAAGTTCTTTTAATGCAGTTGTCTGTTGCTTTGAGTTTACACTATGGGTGGGACTCGCAACTTAATACCAGCGAGATGTTCTGGATAGATATCTCAAGGTGGATGATTAGTAGTAGATGCAGATGGATTTCGGTCTACTTGCCTTGGCGTACCGCCCATGCTTTGAACCTCTACCTTTCTTGTAACATAGTTAGCATTGGTTTGCGCACATAATTCTGTCAATTGCCCAGCTGTAATTCGTTTACCTCACATAGCTGTTTTATCGTCTTTTGGGAGAGAGACATCACTAGTGAACATCATGGGACCCCGGTCCATATTACCATCATTGATCACATCCACTATTTTCTTTACGCTTTTACTTACTATTGCAGCATTACCTATCACTATTATCACTTGCGTTTGATCCTTTGTAAACTACAAGGCCAGAGAGATTGACAACCTCTCTGTACTCGTTGGGAGCAAAGTTATTTGTATCTGTGTGCAGGTCCACGTTGATTGCTAATATATCTGGCGCCGTTAGCAGTTGACACCTTCTTGTTGAAACTGGGAGTCTCAGGGAAATCGATCCTTGGTATCTTTGCCAAGGGAAAACTTCTGCTACACTGCATCTCAAACCTTCCACTTGGGGTAACCTACGAGGGGCGAGAAGCCATCAGCCAATCATTGATAGTCACGAACAGCAACGCCTTTAGGTCAAATTCTTCCCCCATGTGCTCATCCCACGCACTTACACCTGTTCCATTCAACATTTGTAAGAGTTCTTCAACTAATGGCCTTAGGTACACATCAATGTCGTTGCCGGGTTGCTTAGGGCCTTGGATGAGCACTGGCATCATAATGAACTTCCGCTTCATGCACAACCAAGGAGGAAGGTTATACGAACATAGAGTCACAGGCCAGGTGCTATGGTTGCTGCTCTGCTCCCCAAAAGGATTAATGCCATCTGCGCTTAGACCAAACCATACGCTCCTTGCGTCATATGCAAACTCCTTCCCGTACTTTCTTTCGATTTTTCTCCACTGCGACCCGTCAGCGGGTACTCTCAACTTTTCGTCTTTCTTACGGTCTTCTCTGTGCCATCGCATCGCCTTGGCATGCTCTTTGTTTTGGAACAAACGTTTCAACCGTGGTATTATAGGAGAATACCACATCACCTTGGCAGGAATCTTCTTCCTGGGGCGCTCGCTCTCGACATCACCAGGGTCATCGCGGCTGATCTTATAGCGCAATGCACCGCATACCGGGCAAGCGTTCAAATCCTCGTACTCACCGCGATAGAGGATGCAATCATTAGGGCATGCATGTATCTTCTGCACCTCTAACCCTAGAGGGCAGACAACATTCTTTGCTTCGCTTCGTACGTACTCTCGGGCAATTCGTTGTCTTTGGGAAGCATATCCTTTATCATTACCAGCAACTTTCCAAATCCCTTGTCAGATACACCATTCTCTGCCTTCCATTGCAGCAATTCCAGTGTGGTGCCCAACTTTTTCTTGTCACCTACCCAATTCGGGTACAACAATTTTTTGTGATCCTCTAACATGCGTTGCAACTTCTTCTTCTCCAAATCACTTGGGCAGTTTCTCTTTGCATCGGCAATGGCCCGACCTAGATCATCAATGGGCTCATCTGATGCCTCTTCTTCAGCTTCTTCCCGCATTGCCGGCTCAGCTTCTTCCCGCATTACCGGCTCAGCTTCTTCCCCCATTGTTGTATCATCGTATTCAGGGAACCCATGGCCAGGATAGCTGTCGTCGTCCTCTTCTTCTTCATTATCTTCCATCATAACCCCTCTTTTTTCGTGCTTGGTCCAAACATTATAGTCACTACTACAAAAAGGGTTGTTAATGGCGCACCGGTTTTGCCCATTAATGGCGCACTACCGGTGCGCCATTAGTAGTTGGATACTAATGGCGCACTACGTAGAAGTGCGCCATTAGTATTTTTTTCAATTTTCTTTTCAATTTTTTTTTTTCAAATTTTTTTTCATTTTTTTTCTTAATCTCAGATCATTATGGCTTAATCTGGGGTCAATTTGCTTAATCTCAAGTCAAATTGCACTCTGTGGTCAAACTTCCCATAAGGTCACCCATCCTCACACTACTCCAGCCCGAGCACGCTTAACTTCGTAGTTCTAACCAACCCCAGCACCAGCTCACTTCACACGCACTTGTTGATATATCTATCATATCAATCCTATTAACCCTTCTTGATGTCTAGGAGTTTGTTAATGTTCATGAGTATGATGAAATTTTGAAAATATATTTCAAACTTCCCGGTCATATTACGTATCATATTCGAAAATTTTATATTTTTTTTCTGTTACTAGTGGCGCACCTAGCAAACGGTGCGCCACTAGTAAGTTTGAATTTTTTTGAATTTTTTTGCCTGTAGATCTTAAAAGCCCCGTAACTTTTTTTCTGTTAGGTTTTTGGGGATTTAGAAAATGTTTAACGGGGTACGCCATTAGTGTCAATTCCGTCTATAGCCCTTTTCCTAGTAGTGAGTGGGGCACGAAACCGGACTTAAACAGATGGACGTGAATGGTTCTTGACTTAGAGTAATTTAGACCATTCTTACAGATAGCACATGGACAAGGCATAAAACCATCTGCCCGCTTGTTTGCCTCAGTCGCAAGCAGAAAAGTTTACACGCCATTAATAAACTCGGGAGAGCATCGGTCATCGTACATCCATTGTCGGCTCATCTTCAATACACAGCATCAAAAACACCAACTTAATACAAGTTCATACATAAAGTTCATACAACACTTAAATGCAACAAACAAATAACTCTCTAGCTAAAGCATTTAAATGCAACAACAAATGCGATCAAGATCGCAACTAAGGTAACAATTGATCCAACATCATAATGATATCAAGCCTCACTATCGATGGCATATTTTCTAATCTTTCTAATCTTCAAGCGCATTTTCTCCATCTTGATCTTGTGATCATCGACGACATCAGCAACATGAAACTCCAATTCCATCTTCTCCCCCTCAATTCTTTTCAATTTTTATTTCAAGTACTCGTTTTCTCTTTCAACTAAATTTAACCTCTCCTAGATATGCAAACTAAGTGTTATTTTGGACCTCAAATTATATATAAATCAAATACTAGCACATATATTTCATCCCAAATTACTAAACTCACAAATTAATCACTATATAAAGCATTGCAAGAGCTAATCTAGCAATGAGAGATGAAAGGACAAAGTTGCTAACCTTTGTGATCATTTGAATGGATGGGGGCCTTCAAATCTTGACAAATTTTGGGCAAATTGTGTGATGAGCTCGAGAGGAAGAGGGGAAGAACAGAGAGGAGAGGGGAAAGGGGAAGAACAAAGCGAGCTCCGGTGGACGAAGGGTTTATGTACGACCAACTTTAGCACTGGTTCGTGCCAAGAACCGGTACTAAAGGTGCTGGAGGGGCCCCAGACTGACAACATCGTGCCACCACTCTCACTAGTACCGGTTCGTGGCACGAACCGGTGCTAAAGGTTCGCTACGAACCGGTACTAATGAGAGCGGCCCGGCTAGCCGTTCGAACCGGCACTAATGTACACATTAGTGCCGGCTCAAATTCAAACCGGCACTAATGTGCTTCACGTTTGACCATTTTTCTACTAGTGTACCACTGTCCTTCTAATCATGCAATCATAGTACATCAAGTTGTTGATATAATAATATATCATATGATCCCATCACATGCTTCTTATGTGATACATATTTGCATCAATTTGCTTTAAAAACATGGCATTAGGCACAGTTCATACACCACCAAGCCCACGGTCACCTAGTGGGCCAAAGCGGGGTCGACTAGGTGGGCTCCGCGGGCGGTTTGTGTTTTTCCTAGAGAGGGTAGACGAAAATCGATCGGGTGAGAGAAGGTCGGATGACGGAAGATGTAACACGGAAGACGGATCCTTAGAGCATCTCCCACAGGCGCGGAACGTGCGGCACGTTAAAAATGTGTTTACAACGCCGGAATAGCCAGTTTTTGCGCGCCGTGGAGCGCTGGCTCCAGTGGCCGCTACAAAAATTGCGCGCGCCGCTCCAGCAGATGGCTATATTCTTTTACTACTCGTCGTCTTCTCCTTCTACATCGACTCAATACACATTCGACTCCGACTCGATACTCATAGAATATGCATAGGGATTGACTATTCGTCACGCTGGGTGAAGAATTGTTATTCCTCACCCCAGCCGAACCATGCGGCCAACACTCTCACGCAACAGCCATGCTATGGGGGAGGCACGTGAGGTAATTTTCAGCATGCATGAGGTAAGATTACGGACATGGTCTTGATACAGGAAGGACCGTAAGAGGAGTATGAGTGTGCAGTAAAATTACTACACAGCTTCCATCGTGGAGGCTAGCACCGAACACGGCCGCACCAAATGCTCCACCCAAAAAAAGGCACCTGATGGGTAAAATTACATCGTGGAGGCTAGCAGTTAATACATTCTAGTTGAGTTGCTACTTTTTTTTTATAAGATTGTGTTCCTAGCAAATTACAGCAGTACTTTTTTTTTGTAAGATTGTCTTCCCGGTATTATGGCAGTACATTACGAATTTTCTTTCATTTTTCTTTCAAATTTGAATTTTGGACACAAAGTTGAACGTTGATCTAAAAAAAGATATTTTCTATAAAACCATTAGTCTAAATGGTATGAAGTGTTGCTAGATATCAACTGTGCACTTTTATGAATGGCCGATTTTTTATTGTATCTAGAGAGTTTGAATTTTGAACTACAAAGTTGAACAACGAGCCTAATTAAGGAAGCCCTAACAAAATTATGGGCATTTATGTCAGTTTTGCAGCATGGGGAGTGTGTTGGTTCAAACTATTATGTATTTTCCCAAGAACTTTAAATAAAATATTTAGTGAATATGAGATGATGTTGGAGAACAAATACAAGAAAGAGTTTCAAACAGATTAAGAATCCTCCTGTAGAACTTCATTCACTGTAACCAAGTTCTACATGAAAGAGCAACTGGCGAAAGCCTACACAATGAACATGCTCAGGAAATTTCAGGATGAGTTGGAAACAACAATGTAAAGCTGATGGTTCAGTTGTTACTTTTGAAGTGAAATAATACTCATACATGGAAGAAGGGAAGGAGACGGGTGTGGCATTTCCGGACAAAGAAGCGCGAGCTAAGAAAATAAGGAATGGATATTTCCTAATAAAGTAATAGTGTTCTGGTTTGCAAAAAAGACATGTACTTCCTCCGTCCAGGTGCATAGGGCATCTAAGAAGGAGCACTGTGATTTAGGCGCGTAGAGATTAGGTGAGATAAAAAATTAAATGTTCTATTTTATGGGTAGTTAGCACGCCATCCTAACACGACAGCCAATCAACGCGCTTGTTAATAGGTGAATTGCATGCATACACACTTATTGCTCGTTGCATGCACTGGGAGATGGATATGCTATTTGCATGCAGTGGATGTATAGGTCGTGTGCTATCTATGATTGGTCACGTAATTAATTACCACCTCTTGTGAATTGACAATAGTGACTTATATTCTTAGAAATTCTAAATTCTCTTAGATGCCCTATGCACCTGGACGGAGGGAGTAATAATGATGCAACACAATTAATCTTGCGGTATATAATTTTTAGCATAACTGAAGATTGTAGAAAATGGTAAACATAAAAGCAATTGGAATCCTTCTATTAACTGCAGTACATAATCTCAATTTCATTTTTGTAAGGACAGACCAAGTACCTTGGTTTACATATTTTGTTGTACTTACAAAGTTATAACCAGATAAATAAGATATCAATCATTGGCCTGAGCGATAGTTTTAACTAAATCATACTATGCTAGTGACAGATGTCATTCTACTTTAATGACCCAAAGATAAAACAATCGTTCACCGTCTGATGAGCTGTTCTTTTGGTGTGGCTGTCTAAACTACACATGCAGGCTAAGCCAAGGTAATTTTTTGTCTCGTCATACATAACTGAGAATACAGATGAGAAGGTAATCATACGAGAAGGTAATTTAGATGATTAAATGATAACCAACTAGGGCAGGACTACATCCTGAGCAGATATTGTTTGGGGGTTATCATTTGATGACCAAGAAGTCGCCTCATATGCGTTTGACAAGTTTTCGGTGCGATCTCTATATGGTGCTTTGGTGTCTCGTCAAACACGAGAGGAGGTACAGTATGAAATTGTAAATATAACAAGGCACCCTATGCAAAAATAATAAGGCACACTATAAGAGAATAAAACGGTATATACTGACGAAAAATTATGTAGAGAGGGCAATACTAATGAGATCCGCCTGTGAATACCTGGTTGCCGACCGTCGTGATGGGAGAATGGGCGGCAGACTGCATGAAAAAGCATGCCAGTTAGGCTGGCTGCAAATCCACAACCACACACCCCGGTGCAAAAAGTTAGGAATGTTCCTAAGAAAAAGAAACAAGTACAGAGTGTTAGATGCACGAGTACAAACACAGCCAAGCATATATAATAATATCTAAATTACCTCTTTAAGCAGGATGTTCAAGGCTAACTTATGATCCTTGGAGAAAAGAAACTAGGAGTGACCGTCATCGCAGACTATAAACGAATGTTGCTGAATATTTCACTTTGGAATAGTTGCTTGCGTTGGAAGACTATAGCTTTCGAGTCTTTATGAGATCTTCGGCATTTCATAGTGGAGACGTTTGAACTGTTGTGCTATTCTGCTCTATGTTACCTGCAGTTATTTCAGTTTTTGAAAATATCAAATGTCAACAATGTGCAGTTTCTTAGATGTATAAGATCATCTTATTTCAAGAAAATAGATCTATTTTTCGGAAGAGCTGTAGAAGTCATATCATGAGGGGTGGACCAAATAATATAATTACACAAGATTAACACAATTCTTTTGTGATGCAACAGTGGTAGGGGAGATTTGATCTTTTTGCTAAAGTGGAAGGGAACCTGCGGGCGGATGTGTCACTGAACCTAAGGGCATCTCCAGCCGTTCGGTCCCCCCAGGGCGTCTAAATAGAGCGGCCTGGGGGCGTGCCGGCGCTAGTTCGGCCCCTGGGGGCGACCTAGCTCCCAGTCACGCCCCCAAGCGTCGGCCCCAGGATGCGGGAAATTTGAACTAGGTCGTTCCCGCTCACAAAAGACGCCACAAATCCGGCGATCGGACGTAGTCAGGCGTTACAAAAAACAAAGCGCCGCAAGTTCGCATGCGCAACGAATCACTCGGCGGGGTCGGCTCCAGGCGTTGGCGGAGTCGACGTGCGCGGGCTCGGCGGTGTCGGAGCTGTTTCGTGCTGGGCTGTGTCGGCGCGGCTTCGGTACTGCTGGGCGGCGATGTAGAGGCGTCGTTCGGGCTTGGCGTCGATGTGGCCGTGGGCGCGGGAGCTGGCGTCGTCGGCGTTGTCGGCGTCGTCTGCAGCTGGTTCAGGATGAGGCCACGCTCCACCATGTACCACGCCCTGAGCTGCTCGTCGTTGCTCTCGAGCATGTCCGCCCCTCCCATCAAAAAGGTCATGTCGGTGTTCCGCTTCTTCGCGGCGACGTTCGTCCGGAGCAGGTCGACGTTGGTCTGGAGCAGGTCGAGCTTGATGGCTCTGTTCGTCATCAACGACGACCACCGCGCCCCGGTCTTCTCTTCACGTCCTCCTCCTCCTCGTCCCTCTCCTCCTCCTCGTCCTCTTCACGTCTCTTCACGTCCTCCTCCTCCTCCTCGTCCTCCTCGTCCTCCTCCTCCTCCTCGACCTCCTCCTCCTCCTCGTCCTCCTCCTCCTCCTCGGGTTCCTGCGCTTCCTGCGCGTCCTCGCCGTAGACGTAGCCGAGCTCGGCCTCCATGCCGCCGCTGAGATCCACTACCTCGTCCTGGGTGGCGAACCCGGGAGACGCGGTGGCCGCGGTAGAACCTGTCGCGATGATGTCGTCCATGTCGGCTCCTGTGTCGTCGAGGTGCGAGAAGGGCAGCGGTCCACGGCGGAGATGGGGCGTCGGTGTGGACGCGTAGGCGGGCGGCGAGTAGTTGTATGGAGGGTACTGCACGCCGACGAAGGCGGGCGAGGGTGTGCGCGTCGCGGGGTGGCCATGGGGGAAGGTCACGTTTGGGGTGAACCCACCGTGCGCGTCGCCGTCGGCGTAGCCGGGCGACGATGATCCCCATGGAGATCCGACGCCTTGCTGTCCCCAGGGCGAGTACTGGGCGTGGCTGACGACGGGTGGATTCATCATCCCCGCGTGGTCGACCGATGAGGAGGCCGCCGCAGACGCCGCCGCGCGCGCCGCGTTGTCCCGGGCCTTCTTGGCGATGGCCTTGTTCCGCCGGTCGGCGGTGACTGCGTCGCGTCGCTGAACTTCTACCCTTCACTCGGCGTTCGACATGCCCGGCGGCTTCGATGGCGGCGCCCTCGGCTTCCTCTGCTTCGGCAGGGCCACGGTGCCCGTCGCGGTTGCTGCCGCGCGCGGCATGGCGTACTTCTTCGGCGGCATGGCGGCGACTAGAAGGCGAGCGGGAGGGGGTTTGGCGGGAGGAAGGGTGGGAATGGCGGGAGGAAGGCGAGCGAGCGGGAGGGATGCGAGGGAAAAGCGTCAAGAAACGGCAGGAAAAGGCCCTCGGGTCGCCGACAGGGCGGACCCACGCGCCTTTTTCGCTTGTGCCGGCTCCCCAAGCGCCCCCAGGGCGCCGGGTTCGGCCTGGGTCCGCCGGCACCAGTTTTGACCCGAGTCGGCGAAAAACGGGCTTCTGAGGGCGCGACTGGGCCGTTTTTCAGCGCCGACGCGGCAAAAACGTCTGGGGAGGACCTGTTGGGGACGCGGCTGAAGATGCTCTAAGGAGTGAGTAGACACAAAAACGTTGGTAGCTCTAGATATGGAAAATAGGAGATTAGTACGAGGACCAGATCACTGAACCTCCGGAGAGATGCTCTTCTTGATTTGTCCCCAACATTTAATCTTCAATCTCGGGGACCAGATCACCATGGCCATACAGTTTCTTATTCAGTCTTGGTTGATATAGAAAGAAGGCACACATTATTAAATATGAAGGGATGAAGATAAGAGGTTCCATATAGTCTAAGCTACAAAGAAATTTTGTGATCAAATATATGGCAAAGGCCGTACCAAAACTTGCGCACCAAAATTCTGGCAAAGGCCGTACCAAAACTTGTGCACCCAAATTGAAAGTTTGAAACCCGTAAAACTTCAGGAACCTGGCACAGGGATACATCAAGAGACCAGCTTTTCTACTCTCGGGTGTAGGTACACCTGAGTTTGAAAAAAAAAACATGATCAAACAATGTCGAAAAAATCTGCAGTTTTGGGACATGAAACTTCATCAAATGTTCAAGCTTTTTGCAAAAGTTCAGCTAAAAATAACATTAGAGGAGCTCTCGGCAAAAAAAACAAAATCAATGTTCTAAGTTTGCGCACTGTTTGAGCACTGTTTGAGCATTGATTTTGTTTTTTTTTTTGGTGAGAGCTCCTCGGATGTTGTTTTTAGCTGAAATTTGGCAAAAAGTTCAAACACTTGATGGAGCTTGTTGTCTCAAGATTTCAGATTTTTTGGACCTTGTTTTATCACATTTTTCAAAATTTTGCAAACTCGGGTGTACCTACACCCGAGAGTAGCCTCAACTTTCCCATACATCAATAGTTCAATACGCGCAGAATTTGTGAAGGGCCACAGCCTAGCACCAGGCGGCCGGCAAGACGTGCCCGCGATTATGCCTAAGTTCCTCCGTGGATTTGGAGAGGACGAGAGGGGAAATACAAGGGCATAATCCTGGCAATGAACCAGAGTGTCGAGAGCTCACCGTGATGCCGTCGTAGCTCGCGAGATGGAGGAGGGCCGTCGTGGCCGGCGCACGAAGCGGCCGCAGTCGATGTAGCTGCGTTGCCCAGCACCGAAGAACCCGGAGAGCTCACCACGTCTTCGAGGCCACCGACTGCCACCGAGCACCTCGCCGCTGAGTCTGCACCGCCATCACCAACCACGGCGCTGCGCAAGACCTAGCCAACCTGTTGAGCACCACGCCGCCGCCCAATACCTAGCCAACCGTTCGCAGCTTGTTAAAAAGAAAACTATTTCAAGCAGATTAGAAAAGGACGGGGACTTGGTCTGCGTTCGAGCGTAAAATTACCTCGACCCCTTTTTTTTGAGGAAAAAATTACCTCGACCCCGATGTAAATTTACAGCGAGGGACGATGGACCTTTCTTTTGATCGCACACCGTGGCGGCTTGGGCGTAAGGTCTGGCTCAGTCAATTGACCAGGGTGAAGAATTAATTATTCCTCACCCTGAGTGACAAATACTCTCTCTCTCTCTCTCTCTCTCTATATATATATATATATATATATATATATATATATATATATATATATATATATATATATATATATATATATATATATATATATATATATATATATATAAGAAAATAGTTCAACTACTCCTCATCGTCATCCTCCTCCTCCTCCGACTCCGTCTCGGTGATGTCCTCCTCCAACGTCTGAATGAAGGCGTCAAGATATCGATCGTCGTCGGAGTTGCAGGTCGACACTGCTCCTAACTTGATGTAGAATTGAGCGGACGCCTTGCGTGTACGCCTGTCCTCGCGATAGGGGCCTCGCTATTGGGGAACGTAGTATTTTAAAATTTTCCTACGATCACGCAAGATCTATCTACCAGATGCATAGCAACGAGAGGGGAGAGTGTGTCTACGTACCCTCGTAGACCGGGAGCGGAAGCGTCAAGTGACGCGGTTGATGTTGTCGAACTTCTTCGCGATCCAACCGATCAAGCACCGAACGTACGGCACCTCCGCGTTCAGCACACGTTCAGCTTGATGACGTCCCACGAGCTCTTGATCCAGTTGAGCTTCATGGGAGAGTTTCGTCAGCATGACGGCGTGGTGACGGATATGATGTGTTCACCGGCGCAGGGCTTCGCCTAAGCTCCGCGACGGTACGACCGAGGTGTGATTCTGTGGAGGGGGGCACCGCACACGGCTAAAACAATTCAACTTGTGTGTCTTTGGGTGCCCCCCCGCCCCCGTATATAAAGGAGCAAGGGAGGAGGGGCCGGCCAACTCCTATGGTGCGGCTAGGGAGGGGACTCCTACTAGGAATAGGATTGCAATCCTATTCCTAGTAGGATTCACCGGAAGGAAGAAGGGGGAAAGGATTAGGAGAGGTGGCGCCCCCCCCCCAATCCTAGTCCAACTAGGATTCCTAGGTGGGGCGCCGGCCAGCCCTATGGGATGCCTCTCTCTCACCCTTTAGGCCCACTATGGACCATCCCCTCTCGTAGGGGGTTCCGGTAACCCCCTCCGGCATTCCCGATAAATCCGAAACTTTTCCGGTATACTTCCGGTGTCCGAATATAGCCGTCCAATATATCAATCTTTATGTCTCGGACATTCCGAGACTCCTCGTCATGTCCGTGATCTCATCCGGGACTCCGAACTATCTTCGGTACATCAATACTCAAAAACTCATAATACCGATCGTCATCAAACGTTAAGCGTGCGGACCCTACGGGTTCGAGAACTATGTAGACATGACCGAGACTCATCTCTGGTCAATAACCAATAGCGGAACCTGGATGTTCATATTGGCTCCTACATATTCTACGAAGATCTTTTATCGGTCAGAACCGCATAACAACATACGTTGTTCCTTTTGTCAAGCGGTATGTTACTTGCCCGAGATTTGATCGTCGGTATCTTTATACCTAGTTCAATCTCGTTGCCGGCAAGTCTCTTTACTCGTTCCGTAACACATCATCTCGTGACTAACTCATTAGTCTTTTGCTTGCAAGGCTTATTGTGATGTGTGTTACCGAGAGGGTCCAGAGATACCTCTCCGACAATCGGAGTGACAAATCCTAATCTTGATCTATGCCAACACCACGAATACTTTCGGAGACACCTGTAGAGCATCTTTATGATCACCCAGTTACGTTGTGACGTTTGATAGCACACAAGGTGTTCCTACGGTATTCGGGAGTTGCATAATCTCATAGTCATAGGAACATGTATAAGTCATGAAGAAAGCAATAACAGTTAAACTAAACGATCATAGTGCTATGCTAACGGATGGGTCTTGTCCATCACATCATTCTCCTAATGATGTGATCCCGTTGATCAAATGACAACTCATGTCCATGGCTAGGAAACATAACCATCTTTGATCAATGAGCTAGTCTAGTAGAGGCATACTAGGGACATACTGTTTTGTCTATGTATCCACACATGTACTAAGTTTTCGGTTAATACAATTCTAGCATGAATAAAAGACATTTATCATGATATAAGGAAATATAAATAACATCTTTATTATTGCCTCTAGGGCATATTTCCTTCAGTCTCCCACTTGAACTAGAGTCAATAATCTAGATTACAAAGTGATGATCCTCACACCCATGGAGTCTTGGTGTTGATCATGTTTTGCCCGTGGAAGAGGCTTAGTCAACGGGTCTGCAACATTCAGATCCGTATGGATTTTGCAAATCTCTATGTCTCCCTCCTTGACTAGATCGCGGATGGAATTGAAGCGTCTTTTGATGTGCTTTGTTCTCTTGTGAAACCTGGATTCCTTCGCCAAGGCTATGGCTCCAGTGTTGTCACAAAAGATTTTCATTGGACCCGATGCACTAGGTACTACACCTAGATCGGATATGAACTCCTTCATCCAGACTCCTTCATTTCCTGCTTCCGAAGCAGCTATGTATTCCGCTTCACACGTAGATCCCGCCACGACGCTCTGCTTGGAACTGCACCAGCTGACAGCTCCACCGTTCAATAAAAATACATATCCGGTTTGTTACTTAGAGTCATCCGGATCAGTGCCAAAGCTAGAATCGACGTAACCGTTTACGACGAGCTCTTTGTCACCTCCATATACGAGAAACATATCCTTTGTTCTTTTCAGATACTTTAGGATGTTTTTGACCGCTGTCCAGTGATCCACTCCTGGATTACTTTGGTACCTCCCTGCTAGACTTATAGCAAGGCACACATCAGGTCTGGTACACAGCATTGCATACATGATAGATCCTATGGCTGAGGCATAGGGAATGACTTTCATTTTCTCTCTATCTTCTGTAGTGGTCGGGCATTGAGTCTTACTCAACTTCATACCTTGTAAAACAGGCAAGAATCCTTTCTTTGACTGATCCATTTTGAACCTTTTCAAAATCTTATCAAGGTATGTGCTTTGTGAAAGTCCAATTAAGCGTCTTGATCTATCTCTATAGATCTTGATGCCTAATATGTAAGCAGCTTCTCCGAGGTCTTTCATAGAAAAACTTTTATTCAAGTATCCTTTTATGCTATTCAGAAATTCTATATCATTTCCAATTAACAATATGTCATCTACATATAATATTAGAAATGCTACAGAGCTCCCACTCACTTTCTTGTAAATACAGGCTTCTCCAAAAGTCTGTATAAAACCATATGCTTTGATTACCTCATCAAAGCGTATATTCCAACTCCGAGATGCTTGCACCAGTCCATAGATGGATCGCTGGAGTTTGCATACTTTGTTAGCACCTTTTGGATTGACAAAACCTTCTGGTTGCATCATATACAACTCTTCTTTGAGATATCCATTTAGGAATGCAGTTTTGACATCCATTTGCCAGATTTCATAATCATAAAATGCGGCAATTGCTAACATGATTCGGACAGACTTAAGCATCGCTACAGGTGAGAAAGTCTCATCGTAGTCAACTCCTTGAACTTGTCGAAAACCTTTCGCAACAAGTCGAGCTTTGTAAACAGTAATATTACCGTCTGCGTCGGTCTTCCTCTTGAAGATCCATTTATTTTCGATGGCCTGCCGATCATCGGGCAAGTCAACCAAAGTCCATACTTTGTTCTCATACATGGATCCCATCTCAGATTTCATGGCTTCAAGCCATTTTGCGGAATCTGGGCTCATCATCGCTTCCTCATAGTTCGTAGGTTCATCATGGTCTAGTAACATGATTTCCAGAACCGGGTTGCCGTACCACTCTGGTGCGGAACGTACTCTGGTTGATCTACGACGTTCAGTAGAAACTTGATCCGAAGTTTCATGATCATTATCATCAACTTCCTCACTAATTGGTGTAGGAATCACTGGAACAATTTCCTGTGATGTACTATTTTCCAATATGGGAGAAGGTATAATTACCTCATCAAGTTCTACTTTCCTCCCACTCACTTCTTTCGAGAGAAACTCTTTTTCCAGAAAGGATCCGTTCTTAGCAACGAATATTTTGCCTTTGGATCTGTGATAGAAGGTGTACCCAACAGTTTCTTTTGGGTATCCTATGAAGACACATTTTTCCGACTTGGGATCAAGCTTATCAGGTTGAAGTGTTTTCACATAAGCATCGCAGCCCCAAATTTTAAGAAACGACAACTTTGGTTTCTTGCCAAACCATAGTTCATAAGGCGTCGTATCAACGGATTTAGATGGTGCCCTATTTAACGTGAATGCAGCTGTCTCTAAAGCATAACCCCAAAACGATAGTGGTAAATCGGTAAGAGACATCATAGATCGCACCATATCCAATAAAGTACGGTTACGACGTTCGGACACACCATTACGTTGTGGTGTTCCAGGTGGCGTGAGTTGTGAAACTATTCCACATTGTTTCAAATGAAGACCAAACTCGTAACTCAAATACTCTCCTCCACGATCAGATCGTAGGAACTTTATTTTCTTGTTACGATGATTCTCTACTTCACTCTGAAATTCTTTGAACTTTTCAAATGTTTCAGACTTGTGTTTCATTAAGTAGATATACCCATATCTGCTCAAATCATCAGTGAAGGTCAGAAAATAACGATACCCGCCGCGAGCATCAACGCTCATTGGTCCACATACATCAGTATGTATGATTTCCAACAAATATGTTGCTCGCTCCATAGTTCCGGAGAACGGAGTTTTAGTCATCTTGCCCATGAGGCATGGTTCGCAAGCACCAAGTGATTCATAATCAAGTGATTCCAAAAGTCCATCTTTATGGAGTTTCTTCATGCGTTTTACACCAATATGACCCAAACGGCAGTGCCACAAATAAGTTGCACTATCATTATTAACCTTGAATCTTTTGGTTTCAATATTATGAATATGTGTATCACTACAATCAAGATCCAGTAAGAATAGACCACTCTTTAAGGGTGCATGACCATAAAAGATATTATTCATCAAAATGGAACAACCATTATTCTCTGATTTAAATGAATAACCGTCTCGCAATAAACAAGATCCAGATATAATGTTCATGCTCAACGCTGGCACCAAATAACAATTATTTAGGTCTAAAACTAATCCCGAAGGTAGATGTAGAGGTAGCGTGCCGACGGCGATCACATCGACTTTGGAACCGTTTCCCACGCGCATCGTCACCTCGTCCTTAGCTAATCTTCGTTTAATCCGTAGTCCCTGTTTCGAGTTACAAATATTAGCAACCGAACCGGTATCAAATACCCAGGTACTACTACGAGCATTAGTAAGGTACACATCAATAACATGTATATCACATATACCTTTGTTCATCTTGCCATCCTTCTTATCCGCCAAATACTTGGGGCAGTTCCGCTTCCAGTGTCCAGTCCCCTCGCAGTAGAAGCACTTAGTTTCAGGCTTGGTTCCATAATTGAGACTTTCTGCGAGAACAGCAACAATCTTGCTATTCTCCTTGAAAATCCCTTCCTTGCCCTTTTTCTTGAAACTAGTGGTATTGTTAACCATCAACTTTTGATGCTCCTTTTTGATTTCTACCTCCGCAGCTGTGAGCATAGCGAAGAGCTCGGGAATTGTCTTTTGTATCCCTTGCATATTATAGTTCATCACGAAGCCATTATAGCTTGGTGGTAGCGATTGAAGAATTCTATCAATAACACTATTCTCATCAACTTGGCAACCAAGTTGAGTCATATGATTGTAGTGCCCATACATTGTGAGCAAGTGTTCACTGATAGAACTATTCTCCTCCATCTTGCAGCTGTAGAACTTATTGGAAATCTTATATTTCTCAATCCGGGCATTTGCTTGAAATATTAACTTCAACTCCTGGAACATTTCATATGCTCCATGACGTTCAAAACGTCGTTGAAGTCCCGGTTCTAAGCCGTAAAGCATGGCACACTGAACTATCGTGTAGTCATCAGACCGCGACTGCCAGACGTTCAAAGCGTCTGCATTAGCGGAAGGGGGCTTGTCACCTAGCGGTGCTTCAAGGACATAATTCTTCTGTGCAGCAATGAGGATAATCCTCAGGTTACGGACCCAGTCCGTGTAATTACTACCATCATCTTTCAACTTAGCTTTCTCTAGGAATGCATTAAAATTCAAAGGAACGGTAGCACGGGCCATTGATCTACAACGACATAGATATGCAAAACTATCAGGACTAAGTTCATGATAAATTAAAGTTCAATTTAATCATATTAATTTAAAGAACTCCCACTTAGATAGACATCCCTCTGGTCATCTAAATGATCACGTGATCCAAATCAACTAAACCATGTCCGATCATCACGTGAGCTGGAGTAGTTTTCAATGGTGAACATCTTATGTTGATCATATCTACTATATGATTCACGCTCGACCTTTCGGTCTCCAGTGTTCCGAGGCCATATCTGTATATGCTAGGCTCGTCAAGTTTAACCCGAGTATTCTGCGTGTGCAAAAC
This sequence comes from Secale cereale, assembly GCA_902687465.1. Taxonomy (NCBI): domain Eukaryota; kingdom Viridiplantae; phylum Streptophyta; class Magnoliopsida; order Poales; family Poaceae; genus Secale; species Secale cereale. The sequence goes on along the minus strand of LR738712.1, from coordinate 748,819,428 downwards.
TGGCTTACACCCGTTGTATTTGAACGTAGAGCTTATCACACCCGATCATCACGTGGTGTCTCGGCACGACGAACTTTCGCAACGGTGCATACTCAGGGAGAACACTTATACCTTGAAATTTAGTAAGGGATCATCTTATAATGCTACCGTCGTTCTAAGCAAAATAAGAAGCATAATAAGATAAACATCACATGCAATCAAAATATGTGACATGATATGGCCATCATCATCTTGTGCTTTTGATCTCCATCTCCAAAGCACCGTCATGATCACCTTCGTCACCGGCTTGACACCTTGATCTTCATCGGAGTATCGTTGTCGTCTCGCCAACTATTGCTTCCACGACTATCGCTACCGCTTAGTGATAAAGTAAAGCAATTACATGGCGATTGCATTTCATACAATAAAGCGACAACCATATGGCTCCTGCCAGTTGCCGATAACTTTACAAAACATGATCATCTCATACAAAACCGTATAACTCATCATGTCTTGACCATATCACATCACAACATGCCCTGCAAAAACAAGTTAGACGTCCTCTACTTTGTTTGTTGCAAGTTTTACGTGGCTGCTACGGGCTTAGCAAGAACCGTTCTTACCTACGCATACAAAACCACAACGATGTTTCGTCAAGTATGTGCTGTTTTAACCTTCACAAGGACCGGGCGTAGCCACACTTGATTCAGCTAAAGTGAGAGAGACAGACACCCGCCAGTCACCTTTAAGAAACGAGTGCTCGTAACGGTGAAACCAGTCTCGCGTAAGCGTACGCGTAATGTCGGTCCGGGCCGCTTCATCTCACAATACCGCCGAAGCAAAGTATGACATGCTGGTAAGCAGTATGACTAGTATCGTCCACAATCTTATTGTGTTCTACTCGTGCATATCATCTACGCATAGACCTGGCTCATGATGCCACTGTTGGGGAACGTAGTATTTTAAAATTTTCCTACGATCACGCAAGATCTATCTACCAGATGCATAGCAACGAGAGGGGAGAGTGTGTCTACGTACCCTCGTAGACCGGGAGCGGAAGCGTCAAGTGACGCGGTTGATGTTGTCGAACTTCTTCGCGATCCAACCGATCAAGCACCGAACATACGGCACCTCCGCGTTCAGCACACGTTCAGCTTGATGACGTCCCACGAGCTCTTGATCCAGTTGAGCTTCACGGGAGAGTTTCGTCAGCACGACGGCGTGGTGACGGATATGATGTGTTCACCGGCGCAGGGCTTCGCCTAAGCTCCGCGACGGTACGACCGAGGTGTGATTCTGTGGAGGGGGGCACCGCACACGGCTAAAAAATTCAACTTGTGTGTCTTTGGGTGCCCCCCTGCCCCCGTATATAAAGGAGCAAGGGAGGAGGGGCCGGCCAACTCCTATGGTGCGGCTAGGGAGGGGACTCCTACTAGGAATAGGATTGCAATCCTATTCCTAGTAGGATTCACCGGAAGGAAGAAGGGGGAAAGGATTAGGAGAGGTGGCGCCCCCCCCCAATCCTAGTCCAACTAGGATTCCTAGGTGGGCGCTGGCCAGCCCTATGGGCTGCCTCTCTCTCACCCTTTAGGCCCACTATGGACCATCCCCTCTCGTAGGGGGTTCCGGTAACCCCCTCCGGCATTCCCGATAAATCCGAAACTTTTCCGGTATACTTCCGGTGTCCGAATATAGCCGTCCAATATATCAATCTTTATGTCTCGGACATTCCGAGACTCCTCGTCATGTCCGTGATCTCATCCGGGACGCCGAACTACCTTCGGTACATCAATACTCAAAAACTCATAATACCGATCGTCATCAAACGTTAAGCGTGCGGACCCTACGGGTTCGAGAACTATGTAGACATGACCGAGACTCATCTCTGGTCAATAACCAATAGCGGAACCTGGATGTTCATATTGGCTCCTACATATTCTACGAAGATGTTTTATCGGTCAGAACCGCATAACAACATACGTTGTTCCTTTTGTCAAGCGGTATGTTACTTGCCCGAGATTCGATCGTCGGTATCTTTATACCTAGTTCAATCTCGTTGCCGGCAAGTCTCTTTACTCGTTCCGTAACACATCATCTCGTGACTAACTCATTAGTCTTTTGCTTGCAAGGTTTATTGTGATGTGTGTTACCGAGAGGGCCCAGAGATACCTCTCCGACAATCGGAGTGACAAATCCTAATCTTGATCTATGCCAACACCACGAATACTTTCGGAGACACCTGTAGAGCATCTTTATGATCACCCACTTACGTTGTGACGTTTGATAGCACACAAGGTGTTCCTACGGTATTCGGGAGTTGCATAATCTCATAGTCATAGGAACATGTATAAGTCATGAAGAAAGCAATAACAGTTAAACTAAACGATCATAGTGCTATGCTAACGGATGGGTCTTGTCCATCACATCATTCTCCTAATGATGTGATCCCGTTGATCAAATGACAACTCATGTCCATGGCTAGGAAACATAACCATCTTTGATCAATGAGCTAGTCTAATAGAGGCATACTAGGGACATACTGTTTTGTCTATGTATCCACACATGTACTAAGTTTCCGGCTAATACAATTCTAGCATGAATAAAAGACATTTATCATGATATAAGGAAATATAAATAACATCTTTATTATTGCCTCTAGGGCATATTTCCTTCACTCGCTCCGTGATGTCTACACACGCTTCTATTCTTGTAGACTATGTTGGGCCTCCAAGCGCAGAGGTTTGTAGGACAGCAGCAATTTTCCTCAAGTGGATGACCTAAGGTTTATCGAACTCAGGGAAGTAGAGGTTGAAGATGGTCTCTCTCAAGCAACCCTGCAACTAAGATACAAGAATTCTCTTGTGTCCCCAACACACCTAATACAACTAGGAGTTGTATAGGTGCACTAGTTCGGCGAAGAGATGGTAAAATATGGATGATAGGAGTGGCAAAGCAAAGTAATATAAATCTGTAATAAAAAGTGCAGCAAACAAACAAGTGGTAAACGTGAGCACAAATGGTATTGCAATGGTGGAAACAAGGCCTAGGCTTCATACTTTCACTAGTGGCTACTCCCAACAACATTAACATAGTCTAATCACATGATATTTCCCATAAAACATGCAATGGAGACGCATCCGGAGGTCATTCCTTTGTGGTCAAGAGAGGACGAGAATTATGTAAGGCTACAAAAGCACACCTCAAAGTTTGTAGTTCTCAATCTATGGATTTCCCAATGTCACCGCGGCCATCCAAAGAGAGTACCACAATCACCACAACATATCTCAAGGATAGTCAAAGACAAGCACCAAGAGACTCTCAATCTTCAATCAACACACAAAAGAGGAAATCACTCATGAAAATATTCTTCTAATCCATGTCCAATAGACCGCTGTCACCTTGGTCTCAGGGATTATACTAGATAAAGACAAGTGAGTACATCAATTCAATACATAGAGGAAGGGGAAATATCATGGGATCACCCTAGATTAACATAGCCTATGATCACAACGAAGATCACATCATGGGAGAGAGAGATAACCACATAGCTACACGTACGAGCCCTCAGCCCCGGAGGAGACTACTCACACATGTACATGGTGAGGAGGAGCTTGATGGTGGTGTTGATGGAGAGGTGCATCCCCGCGAGGAGGAGACGGCCGGCGGCAGCCCTCCGGGGCGGCGGCGGCGGCCTTAGGGGGCAGCGGCTCCTTGGCCCCCCTTCTTCCTTGTGGATGGTGCTGCAATGGTGCTGGTCCTCCCCTCCAAGACGGCGGCTTGGGAGGAGGAAAATTCGTGGCCCTTGGTGACCTAGGTTTCCTCTCTTTATATAGACTCTCGGATTCCCGTCATCAGATTTTGGGCTTCAGTAAAACGGGCTTTTCTCGGCCGTCCGGACTCCGATTTGGACGAATTTTATATCCAGAAGCATCCTCTCGAAATTCCCCACAACTTTCGTTCAGGACAGATTCCCTTTTGACGTCGTCTTCGGGCCGGGACGTGACCATCTTCTAAAAGGGTTCTCAGACAGATTTCAGAAAAGTCAGAGTCCTACTCCAATACGACTCCTTTTGCGTTTTTGTCAATTTCCAAGTAATTCCTACACAATAAAGTGTAAAACAAGAACATTGTGCACTTTTGCAACCATTAGTAGGTTAGTCCAATAAATGCCTAAAAAGATAGAAAACTTTGATATAAACATGAGACAATGATGCAAAACAAGCATGTCACAAGCAAAAATTATGGATACGTTTGGGACGTATCAACATCCCCAAGCTTAATTCCTACTCGTCCTCGAGTAGGTAGAATGATAACATAGATAATTTTTGAGGTGACATGCTACTAACACAATCTTGATCAAGTAATATAGTAAAGCACATGAACTGAAATAAAGTGAACCAAAACAATTGTCTATAGTTGAAAGCAAGTAAACAATGAATAACCATGTGATCATCTAAGTAAATTCTTTTCATGAATAGTACAATTGAAGACATGAAACTATAAAGTTAAGCACAACTGTTAGCCCCGAAGGAGTTCTCTCATCAAAAGCATTGTAGTTAACACAAAAGGAAGATAAAGTTTCAGCAATGCTTTCCACTTTTCAACATTTTATCTCATGGATAAGTTCAATGCACAAGGATTATATATAACTAAGCAGAAATTTTGAACATAATCAACTTGAACCCAGGGTTAACACTAGATGCTTGCTTATGGTGGAGGAAGAAGATTAGAAAATATGAAAACTGACTCAACATTTAAAAGTAAAAGATAGGCCCTTCGCAGAGGGAAGCAGGGATTACTCATGTGCTAGAGCTTTTTATTTTTGAAAACATAGAGATATAAAAGCAATTTTGAGAGATGTATGCTTATGTCAACGAATGGTAATAAACAATGCACTACTACTCATGCCAAACAGAACTTAAGAGCGGCTCCCATAGAGGAATGATAACACTCCCCTTTCTCCTTTGTTTATCACTAGCCAAAGTTTGTCTGATTTCTCAGGTACGATGTCTGAAGGAGGTTTTTGATATTGATATTGATGACATGTAAAGTGGGTTGTGCATACCCTTTTGCCAGCTCTTTTTGCAAAATTAAGGACATGCACATTATTCATGCACGTCAGGGGTCGTTCTGTCCAACACAAGTAATAATGAACTGTCTACTACTTCCTCATGAGCTAAAACAGAGACACGAATAAGGATAAATTTTGAAGGTTTTAAAGGTAGCACATGAGCAATTTACTTGGAATGGCTATTAAATACCATGCATATAGGTAGGTATGGTGGACACATATGGCAGAATTTTGGCTATGGAATTTGGATGCACGAGCAGCATTCCCGCTCAGTACAGAGTTTTTGGTTTAGCAAGTTTTTAGCAAGCACATGTTAACCGGTACAAGAGAATTATAACATCCTTTCAGCATAATTATAAGACTTCTACACTGTCTTCCTTGTCAACCAACTTACTTCTAAAGAGAAAACAAGAATTTTAAAACTACCAATGGTGAAAAACTAAACAATTGCAAACTTCAAAGGTATTTCTTCACTAATAAGACTTTATTAAATGATCTCCATGTGTAGACATCACTACTTAATTTCTCAAAACAATTGATAGGGATCAAGTTACTCAATGATCTTCAAGACTATGCAAGCTTTTTATTCTTTGCACCACGGCCACACTTGGCATTTATTTTACCAACATATTATTTAGCAATTCAAACCAATTCAACTCTCCAAAAAGATATAAGTGAAGCAAGAGAGTACTTTCTATAAAAGAACTAATAGCTCTGAACATGATATGAAATAAAAACAAGAGCTAGAAGCATATAACAAGGTAGCTAAAACACTCAAAAAGATATAAGTGAAGAACATGAGTGTTTCATGAAAAAGCGGAGCGTGTCTCTCTCCCAAATAAGAATGATCAGATGCAACTTATTTAAGACCAGCAAGTAAAACTAAATAAACTAAAAAGAAAAGAGCAAGACGCTCCAAGCATAGCACATAACGCATGAAGTGATAATATAGTGGAACGAAGGACGAACTGATAATTGTTGATGGAGAAGGGGATGCATGGGGGCATCCCCAAGCTTAGATGCTTGAGTCTCCTTGGCTATTTCTTGGGGGTGCATGGGGGAATCCCCAAGCTTGAGCGTTTGACACTCCTGAATCTTCTTTTATCATCTTCCCTCGCGCACTTGACAACTCCCTTCATACATAACTCATTATAATCTGATTAGCGAGGTTAGTACCCACAATAAAATAACTATTCCCTACTGGAAATAAAGATAATCTTGAAGAGCTACTGTTTCTCAAGATTGCCAAAAGGTTTTTGCAAAGAAAAAGCAAGCTCAAGGTTTGCAAAACGAAGATAAGGCAAAACAGGACAGAATCTATGAAAAACAGACCAGCAGGTAGTAAATAATTTTTTCGGGGCACTTCTGCAACTCAAATCAAAAAACTCAGAACAGACGCTCGAAAGCCAATTGTATGAAGCACGCTGTAAAAAAAATTCAGATCAAAAAGATGATCTGGTGATTTTATTCGAATTTTTCTGTCCAAGGACAGAATCTGTTTTCTGAACAGCACGTCACAACTTTTGAACTTTCTTGCAATCGGAGGCTAAACTTGGCACAAAGCTGAAAAATAAAGATACAATGATGTTGCTACAGTAGTAACAAACATCAAGACCACTAAAAACTGAAAGAACAAACTGAAAGCAAAGATAACAAGGGTTGTCTCCCTCGTTATAGCCATAAAGATAGGCTTAAGACTTTAATGATGCTCTCGTATGAATAAGAGTTGAAGAACAAAAGAGAGCATCAAGAAGCAAATACCAAACACATTTAAGCCTAACATGCTTCCTATGCATAGGAATATTGCAATAGAATAATTCATTGAAGCACAAAGCAATAAGCATAGGAAGACAAAACAAGTGTAGCTTCAAAACCTTCAACATAAAGAGAGGGAACTTGATATTATTGAAATATCTATAAGCATATGTTCCCTTCTCATAATAATTTTCAGTGGGATCACGAATAAACTCAACAATATAAGCATCACATAAAGCATTGTTACCATGATCCACATGCAAAAAGGTACTCTTACTCTCCACATAAGCATAATCTTTCTCATTGGTAATAGTGGGAGTAGGACTATCATAAACAACTTGAACACTATAGGTTAATTGTGTATTAGGAAGATGGTGTTCCACAAGGGAGTAATTCCCTCCATGATTATGACAAGTTTCATAAGGATAATTTCACCTTATGTCATAGGTACCTTTATAATCACTATAGATTGGAGTTATAACATCATCATAGTAGAGAAGAGCATTATCATTGCTAGCAACTATATTTGTAAAAATGTTGTCTTTATTCTTACTAGCAAAAGAATTATCAATTATCACATCACTAGTGGGTAAAGGATTTGCAATCCTATCATCCCCAAGCTTAGAGCTTTCCATATCATCACTTTCAGAGTTGGTACCAAAAAGATTTTCAAGATCATAAGTAGCATTATCATCATTTTCCCAATCACAATAAGTAACATGCATATCATAATCAAAATCATCTTCAATAGTACCTACGGACGTATCATCAAGATGATAATTAAGGCAATAAACTTCACCTTCTTCTTTAAACTTACAACCGTTAGTATAAAAGTTGATGGGAGGAATATGCTCAGGCCAGGTTGATACCCATTCTTCTTCCTTCTTGCTCCTCTTCCTCCTCCTCTTCTTTTTCTTCTTCTTCACCTTAGGAGGGAGTGGTTGGAGATGAAGCTTCTCCACATATCCTGGTTTATCATTAGAAACAATAGGGGAAACTTGGGAGAAACTCTCCTTTTTATTAGCAGAAATATAAGAGACATTTTTATACTTTGGTAAAATTCCCTCCTTTCTAATCTTACTTATGTAATCATTTTTATGGCAATTAACAACACAATAGAGATGGCAATTTTTCAAAGTGTTTTTTATTCCTACGGCATTAACATCTAGCCAAGAAGTCTTTTCTGATAACTCTTCACACATCAAAAATAATATAAGCTCATCATAAAGATCAGGGGTGATCATGTTATCACACAACTGGTTAACAGTTATGTTTTGAAAGTGCATGCATTGAAAATTAAAGTGACCCTCTATACAGCAAAGTTCACAAGTAAAAGGATAAAGGTCACACAATTCTCTAGCAATTTCATTTAAATCTTTGACCCAAGTGATTGTTCTTTCATGCTTATGTTGCTTACAATACTTCTCTTCTTCAATCATAGGCCTTTCATAAGGTCTATCCACTCCACAAAAATTAACATGCTTATATAAAACTTCATTTTTAGGAATTGGATCATGCATGTTGCAATCATCATGAACAATTTCATTTTCTTTGCAAATCTCTTTAAAAGGTGATGCTTGATCCAATCCTCCTTAGGCATATTAAGATGTGAAGCAAAAGATTTGAGAAAATCAACAAGGAGTTGAGAATCAAGCCCAAACTTAGCACTAAAATTATTAAAACTTGTAGTTTCAACAAAGGACTTAATGCAATCATACTCATAAATCATACCTGACTCTTTACCTTTGTCGATCTCCCAATCTTCAGTGTTGTGTTGAATTCTTTCAAGGAGCTCCCATTTAGCATCAATCTTTTCGTTTGTGAAAGAACCCATAGAGGAAGCATCGAGCAAATCTTTATCCTGTCGAGAGAGCCTCGCATAGAAATTAGTAATAATCATATCTTTGGGGAGCCCATGGTTAGGACATTTTAGCATTAACGTTTTAAGTCTCCCCCAAGCTTGGGCTATGCTCTCTCCGTCATGAGGATAGAAATTATAAACATAATTCCTATTCTCATGGACTTCATGAAGAGGATAAAACTTGGAGTAAAAGAGAGACTGGATCTCTTCCCAATCCAGCAGGTGAGAGTCATCTAGTAGCCTATACCATTCCAATGTTTTTCCTTTCAGTGACAAGGCAAATAATTTCCTCATGACTCCATCTCTTGTCAAACCTGAAATCTTAAAAAACTCACAAAGTTCTGTAAGTTTCAACAAATGAATACTAGGATTGACTGTCCCATCATAACAATCATTCCTAATTATTTCAATTATCCCAAGTGGTATTTGGAACGGGATACATACAGTAAGTGGAGGAGACTTCTCTACCACGGGTGTGGTAAAGCGGCCTTCCCCAAGCAGCGAACTAAGAGTGCGGTTTTCCATAAACATAACTAGTAAAACTAAAAACAAGAAACGAAAAGATTTAGTTGCAAGATCTAAAGATATACCTTCAAACACTTACTTCCCCGGCAACGGCGCCAGAAATAGCTTGATGTCTACACACGCTTCTATTCTTGTAGACTATGTTGGGCCTCCAAGCACAGAGGTTTGTAGGACAGCAGCAATTTCCCTCAAGTGGATGACCTAAGGTTTATCGAACTCAGGGAAGTAGAGGTTGAAGATGGTCTCTCTCAAGCAACCCTGCAACTAAGATACAAGAAGTCTCTTGTGTCCCCAACACACCTAATACAACTAGGAGTTGTATAGGTGCACTAGTTCGGCGAAGAGATGGTAAAATATGGATGATAGGAGTGGCAAAGCAAAGTAATATAAATCTCTAATAAAAAGTGCAGCAAGCAAACAAGTGGTAAACGTGAGCACAAATGGTATTGCAATGGTGGAAATAAGGCCTAGGCTTCATACTTTCACTAGTGGCAACTCCCAACAACATTAACATAGTCTAATCACATGATATTTCCCATAAAACATGCAATGGAGACGCACCCGGAGGTCATTCCTTTGTGGTCAAGAGAGGACGAGAATTATGTAAGGCTACAAAAGCACACCTCAAAGTTTGTAGTTCTCAATCTATGGATTTCCCAATGTCACCGCGGCCATCCAAAGAGAGTACCACAATCACCACAACATATCTCAAGGATAGTCAAAGACAAGCACCAAGAGACTCTCAATCTTCAATCAACACACAAAAGAGGAAATCACTCATGATTTTTTTTCTAATCCATGTCCAATAGACCGTTGTCACCTTGGTCTCGGGGATTATACTAGATAAAGACAAGTGAGTACATCAATTCAATACATAGAGGAAGGGGAAATATCATGGGATCACCCTAGATTAACATAGCCTATGATCACAACGAAGATCACATCATGGGAGAGAGAGATAACCACATAGCTACACGTACGAGCCCTCAGCCCCGGAGGAGACTACTCACACATGGACATGGTGAGGAGGAGCTTGATAGTGGTTTTGATGGAGAGGTGCAGCCCCGTGAGGAGGAGACGGCCGGCGGTAGCCCTCTGGGGCGGCGGCGGCGCTCGGAGCGGCGGCGGCCCTAGGGGGCAGCGGCTCCTTGGCCCCCCTTCTTCCTTGTGGATGGTGCTGCAATGGTGCTGGTCCTCCCCTCCAAGACGGCGGCTTGGGAGGAGGAAAATTCGTGGCCCTTGGTGACATAGGTTTCCTCTCTTTATATAGACTCTCGGATTCCCGTCATCAGATTTTGGGCTTCAGTAAAACGGGCTTTTCTCGGCCGTCCGGACTCCGATTTGGACGAATTTTATATTCAGAAGCATCCTCTCGAAATTCCCCACAACTTTCGTTCAGGACAGATTCCCTTTTGACGTCGTCTTCGGGCGGGACGTGACCATCTTCTAAAAGGGTTCTCAGACAGATTTCAGAAAAGTCAGAGTCCTACTCCAATACGACTCCTTTTGCGTTTTTGTCAATTTCCAAGTAAATCCTACACAATAAAGTGTAAAACAAGAACATTGTGCACTTTTGCAACCATTAGTAGGTTAGTCCAATAAATGCCTAAAAAGATAAAAAACTTTGATATAAACATGAGACAATGATGCAAAACAAGCATGTCACAAGCAAAAATTATGGATACGTTTGGGACGTATCACTCCGCCCTCCTCTTCTCCCTCTCCGCCCTTCTTTGCGTGTTGAACTCACACTCATTGATGATGTCCTGCAGGAAGCGTTGACGCTACAACGCTATGGCTTCCTCGTCCATCTCGGCGATGCTGAGACGATGCTCCCGCCTCCGATTGTCGCGACGGTCCTCGTCGGTGATAAGCCGCGCATGAGGCGCGAGCTCCTGCGCCTGCTCCCGTGTCGGCACGTCGGGGAAGTTCATGTCCCTATAAGGCCGCCGGAGGCGCCACACCGCCGCGTCGTACGCGCGAGCAGCCTCGTGGGCGGTGTCGAAAGTGCCGAGGCCGAGGCGCATCTTGCCGAACCGGATCTCGACGGAGAAGGCGCCGGAGGGGCGCGCGCGGACCCCACGGTAGCGCGAAGTTCCCCGGCGGCGCGGCCGCGGCGAGGCGAGAAAGATTGGGGAGAGAGCGGCGGCGAGGCATAGAGCGGTGGGAGGACGCGGGAAGGCGTTGGATTTTATAACACGCGACGGACGCCGCGCGCCAAAACTAACACGCGCTCGGCCAATTTTTCACGCGTGCCTGAATTTTCCACATGTGCTGGAGCGTGCGAAACCGCCCGCGCGCGCTAAAACCCACTTTAACCCCGCGCGTGTGATTTTTGCAGCCACTGTTGGAGATGCTCTTACGGATGAGTATAAGTAGAGATAGAGGAAAGGAAGATAGACGTTTTTTTTTTTTTGAGCTCAAGGAAGATAGACGTTACTAGAAGCAGATTGGATGACGGTGGGCCGAAGCGATGGGGTGTCGTCGTAGCCCAAGTAAAAGTCGGTTTGGTTTCTAGACTACTCCGGAGTGACGCGGAGTCGTAGTAGAAAAAAAGAAGTAGAAGTCGGTTTGCTCAGCCCTTTTGCAGATAAAAACCTCCGCGTGCGCTATTCTTGCAGCCAATTGATCTGCAGCAACAACCCGCGTGCGCGACATGGAAGCCCGAACGGATCACCAACAAACATCGTACGGCGATCCTTCGCCAGGGCGACCTCGCTGGGTGCTGCTCGATAGCAGCATGCGCTGGGACGATCCCGACGCCGACCCCATGCTCGGCGAGGATCCCGACGTCACCGAGCGGAGTTGCAGGTCGACGCCAGAGCAAGGATCCGGGCGGGATCATCCCGACGCCGAGACCGTGGCGGAAGCTCTGTCCTCCGGAGGCCATCACCTCCGCGTCTCCTTCGACTTCGCGGCGCCACCGGCAGTGTCACACCTGCGCGTCGACAGCCCCGGCCTCCCGGACGGCTCCCAGATCCGCTCGCAGGTCATCGCGGCCCACGGGGACTCGGTCCTTATAGAGATCGACGCTAAAACACCCGACCTGTTTGATAATTACGAACTCGACTCGTCAGAATACTTCGTCTACAATGCCGGCGACGCCGCCGCCGACCCCTCCCGGCCGCCGTCCCTGTCGCTGCTGCCCCCTTGCCACCTCACCCCTCAGACTCAATACGAGGGGGCACCCAGGCGGAAGAAGCGATACATGCATGCCGAATCCACTGCCCTCCTGCGCCGCGGCGACGATGACCTCCTGGTGGCGCAGCTGACTCTCTGGGGCAAGGAACGAGAGGCGCCGCTCGAGGCTGAGCTCTGCCTGCTCAGATCCGGCGCGTGGGAGTGGGAGCTCAGGCGTCTGCCGGTCCTCCACAACGACGGCAAGCGGAAGGAGCTGTCCTTTTGGGAGACCGACCGGGTCATCCCAGTCGGCGACCGGTTCTTGTACTGGGTGGACTACTACCGCGGCCTCATCTTCTCCGACGCGTGGGAGGAGACGCCCCAGCTGCGATACGTGTCTCTCCCCGTAAAGCCCTTGCTGGAACGCCGACCGCGCCACCAGGCCCCCGGCTCGAGCTACCGCGGCGTGTGCGCCACTGATGGCGGTGGAGCAGTGAGTTTCGTGGAAGTATGTCCCCGCTGCTGCTGCGGCTGCCCGGGCGCCACCTTCTGCTCGCGCTCCCGCTACGCCTTCAACATAACCACGTGGACGCTGAGGATGGACGGCGACATGGCGACGTGGGACAAGGTCAGCGTGGTCGACTCCGACGAGCTCTGGTCGCTCCCCGGCTACGGCGGAGTGCCGCGCATCAGGCCGCAGTACCCCATCGTCAGCCTGGACGACCCCGATGTCCTTTGCTTCATGGTGCACAAGACCGAATGCCACATGGAGGACGTTGACGGCGACCATGTGATACGGATGATCGAGGTGGACACGAAGCACATGGAGCTGCGGTCCGTCGTCTGTTACGACGAGGACGAGGACGACGATTTCAGCACTCCCCCTGAGCTCATTCCCTGCGTGATCTCACAGTACCGCGATGCCTCCTCTCGCAGCAGCCGTCTTTCAGCAAAGCGCCATGAGCAAGCTCCGACGACGGTGGCGGCCACAATTACTAATAAACTCAACTCATCTGATAAAAAGGCGGCCATGGCTTCTCCTGGAGAGATGTTGGCGACGCTTCGGGAGATAGGTGACTTGACGAGTGATGAGATGCTGAGAACATATAGCGTTCTTGCGTGTGATGGGAGCCAGTTCAAGTTCAGGATACTTTTGGCGCTTCCTAAGGACATGAGGAAGGATTACTGCCTGCTGCTCATGGAAAATCGTCTTTAGTTAATTTGCTTCAATAAAACTATGTAGTGATCATGATATATGATCGCCTGTGATTACTGCCTGCTGCTAGCTCAAGGAATGTTTGCTTTAATCAATTTAATTCAACTAAGAATGTTTGCTTGTGATCAAGGAATGTATACTCATGATATGATCTCGGCTGTGAACATGACAAGGATTTTTGTATTTTTATCCTTGTTGTGCCAACATTTGAATGTATACTCATGATATGATCTCGGCTGTGATCATGATATTTGTATTTTTGTAAAAATTCAAATGTTAGTACACAGTCATATTTGTATTTTTGTTTCCTTTATTCTAGCGTATGAATTTTTTAACGTACTTTATCTGGTTTATTATATATTAGATCAACAGAACACTGGATACAATCAGATAAGAAGACATAAACACGAAAACCACCGTAAACAAATGGAAGACTGACTACGACTATCAGTTTTGCCAAAGCATATCTTGATGTGTCATAAGTATTGCACATCTAAGTCATGTTTCATTGATCTTACGCGGAGATTTGTGTGGGTATTTTATTTTTCCTTTTACCTTTTCTTTCTATATACTTAATGAAGTCACTTAGATGTGCAATAGTTAGGGCACATCTAGATGTGCCCTAGACACACCGTACAACTATATACTTTGAAATTCTTGCAACAACCGCGATTGAACTTGTCGCTGTTGTATCACCATAGCTCACGTCAATAATGGACAGCATCGAGAAATGCGACCACTGAAGTACACAAATCTCGTTGGATTGCCATGTAATGATGCGCCAATCATATCGATGGGAGGTCACCCTGATCTCGACAACCAGTCACCCTATTATCGTCAGATCAAGCAAGCGACGCAGCTCGCAAAGGCTCAAAGGAAGAGGTTGTCGAAGAAGGTAAGATTGCCACCGCCGATGCAAGTAGCTGAAGGTGGCCGACGGCTCGTTACCTCTTCCCTGGTCGTTGTATTTTGTTTCCACAAGCCAGCCATGCAGCACAAATCCAAGAAAACAACTTGTTGATAAGACCGTCACTATGCTTTTTTTGTCAGACATGTACTATCACTACGTTGCCGTAGAGAGCACCATGACAGGACTCATCAATAAAGACAGGCACAAAAAATAGTTTCGTTTAGAGAGAGGTGTACTATATTTTTATAAAACAAAGCAAGGGTAATATACAAAGGTAAACGTTTCACACCGGCGGAAGCTTCGGCCGGTCCAGTCCACGTCGCGAGCAACCACGTAGCATGGTGGACCCGAGTTGACTAGTCCTCTTGCGTTATCCCTTCTTCTCTTCCAGGCCGCTCGCTCTTATTCCCTTCTCTCGTATACTTTTTCTTCGAGCTCGCGCGCCTCCACCTGCACATCCTCCTCACCATGACAAGCCTCTATTCTTCTTCCTCACGGAGTCCCTCCACGCCATGGCCATGCGCCACCTACCCCCTCGTCCTCATGGGGCACTCCTAGGCCCCCAACTCCCTGGCCGTGCTACTATGGCATTGGCGCGTGCTACAACCGGCAGCGAAAAAAGCTACAACCGATTGATTCAAAAGCTTCAACTGGATACCACGCACAGAAAAAAGCTACAATCGTTCATATGAAAGCTTCAAGTGTAGTTTGAAAAAGCTGCAACCAGCGCGACGGTTGGAGGTGGAAGAAGATGACAAAACGCTGCAGTTATGCACAAATCCAAAAAATCAACTTGCTGATAAGACCATCACTATGCTTTTTTTTGTCAGACATGTACTATCACTACGTTGCCGTAGAGAGCACCATGACAGGACTCATCAATAAAGACAGGCACAAAAAATAGTTTCGTTTAGAGAGAGGCGTAATATATTTTTATAGAACAAAGCAAGGGTAATATACAAAACGTTGTCGATGGTAATATCACAGCAACTCCGCTCCTACACTAGCCAGAAGAACTACTCACACATGTCATCAACTCCTTTACAACCAGCAAGTTTCCACAACTTCAGCTCCTAAATGGTCAACACAGGGAGCTAGGCTACGTTCTTCTGTAATTGCCTGTTGCCAAAGACGCGTGCATTGCATTGCTTCCACAGACTCCAGCAGATCAGCATGACAAGAGAGCCAAATCCCTTCCTCCTATTGATTGGTTCTCTATCGCTCGAAGGCATCCACCAATTTTCAAGTGTAATATCCAGAGCAATTTTCAGAAGAGTAAGGAAGTAGTGCCAAACCTGACGAGCATAGACACATCCCATCAAGATGTGGTCGGTTGTATCTTCAGCTTGGTCGCAGAAGTAGCAGGCGTCCACCTCGTCCTCCAGGCCCCGTCTTGCTAGCCGATCCGATGTCCAAATGCGATATTTGAGAGCTAGCAAGATGAAAATTTTGCAATTCAAAGCAACCCAGCTGTTCCAAAGATGCTTAGCACAGGGCGAGCGGACGACGCCCTCCCACAACATGCGATTGGTGGAGAAAGCAGAGTAGGAGCCCTCTGCATTCCAACGCCGGAGAGGCTGATCAGGATCATCGGGGATGAGTTGCTCGGCCATGACGGAGTCCCAAAGATGAACATATTGGACCTGACCAAAGGTGGACATGCCGCCTACATTGTCAGTCACCCATCGGTTGTCCATCAAAGCTTCCTGAACCGATGGAGAAGCAAGCCGTGGATTCACTTTCTGGAGGATAAGAGGTGCCAGGTCCGCGTATTTGAGGGAATGTTTCATGAATTTAAGGGAAAAGTTCACAAAAAATGGAAAAAAGTACGCGAGTTTGGAAAAAAGTTCATGAATTTATTAAGGAAGAAAGATCACGGGATTAGATAATGTTAGTGAATTTAAAAAAAAACGATTTCAAAAAAATTCACAGATTTTTAAAAAGGAAAAGGAAAAGGAAAACCCCCAAAAAATATCCATAAAAACGAAAACGGCGCTATATTACTTAAAAGATTTAAGCATTACACCCGACCTCCGCATAGCTAAGATGCACATAGCAAAAACCCGAATAAAGAAAGCACCGACTGGAAGCTTCGAAAAGTTTCCCAAAACTGGCCATGGAAGCTTCTTGGAGCTTCCCACAGCTTCCTGTTGATGCCAACCCGCCTATTTACTTGGGCAGCCCATTAGGATATATCGGGGAGAGTGTTCTGCATTGTGTATGATTAAGCCCATAACCATGTGCGCATATGACCTCACAATGTTCTAGGGTCGCCCCATTCGGTTGCTCACTCCGTGATATATGTGTGATTTGGCTTGCCAAATATAATATGTGTGATATATTTAAAAATCATTACTTAAAGGGTATCCCTTGAAAATGTCACCTCCACCTTATTAGACATGGACAAGTGGCACACTGCATGTAGGCCACTTGTCGCAACCTGAATGTTTTTTTTTTCTTATAGTCATAGATTATCTTTTGAACCGTGAGTACAAATCTTTTTTCTCTTGAACCAAGAATCCAATCCCGAACCGTCTTCACCTTTGGATTTTTTTATGCCAAGATCTTTGAAACTAGATCATATGTTAATAGGTTTCGATAAAATTATTTTTCAAGAAATAACCAAAAATTAAAACTAAAAAAAGAATAGCACAAATAAACCGATAAAAAAGAAAACAAAAAGCCCGGTTTACACAAAAACTGAATACCAAAAAAAGAAAGAGAAAAACGTAGCCTGGAAGCACAATTGTGTTTTTTCACCCTTTTTTAAGCTCATGTTGTGCTTTTCCTTTTTTTAAGGGAGAAACTGTTGGAAATATGCCCTAGAGGCAATAATAAATTGGTTATTATTATATTTCCTTGTTCATGATAATCGTTTATTATCCATGCTAGAATTGTATTGATAGGAAACCCATATACATGTGTGGATACATAGACAAACACCATGTCCCTAGTGAGCCTCTAGACGACTAGCTCGTTGATCAATAGATGGTTACCGTTTCCTAACCATGGACATTGGATGTCGTTGATAACGGGATCACATCATTAGGAGAATGATGTGATGGACAAGACCCAATCCTAAGCCTAGCACAGATCGTGTAGTTCGTATGCTAAAGCTTTTCTATATGTCAAGTATCTTTTCCTTAGACCATGAGATTGTGCAACTCCCGGATACCGTAGGAATGCTTTGGGTGTACCAAACGTCACAACGTAACTGGGTGGCTATAAAGGTGCACTACAGGTATCTCCGAAAGTGTCTGTTGGGTTGGCACGAATCGAGACTGGGATTTGTCACTCCGTATGACGGAGAGGTATCTCTGGGCCCACTCGGTAGGACATCATCATAATGTGCACAATATGTGATCAAGGAGTTGATCACGGGATGATGTGTTACGGGACGAGTAAAGAGACTTGCCGGTAACGAGATTGAGCAAGGTATCGGTATACCGACGATCGGATCTCGGGCAAGTGCTATACCGATAGACAAAGGGAATCGTGTACGGGATAGATTGAATCCTTGACATCGTGGTTCATCCGATGAGATCATCGTGGAACATGTGGGAGCCAACATGGGTATCCAGATCCCGCTGTTGGTTATTGGCCGGAGAGTTGTCTCGGTCATGACTACATGGTTGCCGAGCCCGTAGGGTCTACACACTTAAGGTTCGATGACGCTAGGGTTATAGGGAAAGTATGTACGCGGTTACCGAATGTTGTTCGGAGTCCCGGATGAGATCCCGGACGTCACGAGGAGTTCCGGAATGGTCCGGAGGTAAAGATTCATATATGGGAAGTCCCGTTTTGGTCACCGGAAAAGTTCCGGGTGCTATCGGTAATGTACCGGGACCACCGGGAGGGTCCCGGGGGTCCACCAGGTGGGGCCACCAGCCCCAGAAGGCTGCGTGGGCTAAGTGTGGGAGGGGACCAGCCCCAGGTGGGCTGGTGCGCCCCCCCACCAAGTCCCAAGGTGCATGGAGAGTGGAAGGGGGCAAACCCTAGGTCCAGATGGGCCTTAAGGCCCACCCTAGGGCGCCCCCTCTCCCCCCCCTTGGCCGCACCCTAGATGGGTTTGGGGGCTGCCGCCACCCCTAGGGAGGGAACCCTAGATGGGGGCGCAGCCCCTCCCCTTCCCCTATATATAGTGGGGGTTTTGGGGCTGCTAGACACACGAGAACGTCTCCCTCTTGGCGCAGCCCTACCCCTCTCCCTCCTCGTCTCTTGCAGTGCTTGGCGAAGCCCTGCTGGAGTCCCGCGCTCCTCCACCACCACCACGCCGTCGTGCTGCTGTTGGATGGAGTCTTCCCCAACCTCTCCCTCTCTCCTTGCTGGATCAAGGCGTGGGAGACGTCACCGGGCTGCACGTGTGTTGAACGCGGAGGCGCCGTTGTTCGGCGCTTAGATCGGAATCAACCGCGATCTGAATCGCAGCGAGTACGACTCCTTCATCCGCGTTCTTGCAACGCTTCCGCATCACGATCTACAAGGGTATGTAGATGCACTCACCTTTATGCTCGTTGCTAGATTACTCCATAGATAGATCTTGGTGACGCGTATGAAAAATTTTGATTTTCTGCTACGATCCCCAACAGTGGCATCATGAGCTAGGTCTATGCGTAGTATCTTGCACGAGTAGAACACAAAGTAGTTGTGGGCGTAGATCATGTCAATTCTCTTGCCGTTACTAGTCTTATCTTGATTCGGCGGCATCGTGGGATGACGCGGCCCGGACCGACCTTACACGTACTCTTACGTGAGACAGGTTCCACCGACTGACATGCACTAGTTGCATAAGGTGGCTAGTGGGTGTCTGTCTCTCCCACTTTAGTCGGATCGGATTCGATGAAAAGGGTCCTTATGAAGGGTAAATAGAAATTGGCATATCACGTTGTGGTTTTGGCGTAGGTAAGAAACGTTCTTGCTAGAAACCTATAGCAGCCACGTAAAAACTTGCAACAACAATTAGAGGACGTCTAACTTGTTCTTGCAGCATGTGCCGTGTGATGTGATATGGCCAAAAGGATGTGATGAATGATATATATGTGATGTATGAGATTGATCATGTTCTTGTAATAGGATTCACGACTTGCATGTCGATGAGAATGACAACCGGCAGGAGCCATAGGAGTTGTCTTATTTATTGTATGACATGCGTGTCACTGAATAAAGTAGAAAGAATAGCAATTCCCATTCCACCCAAAATTTTAGGAATTCCTTGATAGTTGGTATAAATTCGTAAGCCGGGTCGGCTGATACGCTTTAAAAAAAAGAATAAATAAGACGAGATTCGACCTCCCCCTACATATTTAATTTCTTCTCCTATACAAAAACTAGCAAGACCTGCCATGTAATTACTTTACTTTATTGCTAAACGTTAGCCATAGTAGTAGAAGTAATGTTTGGCGAGACGACTTCATGAAGACACGATGATGAAGATCATGATGATGAAGATCATGGTGTCATGCCGGTGACGATGATGATCATGGAGCCCCGAAGATGAAGATCAAAAGGAGCAAAATGATATTGGCCATATCATGTCACTATTTGATTGCATGTGATGTTTATCATGTTTTACATCTTATTTGCTTAGAACGACGGTAGTAAATAAGATGATCTCTCACTAAAATTTCAAGAATTGTGTTCCCCCTAACTGTGCACCGTTGCTAAGGTTTGTTGTTCCGAAGCACCACGTGATGATCGGGTGTGATAGGTTCTAACGTTCGCATACAACGGGTGTAAGACAGATTTACACACGCGATACACTTAGGGTTGACTTGACGAGCCTAGCATGTACAGACATGGCCTCGGAACACAGAAGACCGAAAGGTCGAACATGAGTCGTATAGAAGATACAATCAACATGAAGATGTTCACCGTTGATGACTGGTCCGTCTCACGTGATGATCGGACACGGCCCAGTCGATTCGGATCATGTATCACTTAGATGACTAGAGAGATGTCTATCTGAGTGGGAGTTCATTAGATGAACTTCATTGTCATGAACAATAGTCTAAGTTGTCTTCGTAAATTATGTTGTAGACCAATAACTGCGTTGTAGCTCCCTGTTTAATACGATCCTAGAGAAAGACTAAGTTGAAAGATATTGTAAGCAAGGATGCGGACTGGGTCCGTAGTCCAATGAGTGTCCTCACTGCTGCACAGAAAGCTTACGTCTTTGATGCACCGCTCGATGTGCAAACCCCTACAACGTTGTCTGTGGATGTTGTGAACACCTGAGAGACACGTCCTGATGACTACTTGATAGTTTAGTGCACCATACTTTACGGCTTAGAATCGGGATTCCAATGACGTTTTGAACGCCATGGAACATATGAGATGTTCTAAGAGCTGAAATTGGGATTTCAGGCTCATGCCCGTGTTGAGAGGTATGAGACCTCTGACAAGTTCCTTTGCCAAAAAGATGGAGGAGAATAGCTCAGATAGTGAGCATCTGCTCAAAATGTCTGGGTGCTAAAACCACTTGAACCAAGTGGGAGTTAATCTTCCAGGTGAGATAGTGGTTGACAGAATTCTCTAGACACTATCACCAAGCTACTAGAACTTCGTGATGAACTATGACATGCAAAGGATGATGATGATCCCGGTGCTGTTAGCGGTTCTTAGTACCGCAAAAGTAGAAATCAAGAAGGAGCATCAAGTGTTGATGGTTTAACAAGACCACTGGTTTCAAAAGGGGTAAGGGCTAGAAGGGAAACTTCATGAATGGCAAACCTGTTGTCGCTCTGATGAAGGAACCCATGGTTGAACCCAAACCTCGAGACTAAGTGCTTCTATTGTAAGGGGAACGGTCACATGGTAGCGGAACCACCCCAAATACATGGTAGATATGATAGCTGGCAACTTCAACAAAGTATATTTGATATACGTGTTATTCATGTGTACCTTAGTAGTACTCCTTGTAGCACCTGGGTATTGGATACCGGTTCAGTTGCTATTATTAGTGACTTGAAGCAAAAGCTACGGACTGAACGGAGACTAGCTAAGGGCGAGGTGACGATGTGTGTTGGAAGTGTTTCCAAGGTTGATAAGATCACCATCGCACACTCCCTCTATTTTCGAGATCAGTGTTGAACTTGGATAAATGTTATCAGGTGTCTACGTTAAGCATGAATATGATTAGATCATGTTCATTGCAATACGGTTATTCATTTAAGTCAGAGAATAATGGTTATTCTATTTACATGAATAATACCTTTATGGTCATGCACCCAATGGTTTGTTGAATCTCGATCATTGTAATACACATGCCAAAAGATGTAGAGTTAATAATGATAGTACCACTTTCTTGTGGCACTGCCGCTTAGGTCATTTTGGCATAAAATGCATGAAGAAACTCCATGCTGATGGATGTTTTGAGTCACTTGATTTTGAATCGTTTGACACATGCGAGCCATGCCTCATGGGCAGGATGACTGAGATCCCGTTTTCAGGTTCAATGAAACGGGCAAGTGACTTGTTGGAAATCATACATGCTGATGTATGTGATCCAATGAGAATTAAGGCGTGTGGTGGATATCGTTATTTTCTCATCTTCACTGACGATTTGAGTAGATATGGTATATTTACTTAACGAAGTTAAAAGTCTGAAACGTTTGAAAGGTTCAAAAATTTTCAGAGTGAAGATTAAGAATCATCATAACAAGAAGATCATGTTCCTACGATCTGATCAAGGGGATATTATCTGAATTATGAGTTTGGAAATCACTTAAGACATTGTGGAATTGTTTCGCAGTTGAAGCCCCCTGGAACACCACAGTAATGGTGTGTCCGGACATCGTAATCGAACCTTATGAGATATGGTGCGATCTATGGTGTATCTTACCGATCTACCGCTATTATTTTGAGGTTATGCATTAGAGACAGCTGTATTCACTTTATATAGGGCACCATCTAAGTCCGTTGAGACGACGTCGTATGGTTTGGCAAGAAACCAAAGTTGTCGTTTTCTTAATGTTTGGGGCTGCGATGCTTATGGCTTCAGCCGGGAAAAGCTCGAACCCAAAGCGGACAAATACACCTTCATAGAATACCCAAAGGTAACATTTGCGTATACCTTCTATCTCAGATCCAAGGACAAAAATGTTTGTCACTAAGAACGGGTCCTTTCTCGAGAAGGAGTTTCTCTCGAAAGAATTGAGTGGGAGGAAGATAAAACTTGATAAGGTTTTTGAACCCTCAATTCAACCGGAGAGTAGTGCAACACAGAAAGATGTTTCTGTGGAACCTACGACTGTTGAAGAGGAAACTAATGATAGTGATCATGAACTCCAAATCAAGTTGCTATCGAACCTCGTAGGTCGACAAGGATATGTACTACTCCTGAGTGGTACGGTGATCCTGTCTTAGAAGTCATGTTGTTGGACAACAATGAACCTACGAACTATGGAGAAGCGATGGTGGGCCCATATTCCGACAAATGGTTAGAAGCCGATAAATCCGAGATAGGATCCATGTATCAAAACGAAGTATGGACTTTGGTGGACTTGCCCTATGATCGGCAAGCCATTGAGACAAATGGATCTTTAAGACTAAGACGGACGTGGACGGTAATGTCACCGTCTATGAAGCTCGACTTGTGGCGAAGAGTTTTCCACAAGTTCAAGGAGTTGACTACGATGAGATTTTCTCACCCGTAGCGATGCTTAAGTCCGTCGGAATCATGTTAGCATTAGCTGCATTTATGAAATCTGGCAGATGGATGACAAAACAAGTTTCCTTACTAGTTTTCATAAGGAAAGGTTGTATATGATACAATCAGAAAGGTTTTGTCGATCCTAAGGATGCTAAAAGATATGCTAAGCTCCAGCGATCCTTCTATGGACTAGAGCAAGCATCTCGGAGTCGGAATATATGCTTTGATGGAGTGATCAAAGTTCTTGGGTATACAAAGTTTGTTAGAAACTTGTATTTACAATAAAGTGAGTGGGAGCACTACAACATTTCTGATAAGTATATGTAAATGACATATGGTTGATCAGAAATGATGTAGAATTTCTGGAAAGCATAAAGGGTTGTTTGAAAGGAGTTTTTCAAAGGAAGACCTGGATAAAGCTGCTTACATATTGGGCATCAAGATCTATATAGATAGATCAAGACGCCTGATGATACTTTCAAAAGAACACACACCTTTGACATGATTTTGAAGGAGTTCAAAATAGATCAGTCAAAGAAGGAGTTCTTACCTGAGTTGTAAGGTGTGAAGTTGAGTAAGACTCAAAACTTGACCACGGCAGAAGGAAGAGGAAGGACGAAGGTCGTCCCCTATGCATTTGTCATAGGCTCTATACGGTATGCCATGCAAAGTACCACACCTGATGTGTGCCTTGCCACATGTCTGGCAAGAGGGTACAAAGGTGATCTAGGAGTGGATCACTAGATAGTGGTCAAAATTATCCTTAGAGGAATAAGGAAATGTTTCTCGGTTATGGAGGTGATAAAGAGTTCGACGTAAAGAGTCACGTCGATACAAGCTTTACACCTATCCGGATAACTCGGGGTAGAGATACCGGATACGTATAATGGAGCAACAGTTTGGAATAGCTCCAAGTAGAACGTAGTAGCAGCATCTACGATATGACATAAAATTTTGCAAAGTACATAGGGATCTGAATGTTGCAGACCCGTTGACTACAACCTCTCTCACAAGCATAACATGATCAAACCCAGAACTCATTGAGTGTTAATCACATATTGATGTGAACTAGATTACTGACTCTAGTAAACTCTTGTGAGTGTTAATCACATGGCGACGTGAACTAGATTATTGACTCTAGTGCAAGTGGGAGACTGTTGGAAATATGCCCTAGAGGCAATAATAAATTGGTTATTATTATATTTCCTTGTTCATGATAATCGTTTATTATCCATGCTAGAATTGTATTGATAGGAAACCCAGATACATGTGTGGATACATAGACAAACACCATGTCCCTAGTGAGCCTCTAGACGACTAGCTCGTTGATCAATAGATGGTTACCGTTTCCTAACCATGGACATTGGATGTCGTTGATAACGGGATCACATCATTAGGAGAATGATGTGATGGACAAGACCCAATCCTAAGCCTAGCACAGATCGTGTAGTTCGTATGCTAAAGCTTTTCTATATGTCAAGTATCTTTTCCTTAGACCATGAGATTGTGAAACTCCCGGATACCGTAGGAATGCTTTGGGTGTACCAAACGTCACAATGTAACTGGGTGGCTATAAAGGTGCACTACAGGTATCTCCGAAAGTGTCTGTTGGGTTGGCACGAATCGAGACTGGGATTTGTCACTCCGTATGACGGAGAGGTATCTCTCGGCCCACTCGGTAGGACATCATCATAATGTGCACAATATGTGATCAAGGAGTTGATCACGGGATGATGTGTTACGGAACGAGTAAAGAGACTTGCCGGTAACAAGATTGAGCAAGGTATCGGTATACCGACGATCGAATCTCGGGCAAGTGCTATACCGATAGACAAAGGGAATCGTATACGGGATTGATTGAATCCTTGACATCGTGGTTCATCCGATGAGATCATCGTGGAACATGTGGGAGCCAACATGGGTATCCAGATCCCGCTGTTGGTTATTGGCCGGAGAGTTGTCTCGGTCATGACTACATGGTTCCCGAGCCCGTAGGGTCTACACACTTAAGGTTCGATGACGCTAGGGTTATAGGGAAAGTATGTACGCGGTTACCGAATGTTGTTCGGAGTCCCGGATGAGATCCCGGACGTCACGAGGAGTTCCGGAATGGTCCGGAGGTAAAGATTCATATATGGGAAGTCCCGTTTTGGTCACCGGAAAAGTTCCGGGTGCTATCGGTAATCTACCGGGACCACCGGGAGGGTCCCGGGGGTCCACCAGGTGGGGCCACCAGCCCCAGAAGGCTGCGTGGGCTAAGTGTGGGAGGGGACCAGCCCCAGGTGGGCTGGTGCGCCCCCCCCACCAAGTCCCAAGGCGCATGGAGAGTGGAAGGGGGCAAACCCTAGGTCCAGATGGGCCTTAAGGCCCACCCTAGGGCGCCCCCTCTCTCTCCCCCCCTTGGCCGCACCCTAGATGGGTTTGGGGGCTGCCGCCACCCCTAGGGAGGGAACCCTAGATGGGGGCGCAGCCCCTCCCCTTCCCCTATATATAGTGGGGGTTTTGGGGCTGCTAGACACACGAGAACGTCTCCCTCTTGGCGCAGCCCTACCCCTCTCCCTTCTCGTCTCTTGCAGCGCTTGGCGAAGCCCTGCTGGAGTCCCGCGCTCCTCCACCACCACCACGCCGTCGTGCTGCTGTTGGATGGAGTCTTCCCCAACCTCCCCCTCTCTCCTTGCTGGATCAAGGCGTGGGAGACGTCACCGGGCTGCACGTGTGTTGAACGCGGAGGCGCCGTTGTTCGGCGCTTAGATCGGAATCAACCGCGATCTGAATCGCAGCGAGTACGACTCCTTCATCCGCGTTCTTGCAACGCTTCCGCATCGCGATCTACAAGGGTATGTAGATGCACTCACCTTTATGCTCGTTGCTAGATTACTCCATAGATAGATCTTGGTGACGCGTAGGAAATTTTTTGATTTTCTGCTACGATCCCCAACAGAAACAACATGTGCTTCTTGCGGAAGCACAAGGCTGCTTCCATGGGAAGCAAATCCGTGTTTCTTGTGGAAGCATAGATTGTGTGATTCTTGCGAAAGAAAATCTGTGCTTTCACAAGAAGCAAACCTCTGCTTTACGTGGAACCATAATTTTTTCCCAAGAAGCACAGAGCAAATATGCGCTTCTCCTAGAAGCACAATTTTTCCTCGAGATGCACAAAGCTATGCTTCTCGTGGAAGCAAATATCTGTTTCTCATGAAAGCCCAATTTTTTGTCCACGCCCAGGGTCGGTCTTGAGATTTTGGGGGCCCAGGGCGAGATTAAAATTGAGGCCTTTAATATAGACATCATAAAATAAATATACGTATATATGAAAGATTACCAATAACACTAAAATGCATCAAAAAACAGTATGTTATTAATATGGTCGCCACTATTTTCTTGTTCTTTAAGCTTCTCACTAATATGCCTCCAATGTCCTAATCCTTCAAATGCTAAGGAACTGTGGTTTAAGCTAATGCTAGACTTGAAGTCTTAAATCAGAAGCAAAAAAACTCCGTTGACATTTCTTTAATAAATTAGCCATTTTCTATCATGTTTCTCTCCATTCCTTAATTTCCTATGATAATGCCCATATGAACAATGCCTTCCTACATGTCTATATGGCATCCAAAACAAATTGTCCTCTCTCATAGGACCTTTCTCAACTAAGATGTCTCTTACTTTATTATCAAGATTACCCCAATTTCTTGTATAATAATATCATCAAACACTAGCGGCCGGTGCATGTGCATTCGATGAATTACCTACGTTCTCAGAGCCACTTACAATGTTATCGGCGAAGTTGGGTTCAACATTTTCTTCTTGTTGATTGGATTCTGAATTTCCATTACTTGGTTGCTCTTTGTCTATGGCAACTATCGCCAACTCATCATCTGGGTTTATCGAAGTACTAGAAGCACTAGTATTAATCTTGAAAATATTATGAATATCTGCGCGTTGTGATTGTTGAAGTCAGCTTTCTCTCTTTTCCTTCATCAGTACTAGATAGATTGTTTATTCGATGACATGATAAGAAACAATGCTGAAGATAAACAAAAAGAATTTCATCAATTGGTGAACAGTCCCTCTATGTGGCTATTCATCTAGGGACCACAATATGAATAAAAGATATACCTGGATAGTCGGATGGTCGAATCACTGATGGACGGAAAAGAAAAGCGAGGTTTCATTGGGCCTCCAGGGAATTAAAATTGACAGAAGTTCTAAATTAGCAAGGAAAGGGAAAATGAGCGACATGGCTAAGCGTGTAGTAGAGACGAGACGAAGCGTCGGCAGCTACTGGGAAATTGGGAATCAGTGCACTATATGTATCAATCAATTCCGTTTTTCTTGACGTGAACGTACTAACATAGCCTACCTTCGCTTAGTGCGTGTACGAGGGTTTTCCAGCATAGTGCGTGTACGAGGGTTTTCCAGCATAGTGCGTGAGGCATAACAGTCCAACCCATATTTTTTATCATTGAATATATGTTGGGCCATAGCCTACCTACATATCCGGGGAGGCCCACCTGGATTTGGGGGGCCTGGGGCGGCCGCCCTCCTACCCCCCGGGAGGCCCTCCTGTCCACGCAATCATAAGTGTCCCTTGAGGTCCGTGCTAGGGGTAACCTCTTGACGTTTTTAGGGGTAAGGCTAAGCTTTATTAAAGAATAATGTTCAAAGAGATAAAAAAAGGATCATGCAGATGAAGGAAATATGCCCTAGAGGCAATAATAAAGTTGTTATTTATATTTCCTTATATCATGATAAATGTTTATTATTCATGCTAGAATTGTATTAACCGGAAACTTAGTACATGTGTGAATACATAGACAAAACAGAGTGTCCCTAGTATGCCTCTACTAGACTAGCTCATTGATCAAAGATGGTTATGTTTCCTAGCCATAGACATGAGTTGTCATTTGATCAACGGGATCACATCATTAGGAGAATGATGTGATGGACAAGACCCATCCGTTAGCATAGCACTATGATCGTTTAGTTTTTCTGCTATTGCTTTCTTCATGACTTATACATGTTCCTATGACTATGAGATTATGCAACTCCCGAATACCGTAGGAACACCTTGTGTGCTATCAAACGTCACAACGTAACTGGGTGATCATAAAGATGCTCTACAGGTGTCTCCGAAAGTATTCGTGGTGTTGGCATGGATCAAGATTAGGATTTGTCACTACGAGTGTCGGAGAGGTATCTCTGGGCCCTCTCGATAACACACATCACAATAAGCCTTGCAAGCAAAAGACTAATGAGTTAGTCACGAGATGATGTGTTACGGAACGAGTAAAGAGACTTGCCGGTAACGAGATTGAACTAGGTATGGAGATACCGACGATCGAATCTCGGGCAAGTAACATACCGATGACAAAAGGAACAACGTATGTTGTTATGCGGTTCTGACCGGTAAAAGATCTTCGTAGAATATGTAGGAGCCAATATGAACATCCAGGTTCCGCTATTGGCTATTGACCGGAGATGAGTCTCGGTCATGTCTACATAGTTCTCGAACCCGTAGGGTCCGCACGCTTAACGTTTGATGACGATCGGTATTATGAGTTTATGAGTATTGATGTACCGAAGGTAGTTCGGAGTCCCGGATGAGATCACGGACATGACGAGGAGTCTCGGAATGTCCGAGACATAAAGATTGATATATTGGACGGCTATATTCGGACACCGAAAGTATACCGGAAAAGTTTCGGATTTATCGGGAATGCCGGAGGGGGTTACCGGAACCCCCTACGAGAGGGGATGGTCCATAGTGGGCCTAAAGGGAAAGAGAGAGGCAGCCCATAGGGCTGGACGGCGCCCCCACCTAGGGTTCCTAGTTGGACTAGGATTGGGGGGGGCGCCACCTCTCCTATTCCTTTCCCCCTTCTTCCTTTTGGTGAATCCTACTAGGAATAGGATTGCAATCCTATTCCTAGTAGGACTCCTTCCCTAGCCGCACCAGGAAGGGCCGGCCGGCCTCCCTCCCCTGCTCCTTTATATACGGGGGCAGGGGGGCACCCAAAGACACACAAGTTGAATTGTTTTAGCCGTGTGCGGTGCCCCCCTCCACAGAATCACACCTCGGTCATACCGTCGCGGAGCTTAGGCGAAGCCCTGCGCCGGTGAACACATCATATCCGTCACCACGCCGTCGTGCTGACGAAACTCTCCCGTGAAGCTCAACTGGATCAAGAGCTCGTGGGACGTCATCAAGCTAAACGTGTGCTGAACGCGGAGGTGCCGTACGTTCGGTGCTTGATCGGTTGGATCGCGAAGAAGTTCGACAACATCAACCGCGTCACTTGACGCTTCCGCTCCCGGTCTACGAGGGTACGTAGACACACTCTTCCCTCTCGTTGCTATGCATCTGGTAGATAGATCTTGCGTGATCGTAGGAATATTTTAAAATACTACGTTCCCCAACAGTGGCATCAGAGCCAGGTCTATGCGTAGATGATATGCACGAGTAGAACACAATGTGTTGTGGGCGATACTAGTCATACTGCTTACCAGCATGTCATACTTTGCTTCGGCGGTATTGTGAGATGAAGCGGCCCGGACCGACATTACGCGTACGCTTACGCGAGACTGGTTTCACCGTTACGAGCACTCGTTGCTTAAAGGTAACTGGCGGGTGTCTGTCTCTCTCACTTTAGCTGAATCAAGTGTGGCTACGCCCGGTCCTTGTGAAGGTTAAAACATCACATACTTGACGAAACATCGTTGTGGTTTTGTATGCGTAGGTAAGAACGGTTCTTGCTAAGCCCGTAGCAGCCACGTAAAACTTGCAACAAACAAAGTAGAGGACGTCTAACTTGTTTTTGCAGGGCATGTTGTGATGTGATATGGTCAAGACATGATGAATTATACGGTTTTGTATGAGATGATCATGTTTTGTAAAGTTATCGGCAACTGGCAGGAGCCATATGGTTGTCGCTTTATTGTATGAAATGCAATCGCCATGTAATTGCTTTACTTTATCACTAAGCGGTAGCGATAGTTGAGGAAGCAATAGTTGGCGAGACGACAACGATGCTGCGATGGAGATCAAGGTGTCGCGCCGGTGACGAAGGTGATCATGACGGTGCTTTGAAGATGGAGATCAAAAGCACAAGATGATGATGGCCATACCATGTCACATATTTTGATTGCATGTGATGTTTATCTTATTATGCTTCTTATTTTGCTTAGAACGACGGTAGCATTATAAGATGATCCCTTACTAAATTTCAAGGCATAAGTGTTCTCCCTGAGTATGCACCGTTGCGAAAGTTCGTCGTGCCGAGACACCACGTGATGATCGGGTGTGATAAGCTCTACGTTCAAATACAACGGGTGTAAGCCAGTTTTGCACACGCAGAATACTTGGCTTAAACTTGACGAGCCTAGCATATACAGATATGGCCTCGGAACACTGGAGATCGAAAGGTCGAGCGTGAATCATATAGTAGATATGATCAACATAAGATGTTCACCATTGAAACTACTCCATCTCACGTGATGATCGGACATGGTTTAGTTGATTTGGATCACGTGATCATTTAGATGACCGGAGGGATGTCTATCTAAGTGGGAGTTCTTAAGTAATATGATTAATTGAACTTTAATTTATCATGAACTTAGTCCTGGTAGTATTAGCATATCTATGTTGTAGATCAATAGCTCGCGATGTTGCTCCTCGTTTATTTTTCATATGTTCCTAGAGAAAACCAAGTTGAAAGATGTTAGTAGCAATGATGCGGAATTGTTCCGTGATCTGAGGATTATCCTCATTGCTGCACAGAAGAATTATGTCCTTGATGCACCACTAGGTGACAGACCTATTGCAGGAGCAGATGTAGACGTTATGAACGTTTTGACAAAAAGCTCGATATGATGACTACTTGATAGTTTAGTGCACCATGCTTTACGGCTTATAACCGGGACTTCAAAAACGTTTTGAAACGCCACGGAGCATATGAGATGTTCCAAGAGTTGAAATTAGTATTTCATACTCATGCCCGTGTCAAGAGGTATAAGACCTCTGACAGTACTTTGCCTACAAAATGGAGGAGAATAGCTCAACCAGTGAGCATGTGCTCAGATTGTCTGGGTAGTACAATTGCTTGAATCAAGTGGGAGTTAATCTTCCAGAGAAGATAGTAATTGACAAAGTTCTCTAGACACTATCACCAAGTTAGTAGAACTTCGTGATGAACTATAATATGCAAGGGATGACGAAAGTAATTCCCTAGCTCTTCACGATGCTGAAATCGGCGAAGGTAGAAATCAAGAAAGAGCATCAAGTGTTGATGGTTAACCAGACCACTTGTTTCAAGTAAAGGGCAAAGGGATAGAAGGGGAACTTCGAGAAGAATGACAAGCAAGTTGTCACTCCCATGAAGAAACCCAAAGCTAAACTCAAGCCTGAAACAAGTGCTTCTACTGCAAAGGAAATGGTCACTAGAAGTGGAACTGCCCTAGATATTTGGCGGATAAGAAGGATGGCAAAGTGAACAAAGGTATATTTGATATACAGATTATTGATGTGTATTTTACTAATGTTCATAGCAACCCCTCGGTATTTGATATTGGTTCAGTTGCTAAAGAGTAGTAATTCGAAATAGGAGTTGCATAATGAACAGAAACTAGTTAAAGGATGAAGTGACGATACGTATTGGAAGTAGTTCCAAGATTGATATGATCACCATCGTACACTCCCTATACTTTCGGGATTAGTGTTGAACCTAAATAAGTGTTATTTGGTGTTTGTGTTGAGCATGAATATGATTTGATCATGTTTATTGCAATACGGTTATTCATGTAAGTTAGAGAATAATTGTTGTTCTGTTTACATGAATAAAACCTTCTATGGTCATACACCCAATGAAAATAGTGTGTTGGATCTCGATCGTGTGATACACATATTCATAATATTGAAGCCAAAAGATGCAAGGTTAATAATGATAGTGCAACTTATTTGTGGCACTACCGTTTAGGTCATATTGGTGTAAAACGCATGAAGAGACTCCATAATGATGGACTTTTGGAATCACTTGATTATGAATCACTTGGTGCTTGCGAACCATGCCTCATGGGCAAGATGACTAAAACTCCGTTCTCCGGAACTATGGAGCGAGCAACAGATTTGTTGGAAATCATACATACTGATGTATGTGGGCCAATGAATGTTGAAGCTCGCGGCGGGAATCGTTATTTTCTGACCTTCACTGATGATTTGAGCAGATATAGGTATATCTACTTAATGAAGCACAAGTCTAAAACATTTGAAAAGTTCAAAGAATTTCAGGGTGAAGTGGAGAATCATCGTAACAAGAAAATAAGAGTTTCTACGATATGATCGTAGAGATAAAATATTTGAGTTAGCGAGTTTAGCCTTCAGTAAAAACAATGTGAAATAGTTTCACTACTCACGCCACCTGGAACACC
Source organism: Secale cereale (assembly GCA_902687465.1). Classification (NCBI taxonomy): domain Eukaryota; kingdom Viridiplantae; phylum Streptophyta; class Magnoliopsida; order Poales; family Poaceae; genus Secale; species Secale cereale. Next base: position 748,786,918 of record LR738712.1, on the reverse strand, counting down.
ACAGTGTAATGGTGTGACCGAACGTCATAACCGTACTTTATTAGATATGGTGCGATCGATGATGTCTCTTACCGATCTACCACTATCACTTTTGGGGTTATGCATTAGAGACAGCCACATTCACGTTTAATAGGGCACCATCTAAATCCGTGGAGATGACACCGTATGAACTGTGGTTTGACGATAAACCTAAGCTGTCATTTCTTTAAGTTTGGGACTGCGATGCTTATGTGAAAATTTTCAACATGATAAGCTCGAACCCAAATCAGAGAAGTAAATCTTCATAGGATACCCAAAAGAAAATGTTGGGTACACCTTCTATCACAGATCCGAAGGCAAGATATTCGTTGCTAAAAATGGATCCTTTCTAGAGAAGGAGTTTTTCTCGAAAGAAGTGAGTGGGAGGAAAGTAGAACTTGATGAGGTAATTGTACCTTCTCCCGGATTGGAAAGTAGTACATCACAGGAAATTGTTCCAGTGATTCCTACACCAATTAGTGAGGAAGTTAATGATAATGATCATGAAACTTCGGATCAAGTTTCTACTGAACGTCGTAGATCAACCAGAGTACGTTCCGCACCAGAGTGGTACGGCAACCCAGTTCTGGAAATCATGTTACTAGACCATGATGAACCTACGAACTATGAGGAAGCGATGATGAGCCCAGATTCCGCAAAATGGCTTGAAGCCATGAAATCTGAGATGGGATCCATGTATGAGAACAAAGTGTGGACTTTGGTTGACTTGCCCGATGATCGGCAGGCCATCGAAAATAAATGGATCTTCAAGAGGAAGACCGACGCAGACGGTAATATTACTGTTTACAAAGCTCGACTTGTTGCGAAAGGTTTTCGACAAGTTCAAGGAGTTGACTACGATGAGACTTTCTCACCTGTAGCGATGCTTAAGTCTGTCCGAATCATGTTACCAATTGCCGCATTTTATGATTATGAAATCTGGCAAATGGATGTCAAAACTGCATTCCTAAATGGATATCTCAAAGAAGAGTTGTATATGATGCAACCAGAAGGTTTTGTCGATCCAAAAGGTGCTGACAAAGTATGCAAGCTCCAGCGATCCATCTATGGACTGGTGCAAGCATCTCGGAGTTGGAATATACGCTTTGATGAGGTGATCAAAGCATATGGTTTTATACAGACTTTTGGAGAAGCCTGTATTTACAAGAAAGTGAGTGGGAGCTCTGTAGCATTTCTAATATTATATGTGGATGACATATTGTTGATTGGAAATGATATAGAATTTCTGGATAGCATAAAAGGATACTTGAAATAAGAGTTTTTCAATGAAAGACCTCGATGAAGCTGCTTATATATTAGGCATCAAGATCTATAAGAGATAGATCAAGACGCTTAATTGGACTTTCACCAAGCACATACCTTGATAAGATTTTGAAGAAGTTCAAAATGGATCAGTCAAAAGAAAGGGTTCTTGCCTGTATTACAAGGTATGAAGTTGAGTAAGACTCAATGCCCGACCACTGCAGAAAAATATAGAAAGAATGAAAGTCATTCCCTATGCCTCAGCCATAGGTTCTATAAAGTATGCCATGATGTATAGAAAACATGTTGTGTACCTTGCCATGAGTTTGTCAAGGGGGTACAATAGTAATCCAGGAGTAGATCACTGTACAGCGGTCAAAATTATCCTTAGTAACTGGATGACTAAGGAAATGTTTCTCGATTATAGAAGTGATAAAGAGTTCGTCGTAAATGGTTACGTCGATGCAAGCTTTGACACCAAATCCAGATAACTCTAAGTATCAATCTGGATAAGTATTGAAAGTGGGAGCAATTAGCTAGAGTAGCTCTATGTAGAGCATTGTAGACATAGAAATTTGCAAAATACATACGGATCTGAATGTGACAGACCCGTTGACTAAACTTCTCTCTCACAAGCAAAACATGATCACACCTTATTACTCTTGGGTATTAATCACATAGCGATGTGAACTAGATTATTGACTCTAGTAAACCCTTTGGGTGTTGGTCACATGGCGATGTGAACTATGGGTGTTATTCACATAACGATGTGAACCATCAGTATTAAATCACATGGCGATGTGAGCTAGATTATTGACTCTAGTGCAAGTGGGAGACTGAAGGAAATATGCCCTAGAGGCAATAATAAAGTTGTTATTTATATTTCCTTATATCATGATAAATGTTTATTATTCATGCTAGAATTGTATTAACCGGAAACTTAGTACATGTGTGAATACATAGACAAAACAGAGTGTCCCTAGTATGCCTCTACTAGACTAGCTCATTGATCAAAGATGGTTATGTTTCCTAGCCATAGACATGAGTTGTCATTTGATCAACGGGATCACATCATTAGGAGAATGATGTGATGGACAAGACCCATCCGTTAGCATAGCACTATGATCGTTTAGTTTTTCTGCTATTGCTTTCTTCATGACTTATACATGTTCCTATGACTATGAGATTATGCAACTCCCGAATACCGTAGGAACACCTTGTGTGCTATCAAACGTCACAACGTAACTGGGTGATCATAAAGATGCTCTACAGGTGTCTCCGAAAGTATTTGTGGTGTTGGCATAGATCAAGATTAGGATTTGTCACTCCGAGTGTCGGAGAGGTATCTCTGGGCCCTCTCGGTAACACACATCACAATAAACCTTGCAAGCAAAAGACTAATGAGTTAGTCACGAGATGATGTGTTACGGAACGAGTAAAGAGACTTGCCGGTAACGAGATTGAACTAGGTATGGAGATACCGACGATCGAATCTCGGGCAAGTAACATACCGATGACAAAAGGAACAACGTATGTTGTTATGCGGTTCTGACCGATAAAAGATCTTCGTAGAATATGTAGGAGCCAATATGAACATCCAGGTTCCGCTATTGGTTATTGACCGGAGATGAGTCTCGGTCATGTCTACATAGTTCTCGAACCCGTAGGGTCCGCACGCTTAACGTTTGATGACGATCGGTATTATGAGTTTATGAGTACTGATGTACCGAAGGTAGTTCGGAGTCCCGGATGAGATCACGGACATGACGAGGAGTCTCGGAATGTCCGAGACATAAAGATTGATATATTGGACGGCTATATTCGGACACCGGAAGTATACCGGAAAAGTTTCGGATTTATCGGGAATGCCGGAGGGGGTTACCGGAACCCCCTACGAGAGGGGATGGTCCATAGTGGGCCTAAAGGGAAAGAGAGAGGCAGCCCATAGGGCTGGCCGGCGCCCCCACCTAGGGTTCCTAGTTGGACTAGGATTGGGGGGGGCGCCACCTCTCCTATTCCTTTCCCCCTTCTTCCTTTTGGTGAATCCTACTAGGAATAGGATTGCAATCCTATTCCTAGTAGGACTCCTTCCCTAGCCGCACCAGGAAGGGCCGGCCGGCCTCCCTCCCCTGCTCCTTTATATACGGGGGCAGGGGGGCACCCAAAGACACAAGTTGAATTGTTTTAGCCGTGTGCGGTGCCCCCCTCCACAGAATCACACCTCGGTCATACCGTCGCGGAGCTTAGGCGAAGCCCTGCGCCGGTGAACACATCATATCCGTCACCACGCCGTCGTGCTGACGAAACTCTCCCGTGAAGCTCAACTGGATTAAGAGCTCGTGGGACGTCATCAAACTGAACGTGTGCTGAACGCGGAGGTGCCGTACGTTCGGTGCTTGATCGGTTGGATCGCGAAGAAGTTCGACAACATCAACCGCGTCACTTGACGCTTCCGCTCCCGGTCTACGAGGGTACGTAGACACACTCTTCCCTCTCGTTGCTATGCATCTGGTAGATAGATCTTGCGTGATCGTAGGAATATTTTAAAATACTACGTTCCCCAACAGCAGAACACCAAGCCATAGATGGCAATCCTCACCAAGCGAAACAAAGTACTTTGCTAAACAATGAGCACTTGAGTAGTTCTCGCGCCCTTCGAAGATAATATCATAACTCTCGAAAAAATGTTGGGACACCATCCAGTTAGTTTTTTTAGGTGGCCCTCCAGTTAGTTACTCCAATTCGTTAGATGCCCCCCTTCGCACAAAGCGACGAATAAGGATCCCAATCCAAAAGGATCCTGATAAGTGCCACACGTACGTGGGCACGAATAAATTCGACCCTGATGTTTTTTAAGGCAACTTTAGTTACTCGGGGATGGCAATTTTAATGGAAGACTCTCCTGCTCAGCCAGTGGATACAAATCGTTTTGTCCGCCTCCTTGAGGGCCCGACACGTATACAGTGGGCCAGCTTGACGATATCTCTCTGATGTGAATGTCTCGATCTTATCCATTTTCTCCATCCACCTCTTTCCTTTTCTCTCTCTCTCTCTCTCTCTCTCTCTCTCTCTCTCTCTCTCTCTCTGTAGCCATACGGGGCCTTATCTCCTTTCCCCACCCATATCTATCGTTTCTCTCTCTCTCTCCATGGGTTTGCACTTTCCTCTTCTTCAGCTCATGTTGCAAGAACAAGACAAGGGGTCCTGCCTCTGCAAGCAAGGGGTGATGTGCCAGTGACTCCAAAGACAACGACCATGTGGTACAATGTTGATTGCCTTGCCATGGTACAGTTACGGGGCTAGGCGGCAGTGTTGAAGTGTTCTCCGAGGATGCTCTAGAGAGATGCAACAGGGCTCGTGTTGCAAACGACAACGATGGCGACAAACAACGGTGGTGCTGTCAGCAACTGTGGCGGCGTTTCAGCAACTTTTTATTCATTTACAATTTTTTTGCAGCATCTGTGTTGCAAAAGTTTCTTCCGCAACAACACCTATGTTGCAAAAAGAAATGAAGACAAAAAAAAAATCTGCAACATCATCTACTCCCTCCGTCCCAAATTACTCGTCGTGAACTTGGAACGGAGGGAGTATATTGATTTTTTTGCAACACAACCTCTATTGCAAAGGGTTTCCGCAACATTACATTTGTTGCATTAGTACAGACGGGATTGAGGAACAAACGGCTGTGTAGCAGTGCCCGATTTTAATTGTGAAGCATGTCAATTTTTGGTTTGGATGGCAAGTTTCGGCTTTTTGGGAGTTTCTTTTTTTATTTGGATGACAATTTTAGTTATAAAAACTTTAGGACTGTGTTATTTCATGCCACACGTGTGACACCTATCATTAGGGTTTTCTTTTGGGCAGTTACAAAATGCACTAAATCAAAAGCAGATTGGATGGCGGTGGGCCGGGGACGAGACTTGCCTGCTCCCCTCATGTGTGCCCATTCGTGCTCCCGCATACGTGGCTTGATTTGATTGGAGCAAAATAAGGCCCGGCCCCACCCCCTTAAAATCAGGGGGGGAGATGGTTAGATTAGAAAGGAAAAAGGAAGAAGGACAGCCGTAGGATGAAATGGGAGCACGGATGGGAGCATAAGGAGGGAGCAGGCAAGTTTTATCCGTGGGCCGGAGCCATGGGCAAAAGTCGGTGATTCCTTGCCAAAGTAAAAGTCGGTGATTCTCGGGGGGAAAAAAAATCAAAAGTCGGTTTGCTCACCTTATTTTATGCAGATAAATACCACCGACTCCGTAGTCCGTAGCCAAAGTAAAAGTCGCAGCCGATCGATCTCAAGCAAATCCGCGGGATCGATATGGAAGCCCGAACGGATCACCAACAAACATCGTCCGGCGATCCTTCGCCGGGGCGACCTCGCTGGGTGCTGCTCGAGCGCCGGGGCAACCTCCGCGATGATCCCGACGACATGCTCTGCGAGGATCCCGACGCAGAGACCGTGGCGGAAGCTCTGGCCTCCGGAGGGCATCTTGTCCGCGTCTCCTTCCGCTTCGCGGCGCCACCGGCAGTGTCCCGCCTGCGCGCCGACAGCCCCGGCCTGCCGGAGGGCACCCAGATCCACGCGCGGATCATCGCGGCCCACGGGGACTCGGTCCTTATAGAGATCGAGACCAGCAGACCCGGCCTGTCGTGGCTTATTGACGAACACGACTCGTCAGATTACTTCGTCTATAATTCCGGCGACGCCGCCGCCGACCCACCCCGCCCTCCGTCGCTGTCGCTGCTACCCCCTTGGCACAAGGGGGCACCCAGTTGGAGACGCATGCCTGCCGAATCCACTGCCTTCCTGCGCCGCGGCGACGAGGACCTTCTTGTGGCGCAGCTGACTCTCTGGGGCACGGAAGGAGAGGCGCCGCTCGAGGCCGAGCTCTGCCTGCTCAGATCCGGTCAGTGGGACTGGAACCTCAAGCGTCTTCGGGTCCTCCACGGGGACGGCAAGCGGAAGGAGGTGTCCTTCTGGCAGACCGACGCGGCCATCCCCGTCGGCGACCGGTTCTTGTGCTGGGTGGACTACTGCCGCGGCGTCATCTTCTCGGACGCGTGGGAGGAAACGCTCCAGCTGCGATACGTGTCTCTCCCCGTGGAGCCGCGGCTTAAACGCCGTTCGCAGGACAGTGGCGGCTCGGGCAACCGCCGCGTGTGCACCACGGACGGAGGCGGAGCGGTGAGATTCGTGCAGGTCTTGCCCCGCTGCTGCTGCGGCTGCCCAGGCGCCACCTTGTGCTCGCGCTCCCGCTACGCCTTCAACATAACCACGTGGACGCTGAGGATGGACGACATGACGACGTGGGACAAGGTCGGCGTGGTCGACTCCGACGAGCTCTGGTCGCTCCCCGGCTACGCCGGGGTCGTGCCGCGCGTCACGCCGCATTACCCCATCCTCAGCCTGGACGACCCGGATGTCCTCTGCTTCATGGTGCACAAGCTCAAATACCATATGGAGGATGTTGATGGCGACCGTATGATACAGCTGATCGAGGTCGACACGAAGCGCATGGAGCTGCGGTCCGTTTTCTGTTACGGCGACTTCTGCTCTTCCCCCAACTTCATCCCCTGCGTCATCTCCCAGTACTTCGCTCGCAGCCGTCCTCCGGCAAATCGCCGTGAACAAGTACCGACGTCGGCGGCGACAACAATTAAACCTAACTTATCGGCCATGGCTTCTCCCGGGGAGATGTTGGCGACCCTTCGGGAGATAGGTGGCCTGACGCCTGATGACATGCTGAGAACGTATAGCGTTCTCTCGTGTGATGGGAGCCAGTTCAAGTTCAGGTTACTTTTGGCAATTCCTAAAGACATGAGGAAGGATTACTGCCTCCTGCTCATCGAAAACCATCTTTAATTAATTTGATTTTATTCTACAAAGGTGCCTACATACATACTCAAGAATCATGATACGATCGCCATGCATGAATGGAATCTTTCTGAAATAAATACAACGTGAACACGACATGGATCATTACTCGCAGTCTCAGTTGTGTACTCGCAAGGAAATTCAAATGTTTGGTACAACTTTTCCAATCACATTTGTATTGTGCTTTTATGTTCTAAGATATGTATCTTTATTTTTGAATTATATCTAATTTTTAATTTTTTATTAGATCAATAAAACATTGAATATAACCAGACCACAGAAAACGACCCTAAACAAAGAGACATACCAACTAGCATAACTTGTGTATCGAGTTTGCATATCTATCTCCTCCCGTGCAAACATATCCCAACCTAACTAAATGGCAACAATCCGAATTTTTTTCTCAACTAACCATGGAACATGTTTTTGCCACGGCAAATTTGTATTACTTACCCCAGAAAAATTAACTTTTCGCCACGGCAAATTCTTTCTTCTTTTTACACAGACGGCAATTTTCTCATACAACCTTCAAAAAATTAATTAAAATACCATGGCAATTTTTATTTTATGAATCTGCCATGGCAATCCTTTGTTCTTAACTAGCACAAATGCCCGTGCGTTGCAACGGGAGACATTGTTACATGTGTCATGCCTCACTCATTTTTATTGCAACGGGAGACATTTGTTACATGTGTCATGCCTCACTCATTTTTGTCCGGCCTTGTCTCCTCGTCTCAGTCCGTACACGCTGTGTGTTGCATTGGGATAAAAAGTCCTCGCGTTCCTATGATATTTGTAAAAAAAAAAAATAGGATCCGTATAGTTTAAGACTCGGCAAAGGTAAAACTAATCCGTGTACTACCACGATTGAAGATGAATAGATCTCAAGTTTATCCAGCATAAAAAATCTTTGAAATGGCATTTTTCTTCTGCGCTCCATATAATTTCGTTTAATTAGATTAGAGAGTTTTCCTTCTTTATTCCTCTCGATAGAATTTTGTCCTTCCTTCTTATTTTATCTTCCCTTCCTTATTCTGCTCAATTACTTTCCTTCCTTAGTCGTTTTCTCAATTCTGTTCCTTTTTTAGATGTGTCAGCGACATACGATTAAAATCACCTAAGCCGAGAATCTTGATGTCACGCATCATTGTTGACTTCTCTTTGTACCCTTATATTCTTCTTCGTCCACTCTTTTTCCGCCTCCCATTTCAAGCACCCATTGTTGACAATGGCGTATCCGGCACGCAATATAATTAGGCAGCAAGGAGGAATTATAGCAAATAGGACAAAACAAGCCATCCTGAGGACAAACGGAGTGGAAGAAGATGATAGAAACTTCATGAGATAAAACTATGCTAATAGTATAAAAAGAGCCATTCTGCTTGTCGGTTAGATTTTGGAAGACGATGTAATGATTGGCAAGCACAGATTTTCCCTATGCCCACATCTTTTTTTTTAGCTGTATGCAATTCAGACACACGGAACATCATGCGAAAAATTGTGCCTTAGTTCATGGAAACATGAGATATCTGAAATATAAGTTCAAATATTACAGTGGTAATATAAAAGGTAGATCCCGGTACATGTTTTAAATACATAACAGAAAATTCAGATAGTTCCTTCTAAAGCTAGTATAAAAAATAGCTAGTATAGAAAATTGCAGCACGCATATCTGCACCCTTCAAAAATGATTTTGTAAGCCTGTGTTTTCCCTGCAAACTCCATACGTAGTTTATTAATAAAAGCTTTTGGAAAATAAATTATTGCGGTTCCAAGAAACAAAACCAAAAATGCTACATTCAAATAATAATGCATAATCTGGGTTGCTCCTCTACTGTCAACCATGCATGGTTTGTTCTCTCTCCATCTATGGATTTACATGTCAGGTCTGAATGGAAAGTGCTTGGTAATTTTGCATTGGCTCTATAGATAAATTAGTGGGGCATGATAGGCTGGCACTTCATATTGCTTTCTGACTATAAATACACAAAGATTTATTTAAGGTAATGTGCAGCTCTCATTGATCAAACATAAGAGAACTCATTACATATAATGGTCTGGTTCACCTACGTCCTCCGGAACCTCATTCAGCCATACAACATCGAAGTCATGCATTGCTGCGCGAGGCAGCACATGAGCTTCCCTATTATAAGATCTTGAACAAAACTGATAGAAATAAAACTTGGGGCAATGTTCTTGATATCATGGACGGCGACATCAATAAGGTGGCGTTTACATCCGTTGTAGAGGTGATACAGTCAAAGTCAAGTCTCCACTGCATGATATTATTGAAGCTCCTTGGTTTTTTAGACTCATGCCTGAGAACACTGAGCTATGGCCAGACCTCCTTGGCAATTTGGTACTGGAGGAAGGAATGCTTGGCAGATTTGGCCCTGCGTCAGAAACCGTATTCCTCATCAACAGGAATGGATGAACGGTGCAGCTGCTCCATAAGGTGATTTTCATTTTGTTTGCAATCGGCCATAGTTTCTTCCACCTTTTTTCATTGAGCCAATTTCATGATGACAAACCTCCCAAAGACCGACCAAGAAAAACCCAGAACATAGAGGCATAGGAAAAGTTTGTAGCCTGACTGGATCTCCTCTGATTGCAGCAAGGAATTTGCATCATTGTCACACTCTAAAGATGGAATTTGTCTTTCAGGGAGACTATGTCGAGTGACAATGGACCTTAGCTTCTGTCATATAAGAAGATCCTATATGACAAATTGTACTTCATGAATTGGAGTAAGACAACTATTGTCATTATTCTTCTGAACAACTAATAAAATCAAATCATCAACATCCAACTCATATTTAGCATGCATACGTCATCAAGCACGTCCTTCTACCAAAATAAATAATAGTATAATTCTCAGAAAACATATTTGTGTTTTTACTGACTTAAGAAAAACAGAAGCTTTAGAATGTTTTCTTCCCTGGCAGAAACTTGCTTTTCTTTCCAATACAACATATCACATACAATTTTTTTAAAATTATTTTTATTTTTATGAAAGAAACATGAATGTGTAGAACGGTAGTGATATCACGTTTAGAGTTAACTACCAAACATTAAATGTTTAGCACGTAGCATTTTTGCAGCTTGATAGACAATCAGAGAGTTATTGCAAAAGCAGGAGCACGTACCAGATAATATGCAGAATCAGAACATCTGGAGGTGTCTTCAAAGTTACAGGACTTTCTATGTCACATAAAAAAGTTATATCGCTATTAGATTAAGGGACTGCATTCCTTCTACAAAGTTACTACTCGTACAATTTTATAAACACACCCCAATGCAGATTTGTATGAACAACCTAAACTATGCGATTGCAGTTTCAGACTTTTAATACCACTTGACACCAATATTATCGGAAGTATAGATGGAAGTGCATACTTCGTGTTTATCACATCGACTTGTGATAACAGAAAGGATAACTAAGCACATTGTGGACATGAACCACACTACTAATTCAAGTCCAATAAACCATGTGATGTTTTAGGAAAAAGAATGTTATGTGATCCAAATGATATTGTTATTTAGATAAACATAATGTCCAGCGAAACTACTGTGGACTTAAGAGAAGCAGTAGACATCGAGCTAGAAACATACTACAGGTAGGTAACATAAGGGCCATGATCCAATATTCAGTAAGAACAATTAAAACACCAAGTCACCAAATCAAAATATGTCCATTTGCACGCTTGTACAGAGTTTGAACATGCTGAAATGCAGTGAAATTAAATATCACATGGGTAGCTGATTATATTGTGCTAAAGTGATCTTCTCATATTGAAACCATATAGAAAGTAAATAGCAGAATGTATCATCCTAAGTGATCTTGCTAGAGAGGATTATACAGATAAACGGCAAAGGAGAAATATGACTAACCTTGACCTGTTTGCAGCATTTGGTCCCCCAAGGCAACCTGGGACATTTACAGATCCAGATTTTACACACCTCATAGAGTCACCGGCATCTTGCCACAATAGGCCAATCCCTAGCCACTCATAGTACCATCATTGTCCATTGTTCTGCCCTGGATTGCAGTACACCTGAAATTTTAGGAGTTCATAACCTGGACACTATAGAGAAAGCTTCATTGGTTGAGTAAAATCGTTGCTTTTCACCAGGTGTTGTAAGGGAAAGTACCAATCACCCCTTTGATCCTCCCTCTAATATCAACAAGCTGACAAAGTGGCAATGGAGCACAAGGCTTGGCACATTATTTCAATCGGTTTGTCTGCAACTTGCGTATGTCCCACAAATTATAATTGAAGCAGTGCAGAGCCTCTGGAAGGCAAGCTGAAGGAAGAGCATAAGTTTGCTAGGGAGGAGTGGCTGGGACTGCCCAGACACAACAGATCGGGAGCAGCAGCTACGATCATCGGTGCTGGAGCGCCGCTGCCACGGCATGGAGACGCTGCTGGAGAGAAGCGACAAGCGCAGAGTTGTGGCAACTGATTTTGCAACAGGGTTAAGAAATGTCTGAATGACTACCTACAAGAACATGAGTTGCATCCTTGATTTTGATTTATTCCATGACCCTACCAATTTCGTCACTCCATCCCTACAGACAACAAACATATTTTAATGCATATGTTGAGACCTGAGAGCTAAGATCGAAGAATACTGAAGCAAAGAAACAATTGAGGTTCTTCCAGCAAAGAACTGAAGCACAACATAGCTGATGCCAAAATTCAAAACGTGAGCAATGGCTTTTCCGAGTAAAATAGCATGTGTGCCAAGCAGTGGCAGGAGTATTCGAGTCCGGAGATGGTGGTGATGTGTGGCCGAGGCTCTGGCGATGCAGTAGATGTCGTTAAGGCGGGAGAGGTGAGAGGAGGAATACCAAGGAGGCAGTAGGAGTGGTGCCCGTCTTCTGTTGCCCGGCACCGGTGAGCTCCGGCCTAGGTCACCGCACCGCCCCTCCTTTCTCCCTTCTTCTCTCCCTCACCTCCGTGTCTTCTTTCTGCCCAGGAGTCACAGATGCTATGAATCCTCCCAGGAAGCCGCGCTCCGGCCTTCCTCTGCGTCACCGGCGAACCCCGCCTCGCTAAATGCCTCCGGATCCGCCTCCCCAGCCACTGTCGCACACGAACCCATCCCCTTTAAGCTTCGGCCGACGCCTTCGTTCTGCATCGAGCAGCCACACCGCCACCAGTCGATCGAGGAGCGCGCAGCCCGCCGGCACGAGGCTCGCGGTGCGGCACTCCCCTCCCCCGCGAGGCACCACGTCAACGCGCGCCAGTCCGGTGCACGGCGGCGGCGGGGCAGGAGGTGGCGGCCCACCGGAGGTGCATACGGGATTGGGAAGCCAGATCTTGGGTCATTGGGCGGAGGGGGGCATTTTTTTTTCTTTCTATCGGCTGTACCGGTTCGTTCGTTTGACTTATTACACGGACTGCGGGTTGAATGTCCTAAATCATAGGGAATTTTCTGCAAAAGAGCCGACGACGTACCACCAGAAGCCATCGCTGGTTTATTAGTAGGTAAAGATTTGTTCTTTTTTTACGCGCGCACACACACACATATGGCAAATTTCTCATACAATCATAGAAATTATAATTAAAATACCATGGCATTTTTTACTATGAATCTGCCATGGAAATTCTTTGTTCACTTTTTGTTCTTTCATAATTTGTTCTTTTGTTCATTTGCATTGTCAAATTATAGTCAATTGACATGGCAAGTTTTGAATCTTTAAGTCCTACCTTTCGTTTTAGTAAGATCATTTACCATGGAAAATTATCATCAATTGACATGGCAACTTTGCAATCTTGAACACCTACCATCTTTTGTTTTAGTAAATAGTTGCCATGGCAATTTGTGAAATGAATTTGAGACGAATTTCCATAGACCATGGTAAATTTTATCTAAAGGGTTACATTTTAATTAAAACACCATGGAAAAATTACATATCTTACCATGGCATTTTTGTTCATAATGGTTGTGTTAATTTACATACTCGGCAATTTTCTCATTCCAAACACATGGCAATTTAGTTTTAATACTATGTCAAAATTTAATACAAATCTTCCATGGCAACTAGAAGATTATGTTGCCATGTTTTCCTCATCTTAACATTTGTAGATGTGTTTTTCCATGGCAACTTGAAGTTTATGTTGCCATGATGAAAACATTTGTGTCTTGTCTTTTACCTATATATCTGAAGAATTTTGTTATGACAATTACAATTTTTGTTTGAGAACATGGCAATTTTGATCTTCCAACTTTTTTCTGCCATGGCAAAACTTATGATCTTTTTGCCATGTTTTTCTCTACCACGGCAAATTCAGGGGTAATATGTTTCATAAGTCATGGCATATCAAATTTTTTGTATTATGGTAATCTGACATAACATGGAAATTGTTGCTTATGTCTCATGCCAAATATGTCATAGCGTCCATCAAAAATATAGTCTACGCAATATGGCAGTTTTTTTTTAACTAATCGTTCCAAATTCCTAAACTTAATATGGGGATGTGGCAATTTTTTATGTCTATGCTATGTTTGTTATTAGCTCCATCTTTTGACATCCTTGACCTAGCAATATTTTTTGGAATTCATCACACGGCAAATTTGTAGGCAATAACAACATTGATTTAAGCTAATGGGTATGAAAACTTAAATTCATGCAGCATGACAAATTCTTTCTGTTTTGCAAATAGGGAAAAACCTTTTTAATGTAACCATGGCAACTTAAGTTATTGGAGCATGTCAAATGTAGGTTATGGGTCATGTCATTTTATTACTACATGCATACATACATGGCAATTTTTTCTCACACAAGTTTGACAATTATAATTAAAATACCTTGGCAAATCTCAATATACATTTGCCATGGGATTTTTTCTGCGTCTGTTTTCACATGCACGACCATGTTTTAACAATTATGATAGACATGGCAATTTTACATTTTCTTTGGAATGCCAAATTTTCCTATATTGCCATGGCAATTTTACTTTATCATACATGACAAATTTAATTTTAAACACTCATGACATATTGTTTTAGTTTTTTTTTTGACACGGCATTGTTACTTTTGTATACAATGGGAAATGTAGTTTATCTACTACACATATAAAAAGTTGATAGGGCAGATCCAACCTAAAATCTGAACCGTCTAATCACATCATCAAGGGTCTAAATACGTTGTTAACCAAATTGTCTTCGTTAACAAAACGCTAACCCACCGCATCAGATCATCGCACATGTCTTCGCCCTGCCAACCGCTCCCGCCTCTCTTTCACGCACCCGCCGCCCACCCATGTCGCCGGCCCGCCGACCCTGTGCAGCCCAGCCACGCCGTCGGACAGCCCTGCCGCCCAGCCCCGCTGACCCCTGCGCAGCCCAGCCACGCCACCGGACAGCCCCGTGCCCCCGCCACCCATCCCTGCCGGCCCCTGCGCCACCCATCCCCGCTTCGCCTGCACCGGTCGCCACGCGCTCACCCTGCCCGCGCCGGCAGCCGAGAAACTGCGAGGCGCAGAGATACTGCGCGGGACAAGGACAAGGGCGAGGCGCCGGTCGCCTTTGCTCACAAGGACGCCGCGGTAAGCAGAGGCTGCACACGCCCCCGACGCCGGCCGGCCAGGAGTTGCCCCACCTCTCCATCGTCCCTCTTGGCAGCGACGCGACGAGGATGGACATCTCCCAAGTCCCAACCATGGCTTGTGCGATGGGGAACTGTGACGAATTTCATCTCTAACGCATCCTTGCGGGGCGACATGGCAGGCTGGAGAGGGATGAATTGGAGAGGAGGGAGGTGGGAAGGCGGGGACATGGACGCACGTGGGGCTGCTGTTGGCGAACAAGGTCGTACGCGCGTGAGCCCGCAGGGCGGCGGCGCTGAGTCCTCCGTCACCAGCACTATCGGTCAGTGCTATCCTGCCCAAGTCTTCTTACTGAATTTCAAAACGCTTTCACAGTTTCTATATCAATGAACATGAACATGCACTGCGGGGGTTTTTCCCCTATCATCTCTTCCTGAGTACAATTTTTCTATATCAATCAAATTATTGATATTGCAAAGGAGCAGCTAGATGTGCTCTCAGACTCCTTTTTTTTCCTTTGTGTTTCTACTCACAGGCGTATGCTCTCCAATGGGAAGGGGCATATATCGAGTGGTTCGTATACCTGAATATGAGTCTGTTCTTCTAAACTCTAGGGAGAAAGCTCCTTATCTTATATGTGTTGATGTTTTCAAGGCAGAAACATCAAGGAATGGAGCTAGGGTTCCATGCATATGAGTGCTCGGTGTTTATGTATTAATCTAAGAGGATCATATTACACAGTCGAGGTTGTGCCAAAAGAACGTTCGATACTAAGCAGATTAAAGCACTGTATCAAAGCCTAATTCACCTGTTTCAGATGAATCTTTGGGCAAAACTATTAAAGGTTAATTATCCCAATCATGTCTATGCCGATGAAACAGAGTTTCCAAAGGAGCAATAGCCTGCTGCCAATGGGCCTCACGCATCTTCTCAAAGAGTACTGTATGGAACCAGGAATTCCAACAGTGTGCATGTATTACTCCAATTTGTTCTTATAAATAGTCAAACAACGAAATCATCGAAAAATATGTTTTTTTTGAAAAGGACGAAAGACCTTCGGCCTCTTATGATGCTCACCTCCCAGATTTCCTTAAACATTTTCATTTACACTATTATGAGAAGCATGCA
Organism: Secale cereale; assembly: GCA_902687465.1. NCBI lineage: Eukaryota > Viridiplantae > Streptophyta > Magnoliopsida > Poales > Poaceae > Secale > Secale cereale. Next base: position 748,771,084 of record LR738712.1, on the reverse strand, counting down.
TGCGACCAAACAGATCATGTGTCCATGTCCACTGGAATCTGTTTGCAATGAACCAACAAAAACTGAAGTGTTAAATTATTTGGAATGATTCATAGGAGTACATTATATCAAATCTTCGTAGAATATGGACAACATGTGCTACAAGAACCAAAAATAGAAAGAAAAATGTTGTCTTTAATTATGCTATGCCATGAAGCTGTCAATTTATCCACGATTTGTAATGTTCATATTGCACAACAGTTCTTTATAGGTATACACTAACTGTAGTTTTCCAGGTATAAATTATCTGTAGTTAGCACCGCTTTTCCTTAGTTGTGTTTAGTAAAGATTAATTTATCCATGTTGTAAACACATTGGTGGCATAAATTTCATGCTTAGTCTTCTGACTCACTTCCTGCAGTTAAACTGCGGATCGGCTAGCTTATATGTCGAGAGCGGAGCATCAAACTGACTTGTGGTTGCAGGATGCCCCACAGGCTCTGAATAACTTGTTGGCTCCTGATTGTACTCCTATCATTGTTTACTAAAGCTCCTTTTCCACCGCAAAAAAAATAGCACTGACCCTAAATCCGAAATTCGGTGGACATATCAATCCCGTGCAACAAAATGTTGGATAAATTAATTTGTTTTCTGGTCCTGTTATGATTTTTAGTGCAGAAATAAATTATAAATGGTTAGTATGATGATAAATTCATTTTTGGGTTTCAGGTTCTTGTCTTCTGAACTACATTTGTGATTTTTAGTCAATTTTGGGATATGAAGTGATTTTCTTTAGTCATGCAAAATTTGGTCCATCATCCGAAGGAAATGCTGCAAGGAATTGAGCGTCAGTTGGTGAAACAACATCTTCAAGGACTAGGGTAAACTGTTTGTATGTCATGAACCTTTTTCTTAAAGGCTTCAGAACCACTTCAAATCACATTCAAGTATTGTATTTTTTTTATGTTGACATGTATCATCGAAGAAACCAATGACACTAAAGAGGATGCTGAAGGAAGTTTTGCAATAACAAGGTATTATGTTTACAACCTCTGATTGGCAACGTTCCTCAGATATGCTGGTTGTTGTATCCTCGGACATATAAAATCTGTTTCCATTATTTTTCCTTCCACACTTTCATAAACTGAACAATCTTCACGATGCACAAATTACTTTCATATTGAAATTGTACTTCTATTGAAACTTTATCCTGCAACCATATATCATAAAGAGAGTGGTGGGAGAATCCAGCTGACATTTAGTTAGAAGTTGAAAAAAGAAAATATAGCACCTCAAGGAGCTAGAATAAAATAAACCATAGAGCTGGATGAGCCAAAATCAAGCATATTCAGTAAGTCTTCTTAGCAAGTTCTGTTCTTTCCCTCTCATAATTTTTTATCTACATGTCACATGGAGGTGCTCTTAGGTGTATGGACTGTTGGGTATCTTTGCCTTTCTTCCTTGTTGCATATTGAGATTTATATGCAGCTGTCAACATTGCCTTCTTCAAATTCAGTGACTGTTCCTGTAAAAAACAATGGCCAATTGCATTGTCTTCTAGAACGTAAATATGCACCACATAGTACTAGCATATGATAGATCTATTGGTAGTAGACCATAATGAAAAACATTAAGGACAACCCGGTGCATGTAGCTCCGCTTGCGCAGGATCCGGAGAAGAGTCCGGCTACTTTGAGTGAAAAGCATTATGAATTAAAATTTACAGGTGTGAGTAATCTGATTCAAAATAATTACCATCCATTCCACATATTTCTACTATTTGGAACGGTTGATTTGTAAGTGTCCAAAATGCATATACTTTTATTTTGTACGCTCGACCTAGATATTACTAGCTTTTTAGAATTAAATGGAACTACATAGTGATTTCAGCTTCTAAGCAATATATTTATGTGCCTGTCTAACTAATTCCCCTTCTATTTGAATCACAGGAAACCGAGAGTTTACCGGGATTGTGGCAGAAAATCTACATGGCATCATGAGGAAAGAGGGATTGACGTACGGTATGGGATACCACAGAGTGTAAATTGTACTTCTATTTTCTTCTTCAATCGGATCTTTCTCTATGAATCAATTTATGTCGTATACTGAAATCATGTTATATTCAGAAGTACTCCCTCCGTCCGGAAATACTTGTCATCAAAATGGACAAAAATGGATGTATTTAATACTAAAATACATCTAGATACATTCTCTTTTATTCATTTTGATGACAAGTATTTCCGGATGGAGGGAGTATCATAATAGAGTTAGCTTGTCCAATGAATCGATATGTTTGACAATGGGAATTCGGAGGATTAATTAGTTGAATTAAAGTTCTTCTTTTACAACCTATTAGAGATCAAACGGATGAAACAATATATTATTGTCTTTATTACATGGCAACATGATTCCACGCTGTTCATTTTTAATTATACATAGCTATCGCAAACATTGTGTATTTAGTTAATATACGTGTTTTGAAACACTATTACTTATTTTCGTACGTGCATTGTACGTGCAAGCTTACTAGTACCACATGGTAGTTTTTCACCTTTTTGGACCATGGCACATTTCATTGCTTCTCAACCATGGCACAATGCACTTTTTTTTTATCCACAGAAAACTTACCTTCATTTTTCCAATGGAAATTTACTTCAATACACATGGCAAATTTAATTTAAGCACTCATGGAAATTTTATATCTATTTTGCCATGGCTATTTTATTTTTTTGGTTACCGGCAAATTTAAATCCGTGGCAAATCTGAGCCGTCCAAGGGAGTTTTTTTGCCTTCATGAGACCATGGTAAATTTACTTATCAGAACACGACAATTACATCTTAACAACATTTATTTACACCTTTTTTTGTATTCTACATTTTTGTACTTTTTTTGTGTTCTACATATGTAGCAATTTTAATCCACTTTTTTGTATTCACTTACATACTAAAAATGCCTTGAAAATTTTGATCAACATTCTTTTGGCACCATGTTTTTTTAGTCTATGGCACCATGCATGTATAGAGGGAAATTGCCATGACTTTTTCCTTTTGGGTCATTGCAAAAACATTACTTTTTCCTTTCTGCATTTTATTTCTTAGCACATCAAAAACTGGGTTTTTATATGTCACACAAAAAAACTAGGCTTTTATTTTTGTTTCACTTTTGGGCTTTTTTCATTTTGTTTTTACAGGGAAAATGACTCAGTCCTTATACAGATCGAGATCAGCAGACCCGGCAGGTTTGATACCGACAAACACGGCTCGTTGGACTACTTCGTCTATAATGCCGGCGACGCCGTCGCCAACCCCTCCCGCCCGCCGTCGCTGTCGTTGCTGCCCCCTAACCACAAGGGGTCACCCAGGTGGAAGCGACTTATGCATGCAGAAACCACTGCCCTCCTGCGCCGCAACGACGAGGACCTGCTCGTGGCACGACTGACTCTTGATGTGTCCCGAGAATGACAGTCCCCGTTCTGAGAAGCCCAGGCCAGCTGGAACGACCCAATCGGAAAGCAAGGCCCAACCCATTGGTGCAAGGCCCAGAATGGACCAAGTAGGTATAAGAGGGCAGCGTAGCGTTAGGGTTTGGCATGGTTGGATCACTGTACCGAACGGCGCCGCTGGGCTATGTACCTCTCCTCCCACTCCCAGGCTCTCCTCCTCGATCCCCTTTTTGCTGAGAAACCCTAGATACAATTTGTGCATGTAATCTGGTGAATTAAGTGTAGATCGAGTGGTTGAACCCCTAGAACCGTATTATTTGGTATCAAAATCGTTTCGATCCTGAGCCGCGTTACCCACCACCCACTCTCGTTACCAATTCGTCAATTTGGAGAAACCACGTACGCGGAGCTTGAAGCAAGTCATGGCGGGCCTGGATCTGCAAAAGCAGATGGAGGAGGCGGACACTGAGAGAAGCAGCATCGCCAAGGCTCTCTTGGGGATCCAGAAGATGCTGGACCAGATGGCCCCGTCCGTCGTGAAGATGGAGCCCACGCTCGCCTCTCTGGAGCCCGTGGTGCACGACCTTGCGGCGTGGCGCCCGAGCGTGGATACGGCGATGGGACAGTTTCAGCTCGATCTCGGCGAGATTCGAGCGGAGCTGCATAGGATGACGCGCCAATCACCACCCCTCGACAAGACTTTCGAGCCCTCGAGTTCGGCAATGGCGGACGTGCTGGAGCTCGGGGGAAATCGTAGTGGCGACGGCTACGGGCCTGATGGCCACCGCAGGACTTCAATGCCACAGGAACTAGTAGGGAGGAGCTCTCTCCTCCCCATGCCGGTCCCGGCCAACGGTACGGTCCGAACCCCATTCCCTACAGTGCCCATACCTCCACCGCAGTCATTTGATTTTGGTAGTGGTAGTGGTCATAGAGGGTATCATAAGCATGTGGAGTGTCCCGGGTTTGATGGTGATAACCCTACGGGATGGTGTATTCGTTGTGAGGCTTACTTTCACGTGTGTGATGTTGATCCTGCCGTCTGGGTGGGTACAGTAGTGGTGCATTTTACTGGGGCTGCCGCACTGTGGCTGGAATGGTCTAAAATGCATCTTAAGGATACTAGTTGGGATACTTTTTGCACTGTTGTTCTAGAGAAATTTGGTAGGTCTGAGTTTCAACATTTGTTGCGTCGCTTTTCGAGGCTTAAGCAAGAGGGTTCAATGTTAGAGTATGCAGAACAGTTCAATGTATCCATGCACTGTTTGCTAGCAGATCACAGCTCTTGGGATCCATTGTTCTTTACTACTCAATTCATAGAAGGGTTGGCTCATGAAATTAAGGTGGTTGTTATGTTGCATCGCCCACACGACCACGATATTGTTGTTTCGTTGTCTGAATTGCAGGAAGAAGTTGTTGATTTGGTGCGCCAAGAGCAAGAAGCTATGGTGGCACAACGCTCTGGATCATCCAGTGGTAGAGCTTGGCATTTTTCTTTACACCCAGCATTGTCGGTGGCTGTGCCCTCGGCGTCCCTGAGTGGACGTCCAAACGCGTCGCTGTCAGTCTCTACTCCCCTGGAGACACGATGTGGCCTCAACATCGCCAAGTCACCCTCGGGTACTGCAGGCACATCAACTGACGACAAGCTCAAGGCTCTCTGCGCCTTTCGCAAAGCACGGGGCCTCTGCTTCACTTGTGGCGAGCGGTGGGGCACGGGGCATATATGTGCCCCCACGGTCCAATTGCATGTTGTGGAAGAATTGGTGGGCATGATTTCGCCTCCGGTGTCGCCTGGTACTGTTGTGGCTCCGGTGGAAAGCTCTAAAGATGATCTCTGTATCTTATCGACTGCAGCTGTTCAGGGTACAGAAGCGCCCAAAGCATTCCGTCTGTCTGGGAAAATTGGAGATAAAGTGCTGCTAATGCTAGTGGACTCAGGGAGTTTTCACAGTTTCGTCAACACAGAGATTGCTAAGGAATTGACTGGGGTGCAGGCGATGCGCACACCCCTAAAAGTCAAAGTTGCTGACGGGGCAGTTACATTATGTGATCAAGAGGTGCCAATCTGTGAGTATGTCATATAAGGCCATCAATTCCGCTCCTCTCTCAAGATGTTTCCATTGGGCAGTTATGATGTTGTGTTGGGCATGGATTGGCTCGAATCTCGGGGCCTGATGACAGTCAATTGGGGAAAGAAACTAATGACATTCCAGCACCAGGGGGAGTACATTCAGCTGACAGGTACCACACCCGAGATGTCACATTACCAAGCTATTTCGGTGGTAGAGCTGCAGCTGATGCAGGCACGCACAAGGTTGGCACACGTGCTGCTGATAACCCTCAACCGTAAGGGATCGAGATAGTCTTCACGGGTAAGAATAACCCAATTTATTGATTCGACACACGGGGAGCCAAAGAGTATTTATAAGCTTTGACAGTTGAGTTGTCTATTCAACCGCACCTGAAATATACTTACTTGCAACAAAAGATAAATGGTAACAGTGATATGATAGTGATGATAGCAATAGTAAAAGTAAACAGCAAAAGTAAATAGTAAAGGTAAATGGCAAAAGTAGCAACTAGTGACAAGCAGGGTTTAAAACACTTTAGGCTAGGGAGACGGATGGTTGGTCGCTGCATGGATGAGATATATTATGATTCTAACTTGGGGCACGGCACACGGAAAAATAATGATCATCTAGGAAAATATCAAACATTAGGCATGTATCACGTAGGTAGTTGTACGTGCTTGCAATAAGAACTTGCACAACATCTTTTGTCCTACCATCCCGCTACGAACGGGGCCAAAAGGAACTTATGGAGATTAAGGTGCTCCTGTCAAAGAGCACCGGAACAAAGCAATGAACTCAATGGATACATGTAATCCTCAAACTATGGACCATCCCCTTTTGTGTCCCAAGCTGTCACTTTTGGGATCACCGGTTCCAAACCGTAATAGGTGCAAACAACTCATAGATAGGATCAAGAACACAAATATATTCATGCAAACACATATGGTTCAGATCTGAACTCATGGCACTCGGGCCCTAAGTGTCAAGCATTAAGAATAACAAGTTGTAGCAAAGATGATAAACACCATAGTAGATGATAGGCAACATGCCCCCAACGATCTGACAAACTATTACATGATCTAACTCATCCAATCCCTACCATCCCCTTCGCCTACAGCAGGGGAATTACTCACACATGGAGGGAGAAGTCATGGAGGGATGATGGAGTGGTGATGATGATGACGATGGCGACGATCTCCCCTCTCCGAAGGCCAATTCAGCCTCCAGATTAGCCCTCCCGAGGAAGAACAGAGGGTGGCGGCGGCTCCGCGACAGAAAACTGCGAAAATAACTTCTGATCTGGGGTTTCCGTGTCACGAGTAAAAATACGAGGCAAAGTAGGGCACCAGGGGGTGTGGGCCCCACCCAGGCGACCCCTCGGCGCGGCCCAGGGGGGGGGGGGGGGCGCCCACAGGGCGCCTGGGCACCCCCTGGCCCCCCTCTGGCCAATCTTCTGGCTCCTGGTTCCTTCTGGTGCGTGGATTTTCTGTGATTTTTCGTGGATTTTTCTGAGATACCTAAAAATCAGTTTTCCTGCACACAATAAAACCATACAGGCAGCTCTGCTGAAAACAGCGTCAGTCCGGGTTAGTTTAGTTCAAATCATGCAAGAATGAGGTCAAAACAATATCAAAAGTGTTTGGAAAAGTAGATACGTTTGAGACGTATCATCTCCCCCAAGCTTAGCATATTGCTTGTCCTCAAGCAATTCAGTTCAACGAACTGGACGCAACAAAGAAAACTTTGACAAACTCTTTTGCTTCATTAGATGTATATAAGCATGTACTACGAAAAGAGTCTAGCAAGTATTGAAATAGTACTATGAGGACAATGCAAGGAGCAATCCTTCTTTCAAGTGACTAGTCACAAATACTTAAAAGTAAATAATATATTACTGAAAATCAAGACAAGATTACATTGCACATAGCTTGAGCTTACTAGGGTGGTATCTCGCTAGTCTCCATGAGTGAAGCAAAACATAAATGCAGAAACTCCTCCGGAGTTTTAAAGGAGACTAGAACTAGGAATTTCAGAATAAATCATATCACAAGCATGCAGAAGACAATGTAATACTTTGGGACAATGCACATTACACTCAGAATGACAATTATGCTCTCCTAGTTAGTGCTTTGAAGAAAGAAGGTGGAGACTCTCGAACCGTGGCTTTTGTTGGCAAAGTTGAAAACCCGTGACCGGAAACAAAAACTAGACATGTACCAGAGCTCTTGGTTTTTAGAAACAGAGGTAAAAACGTTTTGAGAGGTGCATATTTCGTCTACGAATGCTAGCAGATAATTCAATCACTTCTTGAGCTGGACAAGTCTCGAGGAACGGCTCCCGCATGAGGACGATCACATGCTCTTAATCTCCTTTGTTTATCACTGCCAAATTTTTCTGATTTCTCATGAACAAAGCGTGAAGGAGGGTTTGTTTGTTATATTATCTTTTTGAGCCGGGCGCACTCAAGGCCAGTTCCTTCTCGTATTAGGGGTTTGCACATTATACATGCAATCCAGGGGTGAAACTTGTCCAACTTAAAAAGATCATGAATTAACTACTACTTCCTCATGAGCTAAAACATAGGCACAAAAAGAGAAATGCTTTTGATTAATTTCGAGATGGCACACGAAAGTCTTCGTTAGGAATGGCAGGTAAATACCATGTATAGGAAGGTATGGTGGACTCATATGGCATAACAGGTTTTAAGGATTTTGGATGCACAAGCAGTCAGTCCGCTTAGTACAGGTGGAGGTTAGCAAAAGACTGGGAAGCGACCAACTAGAGAGCAATAACGGTCATAATCATGTAGAGCGACAAAGCAACATTGAATCGGGCATAAAAGTGATATAACTATTCTGAAACTCAAAGATCATCAAGGCAGAGTAGACTTTTTAGTCTTAAGCATGTGTAAGCATGTGCCAAGTCAATCCAAAAATTCTCTAAAGGGAAATACCACCTTAGTATACCAGACTATGAACAGTGCAATGCATGTAGATCATTTCAATAACACATTATATACTCTAGTTATTCGAGACTAGCCACAAGGAAAGCATGAACCACTGGACGAGCATTGTAAACATAGCACTATGTCGCTACAAGCTGGTCTCTAGATCATAAGTACAGGCATATGTACAAAAGTAGAAACAAGAAGAGTTCATACCGGTCTTCCTTGTTGCTTCCCTTCGGTCGATCTTCGTCATTACTGCTTGTCACTTGCACGATCGAACGTAGGAAATATAATCAAATGCCATCACGGACTCGAGCTGAACTCTGAAAACAAAGCAAACTAAAGAGAAAAGGAAATCTTTTTGGATTATTTCAAAGGTTAAACGAAAAGCAAAAGAAAGAGAAAATATTTTTGTTGTTTTTGCAAAGAGAAACAAAGAAGAACGGGCAAAAACTTCAAAAAGATCAAAGCGAATAAAACGAATAATACAATGGAAAAGTGAGAGGGGCACGTACTCCCCCAAGCTTAGGCTTTTGGCCTAAGTTGGTAGCAGCTACTGCCCCCAGGAGCCTCCTGCTCCGGGGGTATGGTGGTGAGACCAAGGGTCGTAGAAGGATGCGGGCGCGTATACCGAACTCCTCGGAGTCTGCCACGAGGTAGATTCTGCACACCAAACAGAGGAAGACCCTTCACCAAACTCGGTGGCGGTTTCTTCCTGAAAAGGTGGTAACTCACCGTGCTCCTCCTCATCGGGTACAACCCCCTCCATGGGGTTATGAAACTGATACTGGACCATGAACTCATCGAACTGGACAACATCAAAGGACCATCCGTTCCTGCGAGAAAAATCAAACAAAAGAGGTGCAGGTAGACGGATCTCGCGTTCCGCGGTAGTTCCGAAACGCAAGATATAAACAAGATTATCAAGCTCAGAAGCCATGGTAACAAACTTATGCCTTTTCATAGCAGCAAGATCAAAGCTTAAATAAATAAAAGGATTATCATCAGGGTGTGGGGTGCCTCCAAGATGTTCTAAGATAAGTGTGGCATAAACGCCACCATATAAGTCCCCCTTGTTACCGTTCATAGCAAGGCGTCGAGCAATTAAGGCACCCAGATTATAATCAGACCTCCCTGAGAGGGCTGCTGCCAGGATAGCAATATCCGGAGCAGAAATGCTGCTCGTGTTGTCACGAGCTAACACCCCTCTGGCAATATATTATGCAAAATACCTGAGGTGAGGAAATAATATGCTGGAGATCTTCGACCGATGAATATCCCTCGTACCCATGCTGCAGAGAGAGTTGATGACGGTTTTCAGCTCGGAGGGCTGAGTGGCCATCCTAGCCGTCCTCCCAACGTTCGGCACACCTATTATTTCACAAAAATTTCCCAAAGTCATGGTGATAAGATCATTGTAAATTTTAAACTCAATAGCACCTGAATCGGGATTATATCTAAAACTGTTAATGAAACTGGAGGTGAGTTTTTGATACTGAGTAACACGGCTCGTGACGAGCCGTGTCAAACCTGCATTACCACAAAGATTATAAAACTCATCCTTGATTCCCGCGGCTGCAAGGAATTCATCACATGGAAACGTCATCGCACGCGCTGGACTTGTGTCTTCCAACAACTCCAGGGGCACATGATCTTCATTATAGCTCACCCTAGCAGTCGAGGGTGAAGCTGCGGCTCTAGTAACTCGATCGAAGTGTGCAGGTCTCCTCTTATCAAGCCACCCTTTTGCCCTTCCTAGCAAACGCATTTCTGATTTTTTTTTGCAATTTACAAAAATGAGGATTAAAACAAGATGAGTCAAGGCAGACTACTCAACTCACTTGCCCAAGGCATAAACTTGCATCAAAACTTGGAAAATAACTTTCTACACATGCATGCAAGCTCATCTATACAGCACCAAGAACTACTAAATACTCACAAATGAAGCCACCAATCAGAAATCTAATTGGAGGGGTGGAGGAGTCACATACCAGGGAGTATTTGCTCAAAATTTCAGCTCAAATGATGGGCTGTAGAGAGAGATCGAAGAATCGCCTCCAAGAACAGCAAGAACACAAGAACAAGTGCAGAACTCGCGTTTTTGGAGAAAGAGAGAGAGGGAGGAAGAAGACATACTTGGGGGGGCGTGGGCCCCAGGCGCCCTGTGGGCGCGGCCAGGGGCTGGGCCGCGCCAGCTGGCCGCCTGGGCCACTGGTGGGTCCCCCTGGCTGGCCCTAGGACTTTCTGGGTCACCCCCGATGTGGAAATTTTTATTTTAATTTTTCTGGAATTTTTCTGAAAACTTCACTGTTGAAATTTTTTCGAAGTTCAAAAAGCTGCGAAACTCTCATGATAGTTTTGTATTTGTGAGGCACATGTAGTGGACAATCCCATTCTCCAATCTTCACGGTCTCGATATTCTCTATAGAGTTGAGGCCATGCCTCCTGTCGGTCTTCTTTGGAAAATACACCGTGTGTTCTTTATCATTCACATGGAAAGTAACCTTCCCTTTATTGCAATCAATAATAGCACCTGCGGTGTTAAGGAAAGGTCTACCAAGAATAATGGACATGCTCCCATCCTCGGGCATGTCAAGCACAACAAAATCAGTAAGAATCAAACAATTAGCAACTTCTACGGGAACATCCTCACAAATACCTATCGGGACAGCGGTTGACTTGTCAGCCATCTGAAGGGAGATATCTGTAGGAATTAGTTTCTCTAAACAAAGCCTCTCGTAAAGACAGAGAGGCATAACACTCACTCCTGCTCCAAGATCACATAAAGCAGTTTTGACATAATTATTCATTATGGAGCAAGGAATGGTGGGTATACCTGGATCACCGAGCTTTTCAGGAATCTTGCCACTGAAAGAGTAGTTAGCAAGCATAGCATATATTGCATCATTAGGAACTTTTCTTTTATTAGTGACAATATCTTTCATATATTTTGAATAAGGAAGTAACTTAATAGAATCAGTCAAAGGGATTTGAAGAAAAAGAGGTTTAATCCACTCACAAAACTTATTGTAATGCTCTTCTTCTTTAGATTTGATGGACTTACCTGGAAAGGGCATGGGTTTCTGTACCTATGGTTCTCTTTCCTTCCCATGTTTTCTCGCGATGAAGTCTTCTTTAGTGTACCTCTTATGTTTGTCAGGTGCTTCTTCTTCTCGAACTTCAGGCGGATCATTCTTCTCATTATCCTTACCTTCAGGTTCAGCACCATCTTCAGACTCAGCATCGGAGATAGATACACTGTTGGGATCAACAGCTGGCTCTTCATCTGCAATAGGATCATTAGAATTGTCAGTCTCCTTATGTTTCTTCTTCTTCTTTGGAGAGCCAACAATTTCTTCTTCATGCATTTGAGAATCTTGTTCGATTCTCTTCGGATGCCCCTCTGGGTAGAGAGGATCTTGAGTGCTAGTTCCTCCTCAGGTCTTAATCCCGAAAGCCTGCAAATTATCTTGTTTGGCATTGTTAGCAAGCAAATCTGTTTGCACATTAGAAATTTGGTCAAGCTGAGTTTGAACCATATGAAAATGCTTCACAAGACATTGAACATCATTAACTGTTCTATCTAAAACATCAAGCAGTCTTTTGATAGCAAGGGAATTATCATGCAATTGACTTTGTATCCTCTCATTAAAACGATTTTGTTTCATAATAAAATTATCAAACTCATCTAAACATCGATCAGGAGGCTTAGCATGAGGGATGTCACTTGCGTTGAAATCTAAAAGAGAGTGTACCTCTACCATACGAGGGTGAGTAGTAGGTGATACGTCCAAAACGTATCTATAATTTTTGCTTGCTCCATGCCACTTTTGGGTGATATTGCTATGATATTCATACACTTCCATACACTTTTGATCATATTTGGACTAACCTACTAATCCAGTGCACCCCGGTGCCAGTTTCTGTTTTCGGCTGATTTTGTATTTCAGGTTTTCACGTTACGAGAACTGTCAGGAAAAATCTAGAAAAATTATATAAAAAATCAGCGTTCCGGAACCTACCTTGCGCCCGAAGTACAGCCAGGGGGGGGGCACCAGGGCTCCAGGCGCCCTGGCGGTGCCCCCCCCCTGGGCCGCGCCGGGGGGGCGCCTGGGCCCCCCGAAGCCCGTCTGGTGCCCCCCTTTGGCATATATTTAGAGCATCCCTCGAAACCCTCGGGACGGGAACTCTTTTTCACGATCTCATCTCTGTTCCGCCGCCACCGCCGCTTCCAAGATCGGGAGCACTAGGAGAACTCTTCCCGGCACCCTGCCGGAGGGGAGGATCACCACCGGGAGCTTCTCCACCACCATGGACGCCTCCCGGATGAGTTGTGAGTACTCTCCCTTGGACCATGAGTCCATGACCAGTAGCTATGTGATGTTCTCCTCCCGTTCTTGTGCTTCACTAATTAGTCCTCGTGAGCTGCCCTACATGATCGAGGCACATATGTAATCCTTATGCTGTTGCTATGATGAGTTTGCTGGGATCCGATGGATTATGAGATTATGTTCCGATTGTGATTGAGTAATATATTTGATCTACCTCTTTTATATTTATGTTCGTAAGTAATTCTTGCATGTTCTCCGTTGTTATTTATTGCTTTGGCCAAGTGATACGTAGTGACTCCAAGAGGGAATGTTATGCTTGATTGTGGGTTCATGCCCCTCGATGACTAGCTTGAGTGACAGAAACATGAGTCTAGGGGATGTGCTGTTGCCACACGGGGGAAAACAGCGGTGCTTGTGCCCGCGGGTGCAAGGATTGTTTACTTTATGCAAAGTTCTTTTAATGCAGTTGTCTGTTGCTTTGAGTTTACACTATGGGTGGGGCTCGCAACTTAATACCAGCGAGATGTTCTGGATAGATATCTCAAGGTGGATGATTAGTAGTAGATATTGATGGATTTCGGTCTACTTACTTTGGCGTACCGCCCATGCTTTGAACCTCAACCTTTCTTGCAATGTAGTCAGCATTGGTTTGCGTTCGTGGTCCTGTCAATTGCCCAGCTGTAATTCGTTTACCTCACATAGCTGTTTTATCGTCTTTTGGGAGAGAGACATCGCTAGTGAACATCATGAGACTCCGGTCCATATTACCATCATTGATCACATCCGCTATTTACTTTTCGCTATTATTTACTATTGCAAAACATTATCTATCACTACTATCATTTGCTTTTAATCCTTTGTGAACTACAAGGCTGGAGGGATTGACAACCTCTCTGTACTCGTTGGGAGCGAAGTTATTTGTATCTGTGTGCAGGTCCACGTTGATTGCTAATATCTGGCGCCGTTAGCAGTTGACACCTACTTGTTGAACCTAGGTGTCTCTGGGGATCCGATCCTTGGCATCTTTGCTAAGGGAAAACACTTCCACAACACTACATCTTTCACCTTCCACTTGGGGTAACCAACAAGGGGTTAGAGGCCCATCAAGGAGTTTTTTCTGGCACCGTTGCCGGGGACTCCACTCTTCAGGATAGGGGAGTTGCATGCTATCTTTTACCTTTGCTTTTTAGTCTTGTTAGTTTACCTTTCAGTTTTTGCTTTAGTACCTTTTATCGAAAATCACAAAAATAGTTATCTCGTTCTTTAGTTGTCATTATGACGGGTCCTTTTGTCTTTGACGAGGCAGAAGTTCTCACCTTTAAACAAAAAGGTGGGGAAAGTTTGAAAGATGCTTGGTATAGAATTAATGATTCACAAAAAAGAGCCACCAAGAAGCAACCTACTACTATCTTACTTAGAAATTTTTATGTTGGAATTACTTCTTGGAATAGGTTTATTCTAGATACTGCTATCAATGGGAATTTCCTAGAGGCCCCAGTTTGGGAATCTCTTAGTATTATTGAAAATCTTGTTGGGAATCTCCCTGTTGTTAGCATTCGATAGGACATCACCCTAGCTCACATTATGAAAAAACTTGAAAAGATAGAGCTAGAGATGCCAAGCATTAATAAGATATATGAGTTGGATCGTAAGATCCAAGGGAATTTGAATAGACTTGATAGCTCCATGCATAATTTTTTTAAAATTTTGGAGACCGTCAAATTCCATGACTTGGACTCTTCTAGGATAGACAAGATTGAGGAAATATTTCACGTTCCAAAGGCTCCCCGTTCTAAAAGTAATCCATCTATTGCCAAAGGGGTTGAAACTGTAAAGACCTTGGAAGAAACACCTGTCTTTGATAAATTTATAAATGAATCTTCCCTTGACTTTTATCCTTTTGGTCTTCTACCTAGAAGTATCTCTATGAGGCCTTTATTTGAGAGTCATCTTAAGACTAGTTGTATTATTGAAGAGCTTTTTGATGATCTTGACGATGGTTCAATTGATACAACTTGATATATGCATTATGCCTAGCTTAAAGGCATAAAAGAAAGCGCTTTTGGGAGGCAGACCACATGAATAAATTTTTATATTTTGCTTTTGTTGTGTCTTGATGTTGTTTACTATAGTAGCATCATCATTGTATCTTTGCTTTTCAATTTTGTGCCAAGTATAGCCTCTGATTGCTAGAAAGTTCAAAAGTTGTGAGGTGCTGTCCAGGAAACAGATTCTGTCCTTGGATAGAAAAATTGGTATAAAATCACCAGATCATCTTTTTGGTCTGAATTTCTTCGACAGCGTTCTATATATAATTGTATTTCGTGCGTCTGTTCTGAGTTTTTTGATTTGAGTTGCAGAAGTACCCCGAACAAATCATTTACTACCTGCTGTTCTGTTTTTCACAGATTCTGTCCTGTTTTGCCTTTCCTTCAGTTTGCAAACCAAGAGCTTGCTTTTTCTTTGCAAAAACCTTTTGGCAATCTTGAGAAACAGTAGAACTTCAAGAATATCTTTATTTCCAGCAAGGAACAATTATTTTATTAAGGGTACTAACCTCGCTAATCAGATTATGATGAGTTATGTATGAAGGGAGTTTTCAAGTGTGCGAGGGAAGATGATAAAAAGATTCAGGAGTGTCAAGTGCTCAAGCTTGGGGATGACCCCATGCACCCCCAAGAAATATTCAAGGAGACTCAAGCGTCTAAGCTTGGGGATGCCCCCGTGCATCCCCTTCTCCATCAACATTATCAGTTCGTCTTTCGTTCCGCTATATTTTTATCACTTCATGTGTTATGTGCTATGCTTGTAGCGTCTTGTTTTTAGTTTTCTTTTTAGTTTTTCATAACGAGTCGGAACTCAGCATTCCTTTATGTGGGAGAGAAACACGCTCCACTTCTACCTAGAACATAACATAGAATTTTCATGTCTATCTTTGCTGTGTGTGTTCTTTGTCTTTTAATAGCTACTATCATGCTCTGCTCTTAGTATTCATGCTTATCTTTTCAAAGAGCTTTTGTTTAGTTGGTTGCTTGAACTCTCTTTAATTATCATGCTTATCTTATTAAGAGAGTTTGCTGCCATTGCATTGGTTAATATATCTATGATAAAGATGCTACGTGCATGATGGCGCTTAGTAGTTCAGGTTTTCTTATGGTTAGTCTCAAATAGCTGGGGGATTCCCAATGTATTATTGGAGTACCAACATGATTTGTTTGCCTATGATGTGGTACGGTTTAGTAATATCTTCCTTCGAGAATTTATTTTGATTGACTTGGCGTATGCTCACGCATATTTAAGACTGTAAAGAAAGTCTGTCAAGCCTTGATGATCTTTTATTTCTGAGTAGCGATATAACTACCATGCCTGATTCAATGTTGCTTTGTCGCTCTGCATGATTATGACCGTCATTGCTCTCTTAGTTGGTCGCTCCCAGTCTTTTGCTAACCTCCACCTGTACTAAGCAGACTAACTTTGCAATATATAGCTCATGGGAAAGTAGCTTAAAAACTATTGTGGTAAAGAATATGTTGCCTATGTATTTTATTTCTTATAAGTTGCTTGCTGAGCGGTAACCATGTTTCTGGGGACGCCATCAACTATTACAGTTTTTTTGAATATCATGTGAGTTGCTATGCATGTTCGTCTTGTCTGAAGTAAGGGTGATTTGCCGTGGGTTGAATGAGTATGCATATTGTTAGAGAAGAACATTGGGCCGCCAACCAGAGCCATGTATCATGGTGGAAGTTTTAGCTTGGGCATTAATCCTCAATCTCTTATGAGAATATGCCTATGCACTAAAGAGGAGTCCATCATCTATTTTCTATGTTGTCCCGGTATGGATGTCCTCAAGTTGAGATCTATCAAAAACGAGAAATCAAATGCGATTTATCTCCTTGGACCTTTGTACAGGTGGCATAGAGGTACCCCTTTATGACACTTGGTTGAAACACATGTAATGCAATGATAACCCATGGAAATCCGAGCTAATTAGGACAAGGTGCGAGCACTATTGGTATTCGATGCATGAGGCTTGCAACTTATAGGATGTCTTATGCATGACACATATGAAGTACTACTACCGTTGACAAAATTGCTTCTATGTTTTCAAAATAAAAAGCTCTACCACATAACCATTCTTTTACTTTTATGTTGAGTCTCCACCTTCTTTTAAAAGCACCAACTACTGAGAGCATGATTGTCATTCTGAGTTTAATGTGCATTGTCCCAAAGTAGCATTGTCTTTTGCATGATTGTGATATCGTTTATTTTGAAATCATTGTATCTAGTCATCACTTAAACCTTGAAGGTGCCCCTGCATTTATGTTTTGCTTCACTAAAGGGGGCAAGCTAGATATCACTTTATCATATTTGCACATCATGTTCATTGCAAATCTTTTTGATGTTTCAGTTTCATATTGTAAAACTTTCAGTCATTTGTGATTTTCTCATGAGGCAACTTAATTACTACAGAATCATTGTCTCAGTAAGCTTTTGTCATATGACTATAAAAAGTCCTATATGGCTAATAGCATGTCACCACAGAAATTATTCTTGTTATCATTTACCTACTCGAGGACGAGCAGGAATTAAGCTTGGGGATGTTGTTACGTCCAAAACGTATCTATAATTTCTGCTTGCTCCATGCCACTTTTGGGTGATATTGCTATGATATTCATACACTTCCATACACTTTTGATCATATTTGGACTAACCTACTAATCCAGTGCACCCCGGTGCCAGTTTCTGTTTTCGGCTGATTTTGTATTTCAGGTTTTCACATTACGAGAACTGTCAGGAAAAATCCAGAAAAATTATATAAAAAATCAGCATTCTGGAACCTACCTTGCGCCCGAAGTACAGCCGGGGGGGGCACCAGGGCTCCAGGCGCCCTGGCGGCGTGCCCCCCCCCTTGGGCCGCGTCGGGGGGGCGCCTGGGCCCCCCGAAGCACGTCTGGTGCCCCCCTTTGGCATATATTTAGAGCGTTCCTCGAAACCCTCGGGACGGGAACTCTTTTTCGCGATCTCATCTATGTTCCGCCACCGCCGCCGCTTCCAAGATCGGGAGCACCAGGAGAACTCTTCCCGGCACCCTGCCGGAGGGGAGGATCACCACCAGGAGCTTCTCCACCACCATGGACGCCTCCCGGATAAGTTGTGAGTAGTCTCCCTTGGACCATGAGTCCATGACCAGTAGCTATGTGATGTTCTCCTCCCGTTCTTGTGCTTCACTAATTAGTCCTCGTGAGCTGCCCTACATGATCGAGGCACATATGTAATCCTTATGCTGTTGCTATGATGAGTTTGCTGGGATCCGATGGATTATGAGATTATGTTCAGATTGTGATTGAGTAATATATTTGATCTACCTCTTTTATTTTTATGTTCGTAAGTAATTCTTGCATGCTCTCCGTTGTTATTTATTGCTTTGGCCAAGTGATACGTAGTGACTCCAAGAGGGAACGTTATGCTTGATTGTGGGTTCATGCCCCTCGATGACTTGCTTGAGTGACAGAAACATGAGTCTAGGGGATGTGTTGTTGCCACAAGGGGGAAAAAACGGTGCTTGTGCCCGCGGGTGCAAGGATTGTTTACTTTACGCAAAGTTCTTTTAATGCAGTTGTCTGTTGCTTTGAGTTTACACTATGGGTGGGACTCGCAACTTAATACCAGCGAGATGTTCTTGATAAATATGTCAAGGTGGATGAGTAGTAGATATTGATGGATTTTGGTCTACTTACTTTGGCGTACCACCCATGCTTTGAACATCAACCTTTCTTGCAATGTAGTCAGCATTGGTTTGCGTTCATGGTCCTGTCAATTGCCCAGCTGTAATTCATTTACCTCACATAGTTGTTTTATCGTCTTTTGGGAGAGAGACATCGCTAGTGAACATCATGAGACTCTGGTCCATATTACCATCATTGATCACATCCGCTATTTACTTTTCGCTATTATTTACTATTGCAAAACATTATCTATCACTACGATCATTTGCTTTTAATCCTTTGTGAACTACAAGGCCGGAGGGATTGACAACCTCTCTGTACTCGTTGGGAGCAAAGTTATTTGTATCTTTGTGCAGGTCCACGTTGATTGCTAATATATGGTGCCGTTAGCAGTTGACACCTACTTATTGAACCTAGGAGTCTCTGGGGATTCGATCCTTAGCATCTTTGCTAAGGGAAAACACTTCCACAACACTGCATCTTTCACCTTCCACTTGGGGTAACCAACGAGGGGTTAGAGGCCCATCAGTAGACTCACACAGCTTCTCAATAGGGGGTAGATTCTTCACGTCTTCAGCTTTAATACCTTTCTCTTTAATAGACTTCTTTGCTTCTCGCATATCTTCGGGGCTTAGAACAAACATGCCCCTCTTCTTTGGTGGTGGAGGTGGTTCAGGGACAGAGCAATCTTCATGGTTTTTGGCAATCCTGCCCATCAAATCTTCCGCATCGTCCGGTGTTCTTTTCCTGAAAACACAACCAACACAACTGTCCAAATAGGACCTGGATTCATCAGTTAGACCAACATAGAATATATCGATTAATTCATTCCTAGGGATTTCATGTCCTGGTCTAGCCCGAATCAGACCGCAGTACCTCCCCCAAGCTTTAGGGAGGGACTCATCCTGCAACTGTTTAAAGTTAAAAATTCTTTGTAAAGCAGCATGTTGCATGTGAGCAGGAAAGTACTTATCAACAACAGAGTGAGCTAAGTCTTGAGGACTCTTAATGGAACCGTATGGGAGTGAATCATACCATGCTTTAGCACCTTCCTTCAAGGAGAAAGGAAGAAGCGTGGTCACATAAAAGTATCGTATCTTCTCATCTGTGGTAAATAGGCCACCTAACTCACCGAGTTTAGTTAGGTGTGCAATAGCATCATCATTTTCTCTGCCATAAAAGGGGTCAGCTTCAACCATAGGTATAAGTGAAAGATCAACACAGAAATCATAATCAGGATCTTCAATGCATATAGGAGATGTAGCAAATTCAGGATCAGGAACGGTTTTGTTCTTCAAAGAGTGTTTTTCAAACAGTTTCTCAATAACTTCAGGGTCATAGCCAGAAAACTCCGTCAGTTCCCTGCACAAATCTTCATCAAGCATATAGTAATCATCATCAAGGAGCCTCTCTTTGAGTTTACTCAAATCAGGATAATCATAAGTTTCACCAATAGGGTAGCGAGTAACAGGAATTTCAATTCCAGACTTCTTAGCAGCAGCAGCAATTTGTTTCTCAAGAGCATAACCAAGGGAACTAATATCATCAACAGTAGTAGAAGCATCATCAAGAGTATCAGACATAGTAACAGATTCAGTAGGAGCATCATGTGGTGGTGGTGAGGCAAACTTACTCATAACAGAAGGTGAATCAAGCGTAGCACTAGTGCTCAGAACAGTACCTCTTCTTGTAGTGGATAGTAAGATCGGAACCTTGGGGTCTCCTTTCTTACCCATAGTCGATGAAGTGCACCAGGTAGGATACCTCAAGTAGACTTGTAAATATTGCTATGCTCCCCGGCAACGGCGCCAGAAAACGGTACTTGATAACCCTCAACCGTAAGGGATCGAGATAGTCTTCGCGGGTAAGAATAACCCAATTTATTGATTCGACACATGGGGAGCCAAAGAGTATTTATAAGCTTTGACAGTTGAGTTGTCAATTCAACCGCACCTGAAATATACTTACTTGCAACAAAAGATAAATGGTAATAGTGATATGATAGTGATGATAGCAATAGTAAAAGTAAACAGCAAAAGTAAATAGTAAAGGTAAATGGCAAAAGTAGCAACTAGTGACAAGCAGGGTTTAAAACACTGTAGGCTAGGGAGACGGATGGTTGGGCGCTGCATGGATGAGATATATCATGATTTTAACTTGGGGCACGGCACACGGAAAAGTAATGATCATCTAGGCAAATATCAAACATTAGGCATGTATCCCGTAGGTAGTTGTACGTGCTTGCAATAAGAACTTGCACAACATCTTTTGTCCTACCATCCCGCTACGAACGGGGCCAAAAGGAACTTATGGAGATTAAGGTGCTCCTGTCAGAGAGCACCGGAACAAAGCAATGAACTCAATGGATACATATAATCCTCAAACTACGGACCATCCCCTTTGGTGTCCCAAGCTGTCACTTTTGGGATCGCCGGTTCCAAACCGTAATAGGTGCAAACAACTCATAGATAGGATCAAGAACACAAATATATTCATGCAAACACATATGGTTCAGATCTGAAATCATGGCACTCGGGCCCTAAGTGTCAAGCATTAAGAATAACAAGTTGTAGCAAAGATGATAAACACCATAGTAGATGATAGGCAACATGCCCCCAACGATCTGACAAACTATTACATGATCTAACTCATCCAATCCCTACCATCCCCTTCACCTACAGCAGGGGAATTACTCACACATGGAGGGAGAAGTCATGAAGGGATGATGGAGTGGTGATGATGATGACGATGGCGATGATCTCCCCTCTCCGGAGGCCAATTCAGCCTCCAGATTAGCCCTCCCGAGGAAGAACAGAGGGTGGCGGCGGCTCCACGACAGAAAACTGTGAAAATAACTTCTTATCTGGGGTTTCCGTGTCGCGAGTAAAAATACGAGGCAAAGTAGGGCACCAGGGGGTGTGGGCCCCACCCAGGCGATCCCTCGGCGCGACCCAGGGGGCGCGCCCACAGGGCGCCTGGGCACCCCCTGGCCCCCCACTGGCCCCTCTTCTGGCTCCTGGTTCCTTCTGGTGCATGGATTTTCTGTGATTTTTCGTGGATTTTTCTGAGATACCTAAAAATCCGTTTTCCTGCACACAATAAAACCATACAGGCAGCTCTGCTGAAAACAGCGTCAGTCCGGGTTAGTTTAGTTCAAATCATGCAAGAATGAGGTCGAAACAATATCAAAAGTGTTTGGAAAAGTAGATACGTTTGAGACGTATCAGCTGCTCCTGGTAGCATCTAAGCCAGATGTGGCAACCGAGCCAATCCCAGTCGAAGTGGAGGAGTTGCTCATGGAATTCTCCATTTTGTTTGATGAATCCAAAGGCCTACCACCACAACGGGAGTTTGATCATGCAATCGAGCTAATTCCGGGGGCTCAACCGGTAAAACATCGTCTGTATCGATACAACCCAGCTCAGAAAGATGAAATCGAAGCTCAGGTAGCAGAAATGTTGAGACAAGGGATTATTCAGGTCAACTGCAGTCCCTTTTCGTCACCGGTTTTGCTAGTGCAGAAGAAAGATGGCGAGTGGCGCTTTTGCGTTGATTATCACTTTCTCAATGCCATCACCATTAAGAATCGGTACCCTATCCCAGTCATTGACGAGCTATTGGATGAACTTCACGGAGCAACCGTGTTCACTAGTCTGGACTTGCAGTCTGGGTACCATCAGATTCGGATGTGGCCCGAAGATGAGGCCAAAACAGCTTTCCAAACCCACCATGGTCATTTCGAATTCAGGGTCATGCCCTATGGAGTTACGGGAGGGCCACCAACATTCCAGGGAGGTATGCATGTGGTTCTGGCTCCGTTGCTTCGAAAAGGGGTCCTGGTTTTTATTGATGACATTTTGGTGTTCAGCAAGACACTTGCAAATCACATTCTGTTATTGCGGAAGGTATTCCAGAGATTGCATCAGTATTCCTTTAAAGCGAAGATGTCGAAGTGTACGTTTGCGCAGCCGCAGCTTCGTTACCTGGGTCATGTCATCAGCGAGAAACGTGTGAGTACTGACCCCAGGGACACTGACAAAGACCAAGCTTGGAAGCAGCCAGAGTCTATCAAGGAAGTGCGCCAGTTTTTGGGGCTGGCTGGCTACTATCGTAAATTTGTCAAACACTTTGGGATCATCAGCAGGTCGCTTACAGATCTTCTCAAGAAAGGCATTCCATTCTTGTGGACACCTACTCAGGAGCAGGCTTTTCGACTGCTAAAATAGCACTCACCACATCGCCTATTTTGGCTTTGCTGGACTTCTCCAAGCCGTTCGTCATCAAAACGGACGCATCCGATGTGGGCATCGGCGCGCTGCTCATGCCAGCAGCAGCACCCCATTGCCTACCTCAGTTAGTCATTGGGCCCTAAGCATAGGGGGGCTCTCGACATACAAGGATTCCCTCACCATCCTTATGGCAGTTGACCGATGGCGTTCTTATCTTCTGTTGTCTGAATTCACCATCAGGACTTATCAGAGGAGTTTGTCGTGTATCGATGAGCAGAAACTTACTACCCCTGGCAACATAAGGCTCTCACCAAGCTGCTCGGGCTTAAGTATAAGATTGAGTATCTTCGCGGAGCTACAAATGTAGCGGCTGATGCACTTTCTCGTTTGCCGGTGAGCAATGTGTGCGCTCTGTCAGTTTGTGTGCCCATTTGGTTGGAAGAGGTGAAGAAAGGATATCAGAGGGACCCATCCTGCTCGGACAAGCTAGCAGTTGCAGCCGCGGGAGGACCATTGGATGGTCCATTTTCGGTTGTCGATGGACTGATTCGATACGAGGGTCGTGTCTGGCTCGGCTCTAACTCAGAGGCCCAGAAGCTGGTGTTGCAAGAATTGCATGCGGGAGCATTGGGGGGTCACTCACGGGTACACGCTACATACAATCGAATTATGCGGCGTTTTGCTGGGCCCATGTTGAAACAGACTGTCAATACCTTTGTGGCAAATTGCGCGGTGTGCAAACAAGCCAAGCCCAAGCATGTGAAGTATCCGGGGCTTCTCCAGCCCTTGCCAGTTCCAGAGCAAGGATGGTCATGTTGGACTTTGTGGAAGGTCTTCCGTCTTCTTGAGGATTCAACTCTATCCTGGTGGTGGTGAATAAGCTAAGACGGTACGCGCACTTCATTCCCTTGCGGCATCCTTATTCTGCTCTGCAAGTGGCGAAAGTTTAACTAGAGAATGTGTTCAAGCCACATGGGCCTCCGGATAAGATGGTGTCAGACCGCGACCGCATATTCACCAGTCGCGTGTGGCAGGAATTGTGCAGTTTGACGCATACTACGCTGAACATCTCGTCTGCCCGGCATCCTCAAACGGATGGCACTACAGACAGGGTCAACCAATGCATGGAACTGTATCTCCATTGCTTCGTGCATAACTGTCCAAGCAAGTGGGCGGGCTGGTTGGTGTTGGCCGAGTTCTGGTATAACACGTCATATCACTCAGCTCTTCGATCCTCATTGTTTGAAGTTCTGTATGGGCACAAGCCTCGCTTCTTTGGGATGACCAATATTGCAGATGAAGATGTGACTGATTTGGCTGCGTGGACTAAAGAGAGAGCAACAATTATGGCACTTATCAAGCAACACTTGCACAGAGCACAACAAGTCATGAAGAGCAAAGCCGATCGCAAGCGCTCTGATCGGGTGTTTTCTGTTGGGGACTGGGTTTACCTCAAGCTTCAGCCATATGTGCTGGGGAACGTAGCAGAATTCAAAAAAATTCCTACGCTTCACCAAGATCAATCTAAGGAGTCATCTAGCAACGAGCATAAAAGAGTGCATCTACATACCCTTTGTAGATCGTGAGCGGAAGCGTTCAAGAGAACGTGGATGATGGAGTCGTACTCGTCGTGATCCCTATCACCAATGATCCCAGCGCCGAATGGACGGCACCTCTGCGTTCAACACACGTACGGTACAGCAACGTCTCCTCCTTCTTGATGCAGCAAGGGGGGAGGAGAGGTTGATGGAGATCCAGTAGCATGACGGCGTGGTGGTGGATGCAACGGGAAAAGCTGCAGGGCTTCGCCAAGGACCTGCGGGAGGAGGGAGAGGTGCAACGAGGGGGGAGAGGCGCCAGGGGCTGAGGTGCGGCTGCCCTCTCCCCCCACTATATATAGGGGCCAAGGGGGCGCAGGCCCTAGGAGATGGGATCTCCTAGGGGGGTGGCAGCCAGGGGGGACTTGCCCCCCAAGGCAAGGGTGGCGTCCCCCACCCCTAGGGTTCCCAACCCTAGGTGCAGGGGGGAGGCCCAAGGGGGTGCGCCAGCCCACTATGGGCCGGTCCCCCTCCCCCTACGGCCCATGGGGCCCTCCGGGATGGGTGGTCCCACCCGGTGGACCCCCGGGACCCTTCCGGTGGTCCCGGTACACTACCGGTGACCCTCGGAATTCTCCCGATGGCCGAAACTGGACTTCCTATATATAATTCTTTACCTCTGGACCACTCCGAAACTCCTCATGATGTCCGGGATCTCATCTGTGACTCCGAACAACATTCGGGTTACCGTGTGCATATATCTCTACAACCCTAGCGTCACCGAACCTTAAGTGTGTAGACCCTACGGGTTCGGGAGACACGTAGACATGACCGAGACGACTCTCCGGTCAATAACCAACAGCGGGATCTGGATACCCATGTTGGTTCCTGCGTGTTCCTCGATGATCTCATCGGATGAACCACGATGTCAAGGATTCACTTAATCTCGTATGCAATTCCCTTTGTCTATCGCTATAGTATTTGCCCGAGATACGATCGTCGGTATACCGATACCTAGTTTAATCTCGTCATGGCAAGTCTCTTTACTCGTTTCGTAATACATCATCCCGTGACTAACTCCTTAGTCACATTGAGCTCATTATAATGATGTCTTACCGAGTGGGCCCAGAGATACCTCTCTTCGTCATACGGAGTGACAAATCCCAGTCTCGGTTCGTGCCAACTCAATAGACACTTTCGGAGATACCTGTTGTGTACCTTTATAGCCACCTAGTTACGTTGTGACGTTTGGCACACCCAAAGCATTCCTACGGTATCCGGGAGTTGCACAACCTCATGGTCTAAGGAACAGATACTTAACATTGGAAAAGCTTTAGCATTACGAACTACACGATCTTGTGCTAGGCTTAGGATTGGGTCTTGTCCATCACATCATTCTCCTAATGATGTGATCCCGTTATCAATGACATCCAATGTCCATGGCCAGAAAACCGTGACCATCTGTTGATCAACGAGTGATAACCCTCAACCGTAAGGGATTGAGATAGTCTTCGCGGGTAAGAATAACCCAATTTATAGATTCGACACACGGGGAGCCAAAGAATATTTATAAGCTTTGACAGTTGAGTTGTCAATTCAACCGCACCTGAAATATACTTACTCGCAACAAAAGATAAGTGGTAACGGTGATACGATAGTGATGGTGGTGACAGTAAAAGTAAATAGCAAAAGTAACAACTAATAACCAGCAGGATTTAAAACAATGTAGGCTAGGGAGATGGATGGTTGGGCGCTGCATGGATGAGATACATCATGAATCTAACTTGGGGCAAGGCACACAGAAAAGTAATGATCATCTAGGCATATATCAAACATTAGGCATGTATCCCACAGGTAGTTGTACGTGCTTGCAATAAGAACTTGCACAACATCTTTTGTCCTACCATCCCGCTACGAACGGGGCCAAAAGGAACTTATGAGATTAAGGTACTCCTGTCAAAGAGCACCGGAACAAAGCAATAAACTCAATGGATACATGGAATCCTCAAATTATGGACCATCCTCTTTGGTGTCCCAAGCTATCACCTTTGGGATCGCCGGTTCCGGACCATAATAGGTGCAAACAACTCATAGATAGGATCAAGAAAACAAATATATTCATGCAAACACATAGGGTTCAGATCTGAAATCATGGCACTCGGGCCCTAAGTGACAAGCATTAAGATCAACAAGTTGAAGCAAAGATGATAAACACCAAAGTAGATGATAGGCAACATGCCCCCAACAATCTGATAAACTATTACATGATCTAACTCATCCAATCCCTACCATCCCCTTTGCCTACAGCAGGGAATTACTCACACATGGAAGAAGAAGTCATGGAGGGAGGATGGAGTGGTGATGATGATGACGATGGGACGATCTTCCCTCTCCGGAGGCCAAATCAGCCTCCAGATTAGCCCTCCTGAAGAAGAACAGAGGGTGGCGGCGGCTCCGCGACGGAAACTGGAAAAACGACTTCTGTTCTGGGGTTTTCTCGTCACGGGGATAAATACGAGTCAAAGTAGGGCACCAGAGGGGGGAGGACCCTCCCAGGCGGCCTCCCGGCACGGCCAGGGGTGGGGCCGCGCCAGCAGGGCGCCTGGGGCCCCCCTGGCTGCCCTCTGGCCCCACTTCTGGCACAATGGCCCTTCGGGTGCGTGGATTTTCTGTGATTTTTCTTGGAATTTTCTGAGACACCGAAAAATCCGTTTTCCTACACACAATAAAACCATACAGGCAGCTCTGCTGAAAACAGCGTCAGTCCGGGTTAGTTTAGTTCAAATGATGCAAGAATGAGGTCAAAACAATAGCAAAAGTGTTTGGAAAAGTAGATATGTTTGAGACGTATCAACTCCCCCAAGCTTAGCATATTGCTTGTCCTCAAGCAATTCAGTTCAACGAACTGGACGCGACAAAGAAAACTTTGACGAACTCTTTTGCTTCATTAGATGTATATAAGCATGTATTACGAAAAGAGTCTAGCAAGTATTGAAACAATGCAATGAGGACAATGCATGGAGCAATCCTTCTTCCAAGTGACCAATCACAAATACCTAAAAGTAAATAATATACTACTGAAAATCAAGATTACATTGCACATAGCTTGAACATACTAGAGTGGTATCTCGCTAGCCTCCATGAGTGAAGCAAAACATAAATGCAGAAACTCCTCCAGAGTTTTAAAGGAGACTAGAACTAAGAATTTCAGAATAAATAATACCACAAGCATGCAGAAGACAATGTAATACTTTGGGACAATGCACATTACACTCAGAATGACAATTATGCTCTCCTAGTTGGTGCTTTGAAGAAAGAAGGTGGAGACTCTCGAACCGTGGAATTTGATGGCGAGGTTGAAAACCCGTGGTTGGAAGCAAAGACTAAACATGTACCAGAGCTCTTGGTTTTGAAAACAGAGGTAAAAATAATTTTGGGAGGTGCATATTTCGTCAACAAATGTTTGTAGACAACCCAATCACTTCCCGAACTGGACTAGTTTCGAGGAACGGCTCACGCACGGGGACGATCACATCCCCTTAATCTCCTTTATTTATCACTGCCAAAAGTTTTCTGATTTCTCATGAACAAAGCGTGAAGGAGGGTTTGTTTGTTGTATTATCTTTTATGAGCCGGGCGCACTCATGCCAGCTCCTCCTTGTATTGGGTTTTTGCAGATTAGACATGCAATCCCGGGATAAAACTTGTCCAACTTAAAAAGATCATGAATTAACTACTACTTCCTCATGAGCTAAAACAGGGGCACAAAATAGAAGATTTTGAACAATTTCGAGATGGTACAAGAAAGTCTTTGTTAGGATGGCAGGTAAATACCACATAGGAAGGTATGGTGGACTCATATGGAATAACTGGTTTGAAAGGATTTGGATGCACACGCAGAATTCCGCTTAGTGCGAGCGAAGGCTAGCAAGAGACTGGGAAGCGACCAACTAGAGAGCAATAACGGTCATAATCATGCAGAGCGACAAAGCAACATTGAATTGGGCATGAAAGTGATATAACTATTCTAAAACTCAAAGATCATCAAGGCAAAGCAGACTTTTTAGTCGTAAACATGTGTAAACATGTGCCAAGTCAATCCAAGAATTCTCCAAAAGGAAATACCACCTTAGTATACCAAACCATGAACAATGCAATGCATGTAAATCATTTCAATAACACATTATATACTCTAGCTATTCGAGATCAGCCGCAAGGAAAGCATGAACTACTGAGAAAGCATTGTAAACATAGCACTATGTCGCTACAAGCTGGTCTCTAGATCATAAGTACAGGCATATGTACAAAAGTAGAAACAAGAAGAATTCATACCGGTTTTCCTTGTTGCTTCCCTTCCGTCGATCTTCGTCAATACTGCCTTGTCACTTGCACGATCGAACGTAGGAAATATAATTAAATGCCATCACGGACTCGAGCTGAACTCTGAAAACAAAGCAAACTAAAGAGAGAAAGGAAATCTTTTTGGGTTTTTTTTTCAAAGGTTGAACGAAAGCAAAAGAAAGGGAAAATCTTTTTGTTGTTTTTGCAAAGAAAGAACAAAGAAGAACGGGCAAAAACTTCGAAAAGATCAAAGTGAACAAAAATAAAACGGATAATACAATGGAAAAGTGAGAAGGGCACGTACTCCCCCAAGCTTAGGCTTTTGGCCTAAGTTGGTAGTAGATACTGCCCCCAGGAGCCTCCTGCTCCGGGGGAGTGCTGGTGAGTCCAAGGGTCGTAAAAGGATTCCGGCGCGTACACCGAAGTCCTCGGATCCTCCCACGAAGAAGGGTTCGCACTCCAAGCAGAGGAAGACCCTTCACCAAACTGGGTGACGGTCTCCCCCTGAAAAGGTGGTAACTCACCGTGCTCCTCCTTGTCGGGCACAACCCCCTTCATAGGGTTTTGAAACTGATGCTGGACCATGAACTCATCGAACTGGATAACATCAAAGAACCGTCCGTTCCTGCGAGAAAAATCAAACAAAAGAGGTGCAGGTAGACGGATCTTGCGTTCCGAGGTAGTTCCGAAACGCATGATATAAACAAGGTTACCAAACTCAGAAGTCATGGTAACAAACTTATGCCTTTTCATAGCAACAAGATCAAAACCTAAATAAGTAAAAGGCTTATCATCAGGGTGTGGGGTGCCTTTAAGATACTCTAAGATAAGTGTGGCATAAATGCCACCAAATAAATCTCCCCTGTTACCGTTCATAGCAAGGCGTCGAGCAATTAAGGCACCCACATTATAATCAAACCTCCCTGAGAGGGCGGTTGCCAGGATAGCAATATCCGGCGCAGAAATGTTGCTCGTGTTGTCACGAGCTAATACCCCTCTAGCAACATAATACGCAAAATACCTGAGGTGAGGTAATAAGATGCTGGAGATTTTTGACCGATGAATATCCCTCGTACCCATGCTGCAGAGAGAGTTGAAAACGGTTTTCAGCTCGGAGGGCTGAGAGGTCATCTTTGCCGTCTGCCCAACGTTGGGCACACCTATTATTTCACAAAACTTTCCAAGGGCATGGTCAAAAGATGATCATAAATTTTAAACTCAATAGAACCAGTATCAAGGTTATATCTAAAATTGTTAATGAAACCGGAGGTGAGTTTTTGATACTGAGCAACATGGCACGTGACGAGCCGTGTCAGACCTGCATTAGCACAAAGGGTATAAAACTCATCCTTAATTCCTGCAGCTTCAAGGAATTCATCACATGGGAACATCATCGCACGTGCTGGTTTTGTGTCTTCCAACAACTCTAGGGGCACATGATCTTCATTGTAGCTCACCCTAGCAGTTGAGGGTGAAGCTGCGGCTCTAGTAACTCGATCGGAGCGCGTGGGCTTCTTCTTCTCAAGCCACCCTTTTGCCCTTCCTACCAAACTCATTTCTGAAATTTTTGACAAATTACAAAAACAAGGATTTAAACAAAGTGAGTTAAGGCAAACTACTCAACTCACTTACCTAAGGCATAAACTTGCATCAAAACTTGGAAAATAAATTTCTACACATGCATGCAAGCTCATCTACACAGCACCAAGAACTACTAAATACTCACAAATGAAGCCACCAACCAAAAATCTAATTGGAGGGGTGGAGGAGTTACATACCAGGGAGTATTTGTTCAAAATCTCAGCTCGAATGATAGGCTGCAGAGAGAGATCGAAAATTGCCTCCAAGAACAGCAAGAATGCAAGAACAGGTGCAGAACTCGTGTTTTCGAAGAGAAAGAGAGAGAGAGAGGAAGAAGACTCACCTGGGGGCGGGACCTGTGGGCCCCAGGCGCCCTATGGGCGCGGCCAGGGGGCAAGCCGCGCCAGCTGGCCGCCTGGGCCATTGGTGGCCCCCCCTGGTCAGCCCCAGGTGCCTCTGGGTCACTCCCGGCATGGAAATTTTGATTTTTATTTTTCTGGAATTTTTCTGAAAACTTCACTGTTGAAATTTTTTCGAAGTTCAAAAAGCTGCAAAACTTTCTGAAAACTTAAAGCAGTGATTAGTATTGTGAAGCTTCAAAAACACAAACACTTGGTACAGCAAGGAGAACAAAAGCTAAAACAAATGAAAACATAACAAGCTCAACTTTTTACCTATATAAAACATGCTCACTAGTAAGGTTGATCAAGTCCTACCAACAAACCGGTGATATATAGAGCAAAAAGTCCCACCTCTTACGAAGTGATTATTGCACCTTTACTTTAGTGGACATTGTCCCCACCATAATAGTTTTGTATTTGTGGTGCACATGTAGTGGACAGTCCCATTCTCCAATCTTCACGGTCTCGATATTTTCTATAGAGTTGAGGCCATGCCTCTTGTCGGTCTTCTTTGGAAAATACACCGTGTGTTCTTTATCATTCACATTGAAGGTAACCTTTCCTTTATTGCAATCAATAATAGCACCTGCGGTGTTCAAAAAAGTTCTACCAAGAATAATGGACATGCTCCCATCCTCGGGCATGTCAAGCACGACAAAATCAGTAAGGATCAAACAATTAGCAACTTCTACGGGAATATCCTCACAAATACCTATCGGGACGGCTATTGACTTGTCAGCCATCTGAAGAGAGATATCTGTAGGAATTAGTTTCTCTAAACAAAGCCTCTTGTAAAGAGAGAAAGGCATAACACTCACTCCTGCTCCAAGATCACATAAAGCAGTTTTGACATAATTATTCTTTATGGAGCAAGGAATGGTGGGTATACCTGGATCACCAAGCTTCTCAGGAATCTTGCCACTGAAAGAGTAATTAGCAAGAATAGTAGATATTGCTTCATTGGGAACTTTTATTTTATTAGTAACAATATCTTTCATATATTTTGAATAGGGAGGTAACTTAATGGCATCAGTCAAAGGGATTTGAAGAAAAAGAGGTTTCATCCACTCACAAAACTTATTGTAATGCTCTTCTTCTTTAGATTTGAGAGACTTACCTGGATAGGGCATGGGTTTATGTATCCATGGTTCTCTTTCCTTCCCATGTCTTCTTGCGACGAAGTCTTCTCTAGTGTACTTCTTGCGTTTGTCAGGTGCTTCTTCTCCTCGAACTTCAGGCGGATCATTCTTCTCCTTCTCCTTATCTTCAGGTTCGGCACCGTCTTCAGTCTCAGCATCGGAGGTAGATATACTGTTGGGATCAATAGCTGGCTCTTCACTTGTAATAGGATCATTGGAATTGTCAGCCTCCTTGTGTTTCTTCTTCTTCTTCTTTGGAGAGCCAACAATTTCTTCTTCCTACATTTGAGAATCTTGCTCGATTCTCCTCGGATGCCCCTCTGGATAGAGAGGATCTTGAGTGCTAGTTCCTCCTCGGGTCTTAATCCCGAAGGCCTGTAAATCATCTTGTTTGGCATTGTTAGCAAGCAAATCTTTTTGCACATTAGAAATTTGTTCAAGCTGAGTTTGAACCATATGAAAATGCTTCACAAGACATTTAACATCATTAACTGTTCTACCTAGAACATCAAGCAAACTTTTGATAGCAAGGGAATTATCATGCAATTGACTTTGTATCCTCTCATTAAAATGACTTTGCTTCATAATAAAATTATCAAGCTCATCTAAACATTGATCAGGAGGCTTACCATGAGGGATGTCACTTGCGTTGAAATCTAAAAGAGAGTGTACCTCTACCATAGGAGGGTGAGTGGTAGGCTCACACAACTTCTCAATAGGGGGTAGATTCTTCATGTCTTTAGTTTTAATACCCTTCTCTTTAATAGACTTCTTTGCTTCTCGCATATCTTCGGGGCTTAGAACAAACATGCCCCTCTTCTTTGGTAGTGGAGGTGGTTCAGGGACGGACCAATCTTCATGGTTTTTGGCAATCCTGCCCATCAATTCTTCTGCATCGTCCGGTGTTATTTTCCTGAAAACACAACCAGCACAACTATCCAAATAGGACCTGGATTCATCAGTTAGACCAGCATAAAATATATCGATTAATTCATTCTTAGGGACTCCATGTCCTGGTCTAGCCTGGATCAGACTACAGTACCTCCCCCAAGCTTTAGGGAGGTGCTCATCCTGCAACTGTTTAAAGTTATAAATTCTTTGTAAAGCAGCATGTTGCATATGAGCAGGAAAGTACTTATCAACAAAAGAGTGAGCTAAGTCTTGAGTATTCTTAATGGAACCACATGGTAGTGCATCATACCATGTTTTAGCACCTTCCTTCAAAGAGAAAGGAAGAAGCTTAGTCACATAAAAGTTTCGTATCTTTTCATTCGTGGTAAAGAAGCCACCCAACTCAGTGAGTTTGGTCAGGTGTGCAATAGCATCATCATTTTCTCTGCCATAAAAGGGGTCAGTTTCAACCATAGATATAAGTGAAAGATCAACAGAGAAATCATAATCAGGATCATTAATGCATATAGGAGATGTAGCAAATTCAGGATCAGGAACAGTCTTGTTCTTCAAGGAGTGTTTTTCAAGCAACTTCTTAATAGCTTCAGGGTCAGAGTCGGCAAACTCTGCCAGTTCCCTGCATAAATCATCATCAAGCATAATGTAATCATCATCAAGGAGTCTCTCCTTGAGTTTACTCAAATCAGGATAATCATAAGTTCCACCAATAGGGTAGCGAGTAACAGGAATTTCAATTCCAGATTTTTTGCAGCAGCAGCGATCTGTTTCTCAAGAGCATAACCAAGTGAACCAATATCATCAAGAGTAGTAGAAGCATCATCAAAAGTATCAGACATAGTAACAGATTCAGTAGAAGCATCATGTGGTGGTGGTGAGGCAAACTTACTCATAACAGAAGGTGAATCAAGTGTAGCACTAGTGTTCAGAACAGTACCTCTTCTTGTAGTGGATAGTAAGATCGGAACCTTGGGGTCTCCTTTCTTACCCATAGCGGATGAAGTGCAGCAGGTAGGATACTTCAAGTAGGCTTGTAAATATTGCTATGCTCCCCGGCAACGGCGCCAGAAAACGGTACTTGATAACCCTCGACCGTAAGGGATCGAGATAGTCTTCGCGGGTAAGAATAACCCAGTTTATAGATTCGACACACGGGGAGCCAAAGAGTATTTATAAGCTTTGACAGTTGAGTTGTCAATTCAACCGCACCTGAAATATACTTACTTGCAACAAAAGATAAGTGGTAACGGTGATACGATAGTGATGGTGGTGACAGTAAAAGTAAACAGCAAAAGTAACAACTAATAACCAGCAGGATTTAAAACACTTTAGGCTAGGGAGATGGATGGTTGGGCGCTGCTGATACGTCCAAAACGTATATATAATTTCTGCTTGCTCCATGCCACTTTTGGGTGATATTGCTATGATATTCATACACTTCCATACACTTTTGATCATATTTGGACTAACTTACTAATCCAGTGCACCCCAGTGCCAGTTTCTGTTTTCGGCTGTTTTTGTATTTCAGGTTTTCACGTTTCGAGAACTGCCCAGAAAAATCCAGAAAAATTATATAAAAAATCAGCGATACGGAAACAACACTGCGTCCGAAGGGCAACCTGGGGGGGCACAGGGGCTCCAGGCGCCCTGTGGGCGCCCCCCCCCCTGGGCCGCGCCGGAGGGGCGCCTCAGCCCTCCGAGAGCCCCCCGGTGCCCTACTTTGGCATATATTTAAAGGACTCTCCGAAACCCTCGAAACAGGACTTCTTTTCGCGATCCCATCTCTGTTCCGTCGCCGCCGCCGCTTCCAAGATCGGGAGCACCAGGAGAACTCTTCCCGGCACCCTGCCGGAGGGGAGGATCACCACCGGGAGCTTCTCCACCACCATGGACGCCTCCCGGATGACTCGTGAGTAGTCTCCCTTGGACCATGAGTCCATGACCAGTAGCTATGTGATGTTCTCCTCCTGTTCTTGTGCTTCACTTATTAGTCCTCGTGAGCTGCCCTACATGATCGAGGCACCTATGTAATCCTTATGCTGTTGCTATGTTGAGTTTGCTGGGATCCGATGGATTATGAGATTATGTTCAGATTGATCTTGAGTAATATATTTGATTCACCACTTTTATATTTTAGTTCATAAGTAATTCTTGCATGTTCTCCGTTGTTATTTATTGCTTTGGCCGAGTAATAGGTAGTGACTCCAAGAGGGAACGTTATGCTTGATTGTGGGTTCATGCCCCTCGATGACTAGCTTGAGTGACAGAAACATGAGTCTAGGGGATGTGCTGTTGCCACAAGGGGGAAAACAACGGTGCTTGTGCCCGCGGGTGCAAGGATTGTTTACTTTACGCAAAGTTCTTTTAATGCAGTTGTCTGTTGCATTGAGTTTACACTATGGGTGGGACTCGCAACTTAATACCAGCGAGATGTTCTGGATAGATATCTCAAGGTGGATGATTAGTAGTAGATATTGATGGATTTCGGTCTACTTACTTTGGCGTACCGCCCATGCTTTGAACCTCAACCTTTCTTGCAATGTAGTCAGCATTGGTTTGCGTTCGTTGTCCTATCAATTGCCTAGCTGTAATTTGTTTACCTCACATAGCTGTTTTATCGTCTTTTGGGAGAGAGACATCACTAGTGAACATCATGAGACTCCGGTCCATATTACCATCATTGATCACATCCACTATTTACTTTTCGCTATTTTATTTACTATTGCAAAACACTATCTATCACTACTATCATATTGCTTTTAACCCTTTTGTGAACTGCAAGGCTGGAGAGATTGACAACCTCTCTGTATTCGTTGGGAGCAAAGTTATTTGTATCTGTGTGCAGGTCCACGTTGATTGCTAATTGCACCGTTAGCAATTGACACCTACCTGTTGAACCTAGGAGTCTCTGGGGATTCGATCCTTGGCATCTTTGCTAGGGGAAAACACTTCTACTTACTGCATCTTACACCTTCCACTTGGGGTAACCAACGAGGGGTTCGAGGCCCATCAAGGAGTATTTTCTGGCGCCGTTGCCGGGGACTCCACTCTTCAGGATAGGGGAGTTGCATGCTATCTTTTACCTTTGCTTTTTAGTCTTGTTAGTTTACCTTTCATTTTTGCTTTAGTTTCTTTTATCAAAAATCACAAAAATAGTTATCTTGCATGCTTGCTACTATGGGTTCCACCGAGAACACCAAGTTGTGTGACTTCACTAGTCACAACAACGATGACTTTATCAGCACACCTATCACTACACCTGCCACTTCAGCACCTTCATATGAAATTAAACCTGCTTTACTTAACTTAGTCATGAGAGAACAATTCTCCGGTGCTGGAGATGATGCTGCTTTACACTTGAACAACTTTGTAGAACTTTGTGATATGCAAAAGTACCAAGAAATAGATGGTAATATTGTTAAGCTTAAGCTTTTTCCTTTCTCCTTGAGAGGAGGAGCTAAAATTTGGTTTCAGTCTTTGCCTAGAAATAGCATAGATTCATGGGACAAGTGCAAAGATGCTTTTATCGGAAGATACTATCCACCTGCTAAAATTAGCCAACTTAGAAGTAACATCATGAATTTTAAACAATTGGATAATGAACACGTTGCCCAAGCTTGGGAACGTATGAAATCTCTTATCAAAAACTGCCCTACTCACGGTTTGACTACTTGGATGGTTATCCAAACTTTTTATGCAGGCTTGAACTTTACCTCGCGGAACTTGTTAGATTCAGCCGCGGGAGGAACTTTTATGTCAACTACACTTGGTGCTGCCACAAAGCTTCTCGATGAGATGATGACCAACTATTCCCAATGGCACACCGAACGCGCTCCAACAGGTAGGAAGGTAAACTCTGTCGAGGAGATTTCCTCCCTCAATGAAAAGGTTGACTTGATCATGTCTCTACTTTCGAAGCAATCTACTGTTGATCCTCGTGATGTTCCTTTAAATTCTTTGATTGCTCAAGAACAAGTAGATGTGAACTTTATCTCTAGAAACAATTTTAACAACAATGCTTATAGGAGTAACTTTGGTAACAATTCTAGACCGTTCCCCTCTAACTCTTATGGGAACAACAATGCTTATCCTAGTACCAAGAACTTCAATACTGAACTAGAGACCATGCTTAGAGATTTCATCACTACCAAAAAAGCCTTTAATAAGAATGTAGAAGAGAAACTACATAAACTAGATGATCTTTCTTTCAAGGTAGACCACTTAGCCAATGAGGTAAAATTGCTAAAAATTGAAACTTCTCCTCTTAAGGAGAGGGAAGTCATCCCTATTAATGCTACTCAAGTACAAATTAATGAAAATATTAGGATGATGGCTAAGCTAAAAGAAAGATGGGCTAGAGAAAGGGAGGAAGAGGAAAGAATTAAGAGCCTTCCTACCCACCACACTGTTGCTACTATCCAAGTTATTGAGGATGTTCACACTCTTAGCACCCAATGTACTCCTGGTCCCAATGGACCTATTAATGGTGATGCTATAGAAACTACCAAACAGGTGAGCCTTAAGGACACCACTACTACTTTACTTGATGCTAGTGACCTTGATTTTGATAATTGCACTCTTACAGAAGTTATTGATTTCCTTCACAAAATGTCTAGAGATCCCCGCACTAGCACGCTTAAACTTGCCTTCACAGAGCATATCACTAATGCTCTCATCAAAGCTAGGGAGGAGAAACTTAGAGTGAAGCCTCCATACCTAGAAAACTAGAAGATGGTTGGGATCCTATGATAAAAATTTATTTGAATGACTTCTCTTGTTATGCATTATGTGATGTTGGTGCTAGTACCTCTGTTATGCCCAAAAGGATATCTGATATGCTTAAATTGAAACCTTATGATTCTTGTTCTTTTGGTGTTCGTCTCGTTGATTCTTCCATAAAGAAACCTTTGGGGAGGATCAATGATGTTCTTATTGTTGTCAATGATACTTATGTGCCGTTGATTTCACTATTATGGATATTGAATGTGATCCTTCATGTCCAATTATTTTGGGACGTCCCTTTTTGCGTACCGTTGGTGCTGTCATTGACATGAAAGAGGGTAATATAAAATTTCAGTTTCCTCTCAAGAAAGGGATGGAACACTTCCCTCGTAAGAAGGTCAAGTTACCTTTTGAGTCCGTTGTACGGGCTAGCTATTCTTTTACTCTTGATAAAACTTGATCTCTATGCATTATGCCTAGCTTAAAGGCATAAAAGAAAGCGCTTTTGGGAGGCAGCCCACATGAATAAATTTTTTGCTTTTGTTGTGTCTTGATGTTGTTTACTGCTGTAGCATCATCATTGTATCTTTGCTTTTCATATTTGTGCCAAGTATAGCCTCTGATTGCTAGAAAGTTCAAAAGTTGTGAGGTGCTATCCAGGAAACAGATTCTGTCCTTGGATAGAAAAATTCGTATAAAATCACCAGATCATCTTTTTGGTCTGAATGTTTTCGACAGCGTTCTCTATATAATTGTCTTTCGTGCGTCAGTTCTGAGTTTTTTGATTTGAGTTGCAGAAGTATCCCGAACAGGTCAATTACTGCCTGCTGTTCTGTTTTTCACAGATTCTGTCTGTTTTGCCTTATCTTCACTTTGCAAATTAAGAACTTGCTTTTTCTTTGCAAAAACCTTTTGGCAATCTTGAGAAACAGTAGAACTTCAAGAATATCCTTATTTCCAGCAAGGTATAATTATTTTATTAAGGGTACTAACCTCGCTAATCAGATTATGATGAGTTGTGTATGAAGGGAGTTCTCAAGTGTGCGAGGGAAGATGATAAAAAATTCAGGAGTGTCAAGCGCTCAAACTTGGGGATGCTCCCGTGCACCCCCAAGAAATATTCAAGGAGACTCAAGCGTCTAAGGTTGGGGATGCCCCCATGCAAGGTTGTCATAATCGCGATTCTGTTATACGATTCTACGACTTTACGATCCAAACTAACCCCTATGATTCTACGACTTTAGTTCATAGAATCTACGTTTCTACGATCCTAATAGTGAAGATTCCACGATTTGCGATCCTACCATCGGGGCTCCGATCCGATTCAAAATCACGATTCTGACAACCTTGCCCCCGTGCATCCCCTTCTCCATCAACATTATCAGTTCGTCTTTCGTTCCGCTATATTTTTATCACTTCATGTGTTATGTGCTATGCTTGGAGCGTCTTGCTTTTAGTTTTCTTTTAGTTTTTCATAACGAGTCGGAACCCAGCATTCCATTATGTCGGAGAGAAACACGCTCCACTTCTACCTAGAACATTACATAGAATTTTCATGTCTATCTATGCTGTGTGTGTTCTTTGTCTTTTAATAGCTACTATCGTGCTTTGCTCTTAGTATTCATGCTTATCTTTTCAAAGAGCTTTTATTTAGTTGGTCGCTTGAACTCTCTTTAATTACCATGCTCACCTTATTAAGAGAGTTTGCTTCCTTTGCATGGGTTAATGTGTCTATGATAAAGATGCTACTTTCATGATGGTGCTTAGTAGTTCAGGTTTTCTTATGGTTAATCTCGAATAGCTGGGGGGTTCCCAATGTGTCATTGGAGTACCAACTTGGTTTGATTGCCTATGATGTGGTATGGTTTAGTAATATCTTCCTTCGAGAATTTATTTTGATTGACTTGGCGTATGCTCACGCATATTCAAGACTGTAAAGAAAGTCTGTCAAGCCTTGATGATCTTTTATTTCTAAGTAGCGATATAACTACCATGCCTGATTCAATATTGCTTTGTCGCTCTGCATGATTATGACCGTCATTGCTCTCTTAGTTGGTCGCTCCCAGTCTTTTGCTAACCTCCACCTGCACTAAGCAAATTAACCATGCAATACATAGCTCATGGGAAAGTAGCCTTAAAACTATTGTGGTAAAGAATATGTTGCTTATGTATCTTATTTCTTATGAGTTGCTTGCTGAGCGGTAACCATGTTTCTGGGGACGCCATCAACTGTCACACTTTTGTTGAATATCATGTGAGTTGCTATGCATGTTCGTCTTGTCTGAAGTAAGGGTGATTTACCGTGGGTTGAATTAATATGCATATTGTTAGAGAAGAACATTGGGCCGCCAACCAAAGCCATGCATCATGGTGGAAGTTTTTGCTTGGACCTTAATCCTCAATCTCTCATGAGAATATGCTTATGCATTAAAGAGGACTCCATCATCTATTTTCTATGTTGTCCCGGTATGGATGTCCTCAAGTTGAGATCTATCAAAAATGAGAAATCAAATGCAATCTATCTCCTTGGACCTTTGTACAGGTGGCATAGAGGTACCCCTTTGTGACACTTGGTTAAAACATATGCAATGCAATGATAACCCATGGGGATCCGAGCTAATTAGGACAAGGAGCGAGCACTATTAGTATTCGATGCATGAGGCTTGCAACTTATAAGATGTTTTATGCATGACACATATGAAGTACTACTACCGTTGACACAATTGCTTCCATGTTTCAAAATAAAAAGCTCTAGCACTTCAAGCACCAACTACTGAGAGCATGATTGTCATTCTGAGTGTAATGTGCATTGTCCCAAAGTAGCATTGTCTATTGCATGATTGTGATATCGTTTATTCTGAAATGATTGTATCTAGTCATCACTTAAACCTTGAAGGTGCCCCTGCACTTATGTTTTGCATTACTAAAGGGGGCAAGCTAGATATCACTTTATCATATTTGCACATCATGTTCATTGCAAATCTTTTTGATGTTTCAGTTTCATGTTGTAAAACTTTCAGTCATTTGTGATTTTCTCTTGAGACAACTTAATTATGTTAGAATCATTGTCTCAGTAAGCTTTTGTCATATGACTAAGAGAAAGTCTTATATGGTTAATAGCATGTCACCACAGAAATTATTCTTGTATTTACCTACTCGAGGACGAGCAGGAATTAAGCTTGGGGATGTTGATACGTCCAAAACGTATCTATAATTTCTGCTTGCTCCATGCCACTTTTGGGTGATATTGCTATGATATTCATACACTTCCATACACTTTTGATCATATTTGGACTAACTTACTAATCCAGTGCACCCCAGTGCCAGTTTCTGTTTTCGGCTGTTTTTGTATTTCAGGTTTTCACGTTTCGAGAACTGCCCAGAAAAATCCAGAAAAATTATATAAAAAATCAGCGATACGGAAACAACACTGCGTTCGAAGGGCAACCTGGGGGGGGGCACAGGGGCTCCAGGCGCCCTGTGGGCGCCCCCCC
>LR738712.1:748676995-748730206 GCA_902687465.1 Secale cereale | reverse complement strand
CCCCCCCCCCCCCGGGCCGCGTCTGGGGGGGGCGCCTCGGCCCCCCGAGAGCCCCCCGGTGCCCTACTTTGGCATATATTTAAAGGACTCTCCGAAACCCTCAAAATAGGACTTCTTTTCGCGATCCCATCTCTGTTCCGTCGCCGCCGCCGCTTCCAAGATCGGGAGCACTAGGAGAACTCTTCCCGGCACCATGCCGGAGGAGAGGATCACCACCGGGAGCTTCTCCACCACCATGGACGCCTCCCGGATGACTCGTGAGTAGTCTCCCTTGGACCATGAGTCCATGACCAGTAGCTATGTGATGTTCTCCTCCCGTTCTTGTGCTTCACTAATTAGTCCTCGTGAGCTGCCCTACATGATCGAGGCACCTATGTAATCCTTATGCTGTTGCTATGTTGAGTTTGCTGGGATCCGATGGATTATGATATTATGTTCAGATTGATCTTGAGTAATATATTTGATTCACCTCTTTTATAATTTAGTTCATAAGTAATTCTTGCATGTTCTCCGTTGTTATTTATTGCTTTGGCCGAGTAATAGGTAGTGACTCCAAGAGGGAACGTTATGCTCGATTGTGGGTTCATGCCCCTCGATGACTAGCTTGAGTGACAGAAACATGAGTCTAGGGGATGTGCTGTTGCCACAAGGGGGAAAACAACGGTGCTTGTGCCCGCGGGTACAAGGATTGTTTACTTTACGCAAAGTTCTTTTAATGCAGTTGTCTGTTGCATTGAGTTTACACTATGGGTGGGACTCGCAACTTAATACCAGCGAGATGTTCTGGATAGATATCTCAAGGTGGATGATTAGTAGTAGATATTGATGGATTTCGGTCTACTTACTTTGGCGTACCGCCCATGCTTTGAACCTCAACCTTTCTTGCAATGTAGTCAGCATTGGTTTGCGTTCGTGGTCCTGTCAATTGCCCAGCTGTAATTTGTTTACCTCACATAGCTGTTTTATCGTCTTTTGGGAGAGAGACATCACTAGTGAACATCATGAGACTCCGATCCATATTACCATCATTGATCACATCCACTATTTACTTTTCGCTATTTTATTTACTATTGCAAAACACTATCTATCACTACTATCATATTGCTCTTAACCCTTTGTGAACTGCAAGGCCGGAGAGATTGACAACCTCTCTGTACTCGTTGGGAGCAAAGTTATTTGTATCTGTGTGCAGGTCCACGTTGATTGCTAATTGCGCCGTTAGCAATTGACACCTACCTGTTGAACCTAGGAGTCTCTGGGGATTCGATCCTTGGCATCTTTTCTAGGGGAAAACACTTCTACTTACTGCATCTTACACCTTCCACTTGGGGTAACCAACGAGGGGTTCGAGGCCCATCAGCTGCATGGATGAGATACATCTTGAATCTAACTTGGGGCAAGGCACACAGAAAAGTAATGATCATCTAGGCATATATCAAACATTAGGCATGTATCCCACAGGTAGTTGTACGTGCTTTCAATAAGAACTTGCACAACATCTTTTGTCCTACCATCCCGCTACGAACGGGGCCAAAAGGAACTTATGGAGATTAAGGTACTCCTGTCAAAGAGCACCGGAACAAAGCAATAAACTCAATGGATACATGGAATCCTCAAATTATGGACCATCCTCTTTGGTGTCCCAAGATGTCACCTTTGGGATCGCCGGTTCCGGACCATAATAGGTGCAAACAACTCATAGATAGGATCAAGAACACAAATATATTCATGCAAACACATATGGTTCAGATCTGAAATCATGGCACTCGGGCCCTAAGTGACAAGCATTAAGATCAACAAGTTGAAGCAAAGATGATAAACAACAAAATAGATGATAGGCAACATGCCCCCAACAATCTGATAAACTATTACATGATCTAACTCATCCAATCCCTACCATCCCCTTTGCCTACAGAAGGGAATTACTCACACATGGAAGGAGAAGTCATGGAGGGAGGATGGAATGGTGATGATGATGACGATGGCGACGATCTCCCCTCTCCGAAGGCCAAATCAGCCTCCAGATTAGCCCTGCCGAAGAAGAACAGAGGGTGGCGGCGGCTCCGCAAAGGAAACTAGAAAAACGACTTCTGTTCTGGGGTTTTCTCGTCACATGGATAAATACGAGTCAAAGTAGGGCACCAGAGGGGGCAGGACCCTCCCAGGCGGCCTCCCGGCTCGGCCAGGGATAGGGCCGCGCCAGCAGGGCGCCGGGGCCCCCCTGGCTGCCCTCTAGCCCCACTTCTGGCATAATGGCCCTTTGGGTGCGTGGATTTTTTGTGATTTTTCTTGGAATTTTCTGAGACACCTAAAAATCCGTTTTCCTGCACACAATAAAACCATACAGGCAGCTCTGCTGAAAACAGCGTCAGTCCGGGTTAGTTTAGTTCAAATCATGCAAGAATGAGGTCAAAACAATAGCAAAAGTGTTTGGAAAAGTAGATATGTTTGAGACGTATCAACGAGCTAGTAACAAGAGGCTTACCAGGGACACGTTGTGGTCTATGTATTCACACATGTATCGTTGTTTCCGTAAAACACAATTCAAGCATGAATAACAGACAATTATCATGAACAAGGAAATACAATAATAACCATTTTATTATTGCCTCTAGGGCATATTTCCATCAGTCTCCCACTTGCACTAGAGTCAATAATCTAGTTACATTGTGATGAATCGAACACCCATAGAGTTCTGGTGTTGATCATGTTTTGCCCGTGGAAGAGGTTTAGTCAACGGATCTGCGACATTCAGATCCGTATGCACTTTACAAATATCTATGTCTCCATCTTGAACATAATTCCGGATGGAGTTGAAACGGCGCTTGATGTGCTTGGTCTTCTTGTGAAACCTGGGCTCCTTGGCAATGGCAATAGCTCCAGTGTTGTCACAGAAGAGAGTCATCGGGCTTGACGCGCTTGGAATGACTCCTAGGTCGGTGATGAACTCCTTCATCCAGACTCCTTCCTGCGCTGCTTCGCAAGCAGCTATGTACTCCGCTTCACATGTAGAATGCGCCACGACGCTCTGCT
The DNA here is from genome assembly GCA_902687465.1 of Secale cereale. Classification (NCBI taxonomy): domain Eukaryota; kingdom Viridiplantae; phylum Streptophyta; class Magnoliopsida; order Poales; family Poaceae; genus Secale; species Secale cereale. The sequence continues at coordinate 748,727,173 of LR738712.1, read as the reverse complement.
TGCAACTGCACCAGCTGACTGCCCCATCATTCAAAATATACACGTATCCGGTTTGTGACTTGGAGTCATCCAGATCTGTGTCGAAGCTAGCATCGACGTAACCCTTTATGACGAGCTCTTTGTCACCTCCATAAATGAGAAACATATCCTTAGTCCTTTTCAGATACTTCAGGATGTTCTTGACCGCTGTCCAGTGTTCCATACTGGGATCACTTTGGTACCTCCCTACCAAACTTATGGCAAGGTTCACATCAGGTCTCGTACACAGCATGGCATACATAATAGAACCTATGGCCGAGGCATAGGGGATGACACTCATCTTTTCTCTATCTTCTATCGTGGTCGGGGATTGAGCCGTGCTCAATTTCATACTTTGCAATACAGGCAAGAACCCTTTCTTGGACTGATCCATATTGAACTTCTTCAATATCTTATCAAGGTATGTGCTTTGTGAAAGACCAATGAGGCGTCTCGATCTATCTCTATAGATGTTGATGCCTAATATGTAAGCATCTTCTCCAAGGTCCTTCATTGAAAAACTCTTATTCAAGTAGGCCTTTATGCTTTCCAAGATATCTATATCATTTCCCATCAGCAGTATATCATCCACATACAATATGAGAAATGCTACAGAGCTCCCACTCACTTTCTTGTAAATACAGGCTTCTCCCCAAGACTGTATAAACCCAAACGCTTTGATCACATCATTAAAGCGAATATTCCAACTCTGAGATGCTTGCACCAACCCATAGATAGAGCGCTGGAGCTTGCATACCTTGTTAGCATTCTCAGGATCGACAAAACCTTCCGGCTGCATCATATACAGTTCTTCCTTGAGGAAGCCATTAAGGAATGCCGTTTTAACGTCCATTTGCCATATCTCATAATCATAGTATGCGGCAATTGCTAACATGATTCGGATGGACTTCAGCATCGCTACGGGAGAGAAAGTCTCATCGTAGTCAATCCCTTGAACTTGTCGATAACCTTTAGCGACAAGCCGAGCCTTATAGATGGTCACATTACCATCCGCGTCAGTCTTCTTCTTAAATATCCATTTATTTTCTATGGCGTGCCGATCATCGGGCAAGTCCACCAAAGTCCATACTTCATTTTCATACATGGATCCTATCTCGGATTTCATGGCTTCAAGCCATTTGTTGGAATCCGGGCCCGCCATCGCTTCTTCATAGTTCGAAGGTTCACCGTTGTCTAACAACATGATTTCCATGATAGGGTTGCCGTACCATTCTGGTGCGGAACGTGTCCTTGTGGACCTTCGAAGTTCAGTAGTAACTTGATCTGAATCTTCATGATCATCATCATTATCTTCCTCCCTAGTTGGTGCAGGCACCTCAGGAACAATTTCCTGTGCTGCACTACTTTCAGGCTCGGAAGGGGTGACTGTCACCTCATCAAGTTCTACTTTCCTCCCACTCACTTCTTTCGAGAGAAACTCTTTCTCCAGAAAGGATCCATTCTTGGCAACGAAGATCTTGCCTTCGGATCTGAGGTAGAAGGTGTACCCAATTGTTTCCTTTGGGTATCCTATGAAGACGCATTTTTCCGATTTGGGTTCGAGCTTTTCAGGTTGAAGTTTCTTGACATAAGCATCGCAACCCCAAACTTTCAGAAATGACAGCTTAGGTTTCTTGCCAAACCAAAGTTCATACGGTGTCATTTCAATGGATTTTGACGGAGCCCTATTTAAAGTGAATGCGGCAGTCTCTAAAGCATATCCCCAAAAAGATAGCGGTAAGTCGATGAGAGACATCATAGATCGCACCATGTCCAACAGAGTACGATTTCGACGTTCGGACACACCATTACGCTGAGGTGTTCCGGGCGGTGTCAATTGTGAAACAATTCCACAGTTCCTTAAGTGTGTGCCAAATTCGTGACTTAAATATTCACCCCCACAATACGATCGTAAGAACTTTATTTTTCTGTCATGTTGATTCTCGACCTCATTCCGAAATTCCTTGAACTTTCCAAAGGTCTCAGACTTGTGTTTCATCAAGTAGACATACCCATATCTACTCAAGTCATCTATGAGGGTGAGAACATAACGATAGCCTCCGCGAGCTTCAACACTCATTGGACCGCACACATCGGTATGTATGATCTCCAATAAGTTGGTCGCTCGCTCCATTGTTCCGGAGAACGGAGTCTTGGTCATCTTGCCCAAGAGGCATGGTTCGCATGTGTCAAATGATTCATAATCAAGAGACTCTAGAAGTCCATCTGCATGGAGCTTCCTCATACGTTTGACGTCAATATGACCAAGGCGGCAATGCCACAAGTATGTGGGACTATCATTATCAACTTTACATCTTTTGGCATTCACACTGTGAATATGTGTAACGTCACGTTCGAGATTCATCAAGAATAAACCATTGACCAGCGGGGCATGACCATAAAACATAAATCTCATATAAATAGAACAACCATTATTCTCGGATTTAAATGAGTAGCCATCTCGCATTAAATGAGATCCAGATACAATGTTCATGCTCAAAGCTGGTACTAAATAACAATTATTAAGGTTTAAAACTAATCCCGAGGGTAGATGTAGAGGTAGCGTGCCGACGGCGATCACATCGACCTTGGAACCATTCCCGACGCGCATCGTCACCTCATCCTTCGCCAGTCTCCGCTTATTCCACAGCTCCTGCTTTGAGTTACAAATGTGAGCAACTGCACCGGTATCAAATACCCAGGAGCTACTACGAGCGCTGGTAAGGTACACATCAATAACATGTATATCATATATACCTTTGACGTTGCCGGCCTTCTTATCTGCTAAGTATTTGGGGCAGTTCCGCTTCCAGTGACCCGTTCCCTTGCAATGAAAGCACTCAGTTTTAGGCTTGGGTCCATTCTTCGGCTTCTTCCCGGCAACTGGCTTACCGGGCGCGGCAACTCCTTTGCCGTCCGTCTTGAAGTTCTTATTACCCTTGCCTTTCGTGAACTTAGTGGTTTTATTGACCATCAACACTTGATGTTCTTTCTTGATATCCACCTCCGCTGATTTCAGCATTGAATACACCTCGGGAATGGATTTCTCCATCCCTTGCATATTGAAGTTCATCACGAAGCTCTTGTAGCTAGGTGGGAGCGACTGAAGGATTCTGTCAACGACCGCTTCGTCTGGGAGATTAATTCCCAACTGAGACAAGCGATTGTGCAACGCAGACAATTTGAGTATGTGCTCACTGACAGAACAATTCTCCTCCATCTTACAACTTTAGAATGCGTCGGAGACGTCATATCTCTCGACTCGGGCCTAATCTTGGAAAACCATTTTAAGCTCTTGGAACATCTCATATGCTCCATGGTGCTCAAAACGCTTTTGGAGCCCTGATTCTAAGCTGTAAAGCATGCCGCACTGAACCAGGGAGTATCCATCACAATGTGACTGCCAGGCATTCATAACGTCTTGGGCTGCTGGGAAAACGGGTGCATCACCTAGCGGTGCTTGAAGGACATATGATTTCTTGGCAGCTATGAGGATAATTCTCAGGTTACGGACCCAATCCGTATAGTTGCTACCATCGTCTTTCAGCTTGGTTTTCTCTAGGAACGCATTGAAGTTGAGGGCAACATGAGCGTGGGCCATTTGATCTACAAGACATATTGTAAAGATTTTAGACTAAGTTCATGACAATTAAGTTCATCTAATCAAAACTAATGAACTCCCACTCAGATTGACATCTCTCTAGTCATCTAAGTGATACATGATCCGAATCGACTAGCCCGTGTCCGATCATCACGTGAGACGGACTAGTCATCAACGGTGAACATCTTCATGTTGATAGTATCTTCTATACGACTCATGTTCGACCTTTCGGTCTTCTGTGTTCCGAGGCCATGTCTGCACATGCTAGGCTCGTCAAGTGAACCCTAAGTGTATTGCGTGTGTAAATCTGGCTTACACCCGTTGTATGCGAACGTTAGAGCCTATCACACCCGATCATCACGTGGTGCTTCGGAACAACGATCCTTAGCAACGGTGCACAGTTAGGGGGAACACAATTCTTGAAATTTTAGTGAGAGATCATATTATTTACTACCGTCGTTCTAAGCAAATAAGATGCATAAACATGATAAACATCACATGCAATCAAATAAAGTGACATGATATGGCCAATATCATTTTGCTCCTTTGATCTTCATCTTCGGGGCACCATGATCATCCTTGTCACCGGCATGTCACCATGATCTCCATCATCATGATCTCCATCATCGTGTCTTCATGAAGTCGTCTCGCCAAACATTACTTCTACTACTATGGCTAACGTTTAGCAATAAAGTAAAGTAATTACACGGCGTTATTCAGTGACACGTAGGTCATACAATAAAATAAGACAACTCCTATGGCTCCTGCCGGTTGTCATACTCATCGACATGCAAGTTGTGATTTCCTATTACAAGAACATGATCAATTTCCACGGCGGCGTCCACGATGCGGCTGAGCTCCTCATGCCGCCACTGGGAGAAGCGCCCATGGACCAGATCAGGTCGTCTCCGTTGACGATCTTGCGCTTCTCCTTCACGGACTTGTGATACGTCCAAAACGTATCTATAATTTCTGCTTGCTCCATGCCTCTTTTGTGTGATATTGCTATGATATTTATGCACTTCCATACACTTTTGATCATATTTGGACTAACCTATTAACTCAGTGCACCCCAGTGCCAGTTTCTGTTTTCTGCTGTTTTTGTATTTCAGGTTTTCCCATTACGTAAATTGCCAGAAAAATCCCAGGAAAAATATATAAAAAATCAGCGTTCCGGAAGCTTCCATGCGGCCAAAGTAGGGCCGGAGGGGGGCCACAGGGGCTCCAGGTGCCCAGAGGGCGCGGCCCCCCTCCTGGCCGCGGCACCAGGCCGCCTGGGCCCCCCTTAGCTCCCCTGGCGACGCCCTTTGGCATAGATTTAACACTCGTCGCGGAAACCCTGATTCCGGACCCCTTTTTCCAGAAGCTATTCCGATCTTCGCCGCCATCGCCACCAAGTTTCGGGGGACCAGAATTCTTGTGCCGGCATCCTGCCGGGACGGGGAAGTGCCCCCGGATTCATCTCCATCGACGTTGCTTCCTCCCTCCATGATGCGGGAGTAGTTCCTCCTCGGGGCTAAGGTTTCCACCAGTAGCTATGTGGTCAATTCTCTCTTCCATGATGTGATCTTCGTTGTGATCATAGGCTATGTTAATCTAGGGTGATCCCATGATATTTCCCCTTCCTCTATGTATTGGATTGATGTACTCACTTGTCTTTATCTAGTATAATCTCCGAGACCAAGGTGACAGCGGTCTATTGGACATGGATTAGAAGAATATTTTCATGAGTGATTTCCTCTTTTGTGTGTCGATTGAAGATTGAGAGTCTCTTGGTGCTTGTCTTTGACTATCCTTGAGATATGTTGTGGTGATTGTGGTACTCTCTTTGGATGGCCGAGGTGACATTGGGAAATCCATAGATCGAGAACTACGAACTTAGAGGTGTGCTTTTGTAGCCCTACATAATTCTCGTCCTCTCTTGACCACAAAGGAATGACCTCCGAGTGCGTCCCCCTTGCATGTTTTATGGGAAATATCATGTGATTCGATTATGTTAATGTTGTTGGGAGTTGCCACTAGTGAAAGTATGAAGCCTAGGCCTTGTTTCCACCATTGCAATACCATTTGTGCTCATGTTTACCACTTGTTTGCTTGCTGCACTTTTTATTACAGATTTATATTACTTTGCTTTGCCACTTGATACGTCCAAAACGTATCTATAATTTCTGCTTGCTCCATGCCACTTTTGGGTGATATTGCTATGATATTCATACACTTCCATACACTTTTGATCATACTAGAAGGTACCCCGCGCGTTGCAGCGGGAATCCTCGAGAAGTTATATGAAAAATCTGAGTTGAGAAGTAAAAGAAAGTTATCTACGAAAAAAAGTAAAATAAAGGGAAGTTTAACATGCATAGTGTAATAGTTCCAATATGAAATGTCTTTTGTTTTTATTAATCCTCACTGTATTATGTTATGTCCAGGAATCATCGGGTGATTAACAGAGGTACCAATCCACATAGATAGCATTTTAATCATGAGAAAATGTATTGATGGTGTTACACTGAGCAAACAAAAACAATAGAATAAGCCAAAGGGTAGATAGAACACATAATAAATAGGAGTTGGAGCGAGGAGACGAAGTGTCAATGACCCTTGTAGTTCCAATTGTGATGGTATGATATGGTTAGTTCGCATGGGAGGGAGATATAGTTAGTCCAGATCAACTTGTTGTGTTATAGAAATTGATAGTATGCATGTATCAGTGCATTATTCATCTCCAAAAATATTAAACAAATTACCTGTACAATGAAAGATAGTCGTAGGGTTTTTGTGAACACAATCGACAGGTAAGAACAGTCTAACTTTGCAAGAACATAATTGATAGCTGATCATTTTATTCTGGTGTAAAAAAACAAACTATAGTCTATGACCCAAAAGAAAAATAACACACACTGGGCACACCACAATGGGTACAACTGAAGATAGTTTATCCAGAGGGGTAAGAACAATTGCACCGTGTCTTTTTTTTTCCTGGCCCTTTCTTATCCCACTATGATTTTTTTTGAAGTACTACAATATATGATTCCAACTGAAAAGAAAACACACGGCACATCAGTAAAAAAATGAACACTACCAAGGGCAACTAAAGTGAATTGATATATGCCTACATATGACATAGATGTTAGAGCTTAGTAGATGTAACGAAATGATCTACTCAGATCTGAGGCATGAATAGATCACCTGGATAATGTAAGAGGTCCTGAGAAATTGTAGAGTATCACCTATTGAGAATAAAACTGTCCATAGCACCATCAGACTGAGAATAATGGTCATAATCAGTGAAGGGAAAGAAACTAAACAACGTGACTATTAGGGAATCATACATAATATATGCAAATATTATTTACTATAGAATTTGTTTGTCTGCACCTTGAGTAATAAACACCCAGCTTTAATCTTTCTCGGACACATAACCTGTTCAGACTACATACAATATAAATAGTTTGGAAGAGGTCCACCTCGAACTGTGTTGCTGCCTGGATAAAGACAGAGGAAAAAAGAGATAATTTCTTTACTTCTCGGATGTTTGCTTGATGGCGTGCATCTAGGAGAGGAATAACTTGAAGGGTTGATGAGGAAAAGTAGGCACTGGAAACATTCAGAGGAAAATAGTTGGATTTAAGATCCGAACCTGTATGCTCTTTCAATGGTTCTTCTACCCCATACAACATGTGGAAGTGCAGCAGCTGTGTGAAGACCTGATCCTGTACGTGATCAAAATCCAACATATGAGAACAGAAACCCAGATCGGCAGATCCAGATCAAGAGAGAGCCTGTAGATAGGGGAAGGCAGCCTCCTCCATCCGTCATCACTCATCACGCTCGAGGAAGACAGTCAGCAGCAAGCCCTAGCGGCGGATGAACACCTCGTTGTGGCTGGAAACGATGGGTTCCCAAGGAAACGATGGCCCCTCGGTTACAAACTGTTGCGGCTCTTCATGGCTGAAACGGAAAACATGGGACCGGGAGTTATTGTCACCAGAATCCTGAACAGTTTTCCTTTGCGAGAGAGAGACTATCCTTTTATCACGGAGAGTGGTTGAGCTTTGATCAGCTGTTACATTTGGAAACGATCGGCTGTTACATTTTTAAACGGGAGTAAATGGATGTACGTAGTGGATGGTGGCTTGAAGAACAAATGAAGCGATGCGCTGGTGCTTCGTGAACATGGAGAAAAAAATAACAAAGAAATGAAGTGATGACGTGGGTTGAATTTACTGAGGTGGCTAGATGATGATGTGGACGGGCTGCATGTTGAGAGAATAGGTAGAAGTGGGGATCAACTTCTTAAGAATGTAAGATTTGGACTAACCTACTAATCCAGTGCACCTCGGTGCCAGTTTCTGTTTTCGGCTGATTTTGTATTTCAGGTTTTCACATTACGAGAACTGTCAGGAAAAATTCAGAAAAATTATATAAAAAATCAGCGTTCCGGAACCTACCTTGCGCCCGAAGTACAGCCGGGGGGGCCACCAGGGCTCCAGGCGACCTGGCGGCGCCCCCCCCCCCTGGGCCGCGCCGGGGGGGCGCCTGGGCCCCCCGAAGCCCGTCTGGTGCCCCCCTTTGGCATATATTTAGAGCGTCCCTCGAAACCCTAGGGACGGGAACTCTTTTTCGCGATCTCATCTCTGTTCCGCCGCCGCCGCCGCCGCTTCCAAGATCGGGAGCACCAGGAGAACTCTTCCCGACACCCTGCCGGAGGGGAGGATCACCACCGTGAGCTTCTCCACCACCATGGACGCCTCCCGGATGAGTTGTGAGTAGTCTCCCTTGGACCATGAGTCCATGACCAGTAGCTATGTGATGTTCTCCTCCCGTTCTTGTGCTTCACTAATTAGTCCTCGTGAGCTGCCCTACATGATCGAGGCACATATGTAATCCTTATGCTGTTGCTATGATGAGTTTGCTGGGATCCGATGGATTATGAGATTATGTTCAGATTGTGATTGAGTAATATATTTGATCTACCTCTTTTATATTTATGTTCGTAAGTAATTCTTGCATGTTCTCCGTTGTTATTTATTGCTTTGGCCAAGTAATACGTAGTGACTCCAAGAGGGAACGTTATGCTTGATTGTGGGTTCATGCCCCTCGATGACTAGCTTGAGTGACAGAAACATGAGTCTAGGGGATGTGCTGTTGCCACAAGGGGGAAAACAACGGTGCTTGTGCCCGCGGGTGCAAGGATTGTTTACTTTACGCAAAGTTCTTTTAATGCAGTTGTCTGTTGCTTTGAGTTTACACTATGGGTGGGGCTCGCAACTTAATACCAGCGAGATGTTCTGGATAGATATCTCAAGGTGGATGATTAGTAGTAGATATTGATGGATTTCGGTCTACTTACTTTGGCGTACCGCCCATGCTTTGAACCTCAACCTTTCTTGCAATGTAGTTAGCATTGGTTTGCGTTCGTAGTTCTGTCAATTGCCCAGCTGTAATTCCGTTACCTCACATAGTTGTTTTATCGTCTTTTGGGAGAGAGACATCGCTAGTGAACATCATGAGACTCCGGTCCATATTACCATCATTGATCACGTCCACTATTTACTTTTCGCTTCTATTTACTATTGCAAAACATTATCTATCACTACTATCATTTGCTTTTAATCCTTTGTGAACTACAAAGCCGGAGGGATTGACAACCTCTCTGTACTCGTTGGGAGCAAAGTTATTTGTATCTGTGTGCAGGTCCACGTTGACTGCTAATATCTAGCGCCGTTAGCAGTTGACACCTTCTTGTTGAACCTAGGAGTCTCTGGGGATTCGATCCTTGGCATCTTTGCTAAGGGAAAACACTTCCACAACACTGCATCTTTCACCTTCCACTTGGGGTAACCAACGAGGGGTTAGAGGCCCATCAAGGAGTATTTTATGGAGCGTTGCCGGGGACTCCACTCTTCAGGATAGGGGAGTTGCATGCTATCTTTTACCTTTGCTTTTTAGTCTTGTTAGTTTACCTTTCAGTTTTTGCTTTAGTACCTTTTATCGAAAATCACAAAAATAGTTATCTTGCTTGCTTGCTACTATGGGTTCCACCGAGAACACCAAGTTGTGTGACTTCACTAGTCACAACAACGATGACTTTATCAGCACACCTATCACTACACCTGCCACTTCAGCACCTTCATTTGAAATTAAACCTGCTTTACTGAACTTAGTCATGAAAGATCAATTCTCCGGTGCTGGAGATGATGCTGCTTTACACTTAAACAACTTTGTTGAACTTTGTGATATGCAAAAGTACCAAGAAATAGATGGTAATATTGTTAAGCTTAAGCTTTTTCCTTTCTCCTTGAGAGGTGGAGCTAAAATTTGGTTTCAGTCTTTGCCTAGAAATAGCATAGATTCATGGGACAAGTGCAAAGATGCTTTTATCGGAAAATACTATCCACCTGCTAAAATTATCCAACTTAGAAGTAACATAATGAATTTTAAACAATTGGATAATGAACACATTGCCCAAGCTTGGGAACGTATGAAATCTCTTATCAAGAACTGCCCTACTCATGGTTTGACTACTTGGATGGTTATCCAAAAAATTTATGCAGGCTTGAACTTTACCTCGCAGAACTTGTTAGATTCGGCCGCGGGAGGAACTTTTATGTCAACTACACTTGGTGCTGCCACAAAGCTTCTCGATGAGATGATGACCAACTATTCCCAATGGCACACCGAACGCGCTCCAACAGGTAGGAAGGTAAACTCTGTCGAGGAGATTTCCTAATTAAATGAAAAAGTTGACTTGATCATGTCTCTACTTTCGAAGCAATCTTTTGTTGATCCTCGTTATGATCCTTTAGATTCTCTGATTGCTGATGCTTATAGGAGTAACTTTGGTAGTAATCCTAGACCGTTCCCCTCTAATTCCTATGGGAGCAACAATGCTTATCCTAGCACCAAGAACTCCATCCAAAAAGATAGAGATTTGCCTGGCTATGAGAAACTGCTAGAAATAGATAAGGCCACTAAGAATTACATGCACACCCAATATGAACAAAACAAAACCTTCTCGAGGCAATTAAATGAGCATACTGCTATCTTGCAAGACATTAGTAGACGATTAGAGAACATAAATATTGAGATTTCTAACCTCCAGACTAGACTCACTATCACTGAGACCCAAGTTTCCGATATGTCCCACACACAAACCACTTTGATAAACCAAATGGCAACTAAACCCGAAGTGGTTGCATCCCTAAGGGAGGAAGAGGATAGAATTAAGAGCCTTCCTACCCACCACACTGTTGCTACTATCCAAGTTATTGAGGATGTTCAAACCCTTAGCACCCAATGTACTCCTGGTCCCAATGGACCTATTAATGGTGATGCTATGACTATAGAAACTACCAAACAAGTGAACCTAAAGGACACCACTACCACTCTACTTGATGCTCGTGACCTTGATTTTGATATTTGCACTCTTACTGAAGTTATTGATTTCCTTCACAAGATGTCTAGAGACCCCCGCACTAGCACGCTTAACCTTGCCTTTACAGAGCATATCACTAATGCTCTCATCAAAGCTAGGGAGGAGAAACTTAGAGTAGAAGCCTCCATACCTAGAAAGCTAGAAGATGGTTGGGATCCTATGATAAAAATTAAATTGAATGACTTCTCTTGCTATGCATTATGTGATGTTGGAGCTAGTACCTCTGTTATGCCCAAAAGAATATATGATATGCTTAAATTGAAACCTTTTGATTCTTGTTCTTTTGGTGTTCGTCTCGTTGATTCTTCCATAAAGAAACCTTTGGGGAGGATCGACGATGTTCTTATCGTTGTTAATGATAATTATGTTCCCGTTGATTTCACTATTATGGATATTGAATGTGATCCTTCATGTCCAATTATTTTGGGACGTCCCTTTTTACGCACCGTTGGTGCTATCATTGACATGAAAGAGGGTAATATAAAAGTTCAGTCTCCTCTCAAGAAAGGGATGGAACACTTCCCTCGAAAGAAGATCAAGTTACCTTTTGAGTCCGTTGTACGGGCTAGCTATTCTTTTACTCTTGATAAAACTTGATATATGCATTATGCCTAGCTTAAAGGCATAAAAGAAAGCGCTTTTGGGAGGCAGCCCACAAGAATAAATTTTTATATTTTGCTTTTTGTTGTGTCTTGATGTTGTTTACTACAGTAGCATCATCATTGTATCTTTTCATATTTGTGCCAAGTATAGCCTCTGATTGCTAGAAAGTTCAAAAGTTGTGAGGTGCTGTCCAGGAAACAGATTCTGTCCTTGGATAGAAAAAATCGTATAAAATCACCAGTTCATCTTTTTGGTCTGAAATGTTTCGACAGCGTTCTCTATATAATTGTCTTTCGTGTGTCTGTTCTGAGTTTTTTGATTTGAGTTGTAGAAGTTCCCCGAACAAATCATTTACTACCTGTTGTTCTGTTTTTCACAGATTCTGTCCTGTTTTGCCTTTCCTTCAGTTTGCAAACCAAGAGCTTGCTTTTTCTTTGCAAAAACCTTTTGGCAATCTTGAGAAACAGTAGAACTTCAAGAATATCTTTATTTCCAGCAAGGAACAATTATTTTATTAAGGGTACTAACCTCGCTAATCAGATTATAATGAGTTATGTATGAAGGGAGTTTTCAAGTGTGCGAGGGAAGATGATAAGAAGATTCAGGAGTGTCAAGCGCTCAAGCTTGGGGATGCCCCCATGCACCCCCAAGAAATATTCAAGGAGACTCAAGCGTCTAAGCTTGGGGATGCCCCCGTGCATCCCCTTCTCCATCAACATTATCAGTTCGTCTTTCGTTCCGCTATATTTTTATCACTTCATGTGTTATGTGCTATGCTTGGAGCGTCTTGCTTTTAGTTTTCTTTTTAGTTTTTCATAACGAGTCGGAAATCAGCATTCCTTTATGTGGGAGAGAAACACGCTCCACTTCTACCTAGAACATAACATAGAATTTTCATGTCTATCTTTGTTGTGTGTGTTCTTTGTCTTTTAATAGCTACTATCGTGCTCTGCTCTTAGTATTCATGCTTATCTTTTCAAAGAGCTTTTGTTTAGTTGGTTGCTTGAACTCTCTTTAATCATCATGCTTACCTTAGTAAGAGAGTTTGCTTCCGTTGCATTGGTTAATATGTCTATGATAAAGATACTACGTGCATAATGGCGCTTAGTAGTTCAGGTTTTCTTATGGTTAGTCTCAAATAGCTGGGGGATTCCCAATGTGTTATTGGAGTACCAACATGATTTGTTTGCCTATGATGTGGTATGGTTTAGTAATATCTTCCTTCGAGAATTTATTTTGATTGACTTGGCGTATGCTCACGCATATTTAAGACTGTAAAGAAAGTATGTCAAGCCTTGATGATCTTTTATTTCTGAGTAGCGATATAACTACCATGCCTGATTCAATATTGCTTTGTCCCTCTGCATGATTATGACCGTCATTGCTCTCTTAGTTGGTCGCTCCCAGTCTTTTGCTAACCTCCACCTGTACTAAGCAGACTAACTTTGCAATATATAGCTCATAGGAAAGTAGCTTAAAAACTATTGTGGTAAAGAATATGTTGCTTATGTATCTTATTTCTTATAAGTTGCTTGCTGAGCGGTAACCATGTTTCTGGGGACGCCATCAACTGTTACACTTTTGTTGAATATCATGTGAGTTGCTATGCATGTTCGTCTTGTCTGAAGTAAGGGTGATTTACCGTGGGTTGAATGAGTATGCATATTGTTAGAGAAGAACATTGGGCCGCCAACCAAAGCCAAGTATCATGGTGGAAGTTTTAGCTTGGACATTAATCCTCAATCTCTTATGAGAATATGCTTATGCATTAAAGAGGAGTCCATCATCTATTTTCTATGTTGTCCCGGTATGGATGTCCTCAAGTTGAGATCTATCAAAAACGAGAAATCAAATGCGATTTATCTCCTTGGACCTTTGTACAGGTGGCATAGAGGTACCCCTTTGTGACACTTGGTTGAAACATATGTAATGCAATGATAACCCATGGAAATCCGAGCTAATTAGGACAAGGTGCGAGCACTATTGGTATTCGATGCATGAGGCTTGCAACTTATAGGATGTCTTATGCATGACACATATGAAGTACTACTACCGTTGACAAAATTGCTTCTATGTTTTCAAAATAAAAAGCTCTAGCACATAACCATTCTTTTACTTTTATGTTGAGTCTCCACCTTCTTTTAAAAGCACCAACTACTGAGAGCATGATTGTCATTCTGAGTGTAATGTGCATTGTCCCAAAGTAGCATTGTCTTTTGCATGATTGTGATATCGGTTATTTTGAAATCATTGTATCTAATCATCACTTAAACCTTGAAGGTGCCCCTGCATTTATGTTTTGCCTCACTAAAGGGGGCAAGCTAGATATCACTTTATCATATTTGCACATCATGTTCATTGCAAATCTTTTTGATGTTTCAGTTTCATATTGTAAAACTTTCAGTCCTTTGTGATTTTCTCATGAGGCAACTTAATTACTATAGAATCATTGTCTCAGTAAGCTTTTGTCATATGACTATAAAAAGTCCTATATGGTTAATAGCATGTCACCACAGAAATTATTCTTGTTATCATTTACCTACTCGAGGACGAGCAGGAATTAAGCTTGGGGATGATGATACGTCCAAAACGTATCTATAATTTCTGCTTGCTCCATGCCACTTTTGGGTGATATTGCTATGATATTCATACACTTCCATACACTTTTGATCATATTTGGACTAACCTACTAATCCAGTGCACCCCGGTGCCAGTTTCTGTTTTCGGCTGATTTTGTATTCCGGGTTTTCACATTACGAGAACTGTCCGGAAAAATCCAGAAAAATTATATAAAAAATCAGCGTTCCGGAACCTACCTTGCGCCCGAAGTACAGCCGGGGGGGGGGGGGGCTCCAGGGCTCCAGGGCTCCAGGCGCCCTGGCGGCGCGCCCCCCCTGGGCCGTGCCGGGGGGTCACCTGGGCCCCCCGAAGCCCGTCTGGTGCCCCCCCATTGGCATATATTTAGAGCGTCCCTCGAAGCCCTCGGGACGGGAACTCTTTTTCGCGATCTCATCTCTGTTCCGCCGCCGCCGCCGCTTCCAAGATCGGGAGCACCAGGAGAACTCTTCCCGGCACCCTGCCGGAGGGGAGGATCACCACCGGGAGCTTCTCCGCCACCATGGACGCCTCTCGGATGAGTTGTGAGTAGTCTCCCTTGGACCATGAGTCCATGACCAGTAGCTATGTGATGTTCTCCTCCCGTTCTTGTGCTTCACTAATTAGTCCTCGTGAGTTGCCCTACATGATCGAGGCACATATGTAATCCTTATGCTGTTGCTATGGTGAGTTTGCTGGGATCCGATGGATTATGAGATTATGTTCAGATTGTGATTGAGTAATATATTTGATCTACCTCTTTTATATTTAAGTTCGTAAGTAATTCTTGCATGTTCTCCGTTGTTATTTATTGCTTTGGCCAAGTAATACGTAGTGACTCCAAGAGGGAATGTTATGCTTGATTGTGGGTTCATGCCCCTCGATGACTAGCTTGAGTGACAGAAACATGAGTCTAGGGGATGTGCTGTTGCCACACGGGGGAAAACAGCGGTGCTTGTGCCCGCGGGTGCAAGGATTGTTTACTTTATGCAAAGTTATTTTAATGCAGTTGTCTGTGGCTTTGAGTTTACACTATGGGTGGGGCTCGCAACTTAATACCAGCGAGATGTTCTGGATAGATATCTCAAGGTGGATGATTAGTAGTAGATATTGATGGATTTCGGTCTACTTACTTTGGCGTACCGCCCTTGCTTTGAACCTCAACCTTTCTTGCAATGTAGTCAGCATTGGTTTGCGTTCGTGGTCCTGTCAATTGCCCAGCTGTAATTCGTTTACCTCACATAGCTGTTTTATCATCTTTTGGGAGAGAGACATCGCTAGTGAACATCATGAGACTCCAGTCCATATTACCATCATTGATCACGTCCGCTATTTACTTTTCGCTTTTATTTACTATTGCAAAACATTATCTATCACTACTATCATTTGCTTTTAATCCTTTGTGAACTACAAGGCCAGAGGGATTGACAACCTCTCTGTACTCGTTTGGAGCAAAGTTATTTGTATCTGTGTGCAGGTCCACGTTGATTGCTAATATCTGGCGCCGTTAGCAGTTGACACCTACTTGTTGAACCTAGGAGTCTCTAGGGATTCGATCCTTGGCATCTTTGCTAAGGGAAAACACTTCCACAACACTGCATCTTTCACCTTCCACTTGGGGTAACCAACGAGGGGTTAGAGGCCCATCACCACTCCTATCATCCATATTTTACCATCTCTTCGCCGAACTAGTGCACCTATACATCTGACAAGTGTATTAGGTGTGTTGGGGACACAAGAGACTTCTTGTATCTTGATTGCAGGGTTGCTTGAAAGGGGTACGTTCAACCTCCACTTCCCTGAGTTCGATAAACCTTGGGTTACTCAATTAAGGGAAATTTGCTGCTGTCCTACAAACCTCTGCTCTTGGAGGCCCAACACTGTCTACAGGAATAGAAGCGTGTAGTAGACATCAAGCTATTTCTGGCGCCGTTGCCGGGGAAGTGAGGTAAGTGAAGGTACCTTCTCTAGATCTTGCAATTAAATCTTTTTGTTTCTTGTTTTTATTTTCACTAGTTATGTTTATGGAAAACCGCACTCTTAGTTCGCTGCTTGGGGAAGGCCGCTTTACCACACCCGTGGTAGAGAAGTCTCCTCCACCTACTGAATGTATCCCGTTCCAAATACCACCTATGATGGGACGGTCAATCCTAGTATTCATTTGTTGAAACTTACAGAACTTTGTGAGTTGTTTAAGATTTCAGGTTTGACAAGAGATGGAGTCATGAGGAAATTATTTGCCTTGTCACTAAAAGGAAAAGCATTGGAATGGTATAGGCTACTAGATGACTCTCACCTGCTGGATTGGGAAGAGATCCAGTCTCTCTTTTACTCCAAGTTTTATCCTCTTCATGAAGTCCATGAGAATAGGAATTATGTTTATAATTTCTATCCTCATGACGGAGAGAGCATAGCTCAAGCTTGGGGGAGACTGAAAACGTTAATGCTAAAATGTCCTAACCATGGGCTCCCCAAAGATATGATTATTACTAATTTCTATGCGAGGCTTTCTCGACAAGATAAAGATTTGCTCGATGCTTCCTCTATGGGTTCTTTCACAAACGAAAAGATTGATGCTAAATGGGAACTCCTTGAAAGAATTCAACGCAACACTGAAGATTGGGAGATCGACAAAGGTAAAGAGTCAGGTATAATTTATGAGTATGATTGCATTAAGTCCTTTGTTGAAACTACAAGTTTTAATAAGTTTAGTGCTAAGTTTGGGCTTGATTCTCAACTCCTTGTTGATTTCCTCAAATCTTTTGTTTCACATCTTAATATGCCTAAGGAGGATTGGATCAAGCATCATAAACCTTTTAAAGAGATTTGCAAAGAAAATGAAATTGTTCATGATAATTGCAACATGCATGATCTAATTCCTAAAAATGAAGTTTTATATAAGCATGTCAATTATTGTGGAGTGGATAGACCTTGTGAAAGGCCTATGATTGAAGAAGAGAAGTATTGTAAGCAACATAAGCATGAAAGAACAATCACTTGGGTCAGAGATTTAAATGAAATTGCTAGAGAATTGTGTGACCTTTATCCTTTTACTTCTGAACTTTGTTGTATAGAGGGTCACTTTAATTTTCAATGCATGCACTTTCAAAACATAACTGTTAACCAGTTGTGTGATAACATGATCACCTCTGATCTTTATGATGAGCTTATGTTATTTTTGATGTGTGAAGAGTTATCAGAAAAGACTTCTTGGCTAGTTAATGCCATAGGAATAAAAAAACACTTTGCAAAGTTGCCATCTCTATTGTGTTGTTAATTGCCATGAAAATGATTACATAAGTAAGATTAGAAATGAGGGAACTTTACCAAAGTATAAAAATGTCTCTTATATTTCTGCTAATAAAAAGGAGAGTTTCTCCCAAGTTTCCCCTATTGTTTCTAATGATAAACCAGGATATGTGGAGAAGCTTCATCTCCAACCACTCCCTCCTAAGATGAAGAAGAAGAAAAAGAAGAGGAGGAGGAAGAGGAGCAAGAAGGAAGAAGAATGGGTATCAACCTGGCCTGAGCATATTCCTCCCATCAACTTTTATCCTAACGGTTGTAAGTTTAAAGAAGAAGGTGAAGTTTATTGCCCTAATTATCATCTTGATGATACGTCCGTAGGTACTATTGAAGATGATTTTGATTATGATATGCATGTTACTTATTGTGATTGGGAAAATGATGATAATGCTACTTATGATCTTGAAAATCTTTTTGGTACCAACTCTGAAAGTGATGATATGGAAAGCTCTAAGCTTGGGGATGATAGGATTGCAAATCCTTTACCCACTAGTGATGTGATAATTGATAATTCTTTTGCTAGTAAGAATAAAGACAACATGTTTACAAATATAGTTGCTAGCAATGATAATGCTCTTCTCTACTATGATGATGTTATAACTCCAATCTATAGTGATTATAAAGGTACCTATGACATAAGGAGAAATTATCCTTATGAAACTTGTCATAATCATGGAGGGAACTACTCCCTTGTTGAACACCATCTTCCTAATACACAATTAATCTATAGTGTTCAAGTTGTTTATGATAATCCTACTCCCACTATTACCAATGAGAAAGATTATGCTTATGTGGAGAGTAAGAGTACCTTTTTGCATGTGGATCATGGTAACAATGCTTTATGTGATGCTTATATTGTTGAGTTTATTCGTGATCCCACTGAAAATTATTATGAGAAGGGAACATATGCTTATAGATATTTCAATAATGTCAAGTTCCCTCTCTTTATGTTGAAGGTTTTGAAGCTGCACTTGTTTTGTCTTCCTATGCTTATTGCTTTGTGCTTCAATGAATTATTCTATTGCAATATTCCTATGCATAGGAAGCATGTTAGGCTTAAATGTGTTTGGTATTTGCTTCTTGATGCTCTCTTTTGTTCTTCAGCTCTTATTCATACGAGAGCATCATTAAAGTCTTAAGCCTATCTTTATGGCTATAAAGAAAGAGCTCTAGGGAGACAACCCTTGTTATCTTTGCTTTCAGTTTTTAGTGGTCTTGATGTTTGTTACTACTTTATCAACATCATTGTATTATTATTTTTCAGCTTTGTGCCAAGTTTAGCCTCCGATTGCAAGAAAGTTCAAAAGTTGTGACGTGCTGTCCAGGAAACAGATTTTGTCCTTGGACAGAAAAATTCGTATAAAATCACCACATCATCTTTTTAGTCTGAATTGTTTCGACAGCGTGCTCTATACAATTGGCTTTCGGGCGTCTGTTCTGAGTTTTTTGATTTGAGTTGCAGAAGTGCCCCGAAAAAATTATTTACTACCTGCTGGTATGTTTTTCACAGATTCTGTCCTGTTTTGCCTTTTCTTCATTTTGCAAACCTTGAGCTTGCTTTTTTCTTTGCAAAAACCCTTTGGCAATCTTGAGAAACAGTAGCACTTCAAGATTATCCTTATTTCCAGCAAGGAAAAATTATTTTATTATGGGTACTAACCTCGCTAATCAGATTATGATGAGTTATGTATGAAGGGAGTTTTCAAGTGTGCGAGGGAAGATGATAAAAAGATTCAGGAGTGTCAAACGCTCAAGCTTGGGGATGCCCCCGTGCACCCCCGAGAAATATTCAAGAAGACTCAAGCGTCTAAGCTTGGGGATGCCCCCGTGCATCCCCTTCTCCATCAACCATTATCAGTTCGTCTTTCGTTCCACTATATTTTAATCACTTCATGTGTTATGTGCTATGCTTGGAGTGTCTTGCTTTTAGTTTCCTTTTTAGTTTTCTTTAGCTTTGCTTGCTGTTCATAACAAGTTAGAACTCAGCTTTCTTTGTGTGGGAGAGAAACACGCTCCACTTCAACCTAGAACATAACATAGGATTTTCATGTTTATCTTTGCTGTGTATGTTCTTTGTCTTTCAATAGCTACTATCATGTTCAGCTCTTAGTTTTCATGCTTTACTTTTTAAAGTGCTTTTGTTTAGTTGGTCGCTGGAACTCTCTTGAGTTATCATGCTTATCTTGTTAAGAGAGTTGGCTTCTGTTGCACTGGTTGATATGTCTATGATAAAAATGCTATGTGCATAATGGTGCTTAGTAGATCATGTTTTCTTATGGTTAGTCTCAAATAGCTGGGGGGTTCTTAATGTGTTATTGAAGTACCAACATGATTTGTTTGCCTATGATGTGGTATGGTTTAGTGATATCTTCCTCCAAGAATTTATTTTGATTGACTTGGCATATGCTCACGCATATTTAAGACTGTAAAGAAAGTCTATCAAGCCTTGATGATCTTTAATTTCTGAGTAGCGATATAACTTCCATGCCCGATTCAATGTTGCTTTGTCGCTCTGCATGATTATGGCCGTCAAATGCTCTCTTAGTTGGTAGCTCCCAGTCTTTTGCTAACCTTCGCCTATACTAAGCGGATTGACTGCTTGTGCATCCAAAATCCTTTAAACCAGTTATGCCATATGAGTCCACCATACCTTCCTATACATGGTATTTACTTGCCTTTCCTAACGAAGACTTTTGTGTACCATCTCGAAATTAATCAAAAGCATTTCTCTTTTGTGCCTCTGTTTTAGCTCATGAGGAAGTAGTAGTTAATTCATGATCTTTTTAAGTTGGACAAGCTTCACCCCGGGATTGCATGTCTAATGTGCAAACCCCTAATACGAGAAGGAACTGGCAAAGAGTGCGCCCGGCTCATTAAAAAAAATACAACAAACAAACCCTCCTTCACGCTTTGTTCATGAGAAATCAGAAAACTTTGGCAGTGATAAACAAAGGAGATTAAGGGGATGTGATCGTCCCCGTGCGGGAGCCGTTCCTCGAAACTTGTCCAGCTCAAGAAGTAATTGAGTTATCTACTAGCATTCGTTGACGAAATATGCATCTCCCAAAAATCAATTTTACCTTTTTAAAAATCAAGAGCTCTGGTACATGTTTAGTCTTTGCTTCCAACCACGGGTTTTCAACCTTGCCATCAAAAGCCACGGTTCGAGAGTCTCCACCTTCTTTCTTCAAACCACCAACTATTGAGAGCATGATTGTCATTCTGAGTGTAATGTGCATTGTCCCAAAGTACCATTGTCTTCTGCATGATTATGATATCGTTTATTCTGAAATCATTGTATCTAGTCGTCACTTAAACCTCGGAGGTGCCCCTGCATTTATGTTTTGCTTCACTAAAGGGGGCAAGCGAGATATCACTTTGTCATGTTTGCACACCATGCTCACTACAAATCTATTGGGTGTTTTCAGTATCAAATTGTAAAACTTTCAATTCTTTGTGATATTCTCATGAGGCAACTTAATTACTAAAGATTCATTATCTCAGTAAGCATTTGTCATGTGACTGTGAAAAGTTCTTATATGGTTAATAGCATGTCACCACAGAAATTATGCTTGTTATCATTTACCTACTCGAGGACGAGCAGGAATTAAGCTTGGGGATGTTGATACGTCCAAAACGTATCTATAATTTCTGCTTGCTCCATGCCTCTTTTGTGTGATATTGCTATGATATTTATGCACTTCCATACACTTTTGATCATATTTGGACTAACCTATTAACTCAGTGCACCCCAGTGCCAGTTTCTGTTTTCTGCTATTTTTGTATTTCAGGTTTTCCCATTACGTAAATTGCTAGAAAAATCCCGGGAAAAATATATAAAAAAATCAGCGTTCCGGAAGCTTCCATGCTGCCAAAGTAGGGCCGGAGGGGGGCCACAGGGGCTCCAGGCGCCCAGAGGGCGCGGCCCCCCTCCTGGCCGCGGCGCCAGGCCGCCTGGGCCCCCCTTAGCTCCCCTGGCGACCCCCTTTGGCATATATTTAACACCCGTCACGGAAACCCTGATTCCGGACACCTTTTCTCCAGAAGCTATTCCGATCTCCGCCGCCATCGCCACCAAGTTTCGGGGGACCAGAATTCCTGTGCCGGCATCCTACCGGGACGGGGAAGTGCCCCCGGATTCATCTCCATCGACGTTTATTCCTCCCTCCATGATGCGGGAGTAGTTCCTCCTCAGGGCTGAGGTTTCTACCAGTAGCTATGTGGTCAATTCTCTCTTCCATGATGTGATCTTCGTTGTGATCATAGGCTATATTAATCTAGGGTGATCCCATGATATTTCCCCTTCCTCTATGTATTGGATTGATGTACTCGCTTGTCTTTATCTAGTATAATCTCCGAGACCAAGGTGACAGCGGTCTATTAGACATGGATTAGAAGAATATTTTCATGAGTGATTTCCTCTTTTGTGTGTGGATTGAAGATTGAGAGTCTTATGGTGCTTGTCTTGGACTATCCTTGAGATATGTTGTGGTGATTTTGGTACTCTCTTTGGATGGCCGAGGTGACATTGGGAAATCCATAGATCGAGAACTACGAACTTAGAGGTGTGCTTTTGTAGCCCTACATAATTCTCGTCCTCTCTTGACCACAAAGGAATGACCTCCGAGTGCGTCCCCCTTGCATGTTTTATGGGAAATATCATGTGATTCGATTATGTTAATGTTGTTTGGAGTTGCCACTAGTGAAAGTATGAAGCCTAGGCCTTGTTTCCACCATTGCAATACCATTTGTGCTCACGTTTACCACTTGTTTGTTTGCTGCACTTTTTATTACAGATTTATATTACTTTGCTTTGCCACTCCTATCATCCATATTTAACCATCTCTTCGCCGAACTAGTGCACCTATACATCTGACAAGTGTATTAGGTGTGTTGGGGACACAAGAGACTTCTTGTATCTTGTTTGCAGGGTTGCTTGAAAGGGGTACGTTCAACCTCCACTTCCCCGAGTTCGATAAACCTTGGGTTACTCACTTAAGGGAAATTTGCTGCTGTCCTATAAACCTCTGCTCTTGGAGGCCCAACACTGTCTACAGGAATAGAAGCGTGTAGTAGACATCAACTTGTCACTGGCCCTCCGGCGCCTGGGATCACACACGAGTGAGCTCGTACTAGAGAGGCACACCCCTCCACCGCCTCCCCCCTCGCCGGCCTCCGCGTCCTCGCCCTCGTCATCCTACATGGGCGGGAGGAGGATGCAGCCGGCCCCTGCAGCGACAACCCGCAGGAACAGCGCGCGGCGACAGCCGGCCCCTTATTTCCATTCTGCAGCGAGTGGTGATGAGAAGAAGTTGGCGGTGCCACCCCATGGCGCGCCGCTCGTGTTGCTCCTGTGGATGCGCGGCGGCGAAGATGAGCGGCAAAGGTAGAGGAGAGGGAGGGGAGGGGAGGGTGCAGACCGCCGGCGAGCGGAGAGGGAGGCAGTGAGTGGAGAGGGAGGCAGATCTAGATCTGGAGCGGCGGTGGGAGGCGAGTGCAAGGGATAGCGGTGCTGAATGAAGGGGAGGGGCGAGAGGAGGGGTCGTGGGGAGGCCATGAACGACGGCGAGCTCCGCCGGAGGGAGGTGGCGGCGGCGATGGATCTGGAAGGGAGGAGGTGAGCTCTCTCCATCGGGCGAGACAGCGAGGAGACGGGGGATCTGGAATGGGATCGATGGATGGATGTGGAAACTGGAAAGAAAGGAGGTGGCGGGGGGTGATGCAAAATAACCATCTAGGGTTTCGGGGTTGGTGTGTGTCGGGGGAAACTGTCCTCCCACGAGCACCTATGGGACCGGAGCCCCTTCTACGTTGCGGTAAGGGAGCGGAGGGAGCACGGAGAGCAGATCGAGGGGCACATGCGGGCAGTTTTACCCAGGTTCGGGCCGCGCGGACGCGTTAAACCCTACTCCTGCTTAGGTTGTATTGTGTTCTTGAGCTCGGGAGCTTGAAGATCTACAGTACTAGCTACACCGAGCGAGAGAGTTGTCTAGTTTTCGAACCTCCTCTACGTTGTGCATGGGCCTCCTTTTATAGCTCGAAGGGGTCACCGACAGGTGTCAACGTAGAGGAGGGTAAAAGTGTAATTTTGGTGGTAGTTGCAACAGTGCATGAACAGTGTATGAACAGTGGTCTTCACCTAAGTTTGACAGTGGGGGACAAGGGCATTAAATGCCCGTCGCCGTCGCCCCCAAAAGCGTCCGTCCATGCTTCTCCGTTCGCCACGGCGGTAGCCTCGTCACCGTGGCTTGCCACCGCGTACCCCAGGCTGCACAGCCGTCTGCCACGTGCCCCTGGAAGGGCCCTAGGGCGACGCGTGGGCAGATGAGCTGGAGCGCGGGCACACAGCGTAGGTTTCCTCGGCAAGCACCTTGCCGGGGTCGTGATCTTGCCGGGCCCGGAAGCTTGTCGCTCTCCGGGTCCTGCCGGGGCGCATGAAGCGCCGAGACGTCTCTTGAGGTACGTGTTCCTTGGCCTTCCTGGCAAGCTCCTCTTGCCAGGGTCTTGTGCTAAAGTGATAACCTTGAGCCTGGTGCGGCCTTCCCGACAAGCTCCTCTTGCCGGGGCCTTGATCTTCTGACTTGTATACTTTGTTCTTGAATGGCTTTATGGGGACCAGAACGGTTCTTGGCGAGCACGTGGTAAGCCCTGCCACGGGAAGCTGCTACTGCCCGTGCGCAAGTTGGGGTACTAAGGTACCCCTATCTTAGTACACCGACAGGAGCCCCAGGGCCTGGGCCACACACGGTGCCGAGCACTGTTGGGCCAGGCCCAAGACAGTGCACGGGCACACGCGGCCCACGGCAAGCTGTATCCCCTTCCGGATCCGCCGCATCCCTCCCTAACGGCACGCGTCGATTGCGGCGTCGTGAGAGAGATCGTGGCCTGTTCTTTAATGGGAAATGCGGAACGTCCCCCACTTCCCCCTTAAAAGCAGAGGAAGCAGGGGCAGTTCTCTCCATCGTTTTCATTGCGCCTTGATTCTCCAGAAACTCCCGCCGCCCTCTGCCTCCCCTCAGTTCGACATTGAGCCAAGCCCCTCCCTTCCTCCGCTGTCTCCCGCATCCGCGGCACCGCCGACCTCCTCGCCTCTTTTCCTCGCCGCCCCCGCCATGGCTCCGAAGAGCGACAAGGCGAAGAGTGACAAGGCCAAGAAGGAGAAGTCCGAGCAGGCGGCGAAGCTGGCAGCCCTGCGGAAGAAGTGCGTGGTCTTCGCGCCGAGGCTTGGCGCGATGGAGCTGCGGGACAAATACTATTTGTTCTGGGCGAGGGAGACCAAAGCTCATCCCCGCACCAGAGTCCTCCCCGCCGTCGCCGCCAATATGTTCCCCGACGGGTACTTTTACTTTGCCGCATTCTTCCATTGTGGTCTGTGCCCTCCGTACTCGGAGTTCTTTTGTGATGTAATGAATACGTATGGCCTCCAGCTCCTAGATTTCACCCCCAACGCCATCCTTACGATGGCCGTTTTCGCACATCTGTGCGAAAACTATGTTGGGGTTCATCCAAATGTAGCTCTTTTCCGCCACTTCTTCATGCCTAGGGTAGAGTCCGGTGCGCCCCTCTCCGGCGGCATCTCCTGGATCTTCAGGCTGAACAAGAAGGATGCGTACTTGAAGGGAGAGCTCCGCGGCAAGTGGGAGGAGTGGAGAGCCGATTGGTGCTGGGTGCTGGAAGCTAATCCTGAGCCCTTTACCTCGCCGCGCAAGACTGCCATAGTGCGCGGCAGGGATTGGAGTGAATTGGCCCCGGAGGACAGCAAGGTTCAGATTGCCCTCATTAGGATCATTCGTCTCTGGGTCGCCAATCTGACTGTTGGAGAAGTTGGAGCAGATTTCCTCCGCCGCCGCATCGCCCCTTTACAAGAAAGGAAGAGGCCCGCCTGGGAATTCGGCAATGCGGCAGACATCATGAGGCTGCGCCCTGGATTGAACTACAACTTCACCGTCTTGGAGTTGAAAGGGATGGTTCGGGAGCTCTTCAAGCATGACCCCGCCCACCCGGAGTGGTTCAAACCTTCCCAGGGAGTGGTGCCGCTGTGCAACAGCACTGCCCGCGATTCCATACGCGCGATGATGCCCGAGTGCGACTCCCACGGCGTCGTCCCCACTTGGCTGGAGCCTCCACCGGAGACCGTGCTGACCTTCTTCGACAACTTGGTCGAGAAGCCCCGCAACGCCGAGGAGAAGAAGGGCCTCATCCGGGATACTACTGGCCGGGATGTAGCTTACATCACCTCCAGGATGGAGGAGGCCGCCGCAGCTGCGGCAGCGGGCGAATTTGGATACACTGTGGACGAGGCAGAGGCCGCGGACGCAGTGAGTCAAGCAGAGGAGGTGGAAATCCTCAAGCTGCTGAAGATTGCGCCCGAGGAGTTTGCCGGGGAGCCTTCCGTGAAGCTTACTGGGACGAGCGAGGTTGCCGGGGGGAGCGAGGCCGCCGGGCATGGCACTGAGTCCAGCGGGCCTGCCGAGGAGGAGGAGGACGCCGAGGCTGGAGATTCCGATGAAGACTCCGGTGGATCTCTGAATCTTGACGACGATGCCTCCTTGTCCTCGGAGAACTCTCCGCCTCCGCCAAGCCCTCCGCAGCAACAGAAGAAGCGCCTCCGCAAGGCCGCTGAGACGGCGAGGCCACAGGCACCTCGACAGCAGCCGAAGCTCCGTGCGACGCGTGCCACCAAGACGAGCGAGGTCGTCAAGGAGGCACCCCGTGCTCGTGCGCCAAGCGGAGGAGGATCTTCTCGGAGCGGAACGGGTGCTCCTTCTGCCCCTCGGTCCTCGGCGACAACGGGGGTCGGGTCTTCACAGCCCACAGCCCCGGAGCCCGCCAAGCGCCCGAGGGAGCCTTCTCCTCCAGCTACTCGCGCGGGAGCACACCAGGCAGAGTTTGACTTCTCCGCCCTCAGCTCTGACGAAGAGGAAGAGGAGTAAGTACTTGCAATTCTTTTAGTTTCTTTGGTTTTGTCTTGATTTTCCTTGCTTGGTTCTGATCTTGCTTTTGTTTTGCTTCGCAGGACCTTGACCCAGTGGATGGCGAAGAGGGCCAAGATCCCTGTAGTCAACATTGAGGACGACGAGCCCGTCGCGGCGACAAGCGACGCGCCGGCGACGAGCTTGCCGGATCAGCCTGCTGCTCCGAGGAGCAGCCCCCAGCGCAGCCCCCAACGTAAGTCTAGTATTTATCTTTCTGCTTGACGGGTGCGCTTGAGGTTATCATTTTGGTTGATGTCTTGTTGTCTTGTGCAGAAGTGGAGCCGCAGCCGCAGGAGCACCAGGAGGTCACCCCCGACGAGCCACTTGCTCCACCCTCCCCGCCAAGGATGAACTCCCCGGCAAGGGAGAACGCTCCTCCAAGGACGGGCACTCCGCCAAGGGCGAGCAGCCCGCCAAGGGTGAGCGCCCCGCCAAGGGAGGGCGCAGGCGGCCCTCCGCCAGCAGGGGCCACTACTCCGCCGCCAAGGGAGAATTCCCCGGCGAGGGACCCCGTCGTCGAAGAAGTCCGCGAAGGTAAACTTTGCAACTTCTTCTCGAATTCGTCTTTTTTGGATATTTGCTTGATCCTTTCTTTTCTTTTTCTTCCACTAGATCCTCCTGCCCCAGAGCCAATGGAGACGGAGGCCACCGCTGAGGAGGAGGTGCACGGCGACGGCGGCAACGCCACTGCAGCTGAAGAGACCGCCCTAACCGCAGACGCCGCGGCTGGGGAAGGGACCGGCGACCGCACTGCTGGCCCGGAGGCCGCAGGAGCGCCGGACGCTGCACCGACCGCCGACCCTTCCGCCTCCGCGGCTGGGCAGGGCGTCTACCTGGAGGCCGCCAACGGGGTCTTTATTCAAGTCATGTGGGCATCCTTGTCACGGGCACCCGCGGAGGGAGAGACCTTTGACGGAGAGGTCCTCGCCTCCGCCGGATTGAAGGTTGTTGAAGCGCCCGGCAGCAGTGACGAGCCCGAAGAGGAGAGGCTCCTTCGTCGGCTCCTGGCCTTGTCCCGGGCCAGGCAGACGAAGTTGGAGTCTCGGGAGGCTCTCACCGCCAAGGCTGGAGCTGACTTGGAGAAGCGCACCGTGGAGCTCCGCGCCGCCAACCAGACGGCCCTCCACAACTTGGCGGAGGAGCGTGAAGAGCTTGCCGGGGCGCAGCAAGCCTTCCTCCTTGAAAAAGTTGAGGCCGAGTCGCAGCAACGATTGGCCGCCGAGGAGCTGTCTCGGCGGGAAGGAGTACTCAACCAGCGGAAGGTCGACCTCGACGCCCACGAGGACGACCTCGCCGCCCGGGAGCAGGCCATTGGCGGGGCTCTGAAGCAGGCGAGGAACGCCGCAGCCGCCGCAGAGACCGCCAAGAAGGACCTGGAGGCCAAGGTGGCGCAGACGGAGCTGTACCTGAAGGCGAGCGAGGAGAGGGTCACTGCGCTCAACGTGGAGCGGGAGAAAGATGCCCACACCAACTCTGAGCTGCAGGTACGTCTCTCCGAGAAGGGCAAAGAGCTCTCTGACGCCAGTTACTCCATCGCTGACTTAGAGCTGAAGGTTTCCACCTTGACTGACTCGCTCGACGCCGCCCGGGACCGCGAGACGAAGCTGAAGGATGAACTCCGCAAGGAAAGGGCCTTGGTGGAGAGCGCCGCCGTCTCGGCGAACAACTTCAACCAGGCAGTGGAGCAGTGGACTAATGAGTTGGTCACCTCCGCTGCCAATATTGACATGGAGATGATGGCGCTGAGGGCGGAGCATCTCGTGTACTCCCCGGACGAGAGTCTCCCCCACAGCGCCAAGTTGAGTCTGCTCTTCAGGGGAATTGCGCCGGCGCTTGCGCGGCTGCGGGAGAAGATCCCCATGCAGCTGGCCGACGAGGCGCGTCGGCTCTGCATGGGCACCATGGAGCGGGTCTGGTCGAAGATCGTCTACCGCAACCCCGGCATCAACCTCGTCAATGTCCTCCGCACCCTGCCGCCCGAAGCTGACCAGGAGGTGCTGAGGGCACAAGTTGCCCACATCGTCGCCAAGGTGGGCAAGATCACGAGGCGTGAAGGCGACCGCGTAGATTAGATTCCTTTCTTTCTGCTTCCCTTGCCGCTGCAAAGCATGTTACGGACAAGAATCTGTTAGTATTGCGGCAAGTTATCTTTGTAACATACAATCTTATTTTGAGCAACCAATGCAGTGTTATCTCCCTTGCTTTGGTCCCTTCACTTTGTATGCATTCCACCCTACGTTTTTAGGGAACTTGCTGGCAAAGGACCCTTGCCGCGAGTGCTGAGTGCTGGACTCTTAGCAGCCTGCTGGCAATACCTTTGCCGGCAAGAAACCTTGCCGCAGCCAGTCGCAGCACACTTAGATTGCTGAGCGAACTCGAAAACGAAGTAAGGGCGCGACACTTGTCGCAGCTCACTTAAGTCGTTGAGCGTGCTCGAAACAAAGTAAGGGTGCGGCTAGCCACGGGTAGGTTCCTCCGCGCACAGGTTTTCCATACAAAGTGTGGTTCTTCAAGGAAGACAACTAAAAATTTTGAAAAATTTGAATTACTCAAACTTTGGTAACTTAGCTTTCATAGATTGTTTGCTCCCCGACAAGGCTCCTCTTTCTTGAACAATACTTGGTTCACGCCTCCATCTCCTTCCCCCCCAGCAAACTTGTGCGCGAGGAATACTCCTTCTGCTTAAGAGGGAAAGAAAAAGAGGAGGAAAAACAAGTATAGTGCCTTATGGCTTGCTAATGCTTACCGGGGACGTGCGGTGCACAAGGTGTCAGATGATGCATGCAAATAACAAAGAAAAGCATGGAAATGACAAATAGTGCGAAGCACAAAAGCTTTACTGATGCACGGGATCTGCGTCCGGCTTTGTACAAAGGTTTACATGCAACAGTGGCAAGACTTGTACAAAAGGTGGTTGCCGGAGCGGATCACGGCAACCGCGCCTTATGGGTGAAACTTACGAAGATGCTCTATGTTCCAGGAGTTGCTCACCGGTAAGCCTTCTTCGGTCTCAAGGCGGACAGCGCCGGGCCATGTGACTTGTCTCACCCGATAAGGGCCTTCCCACTTCGGCGTCAACTTGTTGGAATTCTTGGCGGACTGAACACGCCGAAGAACAAGGTCGCCTTCCTCGAGACTCCTGGCCTTGACCTTGCGGCTATGATAGCGACGCAAGGCTTGCTGGTATCGAGCAGCTTGTACAGCAGCCTGGAGACGTTCCTCCTCAAGGAGCAATGCATCATCTTGTCGCAGTTGCTCTTGCTCGAGCTCATCATAAGCGAGCACTCGAGGAGATCCGTATACGAGTTCCGTGGGGAGAACTGCCTCTGCTCCATAGACAAGAGCAAAGGGTGTCTGTCCGGTGGCTCGATTTGGTGTCGTCCTGATTGACCAAAGAGCCGTCGGCAACTCCTCTATCCAGTTTCTTCCGCACTTGTGCAGCCTGTCGAAGGTTCTTGTCTTGAGTCCGCGCAGCACTTCAGCATTGGCCCTCTCCGCTTGACCATTGCTCCTCGGGTGAGCAACAGAAGCGAAGCAGACCTTGGCGCCAAGGTCTTGGACGTACTGCATGAAGGTGCGACTTGTAAACTATGTGCCGTTGTCGGTGACTGTGCTGTCACCTTTCTCACTGGTTCCACTTCTGGCCACTTTGTGAACTTGTCGATTGTAACGTACAAGTACTCAAAGCCCCCGACTGCGCGGGGAAAGGGGCCGAGGATGTCGAGCCCCCAGACCGAGAAGGGCCAGGATAAAGGGATCGTCTGGAGAGCTTGAGCTGGCTGGTGAATTTGCTTGGCATGGAACTGGCACGCTTCACACTTGGTTACTTGTGCAGTTGCATCTTGGAGGGCTTCTGGCCAGAAGAACCCTTGCCGGAAGGCCTTCCCGGCAAGTGCCCTTGCGCCAATGTGGTGGCCATATATGCCTCCATGTATCTCTGCCAACAGCTTCTGTCCATCTTCCCTGGAAATGCACTTCAACCTGACACCATTGAGTCTTCTTCTGTACAGTTCGTTGCCAACGAACTGGTACATACTCGACTGCCTGGTTATTTTCTCTATCTCTTCTGGCTCGTCGGGAAGTTCTCCAGTTTGCAGAAAGCGGACGATTTGCTATGCCCATGCTGGAGCTTGAGGCTCAACAACAAGGACTAAAGGCATGAGGGCTGCTGCAGGAACCTCAGCTTCTACGGCAAGAACCTGCGGCTCTGCCGGAGCTGATGGTCCCCCGGCAAGCCTGCCGGGGCAAGGCTTGTCGGGAACGCCTGCTTCAACTGTACAGACCCTTGGATCTGCAGGATCAAACTGTTCCTCAGCATCTTGGTTGTTGATCTTGGGGACCTTGGCGGCGGCTTCGGGAAGGTCCGCCGGCAAGTAGTCGCCGGAGACCAACTTCCTCTTCTTGTTTTTCCCAACTGATGGTGTAACGGATGGCTGAGTTAACTTGAGCACGAAGGTCCCTGGTTCCACAGGTAACTTCATTGCAGCACACTTTGAGAGGCCATCTGCAATATCATTCTGGGCTCTTGGGACGTGCTCCATTTGCAGACCTTCAAAGTGTTCTTCAAGCTTCCTCACTTCATCGACATAAGCTTCCATCAAAGGGCTCTGGTAACTCTTATTCACTTGTTGGACCACCAACTGTGAATCTCCCCGCACAATCAACTTCTTGATCCCAAGCTCGGCCGCAATTCTGAGGCCGGCAAGCAAACCTTCATACTCAGCAGTATTGTTTGTCGCTTGCTCCTTGGGAAAGTGCATCTGGACAACATACTTGAGGTGCTCTCCGGTGGGCGCTATGAGTACCACGCCGGCACCGGCGCCTTGCAGCGAGAAAGCACCATCAAAGTACATTATCCACTCGTTGCTCGCTTCTTGGACGGGGACGCTTGTCTCTGGGACTTCTTCATCTGGCGTTGGGGTCCATTCGGCTATGAATTCTGCCAAAGCTCTGCTCTGTATGGTTGAAGTACTCTCAAACTTGAGACCAAAGCTTGACAGCTCCAGTGCCCACTCGACGATCCTGCCTGTTGCTTCTGGATTTTGTAATATCCTCTTCAACGGAAAGTGAGTGGCCACTGTTATCTCATGTGCTTGGAAGTAATGGCGCAGCTTTCTTGAGGCCATGAGGAGGCCGAAAAGCAACTTCTGCACCCCATAGTATCTTGATCTAGCCCCCTGCAGAAGGGAACTTACAAAATACACTGGGCGCTGAACCATCTTCTTTCGCACTTCTCCTTGTTCCTGCGCAGACTTGTCCTTGTCGGGGCCAGAGCTTGTCGGGGAAGCCTCCTGCTTGTCGCTGGATTTGCTCGCCGGGGATGTGGGTTCCTCATTCGCCTCCCTCTCCGCTACTAACGCAGCACTAACCACTTGATTGGTTGCCGCTAGGTACAGCAGCAACTTCTCTTGTGGCCTAGGTGCGACAAGTATCGGAGTGGAGGACAGGTATCCTTTCAAGTCTTGCAGCGCTGCCTCCGCTTCCGGAGTCCATTTCATGGGACCTGCCTTTTTCAAAATTTTGAAGAAAGGCAGGGCGCGCTCTGCAGACTTTGAAATGAACCTGCTGAGGGCAGCCACACAACCAGCAAGTCTTCTTACGTCTTTGACGCGCTTCGGGGCTTCAATCTGCTCGATGGCTTTTATCTTGTCGGGATTGGCTTCAATCCCCCTCTGGGACACAAAGAACCCGAGAAGCTTGCCGGAGGGAACTCCGAAGACGCACTTCTCGGGGTTCAGCTTGAGTTGGATCTTGCGCAGATTCTCAAAGGTTTCCTCTAAGTCCTGTATCAGGGTATCTTTGCTCTTGCTTTTGACCACTATATCATCCATGTAGGCTTCTACATTTCTGTGTATCTGTGGCTCAAAAGCAGTGTGCACCACCCTTGCAAATGTTGAGCCTGCATTCTTCAATCCAAAGGGCATGTGTATGAAGCAATATGTGCCGCATGGAGTAATGAATGCAGTCTTCTCTTCATCTTCCTTGGCCATGAATATCTGATGGTAACCTGAGTATGCATCAAGGAATGAGAGCAACTCACATCCAGCTGTGGAGTCAACAATTTGGTCGATGCGCGGCAAGGGAAAGGGATCCTTGGGACAAGCTTTGTTCACGTCGGTGAAGTCTATACAAAGTCTCCACTTTCCATTAGCCTTTCGCACGACAACTGGATTGGCCAACCATGTGGGATGTATTACGCCTCTAACCAGGCCTGCTGCTTCTAACTTCTTTATCTCTTCAGCTATGAACTCTTGGCGCTCCACGGCTTGCTTCCTGACCTTCTGCTTGACGGGCCGCGCATGAGGACAAACAGCAAGCTTGTGCTCCATTACCTTCCTGGGAACGCCGGGGATGTCAGACGGTTGCCATGCAAACACGTCGACATTCGCCCGCAGGAAGGCAACGAGCGCGCTTTCCTATTTGGGGTCGAGTGTAGCACTGATGGTGAAGGTACCACCAGTGCCGTCCTCCTTTGCGGACACCTTCTTGGTTGCCGGTGTAGCTACCATTCCTTTCTTGCACTTGCCGGTGGAGCTCGATGGCGCGTCCTCGACGGCAGCGCAGCACTCCGAGGAGGTGCGTTTGCCGGAGTGGGCTCCAGAGCTTTTGCCGGACTTGGTCTTGTTCTTCCCCCCGGGAGCTTCAGCGGCAAGTGTGTTGCTTTCTGCTGCGGCTGCTGCATCCCGGTAGATCTTGTCGGCGCAGATAAGCGCGTCCTTCTTGTCACCAGGGACAGAGATGACGCTTATCGGCACCGGCATCTTGAGCATGTTGTATGCATAGTGGGAAGCTGCCATGAACTTGGCGAGGGCAGGACGGCCAAGTATCCCATTGTATGGTAATGGGATATCAGCAACATCAAATGTAATCCTCTCCGTCCTGAAGTTGAGCTCCCCGCCAAAGGTCACTGGCAGCGTAATCTTCCCCTTCGGCTTGCTCCTTCCCGGGTTAATCCCTTGGAACGACCCGGTTTCCTCGAGCTCGCTGTCGGGGATCTGTAGCTTCTTGATCACAGCCGAGGAGATCAAATTCAGGGCGGCCCCGCCGTCAACCAACATCTTGGTGACCTTAAGGTTGCGGATAGTTGGTGAGACCAACATCAGCAAGCACCCGACCGCAGTTGTGCGGTCAGGGTGGTCCTCAAGGTCAAAGATGATGGGCGTGCCGGACCACTTCAGCAGCCTGCGTGACTCGACGGGCGGCTCAGCTGCATTCACTTCTCGCACCCACTGCTTGAGCTGGCGGTGGGAAGTGTGCAGAGAGGCACCTCCGTCGACACACAGAACCTCTGTGGCCTTCTGGAACTCCTGCTCGCTGTTGTCTCCTTCTTCCATGTCATCATCGTCGTCTTCATCCTCATCCTTGTCGCGGCCCCGGGGAGGTCTATCACCTTGCCGCTGCTTGGCCTTGCCGCGGCGTCCTCCCCGGCCATTGAACGACCGCTTCTTGCTGGGTTCTCCTCCGCCTCCTTGGGCCTTCTCCTTGTCGCGACGCTCGTATTCAGCCTTCTGCTGCTCTACGAGGTACTCGACTCTTTTGCAGTTCTGGAGATCGTGGCCCTTGGTGCGGTGGATCTTGCAGTACTGCTTGTCGAAGCCGTCCTGCTTGTCGGCTGCCGCTACAGGGGCGGGCTCCTTGCCAGAACCGCCAGCCTGTGCCTTCTTGGCGGGAGCCTCCTTGCCGGACTGCTCGACAACCAGCACCTCCTTGCTCTTCTTCTTTCTGTTATTCCGCCGCCGGTTCTTCCTTGCCGGGGCGGAATCCTCGCTGTCGCTTCCTCCTGCGCCAGTATCCTCTCCGGGGAGTCTCCTCCCCTCTTCAGCGCGCGCGCACTTGTCGGCCAGAGCATAGAGCTTGCTGACATCCCGGATCTTGGTCATGGCCATCTCCTCCCTCATCCGGCGGTTACGCACGTTTTGGTAAAACGCGCTGATAACCGCGGCAGGGTGGACGTCGGGAATGTTGTGCTGGACGCGGCTGAATCTTTGGATGTATTTGCGCAGGGACTCTCCCTCCTTCTGGGCGAGGATGTGGAGATCGCTCTCCTGGCCGTGGGGTTTGTGGCCGCCCGTGAAGGCGCCAACAAACTGGTGGCACAAATCTGCCCATGAGGAGATGGAGCTCTCCGGCAAGTGCATAAGCCAAGACCGGACGTTTGGCTTAAGCACTAGCGGGAAGTAGTTGGCTAGGATCTTCTCGTCGCGTCCCCCGGCAGCCTGCACCGCAATGGTGTAGATGCTGAGGAACTCCGAGGGGTGTGTCTTGCCGTCGTACTTCTCGGGTACGTCGGGCTTGAAATTCTTCATGCTGGGCCACTGGAATTGCCGCAGCTCACGGGTGAACGTAGGGCAACCTGCCGCGTACGGCAAGTCGCTTGGTTCACCGGGCGCGTGCGCATCGACAGCGGTCCCAGCGCGTTGATCTGACTGTCTTCGGGCTTCTCGTCGACGCTCGATGCGAGTCCGAGCGTCCTCTTGCCGCCTGTCGTCGAGGACTTGGCGCTGATCGCGGCGAGCCTGCGGATCCGACGACGCCGTGGAGTCGTCGTCGACGTTGATCCGGCGGGGCGGCGTTTTCTGCTTCCGCGGCGGGGAGTGCACGGTAGTTGCACCCCCGGCGGTCTTGTCGCCATCGGCCTTCGCTTGGTCGACTTGCCGCGGCCGTGAGGTTGCCGGCTGCTGCGGCGCATCGTTGTTGGCGAAGGCGATGAGGCTCTGGATCGTCGCCCTCCAGTCGTCGGCTTTGTCCGCCGCTGGAGGGAAGTCGAGGAGCAGCTGAGCCCTGGCCAGGGCTTCTGCTGGAGAAGAGGAAATCGGTGGCGAACGGTGCGAGGAGCGGGACACGCTCGGACTTCTAACTGCGTTAGAGGGAGCACGTTCCCGTCCCGGCGACCGCGCCTTGCTCGTGCCGGGGCGGTGGCCTTGAGCGTCCCGTGATTCGCCGGCTTGGCCACGTCCCAGCAAGCGTATGGTACCTCCGGTACCACGCCGCTGCTGGTCTGGCACCTCCTGAGAGGGACGTGGGGCGTGCACGGACACCGAGGCCTTGGAGTTCGCCCGGTCGTCCGTCTTGTCCTTGGACTTGGTGGCGCCGTGGGTGTCCCCGCCGGCGTCCGCCCTTCCGTCGGCGCCTCCCCCATCAACCGTCGGCTCTAGTGGTGGTGGGATCGACACGGACGGGCCTCCAACCTCCGAAACCTTCTTCTTCGGAGGCATGTTGATGTAGCTGATGAAGTTGGAGAGGTTGATGAAGAATGCGCCCGCGTGAGCGCCGGATCAGGTTCGCACAACCTCGACGCTCCCCTACCTGGCGCGCCAAAGATGTCGGGGGAAACTGTCCTCCCACGAGCACCTATGGGACCGGAGCCCCTTCTACGTTGCGGTAAGGGAGCGGAGGGAGCACGGAGAGTAGATCGAGGGGCACACGCGGGCAGTTTTACCCAGGTTCGGGCCGCGCGGACGCGTTAAACCCTACTCCTGCTTACGTTGTATTGTGTTCTTGAGCTCGGGAGCTTGAAGATCTACAGTACTAGCTACACCGAGCGAGAGAGTTGTCTAGGTTTCGAACCTCCTCTACGTTGTGCATGGGCCTCCTTTTATAGCTCGAAGGGGTCACCGACAGGTGTCAACGTAGAGGAGGGTAAAAGTGTAATTTTGGTGGTAGTTGCAACAGTGCATGAACAGTGTATGAACAGTGGTCTTCACCTAACTTTGACAGTGGGGGACAAGGGCATTAAATGCCCGTCGCCGTCGCCCCCAAAAGCGTCCGTCCATGCTTCTCCGTTCGCCACGGCGGTAGCCTCGTCACCGTGGCTTGCCACCGCGTACCCCAGGCTGCACAGCCGTCTGCCACGTGCCCCTAGAAGGGCCCCAGGGCGACGCGTGGGCAGATGAACTGGAGCGCGGGCACACAGCATAGGTTTCCCCGGCAAGCACCTTGCCGGGGTCGTGATCTTGCCGGGCCCGGAAGCTTGTCGCTCTCCGGGTCCTGCCGGGGCGCATGAAGCGCCGAGACGTCTCTTGAGGTACGTGTTCCTTGGCCTTCCTGGCAAGCTCCTCTTGCCAGGGTCTTGTGCTAAAGTGATAACCTTGAGCCTGGTGCGGCCTTCCTGGCAATCTCCTCTTGCCGGGGCCTTGATCTTCTGACTTGTATACTTTGTTCTTGAATGGCTTTATGGGGACCAGAACGGTTCTTGGCGAGCACGTGGTAAGCCCTGCCACGGGAAGCTGCTACTGCCCGTGCACAAGTTGGGGTACTAAGGTACCCCTATCTTAGTACACCGACAGTGTGGAAGGGTTGAGGACGGCCGTTGGATCCGCGAGCATCCGACGGTGTTTGATGGATGATCCGCGTGATACGTCCACGGACCAATCAGAATGCAGTATGACGTTATGACCATCTAAATTGGTCGTAGTTGACTAAGAATAATTTTTGAGTGTCCAAAATGAGTTTTTTTGTGAAGGACCTACCACATATTTGTTATAAAATTGGACCAAATCAATTTTCTAAAATACTAGGCCATATTTAATGCATAATAGACCACATGGTTGGGTGTCAAAAACTTGTATCCACCTCTCATAAAAAAGACAAATTTATGCCGATTCAGTAGGAAGCGGGTCAAATTTGAACTCCGGCTGCCTCATAGTTTGCTATTTATTTTTCCCAAAAATCATTTCTAGGTACAAAAGTATCTATTTAATCAGAGAAACATCAAAAGTTTTCCAAGATTCAACCAGTAGCTAGGAACGGTCAAGCCCGCCGTTTTGATCGAATTTTGAAACGGGCAAAAAAATTCAAAAAAATTGGAAAAACTTCGCATTGTTTCATTATATGTGACCAAGTTTCCAGAAAAATAATAAACATGTAATACGACAATTAATTAAAAAAAGTGTTCTCAGAAATGAGCTATCATGCGTGAAGATTCACGGCTTTCAAGCCAAATGTTCAATCTTATGGCCACATTCATGGCATAGTTTGTTCAAATGATCTCATATTGTGCACAAGGGTGCATCTTGGAATTCCAAACAATTTTGTGTAAGGGGGTTTTCATTTTCTGTGCACAGAAAATTCATTTTCCATTTTCCGAGTGCCCAAAAGGAGGTTTTTTGTGAAGGACCTCCCAAATAATTGTTGCAAAATTGGACCAAATCATTTTTATGAATTACTAGGCCATATTTAATGCACAATTGACCAAATGGTTGGGTGTAAAAAGTTTTGATCCACCTCTCGTGAAAAAGACCAATTTCGGCCGATTCAGTTGGAAGTGGGTCAAATTTGAACTGTAGCTGCCTTGTAGTTTGCTCTTTATTTTTTACAAAAATCATTTATAGCTACATAAGTATCTATTTAATCAGAGAAACACCAAAAAAATACCAAGATTCAACCACTAGCTAGGAACGGTCATTCCCGCCGTTTTGACCGCATTTTGAAACGGGCATAAAAAATTCTAAAAAATTCAAAAAATTGGAAAACCTTTGCATTGTGTCATTATATATGACCAAGTTATCAGGAAAAATAATTAACTTGTAATACCGAAATTATTTTTAAAAAGTGTTCTCAGAAATGAGTTATCATGCGTGAAGATTCATGGCTTTCAAGCCAATTGATCAATCTTATGGCCACATTCATGGCATAGTTTGTTCAAATGATCTCATATTGTGCACAAGGGTGCATATTGGAATGGCAAACAATGTTTCCTAAGGGAGTTTTCACTTTCTTTGGACGAAAAATTCATTTTCCATTTTTCGAGTGCCCAAAATGAGGTTTTTTTGTGAAGGACCTCCCAAATAATTGTTGCAAAATTGGACCAAATCATTTTTATGAATTACTAGGCCATATTTAATGCACAATTGACCAAATGGTTGGGTGTAAAAAGTTTTGATCCACCTCTCATGAAAAAGACAAATTTCCGCCGATTCAGCTGGAACTGGGCCAAATTTCAACTGTAGCTGCAT
Source organism: Secale cereale (assembly GCA_902687465.1). NCBI lineage: Eukaryota > Viridiplantae > Streptophyta > Magnoliopsida > Poales > Poaceae > Secale > Secale cereale. Next base: position 748,688,683 of record LR738712.1, on the reverse strand, counting down.
TGTAGTTTGCTATTTATTTTTTCTAAAAATCATTTCTAGGTACATAAGCATCTATTTAATCAGAGAAACACAAAAAAATACCAAGATTCAACCACTAGCTAGGAACGGTCATTCCCGCCGTTTTGACCGCATTTTGAAACGGGCATAAAAAATTCAAAAAAAATCAAAAAATTGGAAAACCTTCGCATTGTGTCATTATATATGACCAAGTTACCAGGAAAAATAATAAACTTGTAATACGGCAATTCTTCTAAAAAAAGTGTTCTCGGAAATGAGCTATAATGGGTGAAGATTCATGGCTTTCAAGCCAAATGATCAATCTTATGGCCACATTCATGGTATAGTTTGTTCAAATGATCTCATATTGTGCACAAGGGTGAATCTTTGAATGGAAAACAATGTTTCCTAAGGGAGTTTTCACTTTCTTTGGACGAAAAATTCATTTTCCATTTTTTGAGTGCCCAAAAGGAGGTTTTTTGTGAAGGACCTCCCAAATAATTGTTGCAAAATTGGACCAAATCATTTTTATAAAATACTAGGCCATATTTAATGCACAATTCACCAAATGGTTGGGTGTAAAAAGTTTTGATCCACCTCTCGTGAAAAAGACAAATTTTGGCCGATTCAGCTAGAAGCGGGTCAAATTTGAACTGCAGCTCCCTTGTAGTTTCCTATTTATTTTTTACAAAAATCATTTCTAGGTACATAAATATCTAATTAATCATAGAAACACAAAAAAATACCAAGATTCAACCACTAGTTAGGAACAGTCATTCCCGCCGTTTTGACCGCATTTTGAAAGGGGCATAAAAAATTCAAAAAAAACAAAAAATTGGAAAACCTTCGCATTGTGTCATTATATATGACCAAGTTACCAGGAAAAATAATAAACTTGTAATACAACAATTATTTTAAAAAAGTGTTCTCAGAAATGAGCTATCATGCGTGAAGATTCATGGCTTTCAAGCCAAATGATGAATCCTATGGCCACATTCATGGCATAGTTTGTTCAAATGATCTCATATTGTGCACAAGGGTGCATCTTGGAATGGCAAACATTATTTCCTAAGGAAGTTTTAATTTTCTTTGCACGAAAAAATCATTTTCCATTTTTCGAGTGCCCAAAAGGAGGTTTTTTTGTGAAGGACCTCCCAAATAATTGTTGCAAAATTCGACCAAATCAATTTTATAAAATACTAGGACATATTTAATGCACAATTGACAAAATGGTTGGGTGTAAAAAGTTTTGGTCCACCTCTCGTGAAAAAGACAAATTTCCGCCGATTCAGCTGGAAGCGGGTCAAATTTGAGCTGTAGCTCCCTCATAGTTTGCTATTTATTTTTCCCAAAAATCATTTCTTGTTACATAAGTACCTATTTAATCATAAATACATGGTTTGGTGGTGATACGTCGAGGTTTGGGCGGTGGTCGAGGGCCCCAACTCTAGAGCGCGTAAACTCGCATGCCCGCCGCGTGGTCACCACGTGACTGTGGCATTGCCATGTGTTCTGGGAGGCCTAGGCATGTCTAGTGGGTTGGGCACTTCCCAGGTAGGTGCTAGGAAGAAAATTACAATATAACATTCTCACGAGGACACCGATCGATGCTCAAACATGAATTAGCAGCCAAGTGTTTGATTAGCGGTATGGGAAATGCACATGGATAATGGGCTTGATTTTTGGTTGACGATCATCAGTTACTAAGAAGACCGTCTTCACAAAGTTTCAGCTCAAAAGGAGGAGTCTAGGTGGTACTTGCTTTGTAAAGTACCACACTAGACATAAATACGAATGTTGAAACTGGGCTCAAAATAATGAATGGATTGAGCTGGCATTTGGTGGAGGATAGTTATTTGGGCATAGGAAAGCACTGTAGAAAATGGATACCATTTGGACATGCCAAAGTGGTACTTCCTTCACAAAGTGTTTTTTTGAACAGAATAGGAAAATGATTATTTTTGAATTATTTTTGAACTAGGCAAGGAAGGTTTTTTACATATTTGACGAAGATATGACCCAAAGAATTTATGAGATTTTTTAGGGAATTTTGGGAATGACAGAAATATAGGTTGCTTCACAACCTAGGGCAAAAACTGCCACATGGACATGACACATAGGCAAAACTGATGAGGGGGCTGATACGTCCAAAACGTATCTATAATTTCTGCTTGCTCCATGCCTTTTTTGTGTGATATTGCTATGATATTTATGCACTTCCATACACTTTTGATCATATTTGGACTAACCTACTAATGGTTGCAAAAGTGCACAATGTTCTTGTCTTACACTTTATTGTATAGGAATTACTTGGAAATTGACAAAAACACAAAAGGAGTCGTATTGGAGTAGGACTCTGACTTTCCTGAAATCTGTCTGAGAACGTTTTTTAAAAATGGTCACGTTCCGGCTCGAAGACGACGTCAAACGGAAAAAGTCTAGTTGCGAAAGTTGTGGGGAATTTCGAGGCGATGCTTCTGGATATAAAATTCGTCCAAATCGGAGTCCGGACGGCCGAGTAAAGCCCGTTTTACTGAGGCCCAAAATCTGATCACGGGAATCCGAGAGTCTATATAAAGAGAGGAAACCTAGGTCACCAAGGCCACGAATTTTCCTCATCCCGAGCCGCCGTCTTGGAGGGGAGGACCAGCACCATTGCAGCACCATCCACAAGGAAGAAGGGGGGCCAAGGAGCTGCTGCCCCCTAGGGCCGCCGCCGCCCCGAGGGCCGCCGCCTCCGTGGCTGCCGCCGGCCGTCTCCTCCTCACGGGGCTGGACCTCTCCATCAACACCATCATCAACCTCCTCCTCACCATGACCATGTGTGAGTAGTTTCCTCCGGGGCTGAGGGCTTGTACGTGTAGCTATGTGGTTATCTCTCTTTCCCATGATGTGATCTTCGTTGTGATCATAGGCTATGTTAATCTAGGGTGATCCCATGATATTTCCCCTTCCTCTATGTATTGGATTGATGTACTCACTTGTCTTTATCTAGTATAATCCCCGAGACCAAGGTGACAGCGGTCTATTGGACATGGATTAGAAGAATATTTTCATGAGTGATTTCCTTTTTGTGTGTTGATTGAAGATTGAGAGTCTCTTGGTGCTTGTCTTTGACTATCCTTTAGATATGTTGTGGTGATTGTGGAACTCTCTTTGGATGGCCGCGGTGACATTGGGAAATCCATAGATTGAGAACTACGAACTTTGAGGTGTGCTTTTGTAGCCCTACATAATTCTCGTCCTCTCTTGACCACAAAGGAATGACCTCCGGGTGCGTCTCCATTGCATGTTTTATGGGAAATATCATGTGATTCGATTATGTTAATGTTGTTGGGGGTTGCCACTAGTGAAAGTATGAACCCTAGGCCTTGTTTCCACCATTGCAATACCATTTGTGCTCACATTTACCACTTGTTTGCTTGCTGCACTTTTTATTACAGATTTATATTACTTTGTTTTGCCATCCATATCACTTGCCATTTAAGATCTCTTCGCCGAACTAGTGCACCTATACATCTAACAAGTGTATTAGGTGTGTTGGGGAGACAAGAGACTTCTTGTATCTTAGTTGTAGGGTTGCTTGCGAGAGACCATCTTCAACCTCTACTTCCCTGAGTTCGATAAACCTTAGGTCATCCACTTGAGGGAAATTGCTGATGTCCTACAAACCTCTGCGCTTGGAGGCCCAACATAGTCTACAAGAGTAGAAGCGTGTGTAGACATCAGGGGCGCCTAGTCGTAGCAACCCACCACAATTTACAAGGTTATGACCATCTATATTGGTCATGATCAGCTAGAAATAAGGCAGCGAACCAGTGCTATCTGCTTTATGACCATTTCGTGTAAGGAAATTATGACCTTTCTGACCAAAATGGTCGTTATAGTTTAGGGTTTGGAGCCCCCCGAACAGATTTTGACCAATTGGTCTGAAATGGTCATAGATCTATGACCAATTCTTCCAGGGTCACTAACAGAAGGTCATAAGTTGACATATTTCTTGTAGTGTAGTGATACTTCTTTGTACGGCACTAGGCCATCTGTCAAGTACATATCTAATTCACCTTGTAGCCAAGCTGCTGCAGGACTTTGCTTGGCAACAATGTTATTGAAAATATTCATGATGGCTGGAGCTTTCATTGAAGAAATCAATTCTTCACATGGTTTATATTCATCTACTTCCACTTCATACTCCTCTATGAGTGAATGTAGTCTAGCTACTAATGCATCAACCAACTCCACACACTCATAAAGTCATAAGAAGATGCCTCAATGCCATGAAGCATGGCAAAGCAAGCAGTCAACATATGCCTCTTGTACTGAGGATCAAGAAGTGTAGCCATCCCCATTAGATCTTAAATGTCCGTCCAATACTTATCAAATTTAGTAGTCATTTCCTCAGAGAGTTTTTTGATAATTGGGTTGCTACAAGTGGCCCACTGTCTCATTTTCATTTTAATCTCACAGATTCTAGGGAAGTAAACATTAGCAGTCACATAATTAGTTCCGGAGAACAACTTTGCTATCTCATAGAATAAGCCAAGTCTCTCCACCATCTCTGCAGCAAAATCCCATTCTTTATCACTAGGTAAATGCTCATATTGTTTGTCACCTTGTTTTGCACGTTCAAAAACAACTCTGTATGGTAAAGCTACTTCTAGCATAATGAAAGTGGAGTTCCACCTAGCTTTGCAATCAAGAATCAACTTTCTTGTTATTTTAACTTTTTTAAACTTAGCCATCTCCTCAAACTTCTCTATCCTTTTTCCTGTTGCGGTCCAATATGCCACACTTTCCCTAATGTTTTCTATAGCTGACTTCATAACATGCAATCCATCCTTAACTATAAGATTTAAGATGTGTGCACTACAACGCATATGCAACTGTGTACCTTCCAAAGGGAGCTTCTCCTTCCCTATCTTCCCCACAATCATCTCAATTGCCTTGTCATTGGTGGTGCAATTATCCACAGTCACTGTCATGAGTTTCTCATCAATATTCCATTGAAGCAGGGAATCATAGAGCACCTCGGATATCACTTCAGCTGTATGAGGAGCTGGAACATATACAAACCTGCAGTATTCAGCAACATATAGTCATAAACAGCAGCACATAATGAATAACAACACCTATAAACAGCAGCACTTCATAGACAACAACACATACTAAACAACAACACTTCTTAATCAGCAACACATCATGAACAGCAGCACATCGTAAACAACAGTATATTTAGCAACACATACTATACAGCAGCACATAGTAGTACCTCATGATAACCCTCCGAAGCTTCCAAGATTCATCAATGAAATGAGCTGTAATAGCCATATATCCCTTCTTTTGGTGGTCCGCAGTCCACATATATGTAGTGATAGCAACCCTAGATTGGTTCATAGTCATGTAATCAATTGCCGTCTTTCTTTCTTGGTTATAATCTTCCTCAATATCTTGCCTAAAAGAGAAAAGAAGAGGATACCATATGTTACCTCTTCATTGCATTGAACAAGATAAACAGAAATAAATCAAATAAACCCATGGCAAAGAATACCTAATAGTATTTCTTGTATGTAGCTTGAATAGTGGCTGAAGTGCATGAACAAACTTCCTAAAACCAGCATGGTCCGCTATAGACAGTGGATACTCATGCAACACCAACATGTTGCCAAGCTCTCTTCTAGCAACCTCTTGATCTAACGTATAACTCTCCAAGAAAACGTTACCGTCCTCCTTAGCATTCATCCTCAATGATGGCTGACTCAATGTTTTGCCTCCCTTCATCTTCAACATCTTGAGAGTACAAATCTTCAGATGAGCAGCAAGATGCTTTGTGCCTGCTCTGGGTCCTGAAGCAAGTTCCTTGTGACAATAGTTACACTTTGTTTTCCATTGTCCATTGATCCTCATCTTCTTCATTTCGAACCAAACTTTAGAAGTTAGCTTCCGTTTGCCTGCTTCATTAACCTCTTCCACCTCCTCCTCCTATCCATCTTCATCATCTGAAAGAATGACATGATCTCCATCTTCATCCATTGGGGCAGATGCATCACAAGGAGCATCTACTTGGCTGGTTGAACTTGCACCACTGCAAAAGGAGCATAAATGAAAAAACACATCAAATTCTTGTAGTCTTCTTAATATAATACTTGATTCTATATGTGCACTGAATGTATGATGCTCATATATGCATCGTAACATCTCTACATATCATCTATATATATGCAAAAAAAATTGTATTCATCACAGCAACTCTAAATAGTTACTTTTTAGTTTTTAGCATTCTTTCTTTTTAGTCGAACTATTTTATTTTGCAGGCAGAGTTAATTTCCATTTGTACAGCACTTTGCATTTTTATTAACTGCAAGTCATAATTTTTCTGACCAAAACATGCATCTGTAGTGTTGTCTTAAATGGGCCTGAATCTTACTGTATTTTGTTAACTGTAAATAGTCTGAAACAAGTTAGAATGTCTCTGCATTTTTACCCCTGGGAAGGTAGATGCTTACAAAATGACAGGGCCGGCCCATAGGCCGGGCAAACGGGGCGCCCGCCCTGGGCCCCCGGCAGGCAGGGGCCCCAGCCAGGTATTATTTCCTCTATAGTATACTAGAAAGCCCGGAACCGCTCAAAAGAAAAACAAGGAAGCCCAGAAAAACAACGAGAGTAAAGAGGGCTCGTTCAGCGTCGTTCTCCTCGACTCCTCTTCCCCAAATCCCAAACTCCGAAAACAGCGCCACCGTTCTCGTGCGTCTACGATTCCAAGATCGCCGCTGGCCATTAATGGGGACTAAAGGCGCAAATCGGCCCTCCTTCCTTCTTCAATGTTCTGCTCGTTCCCCATCAGCTAGATGTTCGAGACTTGGAGACAGTACGTGTTCTTCTTTTCTTCCACTCCATAATCTCGTTCCTGATTTCAGTTGAATATATGTGCCCTCCAACGACTCCACATATCTTCTTCTTATTTTCTACTCTTCAGACTTGACTGGATCTAAGTATGAGTGCTGGGCAGTCAGGACATTAGGATAGCTGCTGAACCGGAGAAAGGGGGCAAATTATTCAGTTCATGGTGTTGTGTTCTCGTTCGTGCTGACTTCAACCTGCGGATCTGCTGATTTGGCCATCTACATCCATATTCAGGTGCTTTTGTCCCCTATTTTAATCATTTTATGATGCTTGTTCTTGTTTAAGGACATTTCCTCTAGAAAGTATTTATCTGGTAGCAACAAAGGGAAGAGAAAAAAGCAAATAGATGAAGAGCTATATTCCATAAAAGGATCACTTGATATATTTTTTCAGACCTGGTAGTTCTTCTGGAGATCCCCTAGATTAATTGGCCATAGTAAGTGTTGAAGAACAACCAGCTGAGAAATGAAGCCTTCATTCAAATTTAGGAATACAAGCTATTGTGGAAAGCGAGCTTTTGCCGAACTACATCATTTCATTAGTTCACTTGATCGATAAATATATTGTACTATCAGTTTTAGAGTCCAAATTAAGAAGCTATGTACTGGATATTACTTTGCTTTTGAAATATAAAATATTTTGAGCTTTTGAGTAAACAAGGGCCACTTATTGTTGTCTTGCCCCTGGGCCCGTATATCTATGGGCCGGCCCTGCAAAATGAACATGTACAAAAGAAATGATTAGTTACCACCTCACATTAAATAGATCTAATATATTCTGCCACCGCCGATTCTATCTCTGATGTTACAACGCTAAAAAGTCACACAGTGACTGATGTACATACTGGCACAGAATTTGCTACCTGAGCTCATCTCGGTAACAAATACATTTTTTTCTTATATAAAAAAATCCCATTCATCACAGCAGCTATATACATCATGCGTAGGCAGAAAACCAATATTTATGAACTTATATATGCAGGAAAAAAACATCATATCATCACATATCTATACATCTATGTATCATCTTCGAATGCATAAAATCATACAAAACATTGAAACTCACCAAGCCAAAATAGCCTTGCTTTTGTTCTTGTGCTTGGTGACAGTAGAGGATCAACTAAGTGGGCTAGGGCGAGGCGGACGGCTTGAAGTGTTGCGACGGGGCTGCACCTTGGACGCCGAGGCAGGAGGTAGAGGTCCTTTACATCGGCCCGGGGCTTGGCCCTTTCCTGGAGGATGGAGACGGACGGCACCACCCAACGACATTGTTAGGCTTGAGATCAGGGTAGCCGCACCATGCCCATGCTCCTGGCCGTGGTGGTCGCCGCCGTCTGACTCTGTCGGCATGAGCGCGAGCTGCATCTCCTTCTCCTGGTCGCCGTCCTCGCGCAAGCTATGGTCCTCATCCCCAAGATCCATGGCGTCTGAGCGGCTGAAGCGCTGGCGACGGCAAGGCAGCGAGTAGCTGGACGCAATGGCGGCGGCAACTAGCGATGCCCGAGGAGGCGAGGAGCCGAGATGAGATCAGGAGGAGTCGAGGAGACGAGGATGATATCAATCTCCGTCTCTCAGAATATGGGACGTGATCTCTATTCATTATTCACCGAAGCCAAATCACCCTAATCACTACCAGAATCGCCCCCTATGCCGACGGCCAGGGCCGTCGGCATAGCCCTGAGTCCCGTCGGGACAGACCTATGCCGACGGCCCTCGTCGGCATAGGGCCGTCGGCAACATATACGTCGGCATAGCCTGGTTGGCCGTCGGCATAGAAAAGCCGTCGGCATATATGCTATGCCGACGGCGGCCGTACATCAATGCCGACGGCAACGGCCGTCGGCAAAGTCCGTGCCTAACGGCGCCCACAGCCGTCAAGTTCGCCCAGCGACGGGCCGCCACGTGGCATATGGCTATGCCGACGGCTTGCCTTCGGCATAGGGCTGCCATGTGGCGGCCTGGCGTTGCTCGTGGACCAGGGCTATGCCGACGGCAAGCCGTCGGCATAGTCTGCCACGTGGCCGCCCGGTGTTGCTCGCGGACCAGGGCTATGCCGACGGTCGTCGTCGGCATAGGCATGCCACGTGGCTGCCTGCCGTTGGTCGTGGACCAGGCCTATGCCGACGGCCCGGCCGTCGGCATATATTGAATTATAAGCCAACGGCCACGTCGTCGGCTTACTCATTCATACGCAGCTCCCAGTAGCTGACGCGTGGCAGGTATGCCGACGGCCCGGCCGTCGGCTTAGTACAAATTGTGTGCCGACGGTCAGGCCGTCGGCATAGCTGACACGTGTCAGCTACTGGGAGCTCACAGCATCCCTATGCCGACGGCCCTGCCGTCGGCATAGTTTTATTCTGCTTTTTTTTTGTTTTGTTTCAAATGAATTCAATTCAAACAACAGAACATATATATGATAGAATAGACATATATAACAGAATAAACATATAAACAACAGCACATATCATCCGGCACCATCACAACAATATATGCATAATTAAGCATCATCACACATAAATCTCTAAAAGATCATCATCACACACAAATCTCTAAAAGATCATCAACACAACCAACACTGCCGATAGTGATCACATAAGCATATAGATAAGCACGCAAGTCATCTAGGACTATCATCGAGCACCACGGAGGTCGTCACCGCCAAGACCGCCGAAGCCCAAGTCGTCACTGCTAGCAGCAGAGCCACCACCAAGACCGCCGAAGCCTCCACCTCCACCTCCGCCTCCGCCTCCGTGGATCGGAGTGGTCGGGCTCCGTGTCTCCGGAGTGCTGCGAAGACCACCGCCAACGGTAGATCCACCCGTTCCCTGGATGTTGAAAAGACATATTAACGGGATATATGACTATGTTGAAAGGCATGACATGCTTTGGATGAATAGATTGGGGATGAACTAACCGGCGAGGGGCCAGCGGTCTGTGCCACAAACTCCTCAAAGGTCAGCAGCACTGGTTGCGCTGGAGGGCATTGTGCTGGCTGCAACTGAGGACACCTGCCGGCCGCCATTTCCTGAAAAGCCTGCTGCATCTGGAGATCCCTCTGCACTTGGTGTTCATAAAGCCTCTTATGCCACGCCATGGTCTCCTGGCGTGTGTACTCCAGGTAGGCCTACGGTATGCCATGATGGAACTCATAAAAATAATAAATGCGGAAAATAAAATGAGCAATGAAGATAAGAGGGAAAAAACTTACAGATTGTTGCTCCTGGAAGAGGGACTGTGCACTGGTCACTGGCTGGCTCGTGCGCTGGCTCAGGCTCGGGTCGATCCGACGAAGCTGTGTGTAGGAGATACTAGGAGTGATCACAGCATCGAGAACCGCCTCCCGACCGTGCTCCTTGGGCCCCATGCTCACCACCGCCCTTTCGTCCAGAGGCGCCGCAATGGGGTCAGGTGTGTCAGGATGCAACTTTAAATAGGCTTCAGAGTAGGCTTGGATGTTCCCCGCGGTCTTCTTGCCGTAGTACTTGTTATCGCCAGGCTTGGGGTCCTTCCGCGTATGGGCGATCTCCCACGCCTGCATGTCTGACAGCGGCCGCTTCAGTTTCTCCTCCTGCACCACCAAACAGAGGTTAGTCATACATAAGAAACTGATGGTAAATAGAAAAAGAATGTTTAATGGGGTTAGTCATACATTAACTGCCTTGTGGAGATAGTGGTTTCGGTTTCCCTGAGCATGTACTCCCTCCGTCCCTCAGTTAGCCTTATTTTTGGTTCTCATAGCCGCCCAGGCTCCAGCCTCATCACACCAAAGATCAACCAATGCCGCCCAGGACTCGTCTTTTCCATAACACCAATTTGGACACACCTACATAATAAAAGCATAATGGCATATAGGTGTGTCCAAATTGGTGTTATGGAAGCATAAAGCATAAAGCATAATAAAAGCATAATAAAAGCATAATGGCATAATGAAAAGCATAATGGCATAATGGAAGCATAATGGCATAATGGAAAATCTTTTATACTTACCGCCAAGAACTCGGGCTTCTCCAAGGTAATGCCCATCCTCCGCGCATCTTCCTTGGTCATCTTCACACCAAGAACGTCGTGGTAGTATGTGGAGATGGCCACATAGCGCACCTCGTACTGCAGCTGGCGGGCCTTCTTCTTGCATTGGCGCAGCACAATCTGGTCCGCTCTAGCCCTATGCTCCGGAAGAACTCGATAGAATTTCTACAAACATGCATGAAAGAAGAATGGAAGAAGCCCTGAGTTAAATCATTCATGAAAGTAGAATGGACTTCTGAAGAGAACTCACCCAAAAAGTAGTGATCACGGCCTTGGCATGGGTGTCATGGTCCGCGTGGGGGGCCGCTTCCCAGTGGTCCCAGCTCGTGGCCAAAACCCGACGATCCGGCTGCCTGACTGGATCCGAACAGTACAACCCCGGCCAGTGTAACTTCAGCAAGACAGTGATGAGGCCGTTGGGAATACGGACCCCTTTAGAATATATCCAGTTGCTGCAAAAGAATGAATTATTAGCATGTGACAAGCAAAATATATAACAACCGGAATAAGCATGTGACAAGCAAAATAATGAAATTATTACAAAGTGGCGCTTACTCTTTTCCCGTGGGCTGAATGAGCCACTTCTGCTCCTCAGTAGCAGGAACCTTCTTTGGTAGCTTTGCGTTACCACGCAGCCACCCCTTGTTGTCAACCCCGGTCCCGTCACCACCATCATCCCCGCCACCACCCTCCTCCTCGCCTGCCTCGCCCTCCTCCTCCTCCTCCTCCTCCTCGCCTGCCTCCTCCGCCACCTCCTCCTCCTCCT
>LR738712.1:748637417-748649565 GCA_902687465.1 Secale cereale | reverse complement strand
TGCGCGGACAGGCTTTGACCAGTGGACCTCCCCGCCCGGTTGTGTTAGGTCAGCCCATAGGAACAGCCTGGAGAAACATCCGGGACAGATCCACAGCAAGATCCCCTCCGTGTAGACCCCACGCGTCCGTTTCCCCCCCTCCAGGTGCCGGCGGCGGCGCCGTACGTGAGGGGGGGCACACACCGGACACGCGTCCCGCCTCTTCGGATATGCCACCACACCACCAAGCATGTATGAGGGCCCGGTGCGACGCTCCGGTGGCATTGCTACCCCCCAGTGCCCCCATCCCGCCTGACCCTGTAGCGTTGAACCACGGGATCTAGCCCTTTGACTTTGCGCGGACGGGCTTTGACCAGTGGACCTCCTGTGACGCCCGAGACCGACGTCCCAGAAGATTCCAAAAGCTTCCCGAAGATTCCAGATGTTCCGGGTTGCCCGTGTGTTTCTTTTGTGCTTGTGTTTTTATTTTTGCATTGCATCATGTCATCATGTCATCATGTCATATTTTAATTTTGCATCTCAACCTAAATAATTCGTGTGGGCCTTCGGTCCATTTAAATCGAGGGAAGATGTCTTCTCTTTATAACATATAAAAGTCTCTCATTATTTTAGGGAGCTATATAATAATTATTCCATTGCTCCGGAATCACCATAACACACTTGCATGTTTTTCCCCATGTCTTTCACTTCGAGTTTCACCTTCAATACCTTTCCTATAATTCTTTCCGTTGTTTCGAGGCTCCTCCTTTTATCTAAACCCCTTTTATTGCAAGCTAATGTTTTAGTTTTGCACTTCCCTTTTTGTTGGAATTATTTTGTTGGGTTGGTGATAATCCGTAAAGCCTTACAAAAATGTCCCATCTTTTATTTTTCTGTTCTTTGCCTCTTTCTTTTATTTTGGCTCTCTCCTTATTTGTTTATTTCTGCTAAGAAATAAAAACAGAGGAGCAGCCAGCAGCCCTCACTCCTCCAGGCCACCTCCCTCTCCCTTCTTGGCCCAGCCGGCCCATCTCCTCCTGCGCCTTGGCCCAACACCAGGCCTCCCAGGGCTCCTTCGCCCGAACCCTAGCCCGATGCTTCCTCTCCTGTCGTTTGCTCTCTCCTCCTCCCACCGAGCGCCGCCACCCTCCCGATCCTATCGAGCCCCAGCCTCGTTCTCTTCCCTCTCGACCCGCTTCCCTCGCACGAGCCTTTCCCTATCTCCCCCGATCCCCTTCCTTCCGCTCGCCCCCATCTCGATCTCTCACCTATGGAGCTGCGCGACCCTCCCCCTCGCCCCAGAGCGCCTGGCGCCCGAGCCACCGCGCGCGTGCGGCTCGTCTCTGGTCGCTGTGCCATGGAGCGCCGCGCCAGGGCCTCCTCCCTCCGTTCTCCTCCAAGCCGGCCCGGGGCCGCACCAGAGGCCTCGCGAGCTCGCCCTCGCGCACGAGCGTCCCGCGCCCTCGTCCGTCCCCGAGCGACGCCGCGGCCAGGATCGCCTCTGCCAGCGGTCGTCCTCAGGCAGCAGCGCCGCAGGCCCTCCCTTCGTCCTCGTCCCGCCTCGCCGAGCCCGCGGCTCCCTCCTCACCTTCGCCTCCAGGAGCCCCGCTTCCCTGGCCTCCTCGCCGAGGACGCGGCAGAGCAGCTCCCCGAGAGCCCTCGCTCCTCGCCTCCGTCCCCGAGCCTACACCTCCCTCCGGCCGGCCAGCAGCCGGTGCCCCCCAAGCGAGCGCCCTTCTTCATCCCGGCCGGCGACAGCCCCTGTTTCGCCATCCTCGCCGCGGCCAGAGGCCGCACCTCCAGCATCGCGGCTCCCCTCTCCAGCAAGCCCCGGGACGAGCACCCGAGTCCAGCGCCGACCCGCACCCTTCTTTTTCCTTTTTTTTTGTTTTTGTTTTTGTTTTCTTGCTGCTATCTGTTCATCTCAAGTAACCTTGAAGCTGTAAGTGTATCTGTTTTTGGACCTGTACCCCTACCGTCGACGAGACAAGTACTGCTACGCAAGAACCGTGTACGACTACGAGGAGAAACGCAAGTTCCACGACCAAGTACCACTACCGTCGCCGAGACCCCCCCAAGTACCACGACGACCGAACGGCTACGGTGACAAGTACATCTACGAACGTGTACCCCTACGTCGACGACGATCCCGACAAGTACCTCTACACGCGGCATGAACATCTACGATACAAAAACGCCGACACAAGACGATGACAAGTACCCCTTCGAAGAAGTACATCTACGAACTCGACGCCCGAACGTCTACTTCCACTACACCCCGTGAACGTCTACTTCCTCTACGATCCGGCCGTGTACAACTACTACCACTACGTCCCTCGACGAGCTCGAACCGCCTCGAAACGCACGCTTCAAAGGTATAACCCCGAGACGTGACCCGTGTGAGGCTTGTTGTGTGTTGTATGAAATGTCTCCCGTGTGTGCTCCGTGCCCGTTGTGCCGTTTCGTCCGTTTGTCATGTTCATCGGTTGCCTCGCCACCGACTCGTGGGAACCCGGCAACGGGATCACCCCATCATCTTGTTCAACTCGTTCACTCCACCTTTTGTTTTGCACCGGTCCCTCACCGAGATACCGGAACCGAGTTGTTGCCTTTGCATCATTTCGGATCGTTGCCGTGGCACCCTTTCCATCCACCACGGTGACATAAACTTCATATCTCTTTTAAGTCAACCTTTAATTAATAATGGCATAAACTTGATCATGTCATCCGCATCATATTAACAACATTAATATGTGTGAATTGTTGTTGCTTATAATTATTAAACATGCTCATGAGGATTTTCCGGATATGTTGTTATTTCCGGCCTCATTTAAAATGTCTTAATAGTGTAGTTTCTTTATGCTTCACCTCTTGCCATGCTAAAAACAATTAAACTTGTCTTGTTAATAATGAGAGTCAACTAAATAATTAATATGTGGTGTTTCGTCAATATGCAACTCGTTGCATATTGATCTCCACTTAACTTGTAGTATTTGTTTGTGCACTTTGCCATGCCATGCATATTTAAACCGGACATGCATCATACTTGTTTGTGCATCGTATGCCATGTTTATGATGTGTGTGTTTACCGTGCTGTTCTTTCTTTCCGGTTGCTTCTCTTGTTAGCTTCGGTTTCGTTCCGGAGTTGTGAGGCTTCTTCTTCGTCTACTTCTTGGATCCGTTCTTCTCCTTTGTGGAATCCCAGGCAAGATGACCGAACCCGGATACCATTACTATTTTTGCCTCTTGCTAGTAGTTCCGCTCTATAGTTTTGCCTCGATGCCCATGATCTTCTTGTGAGCCTCCTACTTGTAACCATTGCCATGTTTAACCAACCTACCTATGCAAACCGTTGCTTGGCTAAGTACGCTTCGCTCAGCCCCTCTTATAGCATTGTTAGTTGCAGGTGAAGTTTGAAGATGCTTGCTTCATGTTGAAGTTTGGTTGGGTTATATCACACTATATAAATGCTTAAAAATGAAATCATCTATATATTGGCAAGGGTGGAAGGCTAAGCCTTTTGCTTGGTGTTTTGTTCCACTCATGCCGTTAGGAACCGTATAAACCGGTGTTATGTTCCTTGATTATGCGTTCCTAACACGGTTGGGGTGTATGGGACCCCCTTGATAAACCGCTAAGTGCTAAGTCTTTTCCAGCAAGTCCCAACTTTGGTACTATTTGCCTAATAACAAACTAATTAAAACTTGCATAAGGGCCTTGCAAACCCTCTTTTATTCTTAATTCAACAACCCCGGGCCAGTGCTCCACATGAGTGTTGGTCCGAAACGGGGGTTACGCGGGGCCACCTCGAGGAAACTCAAGGTTTGGTAAAAACCCGTGGGATCGCCCATCCGGTCGTGTCCTGAGACCTAGATACGCGCGGCTACTATCAGGGTGTCGACACGCCGGGAGGATTTGCTGGATTAGCCTTACCTTAGTTCGGTTTAACTCGAGCACGGGATTCCGAGAATACTCGGGTCTTCCCAACTATGGAGTTGCGACTCCGCGGATCGTGGGCTTGTGATGGGCCAAGTTGGAACACCCCTGCAGGGTTTGAACTTTCGAAAGCCGTGCCCGCGGTTATGTGGCAGATGGGAGCTTGTTAATTCCGGTTGTAGATAACTTGACACAATGTTTCAATACACTACCAGCGTGTGTACCGTGACTGTCAATTTCCGAATAGGGATTCGGGAGTTGAACACGGTGGGGTTATGTTTGACCGGCTTTAGCTAGGATCACTTCGTGATCATCTTTCGACCGATGCTCTTCTCTTCTCGCTCTCTTTTGCGTAAGTTAGTGCTAGTTGCTGCTGCAGACTCTTGTTTGTTCCTTCACCTCTCGTTCTTTCTTCAGCCTTGTCCTCACCCAAGGCTTGAATAGTCTTGTTACCCGGGAACGGGATTGCTGAGTCCTCCGTGGCTCACAGTTACTTCACCACACCAGTTGCAGGTTCAGCCGAGTTTGAAGCAGGTGGTGGACCAGTTCTTCACCGGGAGTTCGATGCAGAGTGTGACCGTTTGCTTGAGACGTTTCGATGTTCAGTAGTGGTTTCTACTAGGATTCGACCTGACCTGTGGCTTTATGTTGTTTTGGTATCTTTCTTTTGGTTCTTCACCCGTAGACGGGTTGTGATGTTTTGAATGATGTATTGCTTATGTAATGTATTGTGTGAAGTGGCGAGTGTAAGCCAACTATCTCCTTTTGCAATTTAATCCCTCTTTTACATGAGTCGTGCAAAGATACCAAACTTGAGATCATTCTAGGATGGGCTTATACCTTTAAGTCGTGCCTCGACACGTAGGAGGTATAGTCCCATCCTGGGCATTACAAGTTGGTATTCAGAGCCTTCTCCGACCTAGAAGCCCCCACTGATTGATCGAATCGTTGACGGTTGAGTCTAGGCACACACTGAAAATGTTTTGAGTCCTATATATTATATCGGAGAGTAGGATTTCTTTGCTTCTCATCCCCTTTCTCTCTGGTGAGGACTCCTGACGATTACTCTTTCCTCTTCTACTTTCAAAAATTGCACCAAATTTTTTTTAGGAATCTCGCGAGTATTCTGGGATTGTTTCGATGTTCTTGTGACAAGGATATTGTTCTCGATGCCTCCTGTTACCGAGGAGTTGAGCTTCGGGGTATCATTGACACAAGCATATCGCGGCAGTACTAAATACTTAAGACGGCCGACATCGAAAATCTCTCCTATACGGCCAGTGGCAAGATAACCCCGACATCACCCAGTACTGGGGAGGTAGTTCGAGAGTATTGCCATAGCTTGTTATAGTGGATGCTTTTCGAAGGTCCGAGGTAAACAGTTTCCGAGAAAGACTGGTTATGTGTTGAAGGATGGATACACCTGGATGTAGGTTTAGAGTTGATTGCGCGGTGCTTCCCGTGTATCCCCAACACCTGATTGCATAACTGGAAACTTTCGGAAATCTATAGGTGGGTTCATCAAGTAGTTCTAGGCATTCTTCCAACGGATGCATGATTGAAGTTTGGGGTTCTACATTGAGTGAAGTGGTTTTATGGACTTGTTCTGATCGGGAGTTGCATCTTAAAGGGTCCTTGGCTATGCTGATCCGGGGATGACAAAACCCTTTTGTAACACGTTCCATGAGCTTTC
Source organism: Secale cereale (assembly GCA_902687465.1). Taxonomy (NCBI): domain Eukaryota; kingdom Viridiplantae; phylum Streptophyta; class Magnoliopsida; order Poales; family Poaceae; genus Secale; species Secale cereale. Next base: position 748,643,957 of record LR738712.1, on the reverse strand, counting down.
AGCACGAAGATGTCGAACGAAACTTCTATCTTGTATTTGTTCTATCTGATCCTTGTTCCTTTTTATTTTCATTTTGCTCTCCAAGTGGCTTCTCGACCAGTGATGTACCTACAGAATTCATTCGTTCAATCCTCTGTTCGAATGATATTGTGAAGATTCTTCTGCAACATCTATCCTTTGTTTTGTTTTGATTCTGGTATTCGAGTTGCTTCGATGTCAAATGTTGATTCCAGACCTTTCCTAATCGGTGTTCTCATATTCCTATGGGAGTGCTAATTCCTCTTGATCATCAAGATGGTTATGTTAAATTCTTTTTTCAACCGGTGTCCGTTTTGTTCATCCCAAGTTGTCTTGTTTTTCCCCGCCCTCCCACCCCTCTTCTTCTTGGAGCCAGCAAATCTCAGATGAAATATCCATTTTATTCATGTGATGTTTCTTCATTCTTTTCCTTCAATGTTCTTATCCGGTGATTATCGTGAAGATGCTCAAGAGCTTCAAGTTCATCATTCTTAATTCCAATATTCTTCCGGTGGATGTAATTCAAGATTTCGGTGTTGATCTTATCCTTTTCCTCTTTTCACAATGCTTTCTTATTCCGGTGCACCAATTAATCATTCTCCTCTTGCTATTCATACCCGGAGTGCTGAAGATTCATAATTCCATTCTTATTCTCTTCAAGATAGTTTGAGCATTGTTATCTTACTCAAGCCATCTAATTCAACCGGTGCTATATCTCTTAAGCAATCTTTCCAACGGTGATTTCTTTGAGTGGGCCCTAACCCACAGGTCTTTTCCAGGATCTTACCTGACTCTTCTATTTTACCGGAGTTATACTCAAATTCTTTTCTTAGTGTGACGTAAGAATGATTTCCAACAGTCACATGCCTTCTCCAAGATCGCTTTCAATTCTTTCCATCGTTGGTCCAACCTTTTAATTCTTCATTCCGGAGTGCTCAACAATTCTTATGGCATTTCTCGTCTTCATTCTCAACATGGAAGACCGGAGAAGTGTTTCTCTTAAATCTTGGCCCGTTCTCTCAAGATTCTTCATGAATTCTTTCCATTGTGATCCTCCGAAGGCCATCATTTCAGCATATTTCTTCGTTCTCAGTTTTCAACTTCGTTCTCCAAATATTCTTCATTGATGTCTCTTCGTTCGTCTCCATATTCTTACGGTGGTTCTTTCAAAATTACCCTTTCGTTGTTATCGTTTTAATTCATTTGTTCTTTTCATAATCCTACCGGTGCTTCGTTCAAGTTTTACCCAAGCTTGTGCTAGATCTCTCTTTAATTCTTTGCAACGAGAGTAAGTAGTATGCCAAATCCTTTGGTTGTCATCAATTTAAATTGGTGAAGGAGATGCATTACATAATTCTTATTCTTATTCCTTCAAGGTGTTTTAATCTCTGTTTTCCGGAGCTTGTTCATCATATCATATCCTTGGTTCTAAGTTTTTCATCTTCTTTCCGGAGCTCCATGTTATTTCAATTATCATTCCAAAGCTCCATCTAATTCATCGCAGGCCTTGAACCTTATTATTTTTCATCTTTCATTTCTCATGCTTTCATTACCGGAGTTCTCATGGTGGTCCATCATGTTTTAATTCATCCTTGAAGTCTTCATCAAGATTCTTGTTGGAGCTCAAGCATTCTTCATCATGCTTAACAATTGCAATCCTTTCTACCTTATCCTTCAGATGGTGTTATGTCATTCTTGTTAATTCCTTCATGTTTCATGATTCACAAGTTGTCAGGAATGAGATATTTAAACCCATCATTTTCTTTGTTCAGGAGATCTTTCCAACCCTTCATTTTATTCATTGGAGTAACCTTGGGTTGTATTTCACCTAAAAGCTTTCCCTAAGGATTGTTGCTAATTATGGTGCTCATAAATGACCCAAATTCTTCATTTATCATTCCGGTGAATTAAGTTTTTCATCTCCTTGTTGATCTCGATCCAAGCAATTCGTTCCGTTAGTGGCTGGTTGTCACCTCTTAATTTTGAGATGTTTTCCATAAGCCAACATCAAGCTTATTCTTATCGTTGTTGAAATTTCAACAACTCTATTCAACCCTTCTTCGTAAGGAGGATTTCCTAATTCATCCATGGGAGAAGTTGTCATTTTTCTTCTCCATTCATTTCTTTCATTGATCTATATTCTATTCTTTCATTCCGGAGGTTTTGTGATGTTGCTCTCTCCAAACCATCATCTCGTTTTTTATCGAGATCATGTTCTTTCCCTTGCTTATCATTTAACCGGAGAGTTGTGTCCTCCATTCTAGTTCCCTCATCTTATCAAGCTTTACCTCTCTTTTCAAACCGGAGTGCTGTCTGAATCTTTCTTACTCCTTGTGCCATTCTTTTAATTGTTCCGGAGGTTGTGTGTTGTTGTTTTCATCAAGTATCACTCCATCTCCTCTAGTTCTTGTTAATTCCTTCCATTTTCAGACGGAGTGCTGTCCAAATTCTGTCATTCTTATTCCTTGGCTATACCATTGCAGTTTCATATTCTTTTGGTTCGTAAGCTCTCCTTTCATGTCTTTCAACCTGCAAGGTTCTCGTGATGTTCCATGTTCCTCCTTTTACCGGAGTGCTTTCATCTTCATTCATCTCCGTTGTTTTCTTTCTTTCAACTTGTTCAACCTCTCAAGGTTCTTTGGTTTCACTCGTCTGTCAAAGAAGCAACTTTGTTTTACCTCCTCCTTTTCGTTTTTACCCGGTGATATCTCTAGGATCTCGGGTCGAGATCCTCTGTTAGTGTGGGAGAGTTGTGACGCCCGAGACCGACGTCCCAGAAGATTCCAGAAGCTTCCCGAAGATTCCAGATGTTCCGGGTTGCCCGTGTGTTTCTTTTGTGCTTGTGTTTTTATTTTTGCATTGCATCATGTCATCATGTCATCATGTCATATTTTAATTTTGCATCTCAACCTAAATAATTCGTGTGGGCCTTCGGTCCATTTAAATCGAGGGAAGATGTCTTCTCTTTATAACATATAAAAGTCTCTCATTATTTTAGGGAGCTATATAATAATTATTCCATTGCTCCGGAATCACCATAACACACTTGCATGTTTTTCCCCATGTCTTTCACTTCGAGTTTCACCTTCAATACCTTTCCTATAATTCTTTCCGTTGTTTCGAGGCTCCTCCTTTTATCTAAACCCCTTTTATTGCAAGCTAATGTTTTAGTTTTGCACTTCCCTTTTTGTTGGAATTATTTTGTTGGGTTGGTGATAATCCGTAAAGCCTTACAAAAATGTCCCATCTTTTATTTTTCTGTTCTTTGCCTCTTTCTTTTATTTTGGCTCTCTCCTTATTTGTTTATTTCTGCTAAGAAATAAAAACAGAGGAGCAGCCAGCAGCCCTCACTCCTCCAGGCCACCTCCCTCTCCCTTCTTGGCCCAGCCGGCCCATCTCCTCCTGCGCCTTGGCCCAACACCAGGCCTCCCAGGGCTCCTTCGCCCGAACCCTAGCCCGATGCTTCCTCTCCTGTCGTTCGCTCTCTCCTCCTCCCACCGAGCGCCGCCACCCTCCCGATCCTATCGAGCCCCAGCCTCGTTCTCTTCCCTCTCGACCCGCTTCCCTCGCACGAGCCTTTCCCTATCTCCCCCGATCCCCTTCCTTCCGCTCGCCCCCATCTCGATCTCTCACCTATGGAGCTGCGCGACCCTCCCCCTCGCCCCAGAGCGCCTGGCGCCCGAGCCACCGCGCGCGTGCGGCTCGTCTCTGGTCGCTGTGCCATGGAGCGCCGCGCCAGGGCCTCCTCCCTCCGTTCTCCTCCAAGCCGGCCCGGGGCCGCACCAGAGGCCTCGCGAGCTCGCCCTCGCGCACGAGCGTCCCGCGCCCTCGTCCGTCCCCGAGTGACGCCGCGGCCAGGATCGCCTCTGCCAGCGGTCGTCCTCAGGCAGCAGCGCCGCAGGCCCTCCCTTCGTCCTCGTCCCGCCTCGCCGAGCCCGCGGCTCCCTCCTCACCTTCGCCTCCAGGAGCCCCGCTTCCCTGGCCTCCTCGTCGAGGACGCGGCAGAGCAGCTCCCCGAGAGCCCTCGCTCCTCGCCTCCGTCCCCGAGCCTACACCTCCCTCCGGCCGGCCAGCAGCCGGTGCCCACCAAGCGAGCGCCCTTCTTCATCCCGGCCGGCGACAGCCCCTGTTTCGCCATCCTCGCCGCGGCCAGAGGCCGCACCTCCAGCATCGCGGCTCCCCTCTCCAGCAAGCCCCGGGACGAGCACCCGAGTCCAGCGCCGACCCGCACCCTTCTTTTTCCTTTTTTTTGTTTTTGTTTTTGTTTTCTTGCTGCTATCTGTTCATCTCAAGTAACCTTGAAGCTGTAAGTGTATCTGTTTTTGGACCTGTACCCCTACCGTCGACGAGACAAGTACTGCTACGCAAGAACCGTGTACGACTACGAGGAGAAACGCAAGTTCCACGACCAAGTACCACTACCGTCGCCGAGACCCCCCCAAGTACCACGACGACCGAACGGCTACGGTGACAAGTACATCTACGAACGTGTACCCCTACGTCGACGACGATCCCGACAAGTACCTCTACACGCGGCATGAACATCTACGATACAAAAACGCCGACACAAGACGATGACAAGTACCCCTTCGGAGAAGTACATCTACGAACTCGACGCCCGAACGTCTACTTCCACTACACCCCGTGAACGTCTACTTCCTCTACGATCCGGCCGTGTACAACTACTACCACTACGTCCCTCGACGAGCTCGAACCGCCTCGAAACGCACGCTTCAAAGGTATAACCCCGAGACGTGACCCGTGTGAGGCTTGTTGTGTGTTGTATGAAATGTCTCCCGTGTGTGCTCCGTGCCCGTTGTGCCGTTTCGTCCGTTTGTCATGTTCATCGGTTGCCTCGCCACCGACTCGTGGGAACCCGGCAACGGGATCACCCCATCATCTTGTTCAACTCGTTCACTCCACCTTTTGTTTTGCACCGGTCCCTCACCGAGATACCGGAACCGAGTTGTTGCCTTTGCATCATTTCGGATCGTTGCCGTGGCACCCTTTCCATCCACCACGGTGACATAAACTTCATATCTCTTTTAAGTCAACCTTTAATTAATAATGGCATAAACTTGATCATGCCATCCGCATCATATTAACAACATTAATATGTGTGAATTGTTGTTGCTTATAATTATTAAACATGCTCATGAGGATTTTCCGGATATGTTGTTATTTCCGGCCTCATTTAAAATGTCTTAATAGTGTAGTTTCTTTATGCTTCACCTCTTGCCATGCTAAAAACAATTAAACTTGTCTTGTTAATAATGAGAGTCAACTAAATAATTAATATGTGGTGTTTCGTCAATATGCAACTCGTTGCATATTGATCTCCACTTAACTTGTAGTATTTGTTTGTGCACTTTGCCATGCCATGCATATTTAAACCGGACATGCATCATACTTGTTTGTGCATCGTATGCCATGTTTATGATGTGTGTGTTTACCGTGCTGTTCTTTCTTTCCGGTTGCTTCTCTTGTTAGCTTCGGTTTCGTTCCGGAGTTGTGAGGCTTCTTCTTCGTCTACTTCTTGGATCCGTTCTTCTCCTTTGTGGAATCCCAGGCAAGATGACCGAACCCGGATACCATTACTATTTTTGCCTCTTGCTAGTAGTTCCGCTCTATAGTTTTGCCTCGATTCCCATGATCTTCTTGTGAGCCTCCTACTTGTAACCATTGCCATGTTTAACCAACCTACCTATGCAAACCGTTGCTTGGCTAAGTACGCTTCGCTCAGCCCCTCTTATAGCATTGTTAGTTGCAGGTGAAGTTTGAAGATGCTTGCTTCATGTTGAAGTTTGGTTGGGTTATATCACACTATATAAATGCTTAAAAATGAAATCATCTATATATTGGCAAGGGTGGAAGGCTAAGCCTTTTGCTTGGTGTTTTGTTCCACTCATGCCGTTAGGAACCGTATAAACCGGTGTTATGTTCCTTGATTATGCGTTCCTAACACGGTTGGGGTGTATGGGACCCCCTTGATAAACCGCTAAGTGCTAAGTCTTTTCCAGCAAGTCCCAACTTTGGTACTATTTGCCTAATAACAAACTAATTAAAACTTGCATAAGGGCCTTGCAAACCCTCTTTTATTCTTAATTCAACAACCCCGGGCCAGTGCTCCACATGAGTGTTGGTCCGAAACGGGGGTTACGCGGGGCCACCTCGAGGAAACTCAAGGTTTGGTAAAAACCCGTGGGATCGCCCATCCGGTCGTGTCCTGAGACCTAGATACGCGCGGCTACTATCAGGGTGTCGACACGCCGGGAGGATTTGCTGGATTAGCCTTACCTTAGTTCGGTTTAACTCGAGCACGGGATTCCGAGAATACTCGGGTCTTCCCAACTATGGAGTTGCGACTCCGCGGATCGTGGGCTTGTGATGGGCCAAGTTGGAACACCCCTGCAGGGTTTGAACTTTCGAAAGCCGTGCCCGCGGTTATGTGGCAGATGGGAGCTTGTTAATTCCGGTTGTAGATAACTTGACACAATGTTTCAATACACTACCAGCGTGTGT
>LR738712.1:748607423-748636831 GCA_902687465.1 Secale cereale | reverse complement strand
CTGACCGGGCAGGTGGGCCAGGTCTATGCCGACGGCCTGTCCTATGCCGACGGCACCCGTAGGCGTAGCTCGTGCGATCCCGACGGCCTCATCTATGCCGACGGGGCCGTCGGCATAGATGGATGTATGCCGACGGCCTTTGTACGCCTACGGCCTACCCTTGGCCGTCGGCATAGGTCTCTAGATGCCGACGGCAGCCGTCGGCATATATTTGGCCGTCGGCAAACCCTGTTTTTCTGGTAGTGAATCACGCAGATTCCTTCTATGTTCTATCATTCCATGTACGTGTGTATGTGGGCTACATGTATCTCGTGGACTACATAGGCTGATTTGGTGGGAAGTTAGATTAGATATATGAGTAGTGAAGGCCCACTTAACAGATTTTACGCGGGTTTATGGTTACACGGGTATGGGTTATGCTATCCCATACCCTTACCAACTCTGCCCGATGGGTTTAATATTTTTCTATTTATGTATCATGGGTAAATTTTTTATCTCATATCCTTATCCTAATAGGGTTTTTACCCGCCGGGTACGTGGGTAATGGGTACCCATTGCCATTTCTAGGCGAGAAATATCTGGGAGAGAGCGGCGGCGAGGCGAGAAACAGGGGGAGAGAGCGACGGCAAGGCACAGAGTGGTGGGAGGGCGAGGGAAGGCGTTGGATTTTATATAGCGGGCCGGATGCCGTGCATCAAAACTAGCGCGCTCGACCGCTTTTTCACACACACGCAATCCTTTCCTGCGCGGCTGAATTTTTCGTGTCTGCTGGAGCGCGAAACAGAAGATAGACGTTAGAAGCAGATTGGATGACGGTGAGCCAAAGCCCTGGTCTCTGTTCTTTCTATCTTACAACCCATGTTACATAGTACGACGGTTTACAAATCAAGGGCCCTAATACTTGGGCTCTAAACCTCTTGGGCTGCAATCTTCTACTTCATGCTTTGATGGGCCTTTGATAATATAATCTTGATAACGTAAACCGGACCCTCCTGACCGGTTTATACCTGGTAGTAATATCCCTGACGCATGGCATTAGGCACAGTTCATACACCACCAAGCCCATGGTCACCTAGTGGGCCAAAGCGGGGTCGACTAGGTGGGCTCCGCAGGCGGTTCGTGTTTTTCCCCAGAGATGGTAGAAAAAAATCGATCGGGTGAGAGAATGTCGGATAACGGAAAATGTAACACGGGAGACCGATCCTTAGAGCATCTCCCACAGGCGCGCAATGCGCGGCACACTAAAAAGCGTTTACAGCGTCGGAATAGCCAGTTTTTGCGCGCCGTGGAGCGCTGGCTCGAGTGGCCGCTACAAAAATTGCACGCACGCCGCTCCAGCAGACGGCTATATTCTTTTACTACTCGTCGTCTTCTCCTTCGACTCCGACTCAATACACATTCGACTCCGACTCGATACTCATAGAGTAGGCATAGATAGATAAATAAAAATGATACATGTATAGTTTAGCCTAGATATAGATAGATAAAAGAAATAGTTCAACTACTCCTGGTCGTCCTCCTCCTCCTCCTCCTCCGACTTCGCCTTGGTGATGTCCTCCTCCGACATCTCAATGAAGGCGTGAAGATATCGATCGTCGTCGGAAGCACAGGTCGACGCTGCTCCTAGCTCGATGTTGAATTGAGCGGGCGCCTTGCGTGTACGCCTGTCCTCGCGATAGGGGCCTCGCTCCGCCCTCCTCTTCTCCCTCTCTGCCCTTCTTTGCGCGTTGAACTCACACTCATTGATGATGTCCTGCAGGAAGTGTTGGCGCTACAACGGTATGGCTTCCTCGTCCATCTCGGCGATGCCGAGACGGTGCTCCCACCTCCGATTGTCGCGACGATCCTCGTCGGTGATAAGCCGCGCATGAGGCGCGAGCTCCTGCGCCCACTCCTGTGTCGGCACGTCGGGGAAGTTCATGTCCCTATAAGGCCGCCGGAAGCGCCACACCGCCGCGTCGTACGCGCGGGCGGCCTAGTGGGCGGTGTCAAAAGTGCCGAGGCCGAGGCGCATCCGCCACGGTAGCACGAAGTTCCCCGGCGGCGCGGCCGCGACGAGGCGAGAAAGATCGGGGAGAGAGTGGCGGCGAGCACAGAGCGGTGGGAGGATGCGGGAAGGCGTTGGATTTTATAACACGCGCCCGACGCCGCGCGCCAAAACTAATGCGCGCGAGATCCTTTCCTGTGCGTCTGAATTTTCCACACCCGCTGGAGCGTGCGAAACCGCCCGCGGGCGCTAAAACCCACTTTGATCCCGCACGCGTGATTTTTACAGCCACCCCACCCTTGAAGATGCTTTTACGAATGAGTATAAGTAGAGATAGAGGAAGGGAAGATAAACGTTACTTTTTTTTTTTTTTTAGGATCGGAAGATAAACGTTACTAGAGCAGATTGGATGACGGGCCAAAGCGATGGGGTGCCTAAGTAAAAGTCGGTTTGGTTTCTAGACTAGTCTTTACCTAATAATAAAGCACAGATTGAATCCGTCGGGTTCACCGTCACAATACGCTTCTTCCCGTTAATTTACGCTTTCAGTTTTTTGCATCTATATTATTTTCGCTATCCGAGGTGGTACTATTTACATGTTCATTAGTTGTTTTTCGTGCGTTTTTCGGATTTTCTACGGCAACCCGATCTATGTTCCCGGCCCATTATTTGAACACAAACTAGCATGGGCCCAGGTATGCCTGCTCTGATTATTATTTTTAAGCGATGGAGGAGGAGCAAAAAAAATAGAACCATGTGATCTGCTTATGGGACTCCAACTTGGTTGCAACAGTCCGGCCGGGCTTCAACTTCCGGTGTCTCCACGTACGGGCGACTTTTTGTTAGGAATCATGCCTGGAACTCTCTTTTTCAAATGTTCTACTCCCCATTAGCTCGGTACTGTTCTTTAAGTCTTCGATTTGACAGATAAAATCTTTTACCTAATATATCTTTACCTTCTTTACCTAATTTTTTTTAATAATAAAGCACGGATTGAGTCTGTCGGGTTCGCCGTCACAATACGCTTCCTCCCGTGAATTTTACGCTTTCAGTTTTTTTTTCACCTATATTATTTTCTACATCCAAGGTGGTACTATTTTACCTGCATATCTTTATCTTTACCTAATATTAAAAGACAGAGGCACGTTTAACCTGGGTCGGTCATTTATTTTTTACTAGATTTTAGTTGACCGGTTCAATCATTGACCGGTTCAATCGTGTTCTGCCTCAACCCATCGAAGACATAAATGTTCGTGTCTGTTTCGTACACACACGCACGCGAACCTTCACATTGCTTCCTCGGATTTCTTGGAAACGAATCTACCCATCCAGTTGTTTTTTTTTCTCGTGATCCCTTACAACACGATCTATCGGTTTGGAATCGAACACAATAACCATCGCTGACGCCTTTTCTGTCGTCTCCCATAAGTATTGGCTCGTGAGAGAGAGAAAAGGTGTTGAGGGGTGGATCCGTGGAGCGGAGGAGCAGCCGAATCGTACGCAGGCGAGGGTGATCCCACGGGATAATTCATCCGGGTATGAAGTCGCGTCGAGGCGATTTCTCAAAAAAAGTCACGTCGACTCAACTCGGTCGAGAGAGTCATCCTGCTCCGACGGCTGCCATTAGGACCAATTTATCCCATCGATTCGCTGATGATCGATCGCAAGGCAGGCCAACGAGGAAGGAAGGGCAACGCGTTTTTTTTGGCTGGTCGAGGAGGCGCGAGGCTATGCTACAGCTTCTATCGCTATCCCCGTCGTCCGCACCGGCACCCCTCCCCGAAGTGCCTCAATAACGACCCTCCCCACTGGGACGCACATCCCGTTGCTCCCCGCCGGTCTGTACCGTCGCAACCTCCTGCGCAACGGCGCTCCTCCTGACAAGGCAACAACGCCCACCTCCCACATTGACCTTCAATGGCGTTGGCGGAGTCCCGCACTGAGACCTGCGCGGAAGTGGGTAAGCAGCTGCTCGTCAAGGTCGCACTAGCACCACCCTGACCACACCTGCGCGAAAGCAGCGCTGAAGTGGTCGCCCATCACCGTGGCCTTCTTGGGAAGGAGAAGGGAAGGTGGGAGATGGAGGTAGGGGATCGTGCTCAGAGGTGTCGCCGAGGTGGCATGAGCGGATGAAGATGAACTATGCCCCACATCGATTGGGAGGTTCGATGGGATGGACACAGATGAGCGGCCGATCTTAGTTGGAGGCGGTGGCTGGTGAAGCCGCTCAGAAGCCAGAGCGATGGGAACATCTGCCAAGGAAGATAACGATCACGAGAGAACTAGGTGGTGCTGTCGTAGTGGGCACCTGCCACTATATATGCTGTCGACGATACATGTCTGACTCTGATCATCAGTATAGGCCACATGCAAATCCAACGGAAGACACTAGAAACACACACGTGTAGGCTCTTTGCAAAAGAGAAACCCCTCCTTTGTTTTTGTACATTTGATGCACGAGAAGGTTGATTCAAATACTCCCAGAAATAATCTCATCTCGCTTCCCTATAACCAATCTATCTCATTTATATACGCCCTTAATTTCATGTGTATCAGAAAATCTTCTCGGAGATCACATAGATAAATGAGGAAGGAAAGAGAGGCTAATTAGAGAAGAAATAAAGAAGGAAAGAGCTAATTACACAAGAAGTAAAAAAGAAAAAAGGCTAACGATTCTATATGTGGGATGGGCTATATGCGCTGTTGCATATACTTTAGCGGCAGAAAAATAAGGAAGTGATGCACTGTATAAGGCACTGACGTTAGTGATTATGATCCTGGTCGATGAACGAAAAAATAGGAAAAATATAAGAGGACCATAATATTTTGATGTTGATCGTTTTTAACTGAAGTTTGATGATTGTTTATGTCCTATTTTTTTATCTAACTTTACAGACTCCTACTATACTACGACGTAAAAGCCGAAAAGGAAACAGACATCAGTCCAGTTAGGATTACAGAATGTTGAAATAACATGTATACACATGCTACCACACACACGGGAAGCATATATACCTAAACGTGCTACGAAGTATACAACGAAGATTTACATACGAAAGCAGAATACAAAACAATTTATTTTCAGGCGCAGCTGATCTCACCTAGATACACGACTGCGTAATAAACCTTTGTTGCCAAAACATAGACATTTAGAAGTCATGGCCATAGAGTTTGATCTCCGTGAAGTTGTTGTTCCGGAAAATATGTGCCATGCTTAACGTCCCTGAAGATGGACGTGCTTCAATCATGTTATGGTCGAAGGATCAGCATTGCGCATACATATGATCAAAGAGAAGAACATGCACGTTGCTCATTGGTGGGTTACCTCAACAAATCTAATTTGGCTGTAGTGGTTAGTGTTTTGCTTTTATTTTATTTTAAAAAAAGTGTGTGTATTTGAAGGAAACTTTCAAAATGGGTTCCTTTAGCCAATTGAGATAAACGTTATGATGCATATATTGATAACTTTAACAATAACATGTACATTCAACTGGACGTAAACGGTAATTCCTCATTCTGATGTTTACTCATTAGCGAAGCACAACCCACAACTCCAACAATGAAGGCATTTCCCCCCTCAAAAGAAAAGATCAATGCATCATTTATTGGGCTTTCTTTTTGCAAAGATGGCCGGCTTAGAACATAGTGATTGAATTAGGAGTGTTGGATGAGTCCGATGAATTTTTATCCCGTTGCAACGCACGGGCCATTTTTATCTGATGGTGTGTAGTTGCTTAGAGCCTAACTCCTCTGTATGTTAATGGCAAAGGTCTTGCCTAATTTTCAAAATGACATATTTACAGGTGGACCGACTACTGTTAACAAAGAGTGTGGTGAACAATGGTGCATCATGAGCAAGTAGGATACGATGAAGTTCATTTACAATGTCCTCGAGGGGTTGAAAGAAACAGCCGGTGTCCAAGGTGGAGAAGGGCACCAACACCGCACATAAAATGAGTTTCTCAACACATGGTAGCTACCCTGGAAGGAGTACTTCATTGTTTTACAGGTTCTTGATAATGCTTTACCTCCAGGTTTGAGATTTTGTTAGTATTGGTCTGAGATAGTCAATGCATTTAAGCAAGGCAGTGGTGCAAGTGCTTTTCTGGTGGAAGATGAAGCTTTTGTTGGGGTTGTGACGTTTCTTCTGAAGAAAACTGACGATGAACTCAAAAGACAGATGACCTGCAGTTTTTGTGATATAGAACAATCTTGTTCAAAATTGTAGTAGCTGCTGAAACGATGGCTTTCTTTGTATTGTGATGCAACTTCACGATACTAGGTTGTTTTTTAGTTCTGATCTTCTCCTGTGACTTCTATAATGGCAAGTTGCTACTGCGGGATTATCTGAAGTTGTTTCATCTCAGTTATATCTTCAGATACTTATAGAAACTTCTGAATCTTACACCAGGTGGGAGGCGCTACTCGCCTACTGGACACCCTTGTCCTCTCCCATCCAGTGCGGCTCACAACCTGCTATAGAGATGACGCTTGTCGGCTCCCGTGCAGGCCCTCCTTGCGGACAGCCTCCAGCTCAAACCAGCTCCCCTGTTTGGCTCTGCCGCATCCCGTGGCTGAGCAGAGCGAGGAGACCAAGAAAGGAAATACTCAGTTGATTTTGCAGGAATGGGGATTGACCTGATCTGTTTGCTTGTTCCCAGATTAAATGATGAAGGCGCCCACACATTTCCCCAATGTCTCGACAAAGTCCGGTCTGTCCAATGTCGTTTAGTTGGCCAAAGGAGATGTTTTGCAAAATTTTGCAGCTTGACCGGGCTGAAGGAGATGCTGTGCAAACTGAGAATGAGCATGCCGAGGTAGCGATGAAACAGTGGTCGCCGCCGAAAGTTGGCTGGGTGATTGATCAATATAGATGGAAGCTTCTTTGAGAAAAGCCACACAAGCAATCGTAGATGCCCCACTACCCTGGCTTGATCTGCAATGTCAAATCAAGAAAAAATATATTTTCTATGGTCTACTACAGATCACGACACTGTTCGTTGTAGGTATCTGAACAGAAACGACTAAGGTGGTTTGCATCTCCTTCAGTCGCAGCCTGTAGTAAGTTCCCTACAACTGAAGGGTGGTTTACATCTCTACCTCTACCAATCAACTACGATGCAGCAAGTTCAGTTTGATGTTAAGAGGAGGCATTACAGATATTTTTCATGCCACCCCATGCTAGCCAATGGATTTTTTTATGTTTCCAGTATAGAGGATTTGGATTAAGTAATGTTTGTTTCTTCTGAATAAACTATATGAGAATTCTCAGATTACTTCCATCGTATATCTAATTGTAATGTCTTTCAGGGTCAAACAAAGGTATGATGGCTGACTACTGATAATCCCTAATACATTCGATTTTTCTATTTTATCAACTTTCATATTTTTCAAAATCCTATTTATTATATAGTGTATATAGTCTTTTCTTGCTAGCACTGTACTATGATTTTCAAAAATCTGTGCAAACATTAAGATAGTTGTACAGAGTAGTTATGTTAAACAGGTTCCGTTTAAATGGTTCATCTGTTGTGTTTCAGAAGGGAAACATATCAATGATTTTGGTAATAAACATTCGTATGATTTTTTTCCTGTAACAGTAACCATGGTATCCACATTTTCGTATGATTTTCTAGGTTTTCCCTTCGACATTTAATGCTTGGCTTTAGAGATGCACTTATAGACAATACGATAAGGTACTTTCTGCTATCATATGGAAGTGTTATTTTTTTGATTTTCATATGTATAGCACTGAGTTCTATAGATTAAAAATGGTCCAGATTTTTTGGTTGAATCTGTTCTCGCCAAATTAGCCGAGCTATTTTTTGAGGTGTGCACATCAGAATCTGCAATCCACTACAATGTACAGTCTACTTAGTTCAACGATATTTTCCAATCTGCACTAGATGCTAAAAAAATCAGCAAGCAAACTTGAGTAATTTTCAGATTGCAAGTAACATTTATAGAAATTATCTTAGAATAAATGAATGGTTTTAGCTGCTGCAAATTTCAGCATAGTCGACACATATTGATGGCACCACAAGTACTTCTCCTATTGCAGGCTTGACTTGATACACCACTACTAAAGGTATTTCACTGGTTTGTGCCACTTGATAGCTTTGTATCTCTATGAATAGTTTCCAAATAAACAAATGAATTTCCTGGGAAAATCAGTGTAGAACTCCATGGTTTGTTTGTCATTGCGGCCTCTCGCTTCCTACAGAGGTGGCCGATTTGAAAGAAAATAGCTGAGCACTGAGTTGGTGGTGTTCGCTATATATTGTGGCATTCTGCAGTTTGAGGAGCTGAAGATAATCTGCTTGAAGATGCAGATGTGGGTCTCCACACCATGCATGTCATTGGAGTATCAACTGTGGCAAAGTGACATCACACTGATCTAAAATATGTTGTGTCCGCCTACGATATGATACTGATAGTGAAGGTAAATAGTTAATCTTCTCAGCTTTCTTATCTCCTTTCACAGTATAATTTCCCTCCACTATTGTCGGATGCAGCTCATGTGATAACATTTTACTTTTTTTTGAGAGAAACTTCTTATGGAATTGCGTGTTGTTATTTGCACTCTGGCACCTAGAGACCTACTCACGCACATTGAGTTCACGATGATCTTGGAGAAACACATTAGATGGATGACAAGAAGATGTAGTTACAAGATGGTGGAGAAATAAGCCTATTGGGTGTTGGTACTTGCCTTTTCTATTTGTGATAGAATGCTGGTACTTGCCTTTTTTATTTGTGATAGGATGTTGGTACTTGCCTCGAGTGTGTTATTGTAGTGATACATTTTTTTCTTTATTAATTCCCAGAGGCAAAGATAGTTCAACTTTCTTTGATTCTATATATGATGAGTTTGTCATGTAATTCTAAATCATGTAAGTATTTTATTTGCTTGCCATTGATTTCATGTACAATTAGTGCACAATGAGCTTCTATAGAAAGGGAAAGGAATTTGGGTATGTGAGGTTGTTTGAATGCACCTGTTTGTTTTTGCTCTTTGTTGGCGCATGGTATAAACAGTGCATCCCTCTGAAGGCTCTCCAAGAGTTGATGTGCTCGGGAATCTAGCCAACTCGGTGGCGCCGGGCTCAAGACGTCAACACAAATGCGTTTAAAAAAACACATCAACATAAAGGAAGGATGAGCAGGGCATGTGGTGGATGAGAATAGCGTCTTGGGATTGACCATGTTAGAACGCATTGTGATCAGGTGGACACGACAGCCACCATCGGTGCCGTGGTCAGGAAGGAGGGCTAAGGAATATATGTTATGGCTATATAGAACAATGAGAGGCTAATCATTTGAAATTGCAAGGAGCAGAGGCACCATCATGGAGGTTGATAAGGTGCTGCAGTGAAGCTACAGAGCGCGTTGTTCCACCGGTGAGCTCCCAAATTCACACATAGTGAATTGTAGATTATTGGAGCTACACAAGGCGATCATGTGACGATAAACTGGAGTGTTATAAATAGATGTAGCCAAAGCAAGAGTGGAAGAGAGTCATGTGGCGATGATACATAAGGAGAAAGTTCTGCATGAAGACTGACAGAGACATGGGAAAATCACAAGGATGTTCCATTCAACACAAACGTTTACACATTACAAAATTGATGTTTTGCACCGTAATTTGGTTGAGTTTACTTCTGGATAATGAGTATGATTGTTTGGTGGTTAAGCAGTTAGCAGTACGTAGAATATGTAACAATATGCGTGTGAATTCAAAATTTTGTTTGAGCTCATACTAAATGAGAAAATCCTTCAAATTTATGAGGTCGCGTGGCGAAGCTGATGAAGCTAAATGAGAAAATGCTTCTAATTCTCCTGGAGTTCTTTTATCTCCGCCACATATCTATGATCTTGGACCATCAATAATAAATCTATTTAGAATTTGAATGTTTTTTTCTCCCGTTGCAACGCACGGGCATTTTTCCTAGGATTCGACCTGACCTGTGGCTTTATGTTGTTTTGGTATCTTTCTTTTGGTTCTTCACCCGTAGACGGGTTGTGATGTTTTGAATGATGTATTGCTTATGTAATGTATTGTGTGAAGTGGCGAGTGTAAGCCAACTATCTCCTTTTGCAATTTAATCCCTCTTTTACATGAGTCGTGCAAAGATACCAAACTTGAGATCATTCTAGGATGGGCTTATACCTTTAAGTCGTGCCTCGACACGTAGGAGGTATAGTCCCATCCTGGGCATTACACCTCCCCGCCCGGTTGTGTTAGGTCAGCCCATAGGAACAGCCTGGAGAAACATCCGGGACAGATCCACAGCAAGATCCCCTCCGTGTAGACCCCACGCGTTCGTTTCCCCCCTCCAGGTGCCGGCGGCGGCGCCGTCCGTGAGGGGGGGCACACACCGGACGTTCGTTACCGGGGGAGGGGGGGCGGCAATCGATATACATCGGGAATTTTTTTAGATAAGGCATAATTATCTTATGCAAAACAAAAACTAAAATAAAGTAAAAACAACAAAGCAAAGTAGAAACAACAAAGCAAACTAAAAATAAAAATAAAGTAAAGTACACCTATGCCGACGGCTAGGCCGTCGGCATACCATTACACCCCACGCAGGTTGTGCCGCGGATCGATGCCGTGGTGTGGCGCAGGGATCGATGACGTGGCGAGTGAGCCTATGCCGACGGCCGTGCCGTCGGCATACCTCTGCCACAGATAACAGAAATGGAATTAAAAAAATAATTAAAATAAATGTATGCCGACGGCCTGGCCGTCGGCATATCAGCCTTCGTCTCACGGATCGATGACGTGGCTTGGCGCACGGATCGTGGACGTGGCAGAGGGGCCTATCCCGACGGCCGGACCGTCGGCATACCTCTGCCACAGATATGCCGACGGGCGCCGTTAGGGCCCGTCGGCGTAGGGTCAACGCCGTCACGTGGTCTGCGCTGACCGGGCAGGTGGGCCAGGTCTATGCCGACGGCCTGTCCTATGCCGACGGCACCCGTAGGCGTAGCTCGTGCGATCCCGACGGCCTCATCTATGCCGACGGGGCCGTCGGCATAGATGGATGTATGCCGACGGCCTTTGTACGCCTACGGCCTACCCTTGGCCGTCGGCATAGGTCTCTAGATGCCGACGGCAGCCGTCGGCATATATTTGGCCGTCGGCAAACCCTGTTTTTCTGGTAGTGAATCACGCAGATTCCTTCTATGTTCTATCATTCCATGTACGTGTGTATGTGGGCTACATGTATCTCGTGGACTACATAGGCTGATTTGGTGGGAAGTTAGATTAGATATATGAGTAGTGAAGGCCCACTTAACAGATTTTACGCGGGTTTATGGTTACACGGGTATGGGTTATGCTATCCCATACCCTTACCAACTCTGCCCGATGGGTTTAATATTTTTCTATTTATGTATCATGGGTAAATTTTTTATCTCATATCCTTATCCTAATAGGGTTTTTACCCGCCGGGTACGTGGGTAATGGGTACCCATTGCCATTTCTAGGCGAGAAATATCTGGGAGAGAGCGGCGGCGAGGCGAGAAACAGGGGGAGAGAGCGACGGCAAGGCACAGAGTGGTGGGAGGGCGAGGGAAGGCGTTGGATTTTATATAGCGGGCCGGATGCCGTGCATCAAAACTAGCGCGCTCGACCGCTTTTTCACACACACGCAATCCTTTCCTGCGCGGCTGAATTTTTCGTGTCTGCTGGAGCGCGAAACAGAAGATAGACGTTAGAAGCAGATTGGATGACGGTGAGCCAAAGCCCTGGTCTCTGTTCTTTCTATCTTACAACCCATGTTACATAGTACGACGGTTTACAAATCAAGGGCCCTAATACTTGGGCTCTAAACCTCTTGGGCTGCAATCTTCTACTTCATGCTTTGATGGGCCTTTGATAATATAATCTTGATAACGTAAACCGGACCCTCCTGACCGGTTTATACCTGGTAGTAATATCCCTGACGCATGGCATTAGGCACAGTTCATACACCACCAAGCCCATGGTCACCTAGTGGGCCAAAGCGGGGTCGACTAGGTGGGCTCCGCAGGCGGTTCGTGTTTTTCCCCAGAGATGGTAGAAAAAAATCGATCGGGTGAGAGAATGTCGGATAACGGAAAATGTAACACGGGAGACCGATCCTTAGAGCATCTCCCACAGGCGCGCAATGCGCGGCACACTAAAAAGCGTTTACAGCGTCGGAATAGCCAGTTTTTGCGCGCCGTGGAGCGCTGGCTCGAGTGGCCGCTACAAAAATTGCACGCACGCCGCTCCAGCAGACGGCTATATTCTTTTACTACTCGTCGTCTTCTCCTTCGACTCCGACTCAATACACATTCGACTCCGACTCGATACTCATAGAGTAGGCATAGATAGATAAATAAAAATGATACATGTATAGTTTAGCCTAGATATAGATAGATAAAAGAAATAGTTCAACTACTCCTGGTCGTCCTCCTCCTCCTCCTCCTCCGACTTCGCCTTGGTGATGTCCTCCTCCGACATCTCAATGAAGGCGTGAAGATATCGATCGTCGTCGGAAGCACAGGTCGACGCTGCTCCTAGCTCGATGTTGAATTGAGCGGGCGCCTTGCGTGTACGCCTGTCCTCGCGATAGGGGCCTCGCTCCGCCCTCCTCTTCTCCCTCTCTGCCCTTCTTTGCGCGTTGAACTCACACTCATTGATGATGTCCTGCAGGAAGTGTTGGCGCTACAACGGTATGGCTTCCTCGTCCATCTCGGCGATGCCGAGACGGTGCTCCCACCTCCGATTGTCGCGACGATCCTCGTCGGTGATAAGCCGCGCATGAGGCGCGAGCTCCTGCGCCCACTCCTGTGTCGGCACGTCGGGGAAGTTCATGTCCCTATAAGGCCGCCGGAAGCGCCACACCGCCGCGTCGTACGCGCGGGCGGCCTAGTGGGCGGTGTCAAAAGTGCCGAGGCCGAGGCGCATCCGCCACGGTAGCACGAAGTTCCCCGGCGGCGCGGCCGCGACGAGGCGAGAAAGATCGGGGAGAGAGTGGCGGCGAGCACAGAGCGGTGGGAGGATGCGGGAAGGCGTTGGATTTTATAACACGCGCCCGACGCCGCGCGCCAAAACTAATGCGCGCGAGATCCTTTCCTGTGCGTCTGAATTTTCCACACCCGCTGGAGCGTGCGAAACCGCCCGCGGGCGCTAAAACCCACTTTGATCCCGCACGCGTGATTTTTACAGCCACCCCACCCTTGAAGATGCTTTTACGAATGAGTATAAGTAGAGATAGAGGAAGGGAAGATAAACGTTACTTTTTTTTTTTTTTTAGGATCGGAAGATAAACGTTACTAGAGCAGATTGGATGACGGGCCAAAGCGATGGGGTGCCTAAGTAAAAGTCGGTTTGGTTTCTAGACTAGTAGAGAAAAAAGAGTAGAAGTCGGTTTGCCCCAGCCCTTTGCAGATAAAAATCTCCGTGTGCGCTATTCTTGCAGCCAATTGATCTGCAGCAACAACCCGCGTGCGCGACATGGAAGCCCGAACGGATCACCAACAAACATCGTCCGGCGATCCTTCGCCAGGGCGACCTCGCTGGGTGCTGCTCGATAGCAGCATGCGCTGGGACGATCCCGACGCCGACCCCATGCTCGGCGAGGATCCCGACGCCAGAGCAGCACCCGTCACCGAGCGGAGTTGCAGGTCGACGCCAGAGCAAGGATACGGGCGGGATCATCCCGACGCCGAGACCGTGGCGGAAGCTCTGTCCTCCGGAGGCCATCACGTCCGCGTCTCCTTCGACTTCGCGGCGCCACCGGCAGTGTCACGCCTGCGCGTCGACAGCCCCGGCCTCCCGGACGGTTCCCAGATCCGCTCGCAGATCATCGCGGCCCACGGGGACTCGGTCCTTATAGAGATCGACACTAGAACACCCGACCTGTTTGATAATTACGAACTCGACTCGTCAGAATACTTCGTCTACAATGCCAGCGATGCCGCCGCCGATCCCTCCCGGCCGCCGTCCCTGTCGCTGCTGCCCCCTTGCCACCTCACCCCTCAGACTCAATACGAGGGGGCACCCAGGCGGAAGCGATACATGCATGCCGAATCCACTGCCCTCCTGCGCCGCGGCGACGATGACCTCCTGGTGGCGCAGCTGACTCTCGGGGGCAAGGAACGAGAGGCGCCGCTCGAGGCTGAGCTCTGCCTGCTCAGATCCGGCGCGTGGGAGTGGGAGCTCAGGCGTCTGCCGGTCCTCCACAACGACGGCAAGCGGCAGGAGCTGTCCTTTTCGGAGACCGACGGGGTCATCCCCGTCGGCGACCGGTTCTTGTACTGGGTGGACTACTACCGCGGCCTCATCTTCTCCGACGCGTGGGAGGAGACGCCCCAGCTGCGATACGTGTCTCTCCCCGTTAAGCCCTTGCTGGAACGCCGACCGCGCCACCAGGCCTGCGGCTCGAGCTACCGCGGCGTGTGCGCCACTGATGGCGGCGGAGCAGTGAGTTTCGTGGAAGTATGTCCCCGCTGCTGCTGCGGCTGCCCGGGCGCGACCTTCTGCTCGCGCTCCCGCTACGCCTTCAACATAACCACGTGGACGCTGAGGATGGACGACGACATGGCGACGTGGGACAAGGTCAGCGTGGTCGACTCCAACGAGCTCTGGTCGCTCCCCGGTTACGGCGGAGTGCCGCGCATCAGGCCGCAGTACCCCATCGTCAGCCTGGACGACCCCGATGTCCTTTGCTTCATGGTGCACAAGACCGAATGCCACATGGAGGACGTTGACGGCGACCATGTGATACGGATGATCGAGGTGGACACGAAGCACATGTTGCTGCGGTCCGTCGTCTGTTACGACGAGGACGAGGACGACGATTTCAGCACTCCCCCTGAGCTCATTCCCTGCGTGATCTCACAGTACCGCGATGCCTCCTCTTGCAGCAGCCGTCTTTCGGCAAAGCGCCATGAGCAAGCTCCGACGACGGTGGCGGCCACAATTACTAATAAACTCAACTCATCTGAGAACAAGGCGGCCATGGCTTCTCCTGGAGAGATATTGGCGACGCTTCGGGAGATAGGTGACTTGGCGAGTGATGACATGCTGAGAACATATAGCGTTCTTGCGTGTGATGGGAGCCAGTTCAAGTTCAGGATACTTTTGGCGCTTCCCAAGGACATGAGGAAGGATTACTGCCTGCTGCTCATGGAAAATCGTCTTTAGTTAATTTGCGAGTGAATTCCGCTTTTTACCCCCTATTTTGACATTTTTGACACTAATTACCCAATTTAGCGAAACTTCATCCGTTTTACCCCATTTAACAAAATTGTTGACACAATTTACCCTGTTTAAAGTTTTCTGCGCATTCTAACCGGTCGGTCACAATTGTTAGGTCCAACAGACATGCCACGTCATTGTTTTTTCATGACTATTTTTCTCACTGCCGAATAGTGCCGTGTAGCTTCTCCCGACCGGCTCGGCCCGATGAGGGTCGCTCACGTCACATCCAACGCACAACGCCCAAGTCGGCCGCGCGCCACGCTCGCCTCCCGTAGCTTCTTATTTGCGTTGCTCACCCCCAATCAAACATGCAAACTGATTTCCGGATAAGCATCAAATTCCTACAGCATGTTCATCATGCCTGCATCATTTGTTAACTCAACCATGGAGTTCCCGTTGGCCACCTTCTTCTGATAATAAACGTTGTCCCAAGGGTTGGAAGCCAACTCCTTGATCTTCTCCTTTATATAAAAATAACTTATGAAGTCCCTCTCAATCATCTCTGGCTTTGGATTCTTTTATCCACGGACATGTAAAATATGCCTAACACTCCACATCTTGGTTGACATCCGTTTTGTGCAAGAAAAATAAAAATGAACTAGTGGCTGCAATCATCATAAATCATAATATACTCTAATAAGGTAAATACACATGTTTCAGCATGCATTGTAAGATACAAATATCTTTACAGCTAGCAAGTAGCAACATATGCTATCACTTGTGCATGTATTAACACTCTACCGGTCAACATATTTGCTACCTAGATATTCAGATATGTAGGTGTATCAGAGTTAGTAAAGTAGTATATTTACACCATTTATAATAATCCATAGAACCATGCATACTTAGGGCCGTATATGATAACTGAAGAAAAACATACATGATTTCAAATTATATCAATAACAATTTCTTCAATAATTTATTCAATGGTAATATGCCATGATGATCAAGTATAGTCATCCCATCAGAATACTTCAAACTGGAAACGAGTTGAGTAGGGAGAAAAATACACAGGAAAACACTGTGGACGTGGCATGCCAGCCAGTCAGAACGCATATAAAAAATTTAAAACAGGGTAAATTGTGGCAACACTTTTGCTAAATGGGGTAAAACGGATGAAATCTCGCTAAATGGGGTAATTAGTGTCAAAAATGTCAAAATATGGGGTAAAAACCGGAATTCACTCTTAATTTGCTTCAATAAAACTATGTACTGATCATGATATATGATCGCCTGTGATTACTGCCTGCTGCTAGCTCAAGGAATGTTTGCTTTAATCAATTTAATTCAACTAAGAATGTTTGCTTCTGATCACGGAATGTATACTCATGATATGATCTCGGCTGTGAACATGACAAGGACCATTCCCAGTTGTGCCCTCGCAACGAAATTCAAATGTTGGTACACAGTCATATTTGTATTTTTGTTTCCTTTATTCTAGCGTATGATTATTTTAACGTACTTTATCTGGTTTATTATATATTAGATCTACAGAACACTGGATACAATCAGATAAGAAGACATAAACACGAAAACCACCGTAAACAAATGGAAGACTGACTACGACTATCAGTTTTGCCAAAGCATATCTTGATGTGTCATAAGTATTGCACATCTAAGTCATGTTTCATTGATCTTACGCGGAGATTTGTGTGTGTATTTTATTTTTCCTTTTACCTTTTCTTTCTATATACTTAATGAAGTCACTTAGATGTGCAATAGTTAGGGCACATCTAGATATGCCCTAGACACACCGTACAACTATATACTTTGAAATTCTTGCAACAACCGCAATTGAACTTGTCACTGTTGTATCACCATAGCTCACGTCAATAATGGACAGCATCGAGAAATGCGACCACTGAAGTACACAAATCTCGTTGGATTCCCATGTAATGATTCGCCAATCATATCGATGGGAGGTCACCCTGATCTCGACAACCAGCCACCCTATTATCGTCAGATCAAGCAAGCGACCCAGCTCGCAAAGGCTCAAAGGAAGAGGTTGTCGAAGAAGGTAAGATTGCCACGGCCGATGCAAGTAGCTGAAGGTGGCCGACGGCTCGTTACCTCTTCCCTGGTCGTTGTATTTTGTTTCCACAAGCCAGCCATGCAGCACAAATCCAAGAAAACAACTTGTTGATAAGACCGTCACTATGCTTTTTTTGTCAGACATGTACTATCACTACGTTGCCGTAGAGAGCACCATGACAGGACTCATCAATAAAGACAGGCACAAAAAATAGTTTCGTTTAGAGAGAGGCGTAATATATTTTTATAGAACAAAGCAAGGGTAATATACAAAACGTTGTCGATGGTAATATCACAGCAACTCCGCTCCTACACTAGCCAGAAGAACTACTCACACATGTCATCAACTCCTTTACAACCAGCAAGTTTCCACAACTTCAGCTCCTAAATGATCAAACACAGGGAGCCCATTATAGTTCCTCCTATTGATTGGTTCATTATCGCGCAAAGGCATCCACCAATTTTCAAGTGTAATATCCAGAGCAATTTTCAGAAGAGTAAGGAAGAAGTGCCAAACCTGACGAGCATAGACACATCCCATCAAGATGTGGTCGGTTGTATCTTCAGCTTGGTCGCAGAAGTAGCAGGCGTCCACCTCGTCCTCCGGGCCCCGTCTTGCTAGCCGATCCGATGACCAAATGGGATATTTGAGAGCTAGCAAGATAGAAAAATTGCAATTCAAAGCAGCCCAGCTGTTCCAGAGATGCCTAGCACAGGGCGAGCAGACGACGCCCTCCCACAACATGCGATTGGTGGAGGAAGCAGAGTAGGAGCCCTCTACATTCCAACGCCAGAGAGGCTGATCAGGATCATCGGGGATGAGTTGCTCGGCCATGACGGCGTCCCAAAGATGAACATATTGGACCTGACCTAAGGTGGACATGCCGCCAGCAATGTCAGTCACCGATCGGTTGTCCATCAAAGCTTCTTGAACCGATCGGGAAGCAAGCCGTCGTGGATTCACTTTCTGGAGGATAATAGGTGCCAGGTCCGCGTATTTGAGGGAAAGTTTCACGAATTTAAGGGAAAAGTTCACAAAAAATGGAAAAAAGTTCGCGACTTTGGAAAAAATTCATGAATTTAAGGCCCTGTTCAAGAATTCGTCCTATTAACTCGTAGGCTCACCGTGTAGCCGATAAACCAATAAATCGTCCGATTAATTGATTAAGTGACCGATTAACTTGCCGAATAGTCTATTAATCCCTTACTCGCCAGCCAACCGAGCAGCTAGCAGTTAACGATTTCCTCAACAATGATTTAAGAAAAAAGTTCACGGGATTAGATAATGTGCGCGAATTTTGAAAAATGTGATTTAAAAAATTTCCACATATTTTAAAAAAGGAACAGGAGAAACCCAAAAAAGGTCCATAAAAGCGAAAACCCATTTTTTTCTCAAAAAAGAAAGCTTTATTACTTAAAGGATTTAAGCATTACACCCGGCCTCTGCATAACTAAGATGCACATAGCAAAAACCCGAATAAAGAAATCACCGACTGGAAGCTTCGAAAAGTTTCCCAAAGCTGACCCTGGAAGCTTCTAGGAGCTTCCCAGAGCTTCCCGTTGATGCCAACCCTTCTATTTACTTGGGCAGTCCATTAGGATATATCGGAGAGAGTGTTTTGCATTCTGTACGATTAAGCCGATAACCATGCGCGCATACGACCTCACAATGTTCTAGGGTTGCCCCGTTCGGTTGCTCACTCCATGATCTATGTGTGATTTGGCTTGCCAAAAATTATATGTGCGATACATTTAAAAAACATTACTTAAGTAGTATCCCTTGCAAATGTCACCCTCACCTTATCAGACATGGACAAGTGGCGCACTGCATGTAGGCCACTTGTCGCAACCTGAATGTTTTTTTTCTTGTAGTCATATATTATCTTTTGAACCATGCGTACAAATATTTTTTCTCTTGAACCATGAATCCAATCCCAAAGGGTCTACACCTTTGGATTTCTCATGCCAAGATCTTCGAAACTATATCACATGTTAATAGGTTGCGATGATATTATTTTTCAAGAAATAATAAAAAATTAAAACTGAAAAAAGAATACCGCAAAAATACCGATAGAAAAGAAAAGAAAAAGGCCGGTTTAGACAAAAACTGAATACCAAACAAAGGAAGAGATAACACGTAGCCCAGAAGCACAATTGTGGTTTTTCACCCTTTTTTAAGCTCATGTTGTGCTTTTCCTGTTTTTAGGGAGAAACAACATGTGCTTCTCTGGAAGCACAAGGTTGCTTCCATGAGAAGCAAATCCGTGCTTCTCGTGGAAGCATAGATTGTGTGATTCTCGCGAAAGCAAATATGTGCTTCCACAAGAAGCAAATCTCTGCTTCACGTGGAACCATAATTTTTTTCCTAAGAAGCATGGAGCAAATATATGCTTCTCCTAGAAGCACAATTTTTCCTCGAGATGCACAAAGCTATGCTTCTCGTCGAAGCAAATATTTGTTTCTCATGAAAGCTCAATTTTTTGTCCACGCCCAGGGTTGGTCCTGAGATTTTGGCGGCCCAGGGCGACACTAAAATTGGGGCCCTTAATATACATCATAAAATAAATATACGTATATATGAAAGATTACCAAGAACACTAAAATCCATAAAAAAATCAGTATGTTATTAATATGATCGCCACTATTTTCTTGTTCTTTAAGTTTCTCACTAATATGCCTCCAATGTCCTAATCCTTCATATGCTAAGGAACTTTGGTTTAGGCTAATGCTAGACTTGAAGTCTTAAATCAGAAGCAAAAAAAAAAAACTCCATTGACATTTCCTTAATAAATTAGCCATTTTCTATCATGTTCCTCTCCATTCCTTAATTTCCTATGATAATGAGCATATGAACAATGCCTTCCTACATGTCTATATGTCATTCAAAACAAATTGTCCTCTCTCATAGGACCTTTCTCAACTAAGATGTCTCTTGCTTTATTATCAAGATCACCCCAATTTCTTGGATCATAAATATCAGCCGGTGGTAGTTCATCAAACACTAGCGTACGGTGAATGTGCATTCGATGAATTACTTACGTTCTTAGATCCACTTACAATGTTATCGCGAAGTTTGGGTCAAATTCTTCTTATTGATCTGATTCCGAATTCCCATTACTTGGTTGCTCTTTCTCTATGGCAACTATCGCCAACTCATCATTTGGGTTTATCGAAGTACTAGAAGCACTAGTATTAATCTTGAAAAAATTATGAATATCTACGCGTTGTGATTGTTGAAGTCATCAACAACTTTCTTACTTTTCCTTTCATCGCTACAAGATAGATAGTTTCTTCGATGACATGATAAGAAACAATATTGAAGATAAACAAAAGAATTTCATCAATTGGTGAACAGTCCCTCTGTACGGCTATTCATCTAGGGACTGCAATATGAATAGAAGATATACCTAGATAGTCGGATGGTTGAATCGCTGATGGACAGAAAAGAAAAGCGAGGTTGCAAGGCCTCCAGGGAATTGAAATTGGTGGAAGTTCTAAATTAAGGTCAATATAACCGAGCCAATTCCGAGCCCACTCAAGCCATCAGATTCTGGGCCGTCCATTTTTATTATCTATAAGTTTCTGGCCGTCCGATTTTCATTGGGCGAGCTGTCCTAGAGGGGCCCTACTCCAGTAGAAAAATCGGAGCGTTCCTGTTAATCGGGCCTATGGACCATGGCCCAATTAACTAGTCTCAGTCAGGATCTTGGCTCTAGCACAGGGCCTAACACCGGAGCTCCACGTCATGGCAGATATGTTCGCTCATGGACTTAGCTGAATCTTGGTGACTGAATTCATAGGGATTGATCTGCTTGCCGGGGAGGTGCTGTACCGCAAGGGGCAGCCGATATGTGTGATGATGGATGGAGAATGGGAAGCCGTACAAGCTGCGGGCTTGCGGCTCTACTCCATCCCCACCAGGGCGCTGGGGGACTTTGGGATGCGAACGCGAAGACTATACACCACATCTTCCACCAGGTCTCAGGTTTGCTCATCCTCTAGGTACGTAGAACTTGACAATTACTGGATGATATAGTACTTCACTTCCACGGATGAAATTACTGGATGTTATAGAACTAATGAACTCTAGAACTTGACAATTAATGAACTGATGGAAATACTGGATGCTAAAACTAATGAATGCGTCCTGCATAAATCATTGTCTTCCTCTTTTGTTTGTTACGCAGGAAAAAACCAAGAAAAGATACCACAATGTTCCTTTGTAGCTCAGGTTACATGGAACCTCTTATCCTCAACCCTTCAGTCTTGCTTTGAGATCCGTACTCTCCAACTAACTTACAACAAGCAGATTTCTCTTTTTTGTTTCTCTAAAATGAAACAACATATGAACTTCAAACTTTGCAGGTTGAACAAACATTAGAACATCAATGTGTGAAAACTTTCAGATTTTTTGGTCTGATATAAATATACAAAATGAGATTTTGTTTGACTAAAAATATATTATTTTAAGTATTTAAAATGCATGAAAAAATCTGAAAGCTTTTTCCCAGATTGTAGTTAGAATGTATTGCTGTTCAGCAAAAATTGAAGTTTATATGTTGTGTTGTTTGAGAGAAACAAAAAAGACAAATACGTCTGCATGGATCGCGGTGCAAAAATTGATGGCAAAGATAAGCGATACCATGTAGCCTGAGCTACACAAAACGACACTCGAAAAGACACCAGTCCATGTCTTCTCAGTTCTCATCGAACTGGTAGCGGTAAGTTCAATTCTGCAGCCTTGACCATTTCGGCTGCTCATTTAATTATTTCATGTTACACTGGTGCAAGCCGGAGAATCGTCCTATGCATCCTGTTGCAGTTGGCATCTTCTCTCTATTGCTTTGATCGGTGAAAATCTAGAGCAAGAAGCACATAGACGATGATGCATCATCGGCTGCCTCCACCCGTTGTACAACATCGAACGACATCCTTTCACCAGTGCTCTCCACCTTTCCTTGCTGATTCGCCTACCAACATCGAACGACACTTCAATTGACGTCATGTTTAATTGTACAGAACCTATAATCTCTGTACATATAAAAACATTAGGTCCTTACTTTTTTTGACACTGATTGTTGTTCTCTAACTTAAAGAAGGCTCTTATATTTTCTAACAGTTGGAACTAACCACTGAGCCTTGCTGTAAATTTCAGATTGCTTTTAAACCCTCTTTATATACTTTAGAGTATGATTATTGGGGGCATATCTTCATTACAGATTTCAAACGGATGTTCAGATGCTAATCTAATCAAGATATTATCTGAATTGACACATACGAAATACATTACGTAACTCCCATCTATTATCATGGTTGATGTACATGAATATATGCTCTCACCTGCTTTTCGTTTGCTGGTTTGTGAGAATATCTAGAGTCAGACAAGGCATGGCAAAATGGGTGATCAGCGAACTTATATTTATTGTTTGATCAGGCTGCCTGGTTTGTCACACTTATAAATGAAAAATCATAATTATAAAAGATGGAAAAATCCTCAATTAATATGTATACCCTCCTTCCCTGAATTAATACTAATGCTTATTGATTGAATGGTGTAAACAAGTGTTATCTATCGGTTGGCATGAACGCTGCCCCATTAGTTAGTTTTGAGGTTATTTTCGGCTTGCACATTTTTCTTTCGCCCTTAATCAAGGCCACATGAGTTCAGGCGAGAGGCCGGGATCTTACAAGCCAGATGCCAATATATTTTTCAAAAGATTCGTAAATGTTCATGGACCATCAAATGGCTGGTTTGGGATCTTCATAGCGCATTACTTTAGGTACCTCTTAGCTACAAAATCAGGTAAACTTCGTTATAGTAATTTATTTTAGTATTTTGCCGTCTCTTGAAGCAAGTGGCTAATTTTACACCAGTGTTAGCATGTGAAAGGTATCATAAATTTTATGGGCACATCTACATGCATGCACATACATGAGCTTTAATCAGTTCATGCAATTCTCATTTTATATAGTAAAGACAGTTATGTAAACCACTCAATTTATGATTCCGATTTGATACATGGTGTTCTCTTATCGATATTAGCAAAAATGTAATGTAGCCAATGTTGTAATTATTGTTTCGTTCATCAACATACACCGTGTTATTTTAGGAGTAAGTATAATTGTTTTACTCTTCTCCTTGAGACACTACTTATGTAGTTATTTCCTCAATTTTTGTATCTTTCTAATATGTATTTTGTTTGTACAAGGCGTACCTAGGGGGTGTGCCGGGTGTGCCATGGCACACCCAGAATTTTGGGATACATTTTTTTACCATGTAAAATTTGGCTGATTTTCAAGCCCATCCAAGCTAATTGGTATAGATCTCAATTTTTTTTGAAGTGTGCACACCCTTCATTTCGTTTCTAGGTCCGCCAACAACCTCTATTGTATCTATCACTAAAACGTGTTTAGATAGATACAAATGTAAGACAAGTAATTTGGGATGGAGGGAGTACTTCAATGTAAGCAATTGTAAGTTGGTTAAGATGCAACCCAACTTGAGCCATTGTTTCGCAACAACCCAATGGCATTTCATATTGAGCTTAAGAGAACTTTTATTATTGTAGATCAGATGGAATTCTACGACCTCAAATCTGAGCAAGTACATATTCAGTCATCTATCCCGGTGCAATGCAAGAATATTTGTCCGTTAGAATACGGTATAATTGTATTATTGGTCAGAACACATTGAGATTTTTTAGATAATAAATATTGACCAATAGTTTTGAAATATTCCTGCTACCTATTTTTTCCTCTTGAATATTCCTGATGTATTTCTGTCGTGGTTCTAAGCCTGACAGTACGAGTAGGGGGTACGAATGAGGAGGCAAGGCCCTAGCTATGGTGAAGTTGTACACGAGGTGTTTTACGAATTCAGGCCCTTCACGGAGGAAGTAACAGCCCTACGTCTCGGTGCCCAGAGGCGGTCGACTGATATGTGTGTATGTGAGTTACAGAGATGCGAACCCCTGTACTAGAGGAGGGGGTGGCTTATATAGTGCGCCAGGACCCCAACCATGCTCCACGTTACCAAGGGTTCAATGTACATTAAGGCAGGCGTTACTGATAACGCCTACAGTAAAGAGTAATTAAGGCATTCACTACGGCGAGTAAACACCAGACCGTTATTGTCCTAAAGGACCCTTGACCTTCGCGGGTCGAGTGCCTTGGATTGGTCGACTAGAGTTGAGTCGTCTTGTAGGTGATGCCCAGTCGAGTGGGATGTCCTCTTGGGCCGTCTCAGCCGACTGTCTTTGTCGTCATAAGTTTTGCCTTTTGATCTTCTAGGGTAGTGACCTTGGGTGGGGTACCTTGGTCGGGCCTGTGACCCTACCCTAGGTCTGTAACCTCGTCAGTAGCCCCCGAATGGATTGATGCTTGAGCAAGAGAGAGAGTGCTGAGGAAAGCTCCGGTTCTGGCTCGACGCCCCTGGGGTAGTCTTCTTCTGAGCTCGCGGACTAGGATGTCCTCTTCGATCTTGTCTTGGTCGCCTTGATCGATTCTGGAACCGTCGAGTGCGTTGGTTGCGTCTTCCGTCGACTGAACTTTGCGCTAGGCGTCGGGTGCCGTTGGCGTGCGCAGTTTTCGGCGGGGTTGGTTGCTCTTTGGTCGCCGGATTCCACTGGGTTTCGAAATTTGGGGAAGCGCGCGGGGCGGGACGTGCTGCAGCAATCGGACGGATATGCTTGAGACGCCTCGATCCTCGCGCCACCTTTTCGCCACGTATTGCGTCTGCGCCTGTTGCGGGATTTGATAAGATCGCTCGGGGCCACCGGTCAGCCACTCGACCGGGGCGCTATAAATGCGCGCCGAGCCCGAAGCGGGAGCACTGTGCACCCATTCCTTCTTCTTTCGCTTTTGCCTCTCTGCCGTGCCTCTGCTCCTTCTCGCCTTTCTCCACAGCAACCACCGGCGCACGTGCCATGGGCAAGGACAAGACCGCGGCGATGGAGCGTTCAAAGAAGGCGGCGACGGGGAAGGGGAGGCGGTACGGCCGGAGCGGATCGTCGTCGAGGTCTGGGGTCCCTCCTGGTTGGATCTAGGGGGATTGGATCCGGTCCACCGTCACGGCGGAGGATCTGGAGGAGCTGGAGGAGGAGGGACTGATCGGTCGCGGCTCCTGGCGGGTGCCGGAGGGCGAGCTCGAGCCTCGGCCGCGGGAGGGCGAATGGTCCTCCTCGCGACCCACGTCGACCGAGGTTTCTCCATGCCTCCGCACCCCTTTTTTCGTGCTTTCTTGATTTTCTGCATTACTTCACGCCCAATTCCATCGCTTTCCTTTCCGCGTTCGTTTCCATGTCTGAGAACTTCCTCGGCTGCCGGCCGCACTAGGGCTTGTTCAAGCATATCTTTACCTGTCGGTCGCAAACCGTCAAGAAAACAAATCCGAGCGACGACAAGACGCACGTCCTCCAGGCGTGCGGCGGGCTCGGAATCCATCATCTTTCCGGAGTCGATTCGGGGCTGGCAGTCGACTTGGTTCTACTATAAGGACAGTCCGACCCCGGGTCAGTCGACTGGTCTTCCCCCTTTCTCTCTTGGTCGAGCCAGCCAACCTCCTTCAATGATAGTGGGTAAAGCCGAGAGGGCCGAAGTGAACATGTTGGTGGAGCGGGTCGTCCAGTTGGTCCGCGAGGGTGTAACAGGGATGGATCTGTTTGAGGTGTACCTCATGCGGAGGATCCAGCCGCTCCAGGCTCGGGACCACCCGATGTGGTTGTACTCCGGCACCGACGACTCGTCGCGAGTCCACCCGGAGGCGGCCGACGTGAAGTACGTGGCGCAGTGCCTGAAGTGCATCACGGGGAACAAAGACAACCCCATGGGGTCTGGGAGGGTCATCCCATTCGACGCTGACCATCTGCCCGATAAGGTTTGTCTTCGGCTCCCGAGTGATGTTTTTGTCGTTGGCTTGTAATTTGTCTTGACGGATCCGACTGATATTTGGTTAATCTTCTCTTTTTGCAGATCTATACTGAGATGTACTCGCTGCCCAACGGGGATTTGATCCAGGAGGGCGAGGAGGCCGTCGGCGACGCCACCGAGTGGAAGTCGGAGGAGGAGACCGAGGAGGAGAGCGAGGACTACAGCAGCGGGGAGGAGGTCGAGTCACCTCCCCGTGATGAGAGGCGGTCCAAGGGGAAGCACGACCCAGGGGCTGCGCGCCCTCGGACAGGTCCCTCTGGCTGCCAAACGCCCAAGCGCGCTCGCACGGCCACTCCTGACCCCTCTGAGAAAGCGTCCAAGCACCCCAAGGTTACCACCACCAAGCCGCGGAAGGCCCTGCCCAGGATTAAGGTGGATGTCCCCATCGCCTTCACGTAAGTATCATTCGATTCTGTTTCATTCTGTCTTTTGGAGGTCGACCGTGTCTTCCGTCGATTCATCTGCGAGGGGTTTTTTCAGCGCTGCTGCTTCCACGACCTCGATGGACATTGACATGGGCCGGGACGACGAGGAGACCGCAGATTCCGCGACATCCCGCGCAGGTGCGGGTTATAGATCGTGTCTTGTTTTTTCGTCGGTTAGGGGTGACGATCGACTGAACTTCGTTTGTCTTGAAGTGCCGCGCCACATCATAGAGCTCCCAGATGATGATGATGATGTTGATGAGGAGCGCTTGGGAGGGGATCAACGACGCACAGGGAAGAAGGGCCAGAAGGCGCCTTCTGGCCCGGAGGCCCAGCAGCAAGAAGACACGGCCCGAGCCACGGTCTCCTTCGCTGACCCCGTATCGACCGCACGCCCTGCCTCGTCAGCTGGAGGGGCCGTCGACCTGGTGCTTTTCCCGACTGTCGACCCAGCGCATGTTCCGGCCATCGATCCAGCGCCTGCTCCGTCGTCCGTTCTCTTCTCCTCCTACCGCCTCCCGGAGGATCCCGTGGGAGCAGCTCAAGAAGCCGTTCGCCAGGCGGAGTTGATGATGGAGAAGACGAAGGCGGCATACGAGGCCAGCATGGCTGCTTACGACGCTAGCTCTGCTCTTCGGGCCAACGTCCAGGTTAGTTTTCTCCACTGGTTGGCTTGCTGCACTGGCATAGTCTTTGGCTTTGAAAGAATCTGCTGCTTTGTTCGTAAGATGATGTCACACCCACTCGGTGAGAGTCTTGATGTGTTTGCTTTCAACTTCTCTTGAACTCGAGCGAGACTGATCTTGGTCGAGTGAGAATCGGTGGGGGCACGCTCAGTGCACCCACTGGGTGTAGTCCCCGAGACCGTGGTCGACTGCTGGCAGTCGGCCATGGTCTGATGATATAACCTTTCTTCCTTGTTTTTTTTAGCTCGAGTGAGACTGATCTTGGCCGAGTGAGAACCAGTGGGGGCACGCTCAGTGCACCCACTGGGTGTAGTCCCCGAGACTGCGGTTGAGTGTTTGACTCGACTGTAGTCTTATAATCTTGTCTTTGATGCAGAAATCCTACGAGTTTGGAGCTAAGTTTGTAGACCTTGAGAAGAAGCAAATCCAGCTCAATCTCGACTTGCAGCTGGCTCGGGACCACCTGAAGAAGACGCAGGATGATGCGGCCGGTAACTGACGCTAACCATTTGTCGACTGACTTTTGATAAATATGCCTTGTGTCTCCTCATGTTCATCTGTCCAGTGATGTCTTTGGTAGGTCAACTGAAAGCAGCCTTGGAGCAGAAAGATCTTGACCTGGCGGCGGCGCAGCGGGCGGCACAAGAGAAGGCAGAACTGGCGGCGCAGAAGCTGGCTTCTGTAGGCGCGCTTGAGGCGGAGATCGTCAGGCTGAGAGGCTCACTCGACGCAGCTAATCACGAGGTGACTCGACTGAAGAATGCCAAGAGCGTCCTGAACGATAAGTACGAGGCCCTCTTCCAGAAGAGTATTGATCTTGAGGCTTATCTGGGCGACCTTACCAAGAAGTGGTACCTCGTGCTCGAAGGTACGTCTATCTGGCTCAAGCCGAGTCGGATCGGTCGACCCATGTTGTATTTGCTGACTCGACTTGTTTCCCGTGGTGCAGAATTCTGCCGTAACTTCGAAGAAGAGACTGGGCGGGTTGAGCATGGCCTGGACCTAGTCAAATCCATCGTCAAGGATGAGGTTTCCATGAACGTCTTGAGGCTGGAGTCCCGTCTTACTGTTGCCACGGACTATCTGGGGCGGCTGAAGGCGGCGATGGCTTGGATCGACACCGCGCTCTGGATGGGAGTTGTGCAGGAGATCGACCTCGAGTCTCTGATGACTCGACTCAGCGAGATCCCCAACCGAGTGCAAGAGTGGAAGAAGTCGTCCGCCCGAGGTGGAGCCGACGTGGCGCTGTCCTTGGTCCATGTGCACTGCAAGGAAGTGAAGGAGAGAAGGCTCGCGGCGCTCAAGGTCACAAATACGAAGGAGCTCCAATTCCAGTCGTTTATGGAGACTTTCTTGGAAGCAGCCACCTGCATCGCCGACGAGATCGACCTGGATCAGTTCGTTGCACCTGCGAGTCCGCCTCCTCCTGAAGAATGAGTGAACTTTGACACTTTAATTCGATTTGCCTCGGAATGCCGAGTGGTCTTGTAATTGCTAAACTCTGGTGGGCCCATGGCCTAGGTACTTTTTGCCTGAAACTTGCGGGATTTTATCTGGATTTAATTCCTTTGCTTGTGACTCTTTTTTGATCGCTTGAATCTTTGAGTCGACGCTTCGATGGCGACGTCGCACTTGCAGCGGAGCTCGGAGGACCGCGGCTGAGCTTCCGAGTGGGAGGATTGCTCTTCACTCGGAGCGAATGTTTTGTAGCTTAGGCGAGTCACGGGGCCGCAGCTAAGCCCCCCGAGTGAGAGGGTTGCTCTTCACTCGGAGTGGATGTTTGTAACTTAGGCGATTCCAAGCTACGTTGTATTTGTGGCGGAGCTCGGAAGGCAGAGCCACATTATACTTGCGACGTAGCTCGAAGGACCGCAGCTAAGCCCCCGAGTGAGAGGGTTGCTCTTCACTCGGAGTGGATATTTGTGACTTAGGCGATTCCAAGCTACGTTGTATTTGTGGCGGAGCTCGGAAGGCAGAGCCACATTATACTTGTGACGCGGCTCGGATGACCGCAGCTAAGCCCCCGAGTGAAAGGGTTGCTCTTCACTCGGAGTGGATGTTTGTAACTTAGGCGATTCCAAGCTATGTTGTATTTGTGGCGGAGCTCGGAAGGC